>CM026579.1:19047947-20247947 GCA_000180635.4 Pristionchus pacificus
ACAGCAAACTCAATGTGCTGGTTAGCGTATTGATTTCCTGGAAGAGAGAGGAAGGGAAGAGGTAGGGAGGAGGAGAGCAGGTAGAGATCACTAGCCTCCTCCCGGCCTCTTCCTAACTCCGCCCCTCGAACGGTAGTCAAAGGTCAACTACGAGTGGAACGGAAAATAATCTCACGATAAGGCGGATGTAAATGTGAGTGCTAATTAATGTGCAGGAGAAAAATGGCGATCATTGCCGCGCAAAGGATGGAGAACGAGGAGAGGGCGAAGAGGGAGGAGGAGGCGCGACTGAGGGAAGAGACGAGGGCGAAAGTGATGGAACAGGCGAGAATTGGTGAGACACATTCATTAACATCTACAGTAGCGCCGGAAAGTAATTGCCCATTTTTTTTGTTGGTGTAACTTTTGAACCAGAAAAGGAATCTGGCTGATTTTTTCACTGGATGTAGTAAATCCATCTTGGAACACAGCCCTGTTTTGAGTCTTGACGAAAATTAGTATTTATTGCGTAGTGATGACGTAATCAAAGTGCACTTTTTCGAAAAATCATAAAAAACCGTAGAGATTTTTCTGACATGCGAATCTTTCTGGATTTGAAGAACTTACTATGGACTACTCAGAAAACAATTTTCAAGTGGCTGCGATTTTTTTCAGCTTCTGCAGCCAGGTCGCAAGGTTTCGGCTGCAAAAATCATAACTCAGCTTCCAGGCATGCTAGAGACCCGTTCTTTGTTGCAAAATAATCCTCTCAGTGTCCCCGATGTACCCTGAAAGTTTGGTAGAGATCGGCCGACAATTGTTTGTTTGAGCCAAATAAGTCACTTTTTCGCATCAGTCAACTTTGAAGGCTTACAATTCCAAAGGAGAATTTTCTAAAAATGTCATTCCTGTTCAGAAAGTTGCTAAATCCATTCGAGAATAGATTCCCAAATTTTCATATTTTTCGTTTCACTTCCCTGTCCGCGGCAATCGCTTCCCCGAGGCGCCTTGTTCGCGCGCGCAAGGGTTGTGTGTGTTGACTTGGTGAGAGGGAGAGAGAGGCGAGAGGGAGGGAAGGGGGCGGAGCTAAGAGGTCGCGCGCACAAGGCGCCTCGGGGAAGCGACTGCCGCGGACAGGAATGAAAAACTAAAATTGTGAAAAGTTGGGAATCTATTCTCGAATGGTTTTCGCAAATTTCTGCACAGGAATGACAATTTTAGAAAATTCTCCTTTGGAATTGTAAGCCTTCAAAGTTGACTGATGCGAAAAAGTGACTTATTTGGCTCAAACAAACAATTGTCGGCCGATCTCTACCAAACTTTCAGGGTACATCGGGGACACTGAGAGGATTATTTTGCAACAAAGAACGGGTCTCTAGCATGCCTGGAAGCTGAGTTATGATTTTTGCAGCCGAAACCTTGCGACCTGGCTGCAGAAGCTGAAAAAAATCGCAGCCACTTGAAAATTGTTTTCTGAGTAGTCCATAGTAAGTTCTTCAAATCCAGAAAGATTCGCATGTCAGAAAAATCTCTACGGTTTTTTATGATTTTTCGAAAAAGTGCACTTTGATTACGTCATCACTACGCAATAAATACTAATTTTCGTCAAGACTCAAAACAGGGCTGCGTTCCAAGATGGATTTACTACATCCAGTGAAAAAATCAGCCAGATTCCTTTTCTGGTTCAAAAGTTACACCAACAAAAAAAAAAGGGCAATTACTTTCCGGCGCTACTGTAGAACTAGACTTCGAGATACGGGAAATCTCTTCATTTTTCACACTATCTCACCGGTCAAAGAGCGAGTGCGTGAAATGAAGAGACGATTACCCGTATTTCGAGCTCTGCCTAGAACCACCTTCTCAGATTTATTCTTCCTCGACACATGTGAAGGATTCGCTCTTTCCAATAATAGAGCCCTACACTTAACTATCCTTCTATTTTTCCAGCTGGCCTTATCAGTTGGGTCCCGCCTTGCGCTGCCTCACGACTGCAAAATCGCGTGACGTGGATGCACCTTTACCTTTTCATATTTGCAGAAGCACTCCAAGCCCGAGGAGCCCGGCCGCAGGTTGTCGTCGACGACGATGGAATGACGATGGATTACGATGACGGGCACATGGACTGGGGCGATGATGGACATCATCATTCGATGATGATGCAGCAGCAATCCAGTGCTGCGAGGATCCCGAGGGCGCCTCCGGGACCTCCTGCGAGGACACCCCTCGGACCTTCCAGGCGACCACCCGGAACCCCTGCGAAGCGCGCTCGGGGCTCTTTGAGCCTAATCCCGGGACCGAAGAGGCGACCGCGTGATCCGAAAAAGCTACAACAAAGGAAGCCACGAAGTCCCTCGAAGAAGAAGAGAGCCGCTAGACCTCCGAAGGCACCTCCTGTTCAAGAGGATCCCAATCTGGTAAGTGATTTGAAGAGCTCAAAAAATGCGCTACTGTTTCTTCATTTCGCACACAGAGATGGTGAAATGAAGAGACGGTGGCTCATATTTTGAACTCTAGCTCTAGCGATTTGCTGCCTTTAGTACTACTCAAGTTTACTAGCAGATTATCCTGACAACGAGCCTAGTATCTCTATCTTTCTTCAAAATGTTGCTCGAATCAGATACATTCGCCGAATGATTAATAATTTCAGCCGCCCTGGAGACAGAAAATCAATGCAGTTCTCCGGCGTAGGGACAGACTTATCTTGGTGAGTATTGCTATCAAACATGCTTACAATTAGAAAATTTGAGGCACAATAGCTTCGTACTTTTTGGGAAGACTCTGTAAGAGTGGGATAAACTTCAGCCAGAATTTTTATACCGAAAGATTTATTCTTCATTATAACAGTGTTCAGGTGGCGCTGCCTGGCGTAACGCAGAACCGAATATTCGCACGCTGTAGGAGCACGAATAAGAACAAGGTTTGTACCAATTTTTTTGTACCAAGAATAATTACCAAAATAACTCACATGACGAGAATAATCGCATTGCTCAACAGGGATGTTCGAGAATCGGGATGACTTGGAGTGTACGAAATGAAGAGACCAATTCTTGCAAAGCTGGAGATTTACGATTATGATTTAGGGACCACCAACGATTATGCAAATCAGTTATTCATGACCCGGGATCTATCTCAAATTACTAAACAACAGCATAGAATCATTTTTTTGTTCAGTGAATACCTTAAAAAATTAGCCAAATCAATGGGCTCCTTCGATATTTTTTTCTGCAATCAAAGATCGAAATAATCACAATGATTTGGGTTTATGAGGAGCCCATTGATTTGGCTAATTTTTTAACACGTCATGCTTTTTACACTAGTTCATCACTAGGAAGTGTCAGAAGTCGCGGGCAACTCGTTTCATGAAATCTATAACGATTTAAAATCAAAGTTTCTTCAAAAGTTGATTTTTTTTGAGATATTTTTGTCAACAAATATGGGAGGGAGCCCATTGATTTTTCCAAAATTTTGAGCAAAGTTGCTCAATATGGTGTACTAAGGATCGGTGAAATCAGAACCCGCGTGCAATCAGTCCCCTTCGAGATAGTCTACATCGCGCGAGCACGAATCGATGAAAATAGGATGGTGCTGCCTAATTATGATTATAAAAAATATTTGCTATTATTGTTCAGAAAGATTTCTGGGGCTACTCGTTCCGGCCACTCGACAAGATCCTCAATCGCCAAAGGGCTTGGAGATTCGTTGACGATTCCATTCTTATCGTGAGTATCTATGTCCTGCCTATCGATTGAGGTATTCTAAGACGAAGTGAATCTAAACATCCTCAATGTTGCCGATCCCCACGTACGTTCCTCTCCTCTGCGCTGTTCAGAGCTCATCCGCCAATTGTTCCTGCAAAAATGCAGATCATTTGTTTTCGAAATAATACTTTTGCAGTTCCGTTTACCCGATGGAACCTTCACCTACACCGACCCCAGCGATCCTGAGGACGAATTTCGACGGTATTTGATATTTCCTATTTCTTCTTTCTTTATAATCTTTCACTAAGGCAAACAATAGTCTTTAGTCATCGAGAATTGGTGGATCCGGGAACAAATTCGTTCAAGGCGTGCCATTTTTTCTCACTCATTTCGAACTAGAGATTTCACACACTTCCTAGACCAGTCGGGCGGTAAGAGAGTAGATACGTGAAATGAAGAGACAATTTTAAAATTCGAACTCTAAAAGTTGCGCAGAGTGTAGTCACACCAAGAGGGGGAGGGGAGGAATATGCTCGTCACTCGAGTTGAACATGTGTGCTTTCCAGCGACGGTCCTCGCCGATACGCTGCGATGCTGCTGCAGCGGCGCGTGACGCAGAAGAAGACCGCAGCCCAAAGGATGCCTACCCTGCAGCAGTGGCTGGAGGAGGGTAAGTGTCGGGACTAGAGCGTAGTTTCGAGTTATGACTAGAGTGTAGTCTCGAGTTATGACAAGAGTCTAGTTATGACTAGAGCTTAGTTCGAGTCATAACTATAGAGTATAGTTTCGAATTGTGATCATTGCAGCGGCGATCGAGCGAAGAGAGAAGGCAGAAAAAGAGAGGGAGCAATTGTACTGGGACAGCGATCTGGTTCGTGCAGGAATTATATGTCTCCTTTTATTAAGGAGTCCGTAATAGCACTCAGTTAATATCAGTGTTGGCACTATTCACCGACCACACCCACTTTGAAGAGTGAAAATAGAAAATGAAGCGATCATTTCTCATGAAGCCATCTAGTGTTGGCATTTTGATTCTTGGCCGACCACTCCCACTAGTGGGTTGAGGAATGGAATGATTCTTCGAAGCCGATTCCCTCTCTTTCGCGAAGAATCGAATGATTCCTCGAGAAAAGAGTTGAAGAATCCAGGATTCTTCGACTTTTCGGAGCATTTTTGCATCGAAAGGTAGCCTAATTTTCCAGTTTTCGATTCTAAATCTAAAGAAAATGAAACTTCCCACAAAGCGAAGCCCTGAATTACAAAACATCCACCCTCGCTCAATGTCAAAATCACAGGCACAGGGGAGAAACTCTGTTTGATGTAAGCTGTCATGGAAGCTTCAGGAATGAGCTGTTTATGTTTTAAATCTGACAAACAGATGAATACTGAAAAGGATTATTGTCCAGAAGAGGACACGGTTTTCTCAAAATTGAGCTAGGTTTAGGAAATTTTAACAGAGTATTGGGATCCTTACCCTACTCTCAAAATTTCAAATCGAAATATTGATTTTGAGAGAAGTTATGGTTCGAAGAATCCGGGATTCTGAGAATCGGCGATTCTCAGAATCGCCGATTCTCAGAATCAAACCGCTCCGAATGAGAGAGAATCAAAAGTGTCTGAGAATCATTGAAGAATCAAATTGCCAACACTAAAGCCATCCTAATCGTTCCGGGGGCGGCTCGTTCTGTCCCCAGAGTTTATTAGAGAAATGGCGTAGCATCAAAGAGCGAGCGAGACTTCATATAATGATAAATGACGCTTTAGAGGACAACTTTTTTGTGCAATATCTCCATTATCAGGACAGCGAGGAACGTCGCTCCGAGGGTGGCTCGTTGAGCCCTGGAGAGCCACTCCACCACACGACGCCCCGCATGGCCAGTATTGATGCGGAGACGATCCGGCGGCACATGGCTGGTGAGAGTCTGGGACTAAGAAAATAGTGTAGCGGCAAAAATCGTTTTTTTTTCGAAAAGGTCGCAGGTTCGGTATCGGCAATCCCCAGTTCAGATAAAAAAAAATAAAGTAAAGAACAAAACATCGCAGAATTGACGATCGGCACGGAGGAGATGGCACGGCGGTATCGCGAGGGAAAGTACCCGGAACCCTGGAGAGCCCTACTCGGTGAGTTGCGCGAAACTGAAACTGCCCCCTAATATTTCAATTCTCAATCAGACCAATGAAAACGAGCACTCGTGTACTCGTTTAGCGCTCGCTCGTTTTCGAATGTCTAATCGCGTTGTTATTGAGGCCGTAGACACAAGCGCATAGATGCTGAACTATGTGCCATGTATTTTGCGAATCGCTACAAAAATTACGAAACTGCCAATACACTACTATATTTTATATTTGTGAATTTCAAGAAACGGCGACGTCCGAATTTCGAAACCTAGGAGGAATCGAGAAACAATTGTAGATAACGTGGACAACGATCGCAATCGTGCTCTCACAGAGCGGGAAGAGGAGGCGGAGGAGAATGAGGAATGGCGGCATGATGCGCCAGAGGACAAAAGTGAGCATCGTCATCAATTCAATTTCCGAATTGAAAACTTAATTGGGGTCATAGCGACAATTTGGAGAGAACCATATTGACGGATTTTTCAAAAAAAAACCCGTTGTTCTAGCTTTTCAATTTTTAGTAGTTCGATTTTCATCGATATGAATATTTTTGTCACATAGCGTTTCCGCATTCTCATAGCGAAATTAGCAACATAGAACGACGGTCTGAAAAAAATAATTCAACAAATTGCAGTTCCCATTCCGTACGAGCTCTCTCGTCGGCCGATACTCGTTAAATACATGGAGACACTCGACAACGATCCGCACTTCTCGAAGCAATATATATCAGAAAAGGAGCTGAATACGATCAGAGTAAGTTCTGTTTTCTCTGGTTGATACTATATGTCCCTCTCCTGTCGACATAATCTATCGTTTGTTTGACCACACAAAGTGAAGAGACACGCTGCATGAATGGTTCGTATCTCAATTCTCAATGATCTCTCACCGGTCAGAGTAGGCGAGAGAACACGGGAAAGTAGGAGACCATCCTTGTTGAGCTGCTCGATGTGTGTGAAAACTGAACGAATTCCATGCTTCAGGCGCAACTCATTGGCATGGAGAGACTAATTATGAACTATGAAGAGTCAACCCATCGAAAGCTACCGACGAAAAAGGTCTGCAGTGCCACGGCTGTAAAAAAATTATATTGAAAATTGTTTTAGCACGACTATAAATTGTATGCGTGTCGCAGCTTGGAGCTCAACGCTGTATTTAAAAGGAGGTGTGATTTGACATTGATTAATTTATTTTGCCAATTTAACATGTACATTATAATACTGGTGTGATGGAATACTGATGTGAATGAATAACTTTGGTTGCACTTTTTATGAGAACCATGAAAACGAGACCTTACTCTACGGAAAGCAAAGTGCCCAAAAGAATTTTTAGTTTACCGCAATCAAGATTTTCATTCTGGTAATTTTTTCTTACAGGCACGATAAGGATCAACAAAGCCGAGCAGTGCAGTATCCCGAGGAATTCGAGCTGATTCGTCAAGCTGATGTGAGTAATTTGTTCGATTGTTTTTTTGTTTGTTTGTTTTTTTGTTCGAATAATAAATAGGTTACGCATGATCGATTGCGGAAAATTTGAAAAAACGAAGCCCCGAATCAAATCAGGAAATTCCCCTTTTTAGGAAAGCTTGGGAATCGCGGTCACACCGGACGCGCGCACGGAGATTTACTATACGAAGGGGAACCGGGCGGAAGAAATGGAGGTCAAGAAGCTAATGGAGGAAACGGTAAGGCGATATTGAGGAGAATCCTGGAAGCTCTGGTAGCTATTGAAAGGGGAGATTCGAGGAAAAGCGCACTGGCAAATATTGCACTGCGTGTTCACCGAAAAAAAACAGCGGCCTAAGAAAAGATCGTGATCAAAACTGATGATTAAATAGCTGGACAAACGTGTGTAGAAGATACTCCGTAGTTAAGAAGACAAAGCTTGAATAAATTTGATTTGTGCGCTTGCAGGGCTTCCCAGTGAAAGGGCGTCTTCCAAAGCGTCGGTTCATCAAGATCAAGACGGACCTCTTCTTTCCCGAGTACTTCATCAGCGTCAGTTTCCTTTGATTACCAATTTTCCTAGTCCAGCGCGGAATATAAATTGTGAGAAAACATATGTGTTCAGTTGTCCATCTTCACTAAGAAAGCGATGCCGGAGAAGTGGCTCCAACTCATGGATCGGAGCAGGAGAAACGGGCAGAATGGACCGTTCGAGCAGAAGCTGGAGATCAAACTATTGCTTGAGTGAGTGATTTTGTTGAGCTATCATTTACGGCGCATATTCGATTCGCGCGTCTGGATCACGTTTTGGATAATTGACCGAGAACAAAACCCAGTTAGCGTTACGCGAATAAAGTTTGTTACAAATTCATACATACTGCAGTGGGTCCCACCTAGCGTTGTCTTGCGACTGCAAAATCGGTTGACATATTTACACCATTACCTTTAAATTTCACAAATGCATGCATACTGCAGCTCTCGAAAGATGACTGGTTTCGTGCGCACGTTGCACCGTCGCAACTTCATTGACACGACGAAGGTTACGCTCAGCCAAGTGATGGGATGGAATCAGCAAGTACGTTGTATGGCAAAAAAACATGAATGGCTTTCATACTAGTAAAGAGTATTGGGGAATGTGAGGTAGGGATATTGGCACGAAGAAAGTCACGCTGAGCCAAGTGATGGGATGGAATCAGCAAGTTCAAAACAGAAAAAAAGGTTGGGGCAAATGTAGGGACCGCCACGTGATTTACCGAATCAATGGTAAGGTCATGTTTCGGTGCTCAAAGTATCCCTCTTGGTCTGAATAAGATCATGCTTTTTACCGTTTGTCGATATCTCATCTCCGAACAAAGTTATGAGTCAAAAACCATGCGTGCGAGGCTCAACAGAGAAGTGACCGAAATCAGTCCAAGCCAAAAGAGGGCGGAGCCTATTTCAAGCTCATTCCCAAAGTTCGAAGGCGATAGCTTCGCCCAGTCGTGAGAGACATTTTCGGAGGAAAATCAGACCTTGCCTAGGGAGAGTGTGTTCTATCCACGACGGGTAAGAAAACAGCGATGGGAAGAGGCAAGGAGGGGGCGGAGTTTGCAGAGCTATGCAAAGGGGAAGAGAGGGGGAGATGGGAAGGGACGAAATTTGAATACGCGCCAGCGGTAAACACCATAAGTCGGAACATCGTCACGCGCGTAAAGCCGATCTTTGAAAGGAGCTGACAAATTCCAAACACTTCCAATCATCGTGATTTCTTCTCTGATCGCCTCCTAATAATCCAAAGAATGAATTACGAAAGGGGGAGCCATGTCCGAACACTAGAAAGCGTTTAATTACGTACTCTGCACCCTTTCAAGTCAGTTTTGACCATCTCAAACTAGTCCAATCATTTCCCCCCATTGGTCATTTGTGGGGAACGATAGTAGCTTCAAAACGCGATGTTGAACGTCCCAATCGGTTACGAACTACGGCTGTCAGCTCTCGGCGCAGTTTTACCCCTCTTCCCTGTCACTCAAAAGTGGGCGGAGCTTGCGGTCTCTAGGCAAATGAAAAGAAACACGAAACGGGTCACGCTGTCCCAATTGATCGGATAAATACGGACGAATTCTTGAGAAAAAAGGTCAAAATAGGAAAAAAGAATTTCTAATGGCAATGCTTCAGCTATTCGACTACCACTGGACATTCGACCAAATAAATGCGTCAGTGGATGATTTGCTATCGGAAACAAAGTGAGCTTTGAAGGTTTATATTTTTCTTTCTTTCTTTCTTTTTTTTTATTATTTGTTAAACACTGGTAGATGGAATCAACCTATCTATGCCTGTGAGAAAAAGATTGCAATAAATAAATAATTTTTTTTAAAAACCAAGGTATGCCTGTGAGAAAAATAGATTAGCAAAAAATGTTTAAAAATAAAATATAAAGTTAAATATTATAATTCCAGATCGTGGAAGCAGCACGCGGACGAGAAGGTGCAGCACCAGTGGCGGCGCGGTCTCCGGCCCGGCACCGGCCTCGACCCCGTCACCGTCACCAAGGCGAAGAAGCGGCGGGTAAGCTCGAGAAATTATAATTCGAAATGCGGGTAATCGTCTCTTCCTTTCACGTGCTATCTCGCCTCTCTCTGACCGGTCTGACAGTACGTGAAATAAAGAGACGATTACCCGTATTTCGAAGTCTACTAGAAATGCTACCGCCGTCTCTTCATTTTGCACACACTCTCGCCCGCTCGGTCGACGAGAGTGTGTGTGTGTGAAATGAAGAGACGGCTGCAGCATTTCTCGAGCTCTAGTTACGCGTATCATTTCCAGCCTCTCCCATCTCTTTGCTGTCCAATGCTGCAACATCGTAATTCATGTAGTGATACACTAATATTATTGTTAAGGTGAAAGCGCCCAAACCGGCCAAAATCCGGCACCCCCGCAGCTGGGGACCAACGACGGCAACGGCGGAGCAACAGGAGCCGGAAAAAGAGCAACCGAAAGAAATGGCAGAGACAGGGCCGCCGAAAAAACGGGGCCGCCCAGCGAAGAAAAATAAGAAGAAGCCTGGTCGAAAACCGAAACAGCTGCAGCCGGCGGAAAGCGAGCAGTAATTAGCAATTTGTTATTTCTCGAGCATTTTTTTAAAATTCCAGTGATTCGTAGTCTCTCGGTATGATTAGGGGCCACAACTCAGATTGTCGAATTATCACTATCCAGTCAAAACCGGGTGGAAACAGTCCCTCATGGTCCCAATAACATCATACTTTTGACCGTTTGTCGATATCTCGTCTCCGAGCTGCGCTACAGCTCGAAAAGTACGCGCGAAACGACTGTTGTGGAGAGGGAAAAGGCGAGACGAGAGGGAAAGGGGGCGGAGCCTATTTCGGACTCATTCCCAAAATTCGGAGACAAGAGTTTCGCCATGTCGTGAGAGACAATTCAAGGGCGAAATTACCTCTTATCCAGGCAGAGCGTGCGCTAGTCACGACGGGTTAGAAACAGTAGGGAGAGGCGAGGCGGAGGAAGAGGGGAAGAGGTGTGCCTCTCGCGTCTCTCCTCTCATTTGACTAGCCCCGCCCACGTTCACACTGTGTTTAGCGCTAATCGGAATCGAAAAAATACGGGCGTACTGAAATCTTTAAAACAAATCCGCAAGCTTTTGAAGCATGCTAAAATTCTATTTTTTTCACTAAACTTCCTAAAATATTCGTATTCGTCAGGAAATTTATGCCCAAAGAATATGTTCACACTGCAACCCGTCAAATCGACCTATTCCCATCGTTAAAGTTCAATTTTGACCTACTCAATGAAGATGCGCACATTTTGGGCAGTGCTCAATCGATTGGGAATGCCAGTAGCTATCCAGCGCACTTTAGAATGAACGATTTGGTTTAGAATGAAGCTTGCGGATTCGATTCTCGTTTTTTGGCGAAATCATGTCAGACGAAAGTGGGCGGGGCTTGTGGCCCCTAGGTATGATCATGCATCTCACTCATTTCGTATTGCTTTTTGGCTTTCCCCGATCAAACTCAGCGTATAGCGTATATCCGTGTGTGCTATCTTCCTTCTGTAAGTGTACATCACTGGTATCTCTTTCAATTGTTTTGTTTATGTACTGAATCGTGAGCTGTTTAT
The DNA here is from genome assembly GCA_000180635.4 of Pristionchus pacificus. NCBI lineage: Eukaryota > Metazoa > Nematoda > Chromadorea > Rhabditida > Neodiplogasteridae > Pristionchus > Pristionchus pacificus. The sequence continues at coordinate 19,059,292 of CM026579.1, forward strand.
AAAGATATATTTTCAAGATGAACTGAATTTGTCTATGATGTGCGAAACCAGGTCCGGACTATTGTATCTTCTTCTGAAAATCATGGAATGATACCACTCTTCGAAGAATTATTAACACGTTTATCAGGAAAAGAACAAGGGATGAGCAAACACTATGATTGAGCTTCATTTTCAGAGTTTTATAGTCAGGAGTGCATACAAATCATGAGTCACGGGGCGAAGTAAAATAGGGCAATTGATGGAATCCAAATACCGACGATACTGAGTATGGGGGGGTCGAATCGGGGAAAAGGCACCATTCTCCGAACAGCGGAGAATTTACACACACACAGGAGCTTTCCTAGTTCCAAGCCCCGCCTCTTCAAAAGTGTATGCAATCCCGTTTTCTTCTACACGAGAAGAAATGGAAGCGGGGTGGGAAGGAATCTCTCTAGCGACTTTGTACACACAATGATTAGGTAGGGGGCGTGGTGTGGTGCGTGGTGTAGCTGCACGGTGCGTCGAGTGCATCATCATATGTGCGATTCGACGAGCAGCTTGAGGTCGGTCGCAGCGCGCGACACGCCCACGATCGTGTCCACCATCCGCTGCACGTGCGTGATGTTCGGGTACTGCAAAAAGCGCATCAACTCTTGTTGCAATTTCAACAGGCGAGGTTTGGTAAAAGTCGCCGCGCACAATTCACCACACTCACCTCCTCGGCCGCCGCCTTGGTCGCCGCCACGCACTCCTTGAGCAGGTTGCACAGGTGGTCGGCGCCGGCGCGCACCTGAACCGGGATTTATAGCCGGGAGCCGGGAAAGAGCAGAGCCGGGAGTTCCCGGATCCGGGGAGCCGGCAAATAGTACCTGCACGCTCAGCTTGGCGTCCTTCACGCACTGGCTCACGCTGTCACCGATGTAGATGAGCTTGTGCGCCGCGAGAATGATCTGCAATGGAGAAGTTTTTTTCGCAGGACCGGGAATCAGGCTATGACCGGATCCGCAGTATTGCCGAAGCCGTCATTAGAACCGGGAGCCGTGAAATAGGCTAGAGCCGGCCTTTCCGAAAGCCGTCAAATAGGTGCACTACCCACCAGTTTGCCCTTCTGCACAAACTCGCGCGGCGGCAGGCGGTGCTCGACGACGTCGATGAACTCATCAATGGCCAGCGCGAGCGCGTCCGTGTGCTGCGCGAGTTGAGGGGCGTAGAACCGCACGAGCGACCGGTCCTGGAATAAGACGGATCTGGTTTTTTTATATCCCGGCTCTGAAATATTTGCCGGTCCTGGAATATGGCCGGTCTGGCGGTGGAATTCCCGGTAATTATTTTTTTTGGATGACAAAGCGATTAGATAACAATCGCCCATACTGGAAACGAGGTGTTTTGAAAGAGTTGTGAAGCATAGCCATAAAATTTTACCAAAATATGGAGCAGAAAAAAAATAAAAATAATGATGATTACCTCATCCGCAATCTGCAGTCTCCTCGCTCCGGTGGCCGCCCGTTGACCATTCCCTGTCGGCCCGTTCACTCCATTCAACCCGTTCTTGTTGAGCGGCAGTCGCCCCGGACATGGATCGTCCAGTTGAGCGTAGTCCTGCACGGAATACGTTTCTCGAGGGATCCTATTTTCCGGTCCTGGTTCTAAGCGTTTGTCATCTCCCGGTTGTCAGTGAATAACCTACATTGCGGACCTCGCAGCTCCGAAACCCCTCCCCCGTTCTCGAGTAGCTCCTATTTCCCGGCTCTCGTCCTGGCTCAATTCCCGGCTGCTCTCACCTGGTAGAAGCTGTCCCGCTCGCTCAGCACCGACTCCAGGTCGTCCTCCTCGAGGATGCGCGACTCGCCGTTGAGCAGCGTGTTCTGAATAGAGCGACGTTTCCCACTACACTACCCTTGGAAAAAGTCGCCGTGTCGAAAATCGACAGGATTTTCAAAAGTAGGAATCGTCGCCCTAGATACACCACCTGCGCACTGGGGCCGGGAGCTGAGGTGAAGTGGGCGTGCAGCTGGGCGAGGCGGGAGGAGGCGCCGTCCAGCGAGGACGAAGAGTTCCGCCGCGCGTCCTGAGAGCCGGGATTTAGCAAACCGCATCCGGAGCCGGAGAGTAGCTTCCAAATTGTAAAACTCACCACGTCATCGGCGAACGTCACTCGCGCACCATTGGCCTTCGCCGCGCCGTTGCTGGGCTGCTTGAGGATGGAGGAGGGTGGTGAGGTGGACGAATCACCTGTGCACACCACGATTAGTTAACGTCGTCTTGTCAAATTTCGACAGCAATTCTGAATTAGTAATCGTCGCTCTAGACACACGCACCTGAGGTCACCGTCGAGCTGGTGGTCGATGAGGACGAGAGCCGCTTCGAGTCCGAGTCGGAGGGCACGGGCGAGGGAAGGGAGGGCGTCAGCGTCGTGGTCACCACCTGAGAGAGCACACCACGATTGGAAAACGTCGTCTGGTCAGATTTGGACGGGGTGGAAAAAGTTGGAAAAAGTCGGCTTATTTTTTTGTCTCTATACAAACAGCAATAATTACCAAAGTAAACAGAATCATGATTTCATCCCAATCTGAAGCACAACCGAATTCGGTCACACCAAAGAAATGCCTCTCTTCAATTTTCGAATGCTCTTTCATTTGCCAGATCGGCGAGAGCGTGCGCGAAATGAGGAGACTATTTATTGCGAATGGAAATCCGAAAAGCAACTCACTGCTTGCAACGGAGCCACTGGTTGTGCGGGAGCAGCAGCGCGCGGAGGAGCGGGCGCCTGAACCACACCACGATTGGGAAACGTCGCCAGGGCAATTTAGGAGAGGGACGGAAACTTTACGAAAAAAAACTTTAAAAAAATAAGAAAAAGCGTCTATAGCACAATGCCGATTCAAGTTCGAGAGAATATTTTTTTTTATTTATTTTTTTACTTTCATTTACAATGCACATCTCAATGCAATTAATTTAGTCACAACGTTCAAACATTTCTGAGATCTAGAAAACATCTCCAAATCAATGCATAATAACATTTCTCGTCTTTCGCATCCTTCTTTTACACATGTCGACCGCGAAATGCCACTCACCGGTTGTACAGTCATCGACGCTGCGGTTGCGGCTCGTTGTGGTATCGGCGCCTGCAACACAAATGTGATACGAGTTATATTTTGTTTGAACTATTTTGTTTTTAATTAAACGGTCGAGGAAAACATCATCATTCTAGAGACGACCTTCAAATATTTCGTCTAATGATGAAACGTATTCGAATTATCATTTTTTTCTTTACCTTCCTTCTTTTTTTTAATCTTCGAAATACCACTCACCGGCTGTGGAGACGGAGCGACTGCTGGTGCGGTCACGGCTCGTGGTGGTGCGGGCGCCTGCAGTACACCACGATTAGTAAACATTGCCTAGTCAAATTTCGACAGGGATCGTTACTAGTATTCGTCGACTACACCACGTGCGTACCGTGAAGGGCGCGAGCGGGGCGCCGGTGGCCGAGGACAGCGTCGCGGGCGCCGCCGCCATGAAGCAGACGGTGGGCGGGTCGGGTTGCAGCGCGTGCAGCCAGTCCAGCAACCCGGCGCACTCCTGCGGCACCTGAGCAGCCACGTTTACTACTACACCACAGAAAGCTCACCCTGTCGAATTTCGACAGGAAACGAGAAAGTTGGAATCGTCCACTAAGCGCACACAACGTTTGGAAACCTCGCACTGTCAATTTTTGACAAGAACTTGGAAACAGTAGTCGTCGACCGAGCCAGACCACCACGCACCCGCTTGACGACGATTAGGAACTGCTCGATCGAGTCAAGGCCGGTGCGAGGTTGGCGCTTGTCGCGGGCGAGAGTTGCCAACGTCCATCCGCCGAGGTCGAGTGCCTGGAGAGATCAAAGATTAAAAGCCATTCAGAGATCAAAGATCGAAAATCAAACCTGTCTCAGGGCTCCGATGAGGGCGCGTGAGTCCCGCAACGGCAAGAGCAATGCGCGCAGCTCTGAACACAGTGGATCTATTGATTGAATGGAAAAGACAAATCGCCATCGAAAGAAGCTGGACAGTTATCATATACCTATTCTTCTATTCAAAACTCGGCGAGCATCATTCATTGGAAAATATTCAGTCGTTTTAAAAGTTCAACCAAGCAATTTTATACAAACTTTTTGAACCGCAGGCTAGCAAAGAATCACAATATGAAGAGAATAGTGAACTATCTATAGTTGGCCTATTACAATTCGGTTGACACTTTTAGTCCTTGTTTACCGTGTGGGCTACCCAAATTATGAATATGAATATTGGAATAAAAAAATAAATACAATTCACTAACCATCAGCTCGCGATGATGCGTTGTCAATGGCGATTCTCGCCGTGCCATCGACGAAATGGTCAAGGGCCTGCAAATAAGTCAGTCCTTTATATACTACCGTAACCTCGGCTGGAATAAGCCAATCCTCGATAGACTATCGTACCCTCATTGTCAGTCAGAATAATTCAATACTCGGCAGACTACCGTAAACCCAACAGGAATAAACCAGTCCTCGATCATTGTCCTACCGTACCTCGTTGATCGTGATCACCGCGTCCCTCAGGTCGGCCAGGTTCTTCTGCAGGACGTGCGGCTCGCGCCAGAACTGCGGCGCCGTCGCCTGTGAATGCGTAGTGTGGTGCGACGTTTACCATTCGTAGCCTGTCGAAATTCGACAGCGGAGCTATTTTTGGCGAAATAGAGGCGGGAATTCAAAATATTTGAAATCTTACGCCTCTCAAGCGCTCGAGCGCGCGGTCGATCATCCGCGCGTAGTCGGACATGCGCGTGACGAGCGCCCGCTTGCGGCCCGCCATCTCGCTCTCCGTGATCGAACTGAAACAGGGGGATGGGTTGATCTTTGATCTTTAAACGCCGAAAATTCCTGATTGTGCAGTATTTTCGTTTCGAATGCGAATGAGTTGAGTTTCACAAGTAATTCATGCCGTTTTTGGAGGATTGGCTATCGATAGTTGCCACTTTCGTCAGACAAAAAACGGTCTCTTGAAGTTCTGCCATTGATCTTTGAACTCTGGCAAAATGTGGATCAACCTTGATAGTTGCTAGTCCGCAAGGGCCCACATAGCAACGGGTGTGTTCGACCCCCTATACAATTTCGGAGTAGCTTTGACACCGGAGTCGCACGGGAATTAGGCGAAACCAGCAACACTTGACTCCGGCGGCGGGGACCGAACCAGCGGCCCTCGTATTGGTAGGCGGACGCGCTACCGACTGCGCCATTAAGACGTCGTTTGGAAGCGGTGAGAGCACACTAAAGACTCGGGCGCAAGAGAGAGATTGTGTGAAAGAGATCAAAGATCAAGTATTACAGTTGCAGGCTCTCATTTCACGATTTCGGCAAAAGATCAGAGATGGTCTATTTCAGTTGCTGGGTGTCAGTTCGCATTATCTATTGCCGGTCAGATAGCGTGAGACCGTGCAAAAGTGAGATCACTGATCAAAAATGAGCAAAATGTCAAGCGCAACTTTTAATCTCCGAGCCGTGCGGAATTCAGAGACCGGTAATCTAGCTTCGAATGTTATTGGAGTCCTTGAGAAACTAACAGATCATTGGGGATACAGCCAGCAACTCTGAACTCCCAAGCCGGCAAGAGGATTGCGCGCAGGCGGGATCGAACCAGCGACCTAGCGGGAGCAAGGCGAGCGCGCTACCCACTGAGCCAGAGAGAGCGGTTGGTGGGAGTGGAGGGAAAGACACTCTAGACTCTGGCGGAACGCGCGTGTGGGCAAAAGCTAGAGAGAGGCGGGAGAAGAGAGATCAAAGATCAGCCAGGGATAACTTGAATGTCGATAACTTGAATATCAAACTGTTTCAATGAATCTCAATAGGAAGAGTTTTCGATGCTGGTGAATGAATGAATTTATCAGTGTCGCTTTCGGGGCGCTGATCAAGATGGGGTGTCAGAAGGCCGTTCTTCTTTCAAGATAGTCATTTTCAAGATGCTGGTGAGGCTCCGTTAATTCTTCCATTTTCTCAGTTTTTTCTCGCCCAAAAAGTGCTCACCTCAAATTTCTTTGTTGCTGAGCCCGCTCCAACTGCCCGTTGACCCGAGTGGGAATTGTTTTCCACTGATTCGACTCGTTCCGTCGCATGTCCTCAGCGATCGATGAGGGCAGGAAGTCGTCCTGCACATGGTGTGGTTGATTGCGACGTTTCCTATTTCTATTTTGAAACGTCGTCCCGTCCATTTTCGACAGGACGATGTTTTCCTTTTTTTTTTCCACATTTTGTTTTCCACATTTTCCACTTCACACACACCCATTGGGAAACCTCGCCCCGTCTAAATTCGACAGGGCGACGTTTCCCACTTCGCACACAACACAAATGCTCACCTTTCTCGATGCAGGTCTCGCTCCGTTGAGCGAGTCGAACACTGAGGGAAGGGCGGAGGTGGAGGTGGCGGGCTTGGGATAGACTGAAAGTATGAGTGGTGTACTCGATTGCGACGTTTCCCCTTGCGTACACCACCATTGGCCGCCGTTTCCCAATGCACCCAACGAGTGTGTCAAGTCAGCAAGAAGTCATGATCTTGATGTAGCACCCGGTTCCTGCTGTGATTCACTCCTAACAAGCGGGCCCTTTGATCTCCTTCGAACCCCATTCCATTGCAACACCTCTGTATGTGTCATACATCCACGGTAAAACGGTCCACGTTTTAGAGTAGTTTATTGCAATTGTTTTCAAAAGAAAATAACCAGTACTGATCAAAATTCCCTTTCAAACGTCCTCATATCCTGCTCTTGAAACACATTTTATTTCGCTCGACATGGTGGGATCACTTGGGCGAGGTCCGTTCCCATACAATAGAGAGATCAAGTCTCAAAGATCAAAGATCAACAACCACTTACCCATGGGCGGCGCGGGCGGCGGAGGCTGCCGCTCCTGCTGCAGCAGCTGCTGCTGCACCAGCTGCACGGGCTGCAGCAGCGTCTTCTCATCGGCTGAACTCGAGCTGGTCGAGTTGCGATCGAATGACGAATTGGCGCCCTCGGACGACAGCGACGAGGCCGCAGAAGATCTCTGCAGAAAATTGCCAAGTTTTTTTCAAATTCGTGTTGTGCACGGTGGTGCGCCGAGTGCAATTAGCTGTTCGACTTTTTCTTTTCTACAAGAAATGACCGATTTTTCATTAGTCATGGTGCGCCGAGTGCGCCAACTCCGATGCCGCCGTTTACCTTATTCTCCTCGGCGACATTGTCCATGTCAGCGACGATTCCTGACGAGGACGGGGATGGTGTGCGCTGGGCGGGCGGCGACGTTTCCTGCACCACCGTAATCGGCACGACGGTCTCGCCGTTGCGCGCGGCTGTAAATAGTAAACGTCGGAACTGCGCACCATGTCGAAATTTCGACAGGGTTGCATATTTTAGGAAACGTCGATCAAGGTCGGCGTGTAGAGCGCTTAATGGCTTCTGTTCAAGTACTGCTCCTCGGGAGGCGAGGGAGTATGGTAATCGGGGAGGGTCAATGTCGCATGTAATTTGTATGCGGGGCTATTGACTAGAGATGGCTTGATGACTCTCATCGTATCACGTGCTCTCTCGTCGGTCAGAGAGTCGAGAGGGAATCGCGCGGTAAATGATGCCTATGCAATTGATCAATTCCGCCTCTCAATTTGATCTCGATTGTTCGCCTCCTCAGGTTACATTAGGTCTAGTGGCCATTAGAAGTTCGCGCTCTTGATCTGTCTCTCTCATTTCGCAATGCTCTCTAGTTTCTCTGACTGGCAATACTTTCAACCCTATTCAAAGTATTGGGTGTGGTACACGTCCCTTTGGCTCTTTGATCAACCGAGAGGCGAAACCCCCTGTTTCAATCGCATCATTAATCGTTCCGTTTGCTCATGGTTTTTACTTTTTCTACAGAAAACGAGCCAATCAACGATCAATTCCGGGTTCCGGCAGATCCGGGTTTTAGCACATGTATCAAATCAGCGATTCGCGCGACTCTAAACCAGTAGCGAGAGAGTGTTGCGACAGGGGAGAGCGCAGAAGGGGAGAGATGCAAGAGACAAGGCGAAATGGAGAGAGCGCAGGGTTATCACGGAATGTAATCGGAGATCATTCATGTGAGCAAATGCCACAGTGAATTACACTTACTACGAATTAGGGAAGATAGTAGCGGGGTGCAGCTGCAAAGGAAAAAATGTCCTGAGGGCTAATTTACGTCAAAATTTGAGCTGTTTGAAGATTTCGCCTTTTCATTGCGGGTCTCGTGCGAGCTAGCTCTTCAAACTTTTTCTGCTAATATTTCCTATAGGCATCACTCAACTCCGTCATCTGTGGTTAATCCACCTCGTAAAACGGAAGTAGTAGCTTCTTGCTATGTCATTCATTGCATCCCATTCAGAGGGATTACCTCAGGGAGCGAGGTATAATCATAAAGGCTGCAGCGCTAAATCAAACTTGTTCCTGCCTTGCTCACACGCTAATCTGACTCTCTCCATTTCCCATGCTCTCTAGCCGGTCAGAGAAGGCGAGAGAGCGCACGAAATGGAGAGAGTTCGAGCATTCCCACGCTAATCCATAATCGCGCACGCCCCGCTGGCTTACTAGCGTGTAGTATCGGCTAATCGCGAAAAGCGACGGAAATAAACAAATATATAATAATAATGCAAGAACATCTGAAATAATTATCGAAATACTTCAATGATTGGCGAGTGAACATGCAATTCAAGGAGAGCTCAGACAGTCAGAGACAATTGAAAAACAAGAGTGACAATTGATTTCACGGTCGGCTGAATGCGTTGCACTTTCACGAGCTACAGTAGGAGCAGGCTACCGTAATTTGGCTACCGTAATCGAGCAAGATAATCAATAATCGGTTACAGTAATCAGGGAGCGGGCCGGTTCACAATCGATCGAGCAATCCTCAAGTTCTTATCTCTAAACCGTCTCACACCATAAACAACACCAAGAGCCAAGAATGCGCTGACCTGTCGAAAAATCAACAAGGATCGCGCGACCGGCATTTAGGCGCGCAACAAAAGCCGGCTTACCCAAATTCCGGAGCCGCTGGGCCAGTCGCTCGACCGGCGAGTCCTCGACTGTCTCATCGCGGCCCTTCCTCTGGCTGGACGGGAAGTCGGCAAACGATCCGAGCCGGGAGCCGGAACCGTTGAGCGTCGTCTGCAAAATATTTCCCGGTTTTGGCTCTCTAGTCAAAATTTCAACAAGCTTTTCGCAACCGGGAATTAGGAATACCTGGGAGCCGCGGATGACCGGGATCTTCTCGTCCTCGGGCGGCGTCGGGGAGAGCTGGCCGCTGCTGCAACCGCAGAATACCTTTTTCATGATGACCTAATCGCCGGCTTTGCGGCAAGTCCCGGCTCTCTGCAATGCAATTCCCGGTTCTGACGTTTGCTTGCTTGCGTAGTTACTATGCGGAAGAGAGGGGAGAACGGGGCGGGGTGGGGTGGGGGGTTGAGAGAGGGAATGGGTAAAGGAAGAGAGATGGAGAGTGGGGGAAGGTGGGGGAACATAGATAAGAGAGAGAGAGAGAATGTAACGTTATGATTGATACGGCGTGCTAATAGAAGGGGAAGCGAAAAAGAGGTGGTGGGGAGAATAGCTGAAGAGATGTGAGGGGGAGAAGTATCTAGCGGGTGATAGATAGAAGAAGGTGGATGGGGACCGGTCAGAATACAAGAAGAGGCTACTTTATGAGCGGTAAAAAGGTGCACCATTCGCAAGATCATTGAATATTGGTGGATGTTAAGTAAGGTGCTCGAATTGATGAAGAGGGGAGAAGAGTCAAGGAAAAAGGGTGCTATTCGGATATTCAATTAGCATTAAACTTTACTAGCTGAAGCTCTATTGATCGTGAATTTGCTTCGGTAGCGGCTAAGCAGCGAGATGAAGAGGAATGTTGCGGTTGTTGATAGAGTGAGAAAGGTGAATGAGGGGGACCGGTCACAGTACAACAAGATAGACGGCAAGAAGAGGCTACTTTACAAGCGGGAGTTTGTCGCGCCAATCTATCACGCTGTTCCACTCTAGTTTGACACATGCATCTATTGGACCATGGTTAGGGGGTTCGAAAATTTTCCAGCGCGCCGTCTCTCTTCATTTCTCACACACTCTAATCGGTCATAGAGGCGAGATAGAGAGTGTGTGAAATGAATAGACGACTTCCCGTTTTTTCGAACTCTAGAGATAATCTTCAGCCGCAGGGCAAGAAAAATCACTCTACGATAGAGAGACACGATTGGAATGTGCCCTTTCCCTCACTACTCATTGTGTTTTGCGCTTCCCTCAAAATGACGTCTCTAAAATGGCACACGCCAATTTTGTCTCTAGGCAAATATCGCTAATGACCGCAAATTGCTGATAACGAGAGCTGAATTTGCACAAAGCTTTCAATGTGATAGGAAATTCGATGGATTTTTTGAGTTCGAAATTCGGGTAATCGTCTCTTCATTTATCGTGCTCTCTCGCCGGGCAGAGAGACGAGAGAGTGTGTGCAATGAAGAAATTGTCGTATTTCGACCTATTCTCAGCAAAATGTGTCATGAAACTGCCTATGCTCGAGGTGGAGCTGCGAAGTTTCGCCTATCGCGCACCGAATCTTCACGGCTTTTTCAGCCGATTGAGAAGTCTTGACCCCGTTCGCAACTAACGTTTTCGTTTACGCTCAACGCAACTACTCAATCCGAAACGGAAATCGCTAATGGGATTATTGAATACACTAGGAAGTCGCTCACAGAAAGGGCAATTTCCTAGTGCTGTCTTGTCGCTCGATGTCTTTTCTAAGGTGAAAAAAATGATAGTGAGTGAAAAATCTCAGAGGTAGCTTGCGCAATCCCAAGAAGGATAAATCCTCTGGACGGAAACTGCCCCTCGTGTCTCGAAAGGTCAGGTTACCATTCATTATTGATGCACTCAAGCATCGAACATCGCGGACTACTGAGGAATTCACTGCTGCTAGCTTTCCACGAAAAGCAGACAACGCTGGTTAGACTAAATGAGTAATACATATCGAAATTCGCTGTTTGATGAGAAGTTCACTGCAGTTGATAGGCTATCGTCTTTCCATGAAATGTCCTTATTTAGAATAACCTTTGTCAGACTAAAAGAATAATGCAACAAAAATAACGAGATCTGATGAGGAATACGTGGGGCTGACTAATATTTGACTATTCCACATCATCTCCGTCTATCATAGATGACGTACGATGTAGATCATAAAAGAAAGTGTGGGTGGGTGAACCGAATTGAACATATGACTACGGAGAAGCACGGGACAATCGTAGCCTGCTGCCTCAAGTGGAAAAAATGTATCGAATTTGGAAACAATAACTTGCGTGCTAGAGCGTATCGGAGGGGCCAAACCGCACTTCGAGATGTGTGGAAATGCGTGTGGGAGGTACGAACGCATCAATAAAATATGAATCTGATGACATAAAATCGGGGGGATCAGTGTGCAGATTGGAATGTGTGGTGCGTTGTCGAGCGCAAAAAGCAGGGATGGCAGGCAAAAAGTCTCGCGAAGTATCACACATTTTACGACTTTTCACCCCTCCCCACCACTCTCGCTGCGATGATATCAACCTGTGCACTAGCGCGAACAGACAGAACCGGGAAATCGCTGAGCCGGGAAATGCCGAAACAATAGAGCCGGGAAGTGCGGCCGCAAATAACCGGAAGCACTTACCTGGCTGCGCGCCGGATATTGGAGACCGGCTCCCGGGTGAGCGGACTGCTGTTGTGGTTCGCTGAGGGTCGGTCGCCGTAGAGCGAGGAAAAGTCGTCCCGGGCTACAATGGGCTCACTTGTCGAAAAATCAACAAGGTTTTGGCGACCGGGATTTAGGATGAGCCAAAGCCGGATATGGGAGAAAACTCACGCTTCATGAAGCTGCTGGCTTGCGATCGGGTGGGAATCGTCGGCACGGGAGCGGATTCGCGCTAAAAAACGATTAAAAATTTAAAAAAATAACAGTAAATACCAGAAATATACCGTTTTAGAAGAAAAATATAATAACATTTCGCCAAAGTTGTTTTTAAGGTTGTAAATAGTCTAAAAATGATAATTTTTGAGGGTCAATAGAGTGAAATCCAGTCAGAACAGAGCGAGCGTATTACTCTTATCACTATTCTGTTATCAGTATCAGCAGTGTGGCTCATCGATGGGTGACTGTGTCTTCCCACGTTCGATGGTTGAAATTTAGAGTTTTTCTACCGAGAGATGAGCGTGTATTGGATACTTCAATCTCTGACAGTCTCGTAGCATGTTTGAAACATAATCGAACTATCTAGACAGGACGATTTTCCCAAATCTCTCGAATTTTTCTGAACAATAATGTAGGTGCCCACCTGTTCCACCCTGATGGGTATATTCCTGACAATTCCCCGGAATCCTCCATCATCCGTGGCCGTAGCTGTCGAGGCACGACGCATCGATTCGAAGGGAGAGGAGAGACCGCCTGGATAAGGAAATTGTTGTTCTTGTCTCTCTATTTTGCGATATCTCTCATTAGTCAAAGAAGTTAGGCTTTTTTTTGTATTATTTTCAATCGTGACATGTATTTGAACTGATATCGATTCGAAGGGGAGGAGAGGCCGCTTGGGAGGCAAAGTTAAAGTCAGCACGTTGATCAAGATTCACAAAATGGGGATTGCCTAGCAGCGATCCCTTGACTTTCCCGAAACAGTTTTGCGCAAAATATCGCATGAGAGAATGCTTTGAGGACAGTTTTGATTTTTTTCCGTATGAAATAGACTACGCGTGAAACATATGTCAACAGACAAGAAAGATTCTATTTGAACAAAACTCACCTAGCGAGCCGGACCGCGTCCTGTCCATGCCTCCCGGAAAGTCATCGAAGCCGCCAAAGCCGGGAAATAGCCGCCTTCTCCGGTCTGCAAAACGTCGCCCATCGCATTTTCGACGCGGCGACGATTGGTAATGCTCACCGAACAGGTCGCCCGTGGCCGCACCACCGTCCGGGCCGGCGCGCCCCGCGAACGAGAAGAAGTCGTCGAACAGTGGGTTCGCCACGTTGAAGAACTGAAATGATGGGCAAATTGACTACCGTAATCGGGGGCCGCACCATCGGCAGCGATCGATAACTGATTTTATTGTGTACTTGGGATCAAAGGGAAGCTGATCGCGCGGGGGAGATGAAAGAAGGGTGGATAGTGAAGAGACAAATGACGAAAAGGACACGGGGAAAACATGAGAAATTCAATAGAATGGTGAGAACACTACACTTTTGCGAATAACAGCGCATTTGAATTCGCAATCAGAGTCGTGATATCACTGTCATTTTCAGCGAGGCGATAAGTGTGCAAAACAAAAAAAGAGAAGAGCAATTCAAATTATCATTCGCACTGCTGTGTTCAACGCGTGCACTTTCATGATTGCGAGGAAGATAGTGATCATAACTAGAGCTGTCAGGGTGAAGAATTCATCTCCTCATTCCGCGTACTCTCTCACCGGTCAGAGTGACGAGAGAGTACGCGAAATGAGGAGACGGATTCTTCACCCTGACAGCCCTAATCATAACAGCACCGGAATACTATACTTAGAATGGCCGCAATTCCCTGGCATATTCATATTATTTTTGTTTCTTTTTTTTTGCTTAAATGCTGAGATGCGGACTATTGATTTGGAGCCGATTCCGGAACAGATACATAACTGATGAAACATATCCAACACAGCAAGAGAGCTTTGCGGAAAGCGAGTTAGTTGCGAACAAACTTTTTTGTTCATAATTACAGAAATTGGCAGTATAGTGCGCATGTGTAGATAGACAGAGCATGAATGATAAAACATAGAGTTTAAAATACGGGTAGTCGTCTCTTCATTTCACACACTCTCTCGCCGCTCTGACCGGGTCAGAGAGTGTGTGAAATGAAGATACGCTTGCCCGCATTTCGAACTCTTTTTTTTTTTCTTTCGAACTATTTAGCGATCACAACAGCATTGGTATATTCAAAATTGCTCCACTTCGCTTGGCTTATTCATATTATTTTTACAGTGATTAGCTGCGGCCAATTGATTGGAGCCGATGCCGGAACAGATACATCGCGTGTGAAACATATCCGAAATGTATGAGGGCCTTATGAAGAGGTAAATTTTAGCGAACAGACAATTGTGTTCATGATTACAGAACCTGCACGAGCAGAGAATAGAAAGAAGGAACGTTCCCTGCAAGGGAACACACCTAATTCCAGCTGATATTGATAAACATCGATGGAAAAAATAAGTCCCACTGCGAATGGGCGAAGGGCAAAACAGAGCAAGAATCATAGTCTATGATTCATAGAAATAGGAGCATTCTTAGTAAGGAACACACCTAATTCCAGCTGAGTAGGGAACAACTGTGTGACTTTCCATGAGCGTGACCTTGACTGGTCTCTCACTCTCGGGAATGGACCAGACCCCTCGCTCTCTCTCCATTCGCCATGCTCTCTCGCCTACTCTGACCGATTCAGCGCGTGTCTGCGCTCTCTCGCTTCGCCTTGATCTCTATTATTCTCCGACCTCCTAGAGGTAATGCAAAAATGAGAGAGAGTGCTCGGTCCATTAGGGGGCGAGTATGCGCAACTTGTGAAAAGGTGGAGGAAATGAGGAAGCAATGATGGAACGCGCGCGCCGTTGATTTTACCGCTCTATGGAGCAGGACACTCCTCGATGCGCACGCTCGAGTACAACGAGTTAGAGTTGTACTAACGAGCTGTGATAGTACATGAGGAATGGAGAATGAGAGCAACGAGAACACTGATCTTTGATCATTTGCAGAAAAAGACCCGAAATACTACGAGCCGCACAGGGTGGTAGGGGACAGGGAATCGTTGCAAATTTGATGTGCCCCCCCCCCCTTTGAATAGTCAGGTAATAGACAGTAATGAGATGAATGAGAACGATCGTGTGATTTGAAAACAGGTGACCGTTCGGATGAGGAATCGTCTGACTCTCTCAATTTTCATGCTCTCTCTCGTTTCTCTGATTGGATAGAGAGCAAATGAGATGATCAGACGATTGACCGTTCGGAATGTCTGAATGGGAATGCAAATGAAGATAAGACCAGGAAAAGACTATCAACAGGCGGAATTCAATCACAAATTCACTCGTTTACTGCAATGAACATTTAGACGCGGTAGAGAAAAACCGATGGATAGGAAGTAAGACCTTATTGTGAAATAAGGAGCACAGACAATATAACACCGACTATTCACAAAGAAACCCCGGCTGAAATAGAAGAGAGAAATCCCAATAACCGTTCCTAACGTGGAGGGGTGGGGATTGAGAATGGTAGGGAGGGAATACTCTTTGAAAATTGCCTGGGCCAAAAATCGAAGAAGTGCCGAAATAGTCTAGTCATGCACAAGAGGCACCTGCGGAAGTATAGATGACTCAGCTACCCCCTAAGCCTACTTTAGAGGTTAACTAAACACTAGGCAAGTCTAGAGGCTAACTTAATGACGTTGAAATGGCTCCAATTCAGTATTTTGCACTGTTTGAATGGTGAATAAAGTACGGAAGTGCTCAATGAATGGAAGTGACTCAGTTAGACACCCCCTACAGCGACGCCGCACCAAAACACTCCAGATTAATCCCCTATCGAGTGTTATTCGTATTTTTTCTGACCGACGATAGAGCATGACAAAGGAAGAGACAAACGCTGATAACAATGGAGCAGTATCCGCAATAGGGCCGGGGTAATTCAAGCAAGACGGGCCGAGAACAACAATAGATAAATTCCATTGGATTAGCATGATTTGGACGATCAGGGGGCGAGATAGTACGGGAAAATGAGAGAGTATTTCTCTAACATCGTAAATCTTTCCGGAGAAATGGGGGGGGATCCCGATTCCCGAACACGCACAGGAAAAGTCAGCTGTCTGCTTCTCACTAGAGCTCGAGAAATGATACCGCCGTCTATTCATTTTCCACACTCTCTCACCGGTCAGAGAGACGAGAGAGTACGAGGAATGAAGAGACGGCGACCCGTATTTCGAACGCTACTTCTCACTCGATAGACTATTTAGTCAGCTTACACTCTGATAATCGGATTGCGAATGGCGATTGACTCTCTTCATTTCGCACACTATATCGTCTTCTCTGACCGCTGAGTCAATAGATGAGCGAGCTACCGTAATCTCCGATTAGGTCACCTACCGTATCCAGAACTACAGTACCCTGAAGTAATCATAATTTGCAATTGTGAAAGCATCAAGAACTACAGTACCCTGAAGTATTCCTTTATTAGGATGCATATCGCACCCAGAACTACCGTACCCATGCCCACCAAACAAGTAGTTGTAGTAAAAGGAGTGCTTCCGCTTGACCGGCCCTAACGTGAAAGTAATAGTGTACAAATGGGGGAAATTGGTGAACGCGAACGAGGAGCTATTGGCACGTCATAGCCAATTCAAATTGCTGGACGAGAGAGCAAGCCGAAATTGAGAGCAACGGAATCTATGGATAAGTAACGGATAACAAAATGTGCAAAAACATATCAAAATGTGCAACAAATTGACACAAAATTGTCTAGGTAAAACAAAATAGTGCGTGAAATTTCGAGAGCTGAAACGAATCGATAACTGTTCGTGTGTGAGCCGGGAGTAGTGACCCAGAGGCGGGAACGAGAAACCAATATCGCTTGCGCGTAAGGTATATGTGGCTGTAGCTGACAAAGGATCGGCCCTCCCTCCCTAGTACCCTCTCTTCTATTCTGTCACTGCCCCGGACCGTCTGACCGACTAGATGGTCTGTCTCTCTTCAATGGGCCTTATCTCTCGTCGATCAGAGCAGCGAGAGAGCGTGGGAAATGAAGAGACGACAGATCACTCCCATCCCTCCTTCCCTCGACCATCAATAGGATGAGTCAGCACAGGAGGTGTGCTTCCCACGGAACGGGGCGAAAATAGGCGAACTTCGATTTTGAGAGTGTTGTGAAAGTGCGAAATCATTGAGAGATTGGTACAAAACAAGTGACATTTCGTAAAAGGAGATAAATCATTGCTTCAATATTGTTACGGCATCTCTAAGTTCGACATCGGGTGGGTAGTAAAAGTGCGCGAGTTTCAAAACAAGGAAATCCGTAAAGAGGAAATGAAATATCTACTGCTTCAATAGGCAGCGAATTCTCTAAAATGCACTAAATCTGACAGATTTATGAAGTTCAGAGTCCATTGATCTAGATTTCGCCTCGAGAATTGGCGCGCGGTTTAGGAACTGGACGAGATGGAGGAGATGAGTGAAAGTGTTGCAGGGTAGGAGGTGATGAGATAAGAGATAAGAGATGAGAGAGGTATACAGATGCAAAGTTGACTAGTTAGGAATATTCAATCACTGCGCGTCCGATTTTTTATTGAGACTAATCAGTCAGAAAGACTGAAAGTCGCGGCGTGAAACATATTCGAAATTTATATGAGGCCGTTTGCGATAGAATCGAGCAAGGGGTGGCACAGCTCAAAATACTCGATTCTCTGAAACCAAGTGATCTGGGGTTTTCGATGGTGCTAATGACGATAGGCATAGTCATTTTCTATGTAGAGCCTTCGTTGGCTCCAGACGACGTCGCGTCGAAATCGGTTTTTGAAGAATTTCTCGAAAATGAATTTCGCCAAAATTAAGTGAACATGGCTCCCGGGGTAGAATTTGACGCTGATTTCAACTGTTAACTTCATTTTTTATCAAATTCAACTGAGTGGTTACCGCAAAATGGAGAGAGCGCAGACAGAGAAGGGGGTGAAAGTCGGGCGCGCGGAGATGGGAAGAGGATAGATACGCAAAGAGAGGACGATCCTCTTGTTTTCAGGCATTTTCGATTCACTATTTACTTTCAATCTTAGAGACCGCTGGATGAATTTCGATGAAAATTTAGATTTGGAATCCTCTCGTCAAGCCGGTTCGATCTATTCCGGTTGCTAAGCCCGCAAACCACTCACTAAAAAGTTCTATTTTCCGACGCTATTTTTGAATTTGATGAAAAAGGTAAGGTAACAGCTGAAATCAGCGTCAAATTCTACTCCGGGAACCATGGGAACCATAATTTTGGGGATTTTTATAATCGAGAAATTCTTCGAAAACCTATTTCGACGCGACGTCGTCTGGAGCCAACGAGGGCATAATATGAAAAAAGAGTATGCTCATCGTCGTCAGCACCCTTGAGAACCCCAAATCACAAATTTTTAGAGAATCGATATTTTTGAGCTGTGCCAAACACCTCCGGATCTGCCCGACTCTTTCGCAAACGGCCTCATATAAAGTGCCTGAAATATTTAATTCTGCAAATGGATCCTGCAAATTGAATGGTGGAAACTTACTTCACATGACTAGACCAACTAACACCTCCACCTCCTCCCTCGGGGGTCCGTAATCGGATTACAATGCAGATTCATTCAATGTCGGCTACTGATAGACTCGATTTGAGGAGAGACAGGATGGATTGGAGAGACTCCAGAGAGTTAGAGACACAGCGAGAGAGCAGGTCGAACGGAGAGAGTCCAGAAAGGTAAGGGGAGAAAAATGGCTGGTGATTAGTGGGGGAAACCTGTTGAGTGGCAGTGAGGTTTGGATAAACAACGGACTCGAGTAAGCTGAGCGCGAAAAAGTAAACTTTTTTTGTCTAACTATAGAAGTTTTTGCAATACGGAACAAACACCAATCGTGGTGGATCCTTTCTCAAAGAGTAAGAATAGCTTGTGAAACCTAACCTATCCGAATTGATCAAGTCTCCGATCAGCTAATCGAGGTTCGGTTAATTAATGGCAACGATGTTTACTACTCGTTCACGCAATGCAAATTTGGCCAAAAATCGAACTGGCGTGGTGTAGGGGCGGAGCGAGGTTTGCGAGCGAACTCGATGATTGCCCATGTCACAAACCTAACGACTCGCGTAATGATAACCGCCTTTGTGCTTGAGAGGAGGGAGGAGAGTGATGGTGTCATGCCGACGTTTACTAATCACTCACGCAGTGCAAATTTGATCAAAAATCGGGGTGGTGTTGAAGGACGAAGGTTTCTCATGTTAGCCATTTTGGGGCTGATTTTGTGGGCGAATGCAAATAAAGGGTTACGGAAAAGAGAACAGGGATGGTGTCATGCCGACGTTTACTAATCGCTCACGCAGTGCAAATTCGTCCAAAAAGTCGGGTGGTGTTGTAGGGCGACGTTTGCCAAATGATCAGTTGGACGGGAAAAGAGTGATGGGTGTGAGTGAGGGGGAAATGGAGGGGTTGGAAGAGTGACAGGGAGGGGTAAGAGGTAAAGGCATTCGCTCTCTTGGCACCACTACTATTGGCTAGTGTTGAACAGCAGTTAGGGCTGGAAAAATAGCAGAAGTGCATTGTTAACGCGAACAAATGAATCGTCAATAGCGAGAATATCTGATGACCAGGATGCCGAAAGAATGGGAAAAAAACAGACAAATGTTAAATATTTTCCCACGATAGGCATCACTAAATCAGTGATGAAGAGAACGGTCATGTAGAAAACTCATGTAGCTCTCATGTAGAAAATGCTAATCTATCTAAGCATGAAAAATCGAAGGGATGAAACAAACAAATGATAGGTAACAGTGAAGGAATGTACAGCAATTGCCCAATGCGTCCCTCTCGCTCTCTACCGAGAACTATCGATGAGCAAAAACAACGGTCGATTGGGAGAGGGGTGGAGTAATGCAATTTCTCTCTTCAATCTCGATGATGGCCTACCGGTTAGAAAAAGCGAGATAGTGTGCGAAATGAAGAGATTGATAATATACCTAAACGTATTCAATGATCTATTTATCGCCAAGTAGATCAAATGTGCGTACGTTGGAGAACGCATTCGAAATGAGGACAGAAATAGTCTTGGATCGAAGTATTCTAATGTGTCTTTCGTGATCGGGAATTTCCCCTTAACTAACAAGTCGACTAAAGAGAGGAAGCAGATTAGAATAGCTAATCAGTCAGAGACATCCAAATAGTGCACATGGAATGGAGAGACCGATGACCACGCGCCAGTCAGACAAACGGAGATAGTGTGTAGAATTGAGAGATTGAGAGTGTCAGAGTAAGCGAGAGAGCATGCGGAATGGAGAGACTGTCAGAACAGTAGTCGAGAATAGCGTAACATTAATCGGTGGAACCGGGGAGCCGGGTGGTGATGGGACCGGAAGTTGGGCGCTCACTGTCAGAGCCGGAACCGGGAATCTCCCCGAGAGCCGGGAGTCAGATAGAGGAAAGAATCTCTCAGAGACTAGGCCAAAACATTTAGGCATTCATGATGACGTATGGTCAAAACGGAGACAAAGATTAGACGCAACAGAGAGTTCAGAAAAATGGAAAGCGAATTTTCATGAGTGGAAAATTCTCAATGTTGATAAATATCTAACGGATGGCAAGTAAGAACTCGGAGCATTGATGAAACGAAAGGGCCCAGACCGTTCATCAAGAGACAGCTACAGCGCAAACTGAAGGATGGGGAACGAGGCCTTATCTCGAAATGAAGAGCATACGAAATGAAGTGAGTGAGTGCATTGCTCATTGTCTCTGAACAACTAGAGCAGCATGTGGTCTCTACGAGATAGTTACTTTTAGTTAATTTAGTTAATTTTAATTTTTTTTAAAATTTAGTTAGATAGTTAATTTTTACAATTATGTTTACTTATTTTGCAACTAAAACGGATGCAATAGAGCTCATAACTAGCGCACGAAAACCCGACAAGACAACTGCGCAGTAGCATGTGGTCGCTGCGGTTTTGTGTTTAGTTGTTGGGTAAAGAGAGAGAGAAATGAGCACAATGGTCTCTCCATCATTCAGAGTGCTCTATAGGCTGTTAGACAGGGCGAGAGAGTGTGCGAAACGGAGAGAGTGCTCATCCTGACGGCAAATTTTGCGCCGGGCATGAACAGTTCTAAACAGAGTAGTAAGAAGGAACAGCTTTGAGTTTTGTGCTTAGTGTAACACACTGCACTCTTTTCGATAAATTGTTTGCTTATTATATTATTTTCAAAGCTGGAAATGGCAATGGTGAAACATACCCAGAATTTGGGATTTTTCAGTAAATAGCAAACGTCATTCTTTTAAAAAAATTTGAAAGTAAGAACAAAAATAACGATAATAATAGCATTAGCGAGCTAGCGAGAAAGTGTCGCTCGAGTGGGCTGAATGAGCGGGGTTGTTTTTTCGTGCTCATCACTCTTTTCCCGTCGTTTTCTCTGCGCCTCTCAATTTGCCCTCATCTATCGCCTTCTCTTACCGGAAAGGGAGATAAATGGCTTCGCTCTCTCATAAACTCCCGCTGTTCGCAAAAAAAGCGATTGAACCAAGTGCCAAGTGGCGGATAAAAGTGGATCAGCTTAGCTTCAAATCGGAAATGGAAATAATGATCAAAAGATTCAAATACGGGGCGTTTCGCATGATGAACCTCATCAGCACCGTTATATCACAATCGGAAACTCTAAAGCGGTAAATTGCGGCAGACTGACCGCACTCACTCTTGGGTAATAACAAGTAGTCGAGAAAGCGAATTGATTGAAGAGAGCGGGCAGGTGGTTAGAGCGAACACTACCGACCACACCCAACTGTGTGCACTTGCGGCGATTTAGAAGGAATGCGCGTAATGGGAGAGTGATCGAAATGACTGGTCGAAATGGGGGTTGAGGGGAGATCGAAATTAGTCGAATCTGATTAGTGTGTAGTGTACGACGGTGATAGTACGGTAAGACGAAGGGTGAGCAAAATCTTTTAAAAAAATCCAAAATCATGATCGAGGTCGTGCAAAAATGTTCGAACGACAGTAAACTAAAACGCACGACAAAGGGTTTGTGTTAATGACGCGACCTGGACAATTATTGCTTCAAAATACGACGGCTACAGTAACCGCACGGTCACTCATCGCGCGGGGGCGTTCGGCGGTGCGCAAATATTATTCCTTTGCGTCGGTCACGGCTAACAATGTTCTTTCTATCGGAGATTGGGTGTCTCTCGGACGACGACAATATTGGCACTGAGGACATTGTTCTCAGGCAAAGTAACGAAAGGCAGAGATGAATTTTTAAAAAATAGCTATTAAGGAAGAGATCAAGAGAACGCAAAATAATGAAAAAAAAGTAAGAAAAAGTAACTACCTAGCAGCTCGAAATATGAAG
This sequence comes from Pristionchus pacificus, assembly GCA_000180635.4. Taxonomy (NCBI): domain Eukaryota; kingdom Metazoa; phylum Nematoda; class Chromadorea; order Rhabditida; family Neodiplogasteridae; genus Pristionchus; species Pristionchus pacificus. The sequence goes on from CM026579.1 coordinate 19,081,393, forward strand.
TAATACGAGACTCTTAGTTGGATGGCAATATTTGCGAAGAGGTAGAGGCAGAGCAACAGAACAATAATAGGGTGTAACTTTAGATGCTCGGCTCTCGAGTGACTAAAGAGAAAAGAGCACAAATCTCATCGCTTTTCGTTTCTTTGAGGTCAGAGAGAGCGAGAGAGCACGATAAATGGAGAGAGTTAGACAGTGAAGAGAAGATCTTTCAGAGCTTTTTTGCGCTTGAAGAAGTGAGAAGCACCCGTGATTTTTCTCTCAAACAGACGGCGCCGTTTCCCAATCACTCTCACGCAATGGAAAATTTGTCAAGATCAGAAATTCGGTGGTGAAAGAGGCAAGAAACGTCGCCTAATGCAAGATTTGACAAGATTGCAAGGTGGTGTGCCGATTAGTAAACGTCGACTTACGCCCTGGTCGAAGTGGGCCATGATGAGCTCGAGTCTGTTTGCCGGCGCGATGCCCCTGGCACCGGTGCGCTCCTCGACGCAGTACCACCACCCGGGAGATAGTTCCGGACCTGAGAAAGGGCGACGTTTACCAGAGTGGCACACGCAATGCAAATTTTGACAAGGATGAGAGTTTGCGTGGTGTAGGGAGGTTGATGTTAAGCAATTCATTTGTTTTATTCTTCTACTTGACGCACTCGTTCCAATTGCAGAGCGAGAATGATTTGATGATAGGTCGAAACACATCCGAAGTTAATCTAAACTGAAGACGGAATGGAGACTTTTTTCCTCAACTTTTTTTCTCTCGCCACGAACTTTTTTCCTCAAGTCTATTTTGGACTTTTCAGTCGGTCAAATGCTCACATATTACAAAATTCGGCAGGTCGACGTTTCCCAACGCCGTAGAGTGCACACCGTATACACTCAGTACAAATTTTAACAGGACGGCCTTTTCCAATCCCGTCGTGTGCCTACCGTATACCTTTACTTTAAATTTCAACAGGGCGACGTATCCAAATACCGTCGTGTGCCTACCGTATACCTTCGGGGTCGTGGATGACGCGGAGGATGGCACCGCGCGCGAACGCGAGCTCGTCCGGGTACTCGGAGGCGTTGGAGAAGAGCGCGCGCGCGACCCCGACCTGCAACGGAGGACGACGATTACTAATTAGCTCACGCAATGCAAATTTTAACAAGAATGGAAATTGTGTGGTGTGCACGAGGCGACGTTTACAAATTTGAAGTTTTATTGCTCACCAAACGAAGATTGATTAAAAACTCAAGGCAGCCGTACTATTGAATTTTTCATGAAAAATAACCGAAAAAGCCAAAGGATCGGAGTTGAGTGGCCGGAGAATACGATGATTACCAATGGGAGCTCACGCAATGCAAATTGTGTCAAGGATCGGAATTATGTGATATGGTCGAGTTTTCCCGTCGACGTTTACAAATTGGTGAATTTTTTTTCGAAATCGTTTGAGACGAGAGTACGGCCAATTCGAAGCGGCCGTGCCTTTGAACTATTCTCGAAACACAATCGAAAAAGTAAAGATGTACAATATGTTCTCGCTTTTTCGGTCACTTTGATGCTGTTTGCTAATCTTATCGGAGGGAAGTAAATGTCCAATTAATAAATAGCATGGAAAGCCTACTACAGCCGAATCAAGGTATACAATTGAATCCGCCATTGATCGCTCGTTCGCTCAAGCCCCTCAATGGGCAGAAAGAGAAACCCATCTCGAACTGACTTATCGATGAGATAGCATGGCTAATGGAGAGACCATCTCCCGGGGGGACCACACAGTGGACTATTGGCTATTGGATCACCGGGGGGGGGGGGGGGGGGGGGGTGCTGACACGAGTGAGACATTCGAAGGGGCAAGCTATTCGGGCGCGAGTCTTTCAATGAGTTGGTGACCGTTCAAAAATGGACATGAATTTTTATGACATCCTCAATAAGTCAATCATCAATAAAATAATGCAAAACTGAGTTCATCTGCATACTTCTCGGGGTCTACTCCAATAAATTGAATTGATCGCCAAGAAAAAGACGAAGCAGGGGAAAGAATGCGATTGATTCAGTGCGAAATTCGATGGCTCGGAACTAGGCAAACAGTTGGGGGGCGCTATCAGGGTCAAAGAAGTGGGAAAGAAATAAGATAACAAGAAAATGACGAAAGCGCGAATAGACAGGGTTTTTTTCGATTCGGCCAACCTAGTTTATCGATATTCAGTTAGAAAAAATTCTACTTGTTCAAGCACTTTGGTTATCTTAGAAATTATCAGGGTCAAAAAGAGAAAGCAAGGAAATGCGGACGGGGGGTGACATATTGCAAACACAACGCGTTCGGAGATTAATTGTTTTTGTGGCCATTGAAGCGCATTCAATGTAAGCTGAAAGCGGCAGATTATTTGAGTGATAGATGAAACATACTCGAACAAAATGTTTTTCGCCCAGTTTATTTCGCCGAGACAGCAAAAAATAGAAGAAGGATGATTAACCAGGGAAAAGTCGGGAATAAAAAACTTCCGTCATGAATATATCAACAGAAAATCAACAACAGAATCTCAGATCAACAGAATCTCAGTTGTATTATTTCCCTCACAGTGTCAAGTCAGAGTCCAGTTGGTATTGATAATCCAGTATGAATAGCACTTTCAAATATTCATGAAACATATCTGAAAGAAATTGGCAAATTTCGCGTTCACTTCCTAGTTAAACCAATCGCAACCGGTGATAAAATGAGGAGGATGAATGAATAGGGGAACAGGTTTGAATGGATATTGTTTAAGACATAATTATGAAGTTTTAAAACATCGGATTCAAAAAAATTGTAATTTGAGAGCGCCAGGGACTTCTTACTAAGCACGAAAAAAACTTGCGTTCAATTCCCATCGATAAACCGATCGCAACCGGTGATAAAAGAAGAGGATGAATGAGTAGGGGAAAGAAGGGAAGTCGACGCTGTTACTGACCTTCACTGTTACCGAAAGATGATTGTCTCCTCATTTAGCCTCGTCTCTCGTCAGTTAGAGAAACGAGAGAGTGTGGCGAAATGAGAGAGACAGCGCATCCATCGCTGTTACCTTGATAGCCCCCTATCACTGCGTTCTATGCAGGGTTCTTTAGAGCAAGCAAGAGAGCACGTAAATGGAGAGAGTGCTTTGAAGGTAAGACACTCTACATAGACTGTGCTCTCTAGAAGGCCAGAAGGAGCGATAGAGCAGGGGAATTGAGGAGAGTCAAGGTAAGAGAATGAAGGAAAGAAATGAAGAGGTGGGAAATGCAATGATCGTACGAATAATGGTGAAGTTCTCGTGATTAGACGATGAGCAATAATTGGTCTGATCGAGAGGCCGAAAAAAGTGTAGAGTCTGGCTAGCAATGTCGTAACAAATAGCATCGTAAATCCCCCGGAATTGACGCATTTTTCTCATTGTTCCTAATCATCATGCGAATTTGAGCAAAAAAAAACACAGAGAATAAACACAGATTGAAGGAAGTTGAGCTCCGAATCGCGCGATAAAAAGACGTCTTCAGAAATGCGACCGAAAGTCACACCAACTGACACTCCCTCAGATCCGAAAGATTTCGGCCGTTTCGACGACAATTCATATACTTGAAACGACAGTATCTCTCAAGCTCACGATCTCTCGTCGGTCAGAGCAGCGAGAGATCAGGGGAAAGTGAGAGAGTCGGATGACTCCTTCAAAACTATCCACTTCCAAGCGCCTCGAAGCGATAGGAAAATGCGATGAAATGAGATGGGATCGAGAAGTGGGAAAAAAGTGTGGGAGGAAGGAACCCTCTCTTCATTTCGAACGCTCTATCTCTGGTGAGGAAACGTGTGAAAATGCGAGCAAAAATAACAGATGTGGAGAGTTTCCGGATCATATTTCATAACTGCTGAGAAAATGCTGCTGATAAAGGCGCTTTTCTGTGAACTTCAAAGGAGCCGACGTTCCAAATTTGGTCCCCACTGGCTCAGACTGGTTGCTCATGCCTGTCTCTTCCTACTACTTCCTTCCCTGGCCTGTACAATTATCCGCGCTGATTCACTTTTGGAGGGTGAGACGGACAAGATATTCTCATTTGCCCCACTCTATCGTCATTTCTGACCGCTGAGATAGTATGGAAATTGTAGAAGCGTGAGTCAAGCAGGAAAGACACTGCGTGAAATGGAGAGAGATGGGTGATTCAGACCGACAGGACAAATGGACTGACAGTCCGCGCGAAAACATACTTAGGGAATACTTTCTTCCTGACTGCCTATCTTGGAAGGTCACTGAGGTCTTGAGCAGGGCAATTCTTGAATGCGAAAAGAATCACACTTATTCCCAAGAACATGTGGGATTTAGAACAATCTTCGTGGCTCTGAATGCGAGAATTTCACTGAGATCATGGAAAAAGTACTTGGAACTTCCTGAATACGAACGCAAAATAGATAGCAGTTGTGTGCCGTCCGGGTACTCGGAGGAAGAAAAGAAGTAAGGTCACTGAGAGTCCATGTTATGGGAAAACAAAGAAAAAAAACAAAGAATGGGAAAACAAAGGTAAACACTAGTAGTAGCGGCGCATCAGGACGACAACTATAATTGTCTACAATTCGTTGAAAAGAACAGATCAGGAAACATTAGTTACTTACAAGAAGTTCGAATCATTCAATCATTCAAAACATTGAAAATTAGAAAAACAAGGAGAGATCGGAAATGCGAAAGGGAACGGCTATCCCAGAAGCCTCCTAGTAGACAGAGCAGAAAGGGATAAGTGAATCAACGCAATCAAATACTATCAGAGGTTGGTGAATAATAAAACTACGAAAATAACGCAACACAAGAGAGGATCTCTCGATTAAAGGACGAAAAGTGAGCTAATACAGACAGATCAAGACACAGGAACGGCGATCCCTCAGAGGTCCAACTAGACAGAGCCGAAAGGGCTAAGTGAATCAGCCCACTCGAGTTGCTCGATCTCCCTGTCTTCCCCTAATTCACTCTCTCCATTCGCCGTTGTCTCTCGCCTTCTCTGACCGACGAGAGATCGTGTCAAATTGAGAGAGTGGATCATCGTTTCACTAGCGCCCGCTAACGGTGCAATGAGCTTGTCTCTTCATTCCGCCTTATCTCTCGTCAGTCAGAGAAACGAGAGAAGTGAGAGAGACGATAGAGCCGCTAGCAATGATAGCTTGGAACTGGCAAGGGAAGAGCAATGGGAGGAGGGGAAAGTGGTGACAGAACTTTCACTATGGTGAGGAAACCACCCAAAACATTAGAATAATAGAGGAGCAAATACAATGAGAACTTTTGAAAGAACAATAGGTAGAGCTAAGTGGTGGCAGAACTTTCACTCCAAATAGATGAGAAAATGAGGCGAAAACAACGGAAAGTAGAGCTAGGAATGCCTTACAATCATCACAACTTCTATCGGCAAAAAAGTCATGTTCGATGGGGTAAGAGAATAAAATGCATACAAGAGGAAGTAGTGAATAGGAAGAACATCACAAATCGGAGGAACACAAATGAAAGAGTGTAACGCTACTGATAATAAATGGTAAGTAGATCGAGAAATAATGGCAAAATGTGTTTGAAAGACCCAAAAGAGGAAGTAGTGAATAGGAAGAACATCATCACAAATCGGAGGACGCAGCAAAAAGAGAGAAGAGACTGAGTCACTCTAACCAGGAGCTATCATAGTCATGTTTACTCAGTCAACAAGCCCGATCAGAGAGAGATGAGCACACTCTCCTCGATTCACACACTCTCTCGCTTTCTCTGACCGGTTAGAGAAAAAAACGGAGAAGGAAAAATAGCAATTGAGAGAGGGACGAGAAGTAATCTGATAGGGCAACACATGAGTTTCAGAGGAGCAATGAATAGGGGATGAGGCGGCATTTTTTGATTTCGTGTCGCTTTCTTAGCTGGATAAAAAACACTTCTACAAATGAAGGTCGAACCAGAATCGTGAGGAAAAGATCAAGTTTTGTAGCAGTAGAGTTCTGCGATTGCGAACGTGTTTCAGAGTTGCAATGAATGGCCATGGAATGGGAAAGAATTATTAATATCACAGAACGTCGGTAAAATAAAAAAAATCTGCGCATGCCCTACTTATATTTTCCAACTGCAAAATTCTAACACAATTCGAAACGAGCTGCGTGGACTTCCTCGAACATGCCGCGCTGAAGTTGAATGAACGAAATGTAGCCAAACCAATGGAAAAAAGATGCCAGCCAAACGGCAAATTCCTCGAGAGATGAAACAAGTCAACAACTCTCGAGACGGAGAGGGAGGTGAGGGTGGATAACAGCTGCTCAGTTTGATCTTTCAGGAATTTCAGCATCGCATTTTGTGCGTACTATGTGATAATTCCTCGATTTCAACGGCACCATTCAGCAGATGTTCAGTAAAAATGCGCTATTGATTTCTCTGCAGACTTTAGGCAGTACATTTGTTTGAAATCTACCCCTTCAAATTTTTGCTGATGCTAATAAACAACAACCCATTCCACCAAACACTCGAGGATTGTTTGTGAGAAGAGATCACATGGAATCGAGATCATTTCGCATTTCGATAACTAGAGAGCACGACGATATATTTGCATGAATGTAAGCAACAAAATGCATTTACGTTGAGATTTATCATGATTGACATGAAAACTCAAGAGGAGCATGAGCGATAAAATAGAAAAACGGAGGAAACAGCTGATTTCACTCACTCCCACACTCGATTACTCACCCACTAATTAGTGCTAATTAGAAGGTTGATTGAGGCAAAAGGTGAATTGATAGGTGAAGAAATAGGAGTAATGTAATGCTTCAGCTCTCGGCCGTTTGGGAACTTCGGGTCAAGTGCTGCCAACGAAATTGAGGAAGTAAGAACAACACGAAGAGGAAACAGGAGTGATCACATGCGCATCAAGTGGCAGGTCTCTCTTCATTTTGCGTGATCTCTCGCCTTCTCTGACTGTCAAGACTCTCTCCATTTCTCATTATCTCTCGCTTTCTCTGACCAGCTAGAGAGCGTGGGGAATGGAGAGAGACAGGCAACAGGCTGTTCTGGAATACTTTACGACTCTCCCGATTCCACATGCTCTCTGAGCGGTCAGAGACTGCGAGAGTACAAGCGAAATGAGGCGAGCCGGGAATCAAGAGCCGGGGATTGGTTCCAAATGCCGCCGGATGGGTTCCAGATTTTGGTAAGCATTCGAAATCGATGGATCTCAAAGCTTCCTCGTCGATCACACGGTGCGATAGAGCGTTCGAAATGGAGATATTTAGAGAAAATGAGAGTTTAAAAAAAGAGCGATTGCAATGCAAGTAAAGCTGGGCAATTGGATTTGATGAATCTATTCAGCTGACAGACAAAATCGTGGATTCCGCGCGAAATCGTGATGAAATCTAGCAAAATCGAGCGAAAAGTTGTCACTTGGCCACATGTTCGGCTTTGTCAAAGGTACGGAAATGATAAATGGTTTGTTGACGGTAGCCGTTCACCAGTCTGTTCGAGAATGTCTCTCTCTCATTTTCAAATATCGTGAAATTATTTCCCGTTCCACTCGTAGTTGGCCTTTGACTACCGTTCGATGGGCGGAGTTAGGAAGAGGCCGGGAGGAGGCGGTAGATCAACTTGTCCTCCTCTCCCCAACCTCTTCCCTTCCTCTCTCTCCCAGATAAGCAATACGCTAACCAGCACATTGAGTTTGCTGAGCATTTGAAACGCACGATACTCTATCGTTTCTCTGACCGACGATAGATAAAGCAAAATCAAGAGACGATTTGAAGCGGTTCAGAGAAAGTAAAAACAATGAAATAACACATAACTGGAAATATTACATATAACGATAATGTAGAATCAAATTGCGCGGAATCGCCCAATTGCTCAGTGAAAGAAAGGCTGAGGAAACAGTAAGCTGACTCTCCTCAGTCACCGTGCTCTCTCGCCCTTCAGACGGAGCGAGAGATCACGGCGAAATGAGAGAGCCAGACGATTGACTGTTGCACTTCAGGCGGCAAAAAAGGCGAGAGTGTTTGAGCAAATTGACAGAGCGAGAGTGTTCCCACTTCGACAGAGTTGGTCTCCTCGTTGTGCGCACTCTATCGTCGGTCAGAGGGACGAGATAGCAAAGCAAAATTAGGAGGAGAGTCATTCTTGCCTACCGCCTCGTGGCAAAAACAAGGGCTCATTGAGAGAACTGGTAACGAGAGGGCGATATTATTTTGGCAAGATGTCGAGGAGGAATAAATCTAGCCTGTTCTAGCCATGGGAGCGCAGTTCAGTTTCAACAACGAGATGAAATGTTCAGAGGCGGTATCTCGATAATATTAGGGAATTGGTTTTGGAAAAAAACAATTACAAACAGAAAGATCGACAATCCTGGAAAATGTTTCGCTAATCATCTCGAAATAATGGTGGTATTCAGTCCGCAAGGCCAGAACGACGGATTACTTACTGTACTGAAAATTTGACCGCAGTTATGTTTCATGATCACGATAATCTTTTCAACGCCACTACTTCAACGATTCTTGAACGTCAATTCGGGTAATAAAAATCAAATGATTCCTAAACGAGCTATTCCTAAACGTACACACGAAAGCCTGTATTGGTAAGACGCCCGGGTAATTCGCACTTTTGTTGTCGAAGATGCAATGCTGTTATTGCTTATTCGAACGAGAATGTTTCCGTGGCTATCCTTCAAGGACCTTCAAGCAATTGAGCTTTGTAACCACCTATTTCGCTGATTCCAGAAAAAAATAAGTTATTGGTTGCGTTTCACGAAATCTTAGGTGCTGGACAATCTCGAGGTGCTAATGAAATGATGGAATTTTCCTTTCAAAAAGAATTGAAATACAATTCTAAAGATCCAACAAAATAGGCCCTCTAGGGCAAAGAGTCCTTATCAGAACGAGACACTTTCAAGCTGCTGATTTAAACGGCCTCCAACACATAACCGCAAGCGCATTAGTGTGCCAACAACAAAGGTTGCAAGGAAGCAATCAGCAAACGACACAACCCTAGATAGAGATCAGAGATCAAGTCTCAAAAGGAAGGAGCAATCAATAGACCAGGAAGCAAAAAAAAAGAGAACGTAAAAGTCCTCCATCGTTCCCAATGTTCAGTACTTTCGCCGCCCAAACGACCGCCCCGCGTTTTACGGCTTTCTAATGACCGGAGATTGCGCTTCCTAATCGCCGGTCGCGGAGGTCTAGTTGGAAAATGGACAGGGAATGTGCGACCGGGTTTCGGGACTGCATCCTAATCGCCGGTCGCAGAGATCTAGTCAAAAATTGAACAGCGAACGCTCGACCGGGTTTTTGATCATGTCCTAAATGCCGGCCATGGTGGTCTTGTCGAAAATTCAACGGCGAACGCGCGACCGGGTTTTAGGCACACTCGCGATTTGACGGACGGGGAGGGTTCACAGGGCGTGTCCCTTCGTGAAAGTGAAGGGGGATGAGCACCCTATTATCACTTTGGTGGGCGCGATGCACTCTCTTCATTTAGCGTGCTCTCTCGCCGGTTAGAGTGCTGCTAGAGAGTATGGATAAGGGAGAGACGCAGCGAGTGGGGGATGGTTCACAGTGTGCCTATCACTTGTCAGCAGCAGCAAGGATGGGGGGGGGGGGGGGTTAGAGAAGGACTCTCCTAAATTCGTGTGCTCTCTCGCCGGTTAGAAAGATGATTTGGAAGTCAATCCAGAGCCGGCGGCGATCAATCAGTGGAGGTCACGGTTCGCAGAGCGCTAATTTACGAGGGAATTATACTTGCCGCAAGCTAGGGAGATAACGAATGGTTGGGAAATGTAGGGAGTTCCGACTGAATTTCGTTGCTACTAGATACTATCTAGCAATACGAGTGTAGATACGCTTCACGAATGGTAGAAGTACGGCTGTACTGAATATGGACGATTACACGTGCGTTCTCTGTCAAAAATTCACAACAAAATGGAGATCAGGATACTATATCCTCAATCCTCGACAAAATGAGTCAATCCTAGAGCCGACGGCGATCAATCAGTGGAGGTCACGGTTGGCAGAGCGCTAATTTACGAGGGAATATAACACTCTCCTCGATTTGCGCGCTCTCTCGTCTGTGTGAGCGGCAAGAAATGAGGAGAGGAGGTGCTCGGCCGAATTATCACCACTACCTGCCGAAAGCTAGGGAGGTAACGAATGGATGGAATTGGAGGGATGTGTCAGCGCATCAAAGGGAAATAATGAAGAAAAAGGCTAGTTCCGGCTTATTTTAGCAAGAAAGTATGCTTTACGGTGGGTATAAATTTGCGTGTACAGATTCCCGACGATCTAATGCACGTTTCCGATAGACAAAACTCGCAAATAAATGGTGATCAGGAGACATCGACAGGAGAGAGTTCGAAATACGAGTCACCGTCTCTTCATTTCGCACACTCTCTCGTCACTCTAACCGGTGAGAGAGTGTGGGAAATGAAGAGACGGCGACCCGTATTTCGAACTCTAATTGACAGGAGACAAAATCGACTCGCTGACAAAGTTCACCTACTCTGACATTGAGTCGATTCTTAGGTGAGAGGCGTGATAGGTTGATGGCGGAAGAAATATGGTACGATTCAAAGTTGGCAATAATAGTAGAGATTATGGTAGTCAACGCAGAATATCAAATTTCTTAGCGGATTTGCGGAGCCGGAAAAAAAATGAAGAACCGCACCTCATGCTCATAGGCCGGCTGATAGGCTGCTTCGGGCACTGGCTGCACGGATTTGGGCTGCTGCTGCTGCGCCAGCTGCTGCTGCAGATCGGCCGGAAGGGGGAAGTGGGGGATGGGCTGCAAGGACAGCATCTTCTTCCAACCATTATCCAACACATTTTTAACTGGGTTTATACTTTAGGGATACACTTTCCAAAGCTGCAAAGTCTATAATCTTTAAAAAAAAAAGAAGCTTAGATTGTTCGAAGTCGAAAGATAAAATTCCGTGATCAAGCGATTTTAATGCCTACGTAGTAGTGGAAATTGAAGAACCAAGCGTACCTCGCTTGCCCTGCTGCCCCTCGGGCGCAGCGCGAGCTGCTGCGGCCGCTGCGGCTGCTGCAGCTGCTGCAGCCCGCCCTCCGGCTGCCCCAGTCGCACCATTCGACGCTCTCCTGGTCGTCTCAGTAGATGAGACTGGAGCTTCGTATTCCTCCGACGAATAAGGGAGGAACGGAAGCGGGGAAGGGAGCGAGGGAGGTGAACTGGAATATTTGTATTAGGAAATTATTTCACTATCCGTCGGATCTATCCGAATACAATTCGCGAAAATGTGATCCTAAAATAGCGATTATAAGAGAACGTATGAAATAGGTACTGGAGATGGGTATAAAGACGGAAGGCTTAGATGGATTAGTGATAGTGCGATCGCTTGCTTTGACAAAAAGTAGCAGGGCACTGGGTGATTCGGAAGAGTCGTGGCACAAAAAAAACGAGCGAGGTGAGAAGGAAGAAAAATGAGGCGCCCGGAGAGCATTCTGGCCTAATGGCCCGTGTGATTGACTGACCCCTCGGGGAGGAAAGGTGTAAGAGGACTTGCGTGTTAACAGGGAAAACATCAATAGACGCCAGAAGACTTGAAATCATGGATAACCAGAGATAAGAATGATAATATGATAATATTTATGAATTTGGTGGCTACTATATATCTCCCGCTAATCCTCTTGGTCCTATCAGTCATTGACTGATAGGACCAAGAGGATTAGCGGGAGATATATAACCCCTAGGGCCAACTTTTCAGAGATTTTGGTTTTTTTTACCTGTTCCCGAGTACTGTGGAGGCTTGTTGAATCTTAGCCGGACAGCCTCATATTTATTGGGTTTATACGAATATTCGCGAATTCTAATGACCCGTGTGATTGGCTGACCCCTCGGGGAGAGAAAAGGGGCATGACGAGGGCGATGTGAGAACAACAGGGGGCGAAACATCAACAGAGGTGACGGGAAGATTATGCCCGCTCAAACAAATTGGCACTTGGCTTCTAGAACTGCAACACATTTTCGTGCAAATATTATAGGTAAACTCGTCGAACATTAGGAGATCAATACCATTTGGGGCTCAAAGATAATCAATACTGTTTCGAAACATTCTTCTGGGCACTTATTCCGAAGCAGCATAAGCAACAACGTAGCATGTGGCGGCTCGAACTTTGGCTATAGGCGCATAAAATATAGCGAATTGGCGAAATAAAAGTGTGATCCTATTGAGAAGAAGAAAGCGCACGGGTCGAAATAACATGGGAACAGGGAGGGATTTCTTTTTTATTTATTCCGGTCTCTTCTATCGCCTTGGTCCTTCGCTGATCACAGGGAGGGAGATAGTGTGCGGAATTTAGAAAGTCGTTTTGGACCAAGGCGAAAAAAGATCTCTGTTCGATAATTATGATCCATCACTGGGCATAATAAGTTGAAATCAGAAAGAGGAATATCTGGGAGTAAAAGGGATCAAAGATTAGGGTGGAGCAGAGGATAAGTTCCAATAAACACGGGAGAAGAAGGAGAAAATGATCAACAGAGAGTCCTGCAGGCATCGCGAGATAACATCACAATATCGCGGGAATTCGAATCATAATTTCTAGAGAAAAGATATGCCAGATGAGGAAATCAAAGTGATTTTAAAACTGATTCCTGGTCTCAATTCTCATTGTTCCCGACTAAACAGAACTGTAAAACTCAACAGGTAGGATGGCGCTTCACGAAGCGAAAAGTATGACACCAGAAACGATTGATTGTAGTCCGATGGATTCAGTTCCTACAAAAAAGCGATGCGCTCCAAGCCCGCCTTATTGTCAGAAACGCGCTGGGAAAGGGGGAAGTTTTGCACAAGGAAAGGGTCGATTCGCGCCCGGTTCCGACTAGGAAAGCGATCGGGTTGGATTAGCACGCGCTTACTGTGAAGAAAGGAGAGAGTGGTTGTCCTAGAGTGAAGTCAACAATACGCAGAGTCCATGTATATGACAGAGGGAAATAGGTGAGATGTTTCGCAAAAAATGTTGCCGTGTTGTTTTTTTTAACTGGAGTCCAGGCGGAATTAACTTTGGAAAAATATTTCTTGATTATGAAGTTCATGTAACATATGAAACGGGGAATGAGAAAGCGACCGCGTCGGATTAGCACGAAATCATCGAAAAAAGGAGAGGAATAGAGTGAGGGCAGGGAAGGACTCAAAATTGTCTCAAAAATGTTCACACTATCTTGTCGATCAGAAAATGCTGCACAAGAAATGATACCTTTAGATGGATAATATTTCGTTTTTTTTTGTATTTCCACACCGATATTGTGCGACAATGCAACCTACGTATTTTGACCATTCTGTGAAACCTAATAGTAAAAAAGTACAAAGCGCTTTTTACGAAACGTTTGCTAAAGCGGGAGGGCTAAAAAAAAGAGGCAGCAGCTCAACTAAATATTCTTTTGAAAAAAATGGAAAGACAAAACCTTCTTGTCAGGCACTGATAAAGCATACTCAGTCACTATATTTTGGTAACTTAATTATATTGAAAGAATAAGAGGATTATAATTCTACAATACAAATTGCTTATTTTGGGCAATCGTTGAAACCTAACGGAAAAAGTTTACTCAAACTTTGTAGATAGTACGAAGAGCTTATTTACGAAGCGTTTGCTAAAGGGCGGAAAGCTAGCGCACAGAGAAAAAGTGGGGGTGATTCATGCGGTTATAGCACATTCTTAGTGGGCGCGCTTTACAGAGTGACAAAGCATACACGAAAAACGGCGCGGTGTCCCCTTTAGCTGCACCATTCTTCAGAAATGGTATCTGTATTTCGCAAGTTCTGAGAGGCTCGAGAGTAGGAAAGTTAAAGTTGATTCCGCAATCATAGCGATTGTGCAGTTGTCATGAGACGCCTGGTAAGCCGGGTACTTCGAGAGTAGGAGATTCTCTACAATTAGTGCGCTGCTACGGCAATTCCATAAAGAGCGGGGCCTGAAGCAACCGATGCAATAATACGTAGATAGAGTGTTGCTATCAGAAGGATCATAATCAGACCAGCAGAAAAGAAGAAAAAAAAAGCAGCCCGCGATTGACCTCGATTGACCGCTATCACTGTTATTACAGGCCATGAGGGGCCACACCCCGGGATGTCCGGTCAAAAATACTGCCACGCTCTCCTCGATTTGCCTTATCTCTCGCCTACTAGAGAGAAACGAGGCAAACTGTGTGGGAGGCCGACTGACGGAACGCGCCTTTCAAGGGGTCTTGTCTGCGTCTCTCAAATTGCCCTGCTCTATCACTATAGTACCCTAATAGTTTCACTATTAGTTCACGAATTAGTATTCTATTAGTGAAACTATTAGTGTACTAATAGTGACGCAAGCTCGCGCGCGAGCCGTCTTTAGTGCACTATTAGTGAATTGAGGGAGTAGGGGGTTGGTGAGGGGGGTCGTATTAGTGCACTAATAGTGAACTAGACTTCTGTAGCGGGTTTGTGTGTTTGTTGCTCCTAATCGTGATATTTGTACATACTTATCCTCAATAAAAAATAAGGATAAATCAATCGCGTCATCGGCATCGATCGATATTGTGACGCTAATTTTAAAAAAAATCGAATCATTCCATTCTTCATTAGAATTTTTAAAACCGTATTTAAAAAGCTCACATGGTGAACCTCATTTAGCAACTTAAGAGCATCATGGAACATCCATGTGCCGAAAGTTACATCCAATAACAACCTCGAATGAGATCGTGAGATACTAGCCACGTGGGCACATATAGGCGAGTAGAGCAGACATGCTAGCGAACTGTCTCGTAACATCCTTGTATAGGCAGCATGAGTCTTACTCACGACGGGTAAGATCCTATTCTCGTCGGTGGTCTCCCTTGTCCCTATTAGTACACTAAAGAGCTTGTTATTACTGTGCTACTAGGGGTTATTAGTGTACTATTCGGGACCGGCACCTCTTTAGTGTACTATTAGTGATCCAATACCAGAGTGCCCGAAGAGAAGCAAGGGGAACGAGATAATCAGTGAACAATCGTCTGACCCTCTCATTGTACAATAGTCTCTAAAAAAAATCAGGGCTCCAATCAGGAGCTAGCCCTCAGATCGGCGGCGAAACACACATTGGATTGACCAGGGAGATGGGTCAGAGAGAGTGGCGTGGGAGTTGGAATGAGAAAGAGTAGGGCGGAGAGAGGGTCACTAGCAGGGATCTCGCAGGGACGCATTGAGGCTACGTAGTAATTTTCTGGCGCCGAATGGAAATTTCTTGGATCGTACTTAGGAATGCGCAACTTTGCGCTACAAATTGGGTATTGAGGTGTCTTCGGTGTGAGACGTATGCGAAGCGTTGAATGTAGAATCAAAGGAGAAGTAGACTGAAGACTATACCTCGCTACTGGTCACTGTGCGCGTGTGAAAAATAGCACCAGGTGACGGGCCATTTTTCACCCCAACGCGTGTCAAGCGAATGAGTGTCGGTAAGGTGTCAGTTATGGGGCTCCAGATGATGACTCTCTTCCTTTCTTCTGCTCTCTCGACAGCCAGAGAGGCCGAGAGAGTGTGTGAAAGTGAGAGAGTGAGTCGCATCTTGTCGCAGGCTTCACAACGTCATCGAAGAGTTGGATAGGTGTGAGTTATGAGGGTCAAAATGACGACTTTCGCTGGTCAGAGATGGTGAGAGAGTACGCGAAATCGAGAGAAGCAGAGAAAAATCATAGGTCAGAGACAGCTAGAGAGTATGGTGAAACGAGAGAGAGTCAGAGAAACGAGTGGACACACAGGCTGCAATAAAACAGCTGTGCTGAGCGAGTGAGTCAATAGAGTTTCCGGAACTTTTACTACTGCATCCCTCTCCCTACTGATTTATCGACTTGTTCAGTAGTATTAGCGGACAATTGTCTGACACTCTCTCGATTCGCCATGCTCTCTCTCGCTTCTCTGACTGATGAAAGTAGAGTTGTTGTTCAATAGCAATATAGTTGTTTTGCTTCAGGGCACAATCAAGGAAGTTAGATATGGTGCTGATAATAGGAGTAAATGTACGAAAAAGGGGTGGAATTACCGCATTGACAGCTAATCGCGTATAGTTCAGGAAGAAGAAGGGGAATTAGAAATTTGTAGGAGCCCGTAGTGGACAGAATGGGGGAATATTTGGGGTGGTGACGGGAAGCTCGTTTTCTCAATTCATCATAAGGGAATAGGGACCGAGAAATATAGGAGAAAAAATGGAGCAATGACTTTCACAAGCAAGTAAAAAAGGGCATTAAATCAAAATAGCAGTAATGCCTTGCCTGCTCGTGCTATAAAAAACTAAACCGAATCAAAGCGACTGAAAAATTCGTCTCATTCCTCGTACTTTTTTGTTGCGCTTTTTGCGAATTTGCATGATGACAGGAAGAGATCTTGCGCAATTCTTCATTTCTTTCAGTACGAACTGAACATGGTCCGAAAATGAGAAATGAGTTTCACAAGCAAGTGAAAATGCGGATAAAGTAATGGGGATAATGTAGTGAGAGTAAGTTAAGCGAGTTAAAAAATAAATAAAAAAAAACCACTGCGAAGAATCCTTGCCATCATTCCTCGTACACTCTCATTGGTCAGACAGACGAGACAGGAATGAAGAGACGAATTCCTCAACCTGACGACATCTATCCTGTCCGAACTACGGAGTGAAAGGAGTTTCGCAAGCAACTGAAGAAAGGAACAAAGTTAAATCACTAATCTGATAACCGTTCCCGCTTCTAAAAAATAAAACCAATCAAAGTCAATGAATCAACGCATTTCGGAAATAAATCTCGCCTGAAAGATGCGAAAATCCTCGAGAAAGGTGTCAAAAAAGCGCTCCGATAACGCACGTCAAAGCAGGTGATTAAAGAAGGCAATGGCCAGACTCTCGTTATTTCAAATGCTCTCTAACCTGTCAGAGTAGGTGAGAGGTCATTGGAATTGAAGAGAGACAGACAACTGATAACAAAGAGAGGTCACTAAGTCGGGGATTGTTGCTGGGTAGTACGTCAGAGATAGGAAGCCATGGTGAGCGAACTTTTAAAGTTGTGCATGAAGAGGCATAGCTCTACTGACGCCGATATCATAGACCGGAAAAATAGTGGCTGATCGGTATCTCATCTCACATCGATATGTTTCGAGAAACCCCAACGACGACCCCAAACAAGAAAAGTACGTACGCTGGTGCGAAAAAAAATGAGAATTATCATAAAAGGAGCAAATCATTGATAGAACGAGATGGAAAGAACGTGTCCTCATGCAAATATTTCTGGAGAAAGATGGAACAAGAAAGAAATCCATACAAGGAAAGTGCTTACATCAGGACACCCTCTTGGCTACTACTTTCACTGCTCTTCATCTATTTCTTCCCCCCTCGGACAATGAGGGATTAGAGGACTGAAGTGGAGTCGTCCAGGAAACACTTCGACACTCTCTCTCGCTTTCCCGTGCTCTCTCGCGTTCTCTGACCGCCCTGACTCTCTCCATTTCTCATTATCTCTCGCCTTCTCTGACTGTCAAGACTCTCTCCGTTTCGCGTGATCTCTCGCCTTCTCTAGCTGACGAGAGAGCACAGGGAATGGAGAGAGTTAGGACATTGCTCATTCACCATATGGTTCCGTGCTTGAACTTTGATGGGCATCCAAAAGGCACTCTCTCGATTTCACTCACTATCTCGTCCTGCCTCTGACTCTCTGTGCTCTCTCGATTCACTGTGCTCTCTAGGCGATCGGAAAGCTATGAAACTTCGCGCAGTCAGAGAAAGTGGTCTCTTCAATTCACATGCTCTCTGGCCGGTCAGAGATGACGAGAGAGCGGGCTCAGTGGAGAGAGTCAGAGAAAGGAGTAATGTCGCGCCGTAGCTGTGTGATTAATGACAGACAGACGGTTGGACACGGGCATTGTAAGGAGTCGCAGGAATACTTCCTTCGCGCATTAGACTGATAAGCAATTCCGAGAGTAACTATTGCTCACAGATAATGATGCGAGTAATGATTCCGAAGCTCGGAATCACTAAAAAAATATAGAAAATAAAAGAAGGAAGACTTCGATTTAAGCCCAGCTGATCGAGTGTCGCAAAGCGAGAGCAAGCATGTGGAATGCGACGCACTAAAGCGTTGAATTGAGTCAGTCAGGCTGAGTCAACCCAAAGTTTCGACCACAGCCCAGAAACGAAGATTAGACGATCAAGGCGAGGCATGATTTCTGAATGGAGGATGGGGTCGCACAGCATAATGGAAATGCTGGATGGAATTCGCAATGGGGGCTACCGTATATATGATAGTTTCGCGTATCTCAGCGGTGAGAGAGTCTGTAATTCGGGAATGGTAACAGAAAGAAAGGATGGACACTAAAATGGGCTCGATTCGAGACAGAATGGCAACAAATTGCGAAACGAGAGAGAAAGAGAGACAGGGCTAACCTTGCAAGGACGGTTTGCATAGTCGTAAAGCGGGAGTGATTGACAGGCTGAACCCTGTGAGTCGACGCTTTCTTATTTCACCTGGCCCCTCGTCCTCTCTGTCTATCGAGAGAGAGTGTTTTCTATGAAGACTCTACACTAATGGTCAGAGAGAGAGGAGAGCGGACGAGAGCCATGCCAATTTCTCAGCATCTATCGGCCTGTCCGATCTGAGATAGTATGGCTACAGTCGGGATGATTGACGGAAAACGCGGCAAAGTGTGTGCGGAAAGCTTCGAGAAAGAACAACGGAATGGTCAGTTGAGAGGCAAGAGATAATCTTAAGAAGCCCAATGGGCAGCTCGATTTTGATGCTCGAAATCGAATCAAGTCAAGGGGAATGGGCAAGCTTGAGGCCCAGCCAAAGCAGCCTCAGTTGCGAAATCAAGTAGGTTTAATGTCAATTCGCATTCGATCTCGGGGGCTTTGAGTCGGTGGGGAATCGGGAGGGATTAATGACTCATTCTACTCCGAGTAGTCTAAACACGCGCGTTTGAAAGGCGTAAACTACGGTTCTAATCTGCATTGATCTGAATCGCTCAAATCTTCATAGAAGCTCAAGGAGTCAATCTACAGCTCAGGCGCTTGTGAAACAGTCGATGTTTCGCTGCCGCCGACTACATAAATCAAATAGTCTTCTCAAGGGAACGCCTAGTTATGGATGTCTTTCACGCGTAGCGGAAAGGAAAGGTCTCATCGTATTTACGATGAATTACACTTTTCTATCGGTATAAAAACAATCAAAACTTGTGAGACTCTTAGCAGAATGTCAAGAATACGAACAACGAAGGGAATCTCGTACGGATCAGATTTCGCGTAAAGAAGAGGTCGCCGTCATACTCTCTCCGATCTCCACACTCTCTCGCTTTCTCTGACCAGTGAATGAGCATATGAGGAACAGAGAGAATCAGAGTGAAAGAAATGGTACGCGGAAAGAACGCCTGTCACTTCGCGTTGAGAGTTTCGCGTTTCATCAACCGTGGGATACGTTTCACGGTGGGAATTAATGGTAAAAGGCTGAGTGCAAATTAGTATAGTGTCCTTCTATTCGGAAAAAAAAACAAATAATCGATAAAAAAATTAGAATATTTACGATTGTTCGAGTGGATTCTTTTTTTCGATCTTTAAAAGTTTGATTTCACCGCTAGTGAAATAGATCGAAAATTGGCTGGCCGCTCCCTGCTGATAAGGGAAAGATGTGCATAGATAAAGAGATAACGGGAGGTCATAAGATTGTCCAGCACTCAATCCACCCCGCATTGACCTTGCATTATTACTTAGTTGCGAGAGGGCGTTTTCGAGACAACGGGATTTCAGTCTTCACTCATTCACTTTCTAGGCAACGAACTAGATAGGATGAAAAGTTCAGCAAGCAACTCAATTGAGACTGATGAATTAACAAATGCTAGGCTGGTCGTAGTATTCGATTCATTAAATCATCAGGATGCCTAGAAAATACATGCATCTCATCCAGAGAAGAAATACAAACTGTCCGACTAAACGGGATCAATCGAATGAGAAAGTGTTCCGAGTGGAATTGACGACCAGACCCTCTTGAATCTCTACTACAAACGGATGCGGTGGATCTAATAAATGATAAATGCTCCCTGTATCTCTCCGAACCGCCTTGCCTCTCGCCTTTCTCTAACCGTGTATCAATGGCTCTCCTCAGATCTCCTGATCTCTCACCACTCTGACCGGTGAGAGAGTGTGCAAAACGAGGAGAGTCATTTGATCGCGCTCTGAGAATATAGGCGGATCTAATAAATTGTGTTGGGATTGTTTTGTCTCTTCGATTGCGGTGCTACTTCGCTGATCTGACATATATCTCGACTGTATCTCACCAGCCTGGGAGGCGATAGAGCGGGGATTATAAGGAGAATCAGGCGGTCAGCGGGGCGAGAGAGCGTGCGATTCGAGGAGAGTCAGGCGGTCAGAGGGGCGAGAGAGCGTGCGATTCGAGGAGAGTCAAAGACCGTTCGAAGTGGGCCTAGTGCATGTTCACAATAGTTCCGGTGTTTTTGCAGTGGTCGTTCGAAAGAGGGGACTACTTTTGTGTCCAGCAAACTACTTAGAGGCAAAGTGACTGAACAAACGCGACTGAATCAGGAAGTTCATTAAAGTGCTCTACTAATTTTGCAAGCAAAGTAAAGAAAATAGCAGAGCGCAAAAATGTAGTGTCGTTGGATTAAGGATGTCAAATGAATTGAAGTTGGAATTGATCAGATCAGTTCCTACCGCACTAATGCATGTGTCAACGGAGATTAGGCGGAGCATTTGAGGTGATAATTTGGAAAAGAGAGAGGTCGGGCGAAATATTTGGGGTTCAAACGCAGGAAACTGGTCAGTTCAATAATGGTCGAGAATACAATGAGTTTCAGCAAGTGTATAATGTAAAGTTTGAAGTCAGTAAGATGATAAACTGCCAAATCCCTGTGAAGACAGAAACAATATTGATAAGTAGAGTTAGAAATACGGGTCATCGTCTCTTCATTTCCCATACACTCTCACCGGTGAGAGAGGCCAGAGAGAAATGGTCAGAACCCGAGAAGATAGGAACAATTTTGAAGGTACATCTGCTTTTTGTGCTGTTTGGCATCATAAATGCAGGTTGAACAAATTAAATTATGAGATTCACCTCGAACATATTCGATCTGCTCCGGAACAAGAGCGAGAATTAGGATTTCTAACAATAAGCTTTGATTTTTCCCAATAATCCTCAATTTTTGCAAACATAAATCATGGTTTAGGAACGATAATTAATGAGAAGATTCAGCGCAAAGAGGATCAGTCACGAGAGCGAGAAAGTGGAGTTTGTGTGGTTAGGCAGCGCTAATTATCGCAAAAAGCGACTGGCACCTTTGAGGTCAAACAGGATTACAGGTCACAGGGGTGGAAAGGAACTGAAGAGTTTGAGAAACTGAACAAGATGAATTGGTGTCTGACTGGAAAAAAACGAAATCTCTACGATCAAGAGAAGGTGCTGGAGAAAAAGAATGGGTTGAAGCCGAATCGTAGCCGGTAGCGGTTGAAACGTGAATACCGCCAAATGATCACAAACCGCACTACAATGCTCTATAAAAAACGACTGGAACCTTCGCGCTCAAACAGGATTACAGGTCACAGGGGAGAACGGAGCACAAAAGTGTAAAAAGTTGAACATACATAGAATCGAATCAGAAAGGTACGCACGAACTCTACAGTGATGCCACGAAACGCAGATCAAAGATCGCCGAGGATTCGATGGTCATTAGAGTTCGAAATACGGGTCGCCGTCTCTTCATTTCATACACTCTCTAACCGGTCAGAGAGCCGAGAGAGTGTGTGAAATGAAGAGACGGCGACCCGTATTTCGAACTCTAATCATAGAGTAATGAATAGCAAAGGTTGCCTTTCAATATCAGTTCCGACATGCGGAAGCCCATTCACAATAATTGAATGAAGCAGGGAGTGTCAATTCAGTGCCCGATCAAAATTTCCGTAAAATCGAGGCCTATTGAACAAGTAACGATTGGGTTCGGAGCGATAGCATCAATCATATCCAATGCTACATGCAGAGATTCAACGCGTTACCGCTCATGGAAAGGAGTGGGGAGTGTCAATTCACTCCCCCGATCGAAATTCGCGCTCGCTTCAGCAACTATTTGTTCTGTGCTCGCAGTTCGCTGGAGCGTTACTGATCTTTAGAGAATACGTACGTCAGAGGGAAATCAATCTATAGATGATTTTTTTTGCTAGAGGATTTGATCAGATTGTGTTTCACCTTTGTGTTTCAAGCGGATCATCAAAAAATTCTATCGATGCAATCATGTGTTGACGCGATCATCAGCCGATCAGAAATATCACAAAAATCAAAGGAATAGTATCACAAGGCATCAATATGTAAGTTTCAACAATTTCTTCCGTTCGCGCAGTTCGCTGGAGCGTCACTGATCGTGGGAGAAGAGAAATCAATCTAGAGAGGGCTTGTACATTTTGGGAAGTTTTGATTTGATTATCATTTTTTGATTACTTATCATTAGAGTTCGACATTCGCGTAATCGTCTCTTCACATTATCTTACCGGTCAGAGAAGCGGGAAAGTGTGCGAAATGAAAATATGATTGCCCGTATTTTGAACTCTAATTGTCACGCTAACAAATATCTATAATCAGATATGTTTCAAGCGGATCATTACTAAGCTCGACGATTCAATAATACGATGAAATTGTCTTTAGCAGAGAAGATACAGTATCAGAGTGCAGCAATGAGTCAATCACGAATCAGTCATCGATTCGAAAGCAGAGCCTATTCATCAGGAAGACAACAAAGAGATGGTGAGACAAAGAGACAAAGAGCACACTCAAAGTTCTAGTAATCACTGATCAGTCGGTGCGTGTAGTCAGAAAAACGAAAGAGAAGCACAGAGCACAGAGCACAATGCTCAAAAATCGGATCAAAAGATGACAAGCAGACTCAAGCAAAGAGTTGGCAATGCGCAATCAGGGTAATCTCTATCCGAGTAGTCAGTGCGAGTAGTCAGAGCGCGCGAGAGCGGTCAAGCGGGCCCGAAATCCAGATCACACCCCCCCCCCTCCCCTCCTTCCCTGATTTCTCACTAATCTCTCTCCATTTAGCACACTCTCTCGCCATGTCTGACCGGCCAGAGAGCAGGGACAATAAAGAGTGTACCTCCCCTTGCCTTCCTGCCCTTTTGTTCGCGCACCTTTTCCCACCCCTCCTCCCCCCTGCCAACAGGGTGGTCCGCGTCTCTCTCCAATCGCTGTGCTCTCTCGTCGCGTCTGACCGCCGAGAGACAATGGAAAAGAAAGAGACCGGGTGGTCTCCCTCCCAATTTGCCTCCAGCCTGTCAGCCTCCGGTGTGTCCTATTCATGGGCATAAATCGGGACATATGGAAGCTGTGAGTCAGGTTAAGGGGCAGAGAGGGGCGAGAGAGTGTGCGGAATGGAGAGAGTCAGAGATGATAGAGAGGTGAGAGAGTGTGGGAACTGAAGAGAAGCAGAGAAGCAGGGAAAGGTGAAGATGAAAGGAGCGGCGCGAAATCTGAGCATGTTCCGTGTGCCTGCGGAGCTAATTGGAAGGTGGAGGCAGAGCGGGCGCCAAGACAGGGGAAGAAACAATGAAAGAATGCTATTGAAAATCGCCGAATTGATACTACATCAATTCACAATCAATCATTCGCAAGTCACAATCAGTTTACGACAAACATTCATTTATCGTAAACTGATTGTGACTCCGTTCATGATGCAAGGAAGCTAATAGGAACACGCAGGTAGGACTTGCGCCAAGACAAGGAATATAAGATTATAATCGCGATATCTGATTGTTTCAATATTCCACACTAGGGACCACCATCCTATTTTCATCGACTCGTGCTCGCGCGATGCAGATTATCTCGAAGGGGACTGATTGCCCGCGGGTTCTCATTTCACCGATCCTTAGTACACCGTATTGAGCAAGTTTGCTCAAAATTATGGAAAAATCAATATGCTCCCTCCCATATTTTTTGACAAAAATATCTCAAAAACACTCAACTTTTGAAGAAACTTTGATTTTAAATCGTTCTAGATTTCATGAAACGAGTTGCCCGCGACTTCTGACACTTCCTAGTGATGAACTAGTGTAAAAAGCATGACGTGTTAAAAAATTAGCCAAATCAAATCTTTTTCATATACCCAAATCATTGTGATTATTTCGATCTTTGATTTCAGAAAAAAATATCGAAGGAGCCCATTGATTTGGCTAATTTTTTAACACGTCATGCACTGGACCCTAGTCTATCACTAGGAAGTGTCAAAAATCGCGGGCAACACTTTGTTCTGGAATTACAGACCTTCAAAGTATATTGTCTCTCGTTTTTGAAAACCAACGTTTTAGAAATTCTCAATTTTCTCGAGAACCAAAGGCTTTAGGTAGGTATTCACTGAACAAAAAATGATTCTATACTTAGAGACCACAGGCTCCACCCACTTGGGAGGGATAGGGAAGAGGTGTGGAAAATGGGAATGAGGTTTAGCAAATCGAATACTTAACCAAAATGGTCGATCAAGAGCGCGTTGGATAGGTCTCGGCATCCTCTTTAAGCATCCCATTGGGCAGTCTGATCCGATCATTATAAGAAGGTGAAAAATCAATAAAAAGGGTACGGTATAGAGGATTTTGGTAGTTCTCGTGCACCAATTTATGTGCCCATTGAGTATGTTGTTCATATGATTTAATAAGATATATCTGAGAAGAAATAATAATTAAAAGTATATTCCCCGAATTGCTAAATACAAATAAAAAAGAAACTGTACTTTAATTGCGATTTTAAAAATTCCTTAGGAAGTTTGCTTGATTACGCTCAAGTAGCTAGTGATTTTACTGTCGGAACGAAATATTCAGCTCGTGCTGGTGATCGTTGATTTCCTTCATATGATGTTGTTTTCATTGTTATTTTTGTTTATTTTCGTCATTTTAGTGGTCATTAAACTACGTGGCGTCTATGTAGCTTCATTTGAACTCATTATTTTGTTACTACATGGCTCTAATGGTTCGTTTACAGGGTTGTTCCAATGAGCGACGGCGTCGAGGACGCGGATTTCACCGTCCGAAGGCTGCTGGAGCTGAAGAAGGTCGGGCCGACGGTCAAGGAGTGGACTTTAGAGTGTTTCCGCGTCTGCGGAATCAATGATTGTAAAGGTTTGAGTTTGATAAAGTATTTTTTTCCTGAGTGTTTGTTGTTGGGCGTACACAATACATGCTGTTAACACACACATGTGAGGGTATTCTAGCATGGTACTGCTGAAAGATTAAGAGCGAGATTCATTGGATTGGTCCTCAATGGTCTGCTTCTTGGCTCGAGTTTCTCCTTGTGTTGGCATGTACTTCTTCTCCCTTTAGTTCGTTAAATGATTTAATTCGAAAATTGTGATGCTTGTCTTTTATAATTCAAGATTTTCTTTATAATTCAAGATATTCATAAATATTGACCTCGAATTCTCGTACTCTCATCCATTTTCTCTCCTTCCTTGATCGTTGATTATTAACTACCGTATTTGTTATGCTCCGGGAAGATTGGAAAAAAAGGAGAAGACGAATGTATTTGTTGTTCGATAGGCAAATGAGAATCATGAATGGATGAATTCTCTCTTTCCCCCTAGTCCGATTTGAAGAGGAACTAGAAAATGGTTATTTCGAATTATTAGATGAATCACTGTAGAGTATCACTTTCTCCGTGTTCATATTTTGCTAGTAACATTGATTTGTTGCATGATGTTTTATCCATTTTTTTAGTCCACTGATATTAGAGTATCTTAATATCAATTGACAATGCCATAGAATCATGGAGTATCTAATTATGATTCCTTTCCTTTCTTCTCTCTTCTTCTTCTCTATGAGTGAAACGATCATGTATTCGGGTTGGGTGCACTGTGAAGAGGCACCACAGATGCAGTCGATTCGAGTTATTGATCTTTCAATTCTCTTCAATCTCTCTTCTTCTTTCCTTTCCATTCTTCTCATGTCGAATTTTGCATCAACCAGAGGTAAAAATACATAATTATGGCATTCTCAATAGATAATCTTTTAATTTGAGCATGTTTCTCTATGTTAGATTATTCAGTTCTTTCTGTTTTTTACTCGCTATGTCGGTCTTATTAGGCCAGATTACGGTATTCCTCTTTTCCCTGTTACAGTATCCCGTCCATTGGCTAATCTGTCATGTTTATTTCTTTCCTTGAATATTGTTCGTCATGTCGTTTTATCTACCTGTGGTGCTTCTAAGCATTCTCTTTCTTGGTGTTCCCTTTTTGCCTGTTTCTTATGACTGAGTCTTCAGTAATAAACTATTGATGACATGCAAAATTGTTACTACGATACATTACACACACCTAGCTATCGATTTTCATTCTTACTTATCGAAATAATGTCGAAAACCAAGAGAAAAATCGTCGAAATGAGAGGGAATGGGAGGGAAGCGAGAGGAAGGGAAGAGGGATGGAGAGAGGAGATAGGCTCCGCCCACTTTTTCCCTCGTCCCACTTTCCCCCCTCTCTCCTCCAATGCCGCGCGCGCGTGGTTTTTTAGGTGTATCTCAGCTCAGAGACCAGATATTGACAAACGGCAAAAAGGGTTATCTTATTCAGACCATGACTAACACACTAAGCTAAAAAAGTACCCTCCCCCTGAAAATCGGTATGTCACGTTGCGGTCTCTATCTATACTGTTGTTTAGTAATTTGAGATAGATCCCGAGTCATGAATAACTGATTTGCATAATCGTTGGTGGTCCCTAATTCCACACCGAAATATGAGCAGGTGCAGCATGCACAGGGGGCTAACTGTGAACGAAGGAAGGCAATAGCTGCCTGAATTTCTACATTCGAATTGTAACTCATAACTGCTAAAGAAACAGCGATCCGAACAGGCTGCTTCATTTGAAACTCCGCTCATTAATTGACTCTTGAAAGCTTAAAATAATGCATGAGCTGATCGAATCAATATTGATTAAAAAAACGACGGTTGAAGTGGCCGTGAAACGTAACCGTTCATTCCTGGAGTTCAATTTGCGTCAGGACGTAAATCCAAGATGCAAAAGAAAAACAGCCCAGAAATCTGCAGGCAATGAATGAACGAACAATTGGGTCGATTCGGCGAGAGAAAACAAGTCATAAAATAGACTTGGACAAACAGATACAGCGGCCATTGACCAGGGGAAGGGATTACGAAATGGATTCGGGGTTCTGGCACTCTATTCAGTAGTCCGGTTTAGGGCATAGTCAATAATAGATATATAATGTAAAGGAAAAATTGTCCGTTTTTTTTGGTTCCCTCCTTGAAAGGTGCTTGAGTGCGTTTGAAAAATTCTAGTCGACAAGATGGCAAGAAGGAAATCAACCCACGCTGCTGATCACTTAAGCATATCATTGATGGCAAAGAGCAATGAACTCGACAAAATAAAGAAATTATTGATCCAATAATAACAAAGCAATGAGAACAAGCTGTGTTGTGTTAGGAATAAAAGAATGCGCAAGATGGCAAGAAGGAAATCAACCCACGCTCGTGCTCACCTAACAATAAGCCTATCATTAATGATAGGGAAGAAGGCGGTAAGCCGATTACAGTAATCAGAACAGGAATCGAGAGGATGATTAATCTGATTGTGATGCCACTGACTGGAATCACGCGCACGATGAGGAGACGTTTCCGAAACGTCGCTCCATCGAATTTTGAACAAGAGTCTCGAATGTTTAGTGGTGAGGGCTCACAATCACGAAGCTAACTGTGCGCTATCACTGGCAGCGTAGGCACAGTCTGTAAGTATAGTTCGTAAACGCTCGGAGAATCGCGGACCAATAAAATAATCACTAAGGAAAATGTGGTGGACACAAGGGAGCTCTTCATTTCCCGCGCGAGAGAGAGCGCGCGCCGTTGTTTGTGTGTGTGTGTGTGCATTGTAATCTCGACGGAAGGAGAAGGGAATGCCATCTGAGAAAGGGACAGTGGCACCCGGGAAGGTGTCTGGAAAATGTCATGGGCACTAAGTAACTGGGTACATATTCAAGAAAAACTAATTCGATTATTGTAGAAACGGGAGCTGAAAAGTTGATCGAGAAATGCAACGTGCGGTTTATTCAAATTTCTTTTGTAAAATCGTTCTGTCTCAGAATACGGGTTTAGATCAAAATGAAGTGCGTAGATAAATCAAGTGAAATATAACCTACTCAGAAAAAAATACAACTTTGTAGAATCTCTTTCACTGAATCGCTGGCATGTTCTCCAAAATTAAGAATTCGTCTAGTATTTTCGCGCGCTTTTGCTTGGCCAAAGTTTTGGAACATCATAACTCGGGATCTGAATGGATTTGATCACTGATTTTTTCACACTTATTTACAAGTAGTCTCAGCTACATTCTGTTAAATCCGGGCCATGTTTGGATCATTCGTTCTGATCTTGATTGAGCCAAACTTTGGGTCAATACTTTTGAGACACCCTGTACATTCCGTCTCAGACATATAAAAAAAGGTAAAACTGAAAATTCAGAGTAGATACGTTGTATGAAAGACATTTGAGGAACACGAGGGTACGGAAAGGATAATCGCAGGACACTCTCATTTCTCCGTGATATCTCGCCTGTCAGACGAAGCGAGAGAACGTGGAAAAGGGAGAGAGACAGACGTTTGGCCGAGCTAATCGGAGGGTGGAATCAGGGCGGGAATTTATGAACGCGCTAGCGACAGCGAAATAAGCTGGTCGGCTGATTTATTGGCGTGCTCTTTTCTCTTAGTCGGAAGCGCGGAAATGACCATGGAAAGGTCACTGAAGGAGATCTTGCATTGTATTTTTTCATCTAATAAGCCACCAAACTTTTTTTGAAAATTGAGTTTTTATGTAGTATCGCACTTGTTTTTCAACTATCGCAGGCAATTTGTGGCACCAATCAAAGCAGGAATGGAGGAAATAGGCAGGTCAAATGTTGACCGGACGGAAACAAAGGGGAGCACGCTCGATTGAATGAAAATTTATCATCAAATCTCATTTATCTAGAAGTCAAATTGCTCAAACGATATGTTATTTATGATTCCGAATTGAAACTAGGAAACCACTTGATCTACAAATTATAGTGGCACTAAATAGAGGATGGCTGTTGACCGGACGGGAACAAAGAGAGCTCACGCTCGATTGAATATGAAAGACCGAGTCAACAGTGGTAATTAGCGGGTACCAGGGGGGGGGGGGGGGGTAGAGGAGGAAGCAGAGAACAGATTTAGGGAGGCAGATTTGAGGAATGGAGTTGATCAGAACGCTTGAACTCCATGCCACTGACATTTGCTGTGGAGAGTGTCAACTGTGACACTTGGATCGGCGTGAGAGAGGAAACAGACTACAGAACTTGCGTCAGCGTGAGGAAACAAGTATTGGAGCTCAGGCATTTCCAAATTACTAGGCATAAAACTTTCTTGTTCAAGATTGAAACGTCCATTCAGAACCAAGCTAAATCACTATCAGCCATCAGTGATAGGCGTTCCGAGACACGCCATCTAAAAAACGACGGCGCAAAAAGAACAAAGCCGGGAGCCGGGGAAGAGTGGGGGGGGGGGATATCCGGAAGCTCTCGACGGCTTGATGACAAATAATGTTCCCGTGCTCTCTCCAATCCGCGTGCTCTCTCGCTCGCTCTGACTGGCGGGAGAGCCGGTAGATGAGGGAGGGGCCGGCAAATAGACGGCGAGAGACAGTGATAATCGAGGTCGGTAGATCAAACAGGGGAGGAGGTGCGTGCGCTTTGATCTGCATAGCACGGAATATGAACGGAAATGTGACCTAGGAAAGAATTTTTAGAGGAGTAATATGAGGCCGTTCGCGATAGAATCGAACAAGCGCTGGTACAGGTCAAAAATGCCAACTCTCCGAAACTTGGAGATTTGGGGTCAGATAACTTTCTTTGGAAATATCAAAAGTTAACAGGAATGGCATTATTCTTCTCTGGCATTGTTCCACAGTGTTCTATGACGAAGAGAAATGTTAGGAAAACGAAACGCTTCTGCGATTTCTCAAAATATTTTTTGTTGTTTTGGTGATGATTAGCTGTTTCATAATGGTTTCATAATGGCACAAATATTTCTTTTATTAAGACGAGCGATTCGCTATGGAGAGAGGAAAAGATGAGGAAGAAATGGAAGAAGATGAGAAAGAAATGGAAGAAGATGAGGAAGAAATGGAAGAAGATGAGGAAGAGATGGAAGAAGATGAGGACGAGATTGAAGAAGATGAAATGGAAGAGGAAGAAATGGAGGAAGAATGCAATAATTAAGGTAAATATAATTGATTTAAATTAAGTCCATCATGACGCTCAAATCAGACTCATACCGTTTGTGCCACTCGTCACTACCTTCCTCACATTTCCCGTTTCTGTCTCGTTTCGACGTTCATCGAATATGGAATCCGCATGTGGAATCAATGAGATGACCAACGACAGTTCATGCAGGTAATCGAAAGGGAGATTCCTCACGATCAATGGTGATTGCACCTCCCTAACACAACTAAATTGTGGGGTGCAGTTCATGTCTAACCGGCTCGAAAACCTTGGAGAGTCGCTACGCTCGTTACAATGACCCTTCCATGCATTACAATGACCAACGTTTATGACGTTTTGTCACTTGTTCGACGTTGGTGAAGCACAACTGCATTGGCATGTGCGAAAAAATAACTGAAGTAATATGGGACATAAATAATTGTGATCCACTAAAAATTGCAATGATCGGTTCATGTTCATATTGGTAGCGATCCAGGTAGCGATTGCGTGCGCCCTCCTCGGATTCGTCGTCCTCCTCCAGACTGTCGCCTACCATATCTTATGGGACATGAAATTCCTCGCAAGGTGAGATTATAGGGCAGATTGATGCGAGTATTAGGTCGTGTTGAGCACGTTTATTGGCGGTGCCAATACGCTAAACCGTAACCGATATCCTTGCTTAGGAACATCGCTGTGGGAGGTGGTCTCCATCTTCTCTTCGCTGAGACATTCGAGGAGCAGAAGTCTCTCTTTGCTGGAGTGCCAACGATGGGAGATCAGAACAAGCCCAAGTAAGGAGATTACATCGATTGATTCGAAATATTTAATACAGTATCTCATTGATACAGTGTCTCAATAATTGATTTTAGATCGTACATGCTGTTGGCTGGTCGCGTTCTGCTCATCTTCATGCTTCTCTCCCTCATTCACTTTGAGATGTTCTTCCTCCAGGTACCGTACCCTCCCCCTCTATCGATCGAGTAGTGTTGTTAGGCCGAGTTACTCGACACTCGCAAGTAAGAATGAAAAATCAACTCGCGAGCAATTCTATAAATTTGACTCGAGAGCGATTTAGCTCGCGAGCAATTCTTCCCATTTTACTCGCGAGTGAGCGATGCTCGCGAGCAATACTCGCGAGTTATTTTTCACTGTGATTTCCCTCTCTTCCCTCTTATTCTCCCCTCTTTCGTCACTCTGAGAGCGGGGTCGAAGGATTGGACAAAGGCACTCGCTAATAACTGCTCGCGAGTGAATGTTATTCGCGAGTCATTTTTCATCTTTTGCTCGCGAGTGACCGGTAAAAACGAGTGCGAGGGAAAATGAGCGAGCGCTCGACGAGTAATACTCGAGCGAACAACACTACAATCTACCGTACTCCTTCCCTATCTCAGGTAGTGGAACTCGTGGTGGGAGCCGCTCTTATCGTTCTGGTGACGATTGGATACAAGACGAAATCGTCTGCCTTCGCACTCGTTGTCTGGCTATTCGGACTCAATCTTTGGACTCAATCTTTGGACTCAATCTCGGACTCAATCTCGGACTCAATCTCGGACTCGGACTCGGACTCAATCTCAATCTCAAACAATCTTAATCTTGCTTTTTGATTTCTTGATTTCTTGATTAATTTCTCGTTATTTGATGCTTTTCGTGAGTAAAATATTTTATAATGATGCAGTAGGCAAAGTTGCAGCTGTAATAGTGCCCCGATTTATGCTTAGCATGCCAAGAAAAGATTTCATAATTCGGTTTGCATGAATGATAAAATTTTTTAATCAGTCCACGGTTGGTGGTGAACAGATGGGACATCGAATACGGTATCACATAGAGTCTCGCTCTCCTTACACTTAGAACACTGTGGTTCATCTCTCGTACTTGAGCGACTCCATCAATGGTCCCGTAGTGTAGCGGTTAGCACTTTGGACTTTGAATCCAGCAGCGTGAGTTCGAATCTCGCCGGGACCTTGTTCTTTTGCTATTTTTTCATACAGATCATACATTTGTTGTGCCCGTTCGTAGTGGGCTGAACAATGGTAAAATAGTATTTATATTATTTATCGTGCGTTTCAAATGCTCAGCAAACTACATGTGCTGTTTAGTGACTCCGCCCAAAGTACGACGCGTCACGCGTTTGAAACAAGTGGAACGGTTTATTCGCTTTTGACGTTGGATTTCAATTTTTACCCTTTTCCTTTGTTTATTTCATTTTTCATGTTTGCAATTGGTGTAAATATGCGCGAAAGTACCGTTATCACACCGTTTGTAGGGAATAAGCGCGTTTCGAAATGCAGAACACTCAGTTTGTGGCTCTGACTCGAAAGTGACTCAACTTCGCTCGTTTCACTCACTATTTTCAGTCATATTTAGACCCTTTCCGTCCTATTCGACCCGTATTGTTAGCTAATACACTGTTTCACAGGGAGAACGGCGTTTGGAAGGAAGACGCGATGGGCGGGAGGCAGGACGGCACCTAGGACATCGGAAACTGCTTTGTTTCCCTTTTTACTATATCTTTACTAATAGGAACCCTTTTCGATAGTATATAGTCTATTTATCATGTTACATATGTCTTTTAAGGCTGTAATGACTGTGGCTGAAAGATACGCCAGCGAAACGTTGATATCTCTTCGATGATTCCTTCGAATTCATTCCACGAACTACGACGCCTCCTGGCAACAGGTTTAATTTTTAAAATTTGAGCATTTCTCAATTGCGATAGCCTATAGGTACGCCGAAGGCTATGCCCAAATTTTCATTTTGACTGTCGAAATTTGCGCGGAATCGTTTTTTGACTTCACAAAATAGACAAAAAATTTGGTTACAGCATTCCTAGTCCCTATAATTGTGCATACAACCTGCCCTTAAATGCTATTCAGGTTTCTCTTCCCGGATACTTCTAAATCACAAGGAAAATTACCTATTCAGGAAGCGTCGTCTTTCGTGGAATGAATTCGGTGGAAGAATCGAAGGGATATCATCAACAAATGTGACGTAAATAAAATTTTCCCTATGTTGTTCGTAAGATTTATCTAGAATAGATGTTAGTTATTTCATACGAAACGCTTTTATCCATTGATTTGTTGCCAATTTTAAACAAAGAATATCGCTTGAATTGTAACCAATGTCGTCGTAATATCGAATGATTCTTTATTTCATGTAATCGAAAAATTGTATTATTTTAATGTACGATAATAACACTTATTTATCAAACGATAGCTCCATGACACAAGGCATGATTTGGGAACATTAAACGAAGCCATAATCAAGAACTTATCTTTATCATTCCCTAGTGGCATACAAAGTAACAACAACGAGACATAAATCAGATGGGTGACAACGAGAAAGGACAGGGACAGGATGGGATAGAGAAGGGCAACGTTGAGACGGAGGAGGGAGATCAGTCAAAGGTTAGCCCTCCCAATGATGTCCATTTTCACCTATTTTTATAGCGTGTAATCCATGCTTCACGACCCCTCATCACTACTCCCAAGAGAGTATCTAACTCACGTCCCTTCCCTTCTCTCACACCACAGTTAGTAGGCCCGTCACACATTACTCCTACCGTACTCCCTTCCTTCAGTGCTCCGCTCGTTTCTAATTCCACCAATCGAACCCCTTCTATTTCTCGTCCGTTCCGTGTGCAACGAGACAACCACTCTGTTCCCACAATACTTCGTCAATTTAAGTCTCCTAACCTCCCTACATCTATCTCTTTATCAGACTCTACCCCTCGCTTCTCTCCCAAAATTTCTACCTCTCCTGCTATTCATGTATCATCAAATGTGTCGTCTATTCCCACCAATGCAATGTCTCCCCTTTATGGTGATTGTGACCTATCCACTATTCTACCCACATCTTCATACAACTCATTTGACACTTCACCTATATACACCCCTCACTCTACTTCTACACCTATCACCCCCTCATCCATCCCTAATCAATCTATTCCTAATCCTACCTTTTTCTCCTCTCCTCCCGTCGGCCCTTCTCCTCTCATTCTTCTACTCCACTTTCCTTCCATGCTCCTTCCTCCCTCTCTTCCTTCCGTTGCTCCTCCGTAGAAGTCCCTGTAATGGAAGAAGGTGACCAGTATTCAATTAGGCGTTATCACTTATCCATGTTCTTAAAGTACTGTAACCCCCCTTATATTCCCGACCCTGATCCTCCGAGTACTGGATCATAGCAAGAGAGTGGAAGAGGCACGTCAATTAGTAATACTCCCATTATTCAAAACCATTTTAGAAGAGAATTGCTGAAGGTGGACTCACCTTCACTCCTCCATCCCTTTCTACCGATGAAGTTGTCGTCGCCGCCGTCGAAGTCCTCGACGAGGACGACGAGGAACCTGTAGAAGATTTAGTAGACTTAATGGAAATGTCGGAAGATGAAGAGGATTAACCCAGTATTGAGTACGCATAACCTCACCAGTTTTGTTCGTTACATTTTCCTACCGTTCATGTCAGCGTATTGCTGAAATAAAGCCTTTTATTATATCAACCAACGCGCGGACAGAAGAGCTATGACCTATAACTAAAGAAACATGTAATCAAGAATATCCTTTAGCTATCGTATACGAACCTAACCTGACTTCATTGACCGTAAAACAGCGATTAAAAGCTTTGAAATGTGAAATAAACCAGCCTCCGCCTGAATGCCCGAGTCATCTTGAAGGCATGGGAAGAGTTGTTCCTTCTTCGCGAAGTATATGTGGTCATTAGCAGGTGCGACGCAGGTCATAACTGACTGGAAATGGCAAAATTAAACGCGGAAATGGTGTAACTCTATAGCGAACACGAGAAAACTGTAATGTCGCTGACTTATCCCTATACTTTTTGCAAGTTTGACCGATAATTGCGTGAATAGACTAATTATTCGCGCATCAGACTCATCTATCAGCGAAATAATGTACTCGAAAACATAAACAAGCACTTACAAATCATGGAAAACAAGAAAAAGCACAGAGGAAATGCGGGAAGGAAAGGTAACGCAAAAGTGCGCGAAAATACGCGCGCTGGTGCGCATTTTTCGAAACCCCGCCTTTCGTCTGTCGCAATCAAAAAGTTACTCGTGGAACGGTTTATTATCGCACGATAAGTAAAGACAAACGAGTCAAAGGTGAAATATAATCAAGAATCAAAGCGAGATTTCTCGGAATGTTCAGATTTCTCAATTCTAGATTATCCAGAATCTGGATAAGCGGAGTGTCGATCTCTACAATCAATCATTTCACTGTCGGCAAAGCTGTCAACTTGAAATAGTGGAATAGTCTGTTCTATAAAAAGATTTATTGTGAGCCTGAAATATTTCACAGAATCATTCCGTTTCGTCAGATTTTGCTCTTTCTGATTGATGTTAGATCCATATTTAGATACATGTTCGAAAGCTGATAAATCAAGGGATGGCGATTTGTTTTATATAATGTTTTAATTTGGCAAAATTATTTTTGCAGTAAATTTAAATAATAGTCAAGGCGCGAAAAAAACGCGACCTACCACGACATTTCAAAGATTACGGTATTTGGTGCAATCGATCTCTGACGTCACTTTCAATTTTGTTTGCTCAGGAAATCTCGAATTTTGCATGTTCTCGTCGTTCTTTTTGCTTTGTTCTAGCCAAATTTGATTGTATGCTAATCGAATTACGTTGTCCGCGCTCGCTCGGCCGCGCCGCCACGCTAGCGCGAATGATAATGGGCCACGCTCGATAGCCCCTATCGATCTATCGCTCACTACACGTGCTTCGGCCTGTGCGGTGCGGTCGAATCGCTCGCTCCAATCGATAAATGGACCTCGCTGACATCCCTGCAGCTGCCGCGTTCCTGCGCACCGCCGAGCTGTCGAGCGCGAGCGTCGCCGCCGAATCCGCACGCAGCGCCGCCGCGTCCCCATCCGCGTCTGCCGCGGCATCCGCGCCTCCCGCGGCCGCGTCACGCCTCATCGACCACCCCGAACACAGGTGCGCACCGCTTATTTGTTGTTTAATTATGATAACGGACCCCACACGTGTCATTGCCACAGCAGTACATACAAAAAAAGTATCCATTTTCCAGCAGTCCCCGGGCAATGGACCCGAACGCGACTGCAGCAGCTGCAGCGCTGCTGGGCGCCGCCCACTTCTACCCTGCAGCCGCAGCCGTGTCGGTCGGCGATGCGGCCGGTCACGCAGCCGCCATGGCCCAGCAATACTACGCACAGGTTGGTGGTAGGAGGAAAATCGGCTTGTTTGCGAACATGTTTGGATACCTTTGAGCGTTGTTCCACGTGCATTTTTAACGTATTTGGTACGCGAAGCTAATATTGGAGGAAAATCGGCTTGTTTAGATGCTTTTGGGCGCTAATACTCGACTGTTTTTTTAATATTTTACTTGCGTTGGTTGGAGCAAAATCGGCTTGTTTGGATACTTTTGGGCGTTAATCCACGTTTGTATTTGTATTTTACTTGCGTTCGTTGGAAAATAAGCGGCTGCTGGTTACTCGCTAGTCAACGTGTGCATTTTCATCAGGATTTTTCGGTACATGCGCAAATGGGAGGAAAATCATGACTGTGCTAATCCACGTGTATTTGCTTGTAAAATTTGGCTTTTCACTTAAAAAAAACAAAATAAATACTTTAGTTTATATTTTGCAGAACTTGGCGAGCTTCGCGAACGTGGCGAGCGGTTTCATGCCGCTGGGCGCCGCGGGCTTCATGCCGATGAGCATGTTTGGCGCCGCTGCTGGCGCGCCGCCCGCCTTCCGCGGCGGCCCTCCACCGGTCTTCCTGGGCGCGCCAGGCGCGTCAGCCGCCGCGTTCCTTGGCGCGCCGCCCGCGCCATCCGCCCCGCCGTCCCTGTACGACCTTGACGCGACCGCCCTCCAGAACCAGCTCGCTGCCCAGTTCACCCAGGCCACGCCCCAGGTACGGTAGCGGGGTGGAGTATCGATTACTGATGAAGCCCAGATCAACGCGTTACATTCGAGCTATTTGCGAAGCCTGCTATCTGTTGCCAGCAAGTTTGCAAAAGCACATTACGTGACGTCACCGTTTCACAATTCCACTTTGGCGAAGGGGCGAAATGTGTTGTTGATCTGGGCTTCACCTGTCGATTCGCTGTTTCATCAATCGCTAATAAACAAACAAATGCGCCGTTCAGCAGCAAACGGTGTACTACGAGGGCATCCGGCAGCAGCTGGACGTCGCCGCCGCCAGCCTCAACGATAGCCAGGTTAATTGGCTTAATTAGCTATTAATTAGTTAATTAATTAATAGTTTTGAACCTCTAAATACCCGGGGAAGTAGTCTCATGCTAGGCAGCTTCATTCTATCAATGGTTAGGTTAATTGGCTTAATTAAATAACTAATTAAATTTAATTATTGAAATAGCACTTTTATAAAACGCGAGATCAGTAATCTACGATAAGCTGAGCCTTCCTACTAGGCCTTCTTACAAATTTTGGCTACTATGAACTTCCTGCCTTGATATCAGGATAAATGAATGAATGAACTTCCTAGTAGCCACATTATCATGATCTGTCCGCTAAGTTGAAGACTGGCTTCGCGTTCTGTAGAAATATAATAATTATTATTATCATTTAAGTTAATTAAGTTTGATTAAATATTTTCCAGAAGCAAGCGTTGCTGCGCATGGACCCCTCGCTGAGCTTCTCGATGAAGCCGATCGACCTGGAGCACCGCGCGGACGTGAAGCACGATGGTACGGTGGAGTACCGTAGTCGGAGGAGTTGGCTGGAGCAGATCTATGACTATCCAATTACATGTTCATCTAATAATAGCGCTTTGCATGATTGTTTTCGCGGTTGAATGTGAGTAGGAGCTGGTACAGTAACTCGGGGTTCGCTGGGACAAATTGTTAAAATCGTCCTGGAGCACCGTGCGGGCGTGAAGCACGACGGTACGGTTGGAGTGCGATGGGGAAGAAGTATGACCGGGGACTCTGTAAATATATG
Source organism: Pristionchus pacificus (assembly GCA_000180635.4). Classification (NCBI taxonomy): domain Eukaryota; kingdom Metazoa; phylum Nematoda; class Chromadorea; order Rhabditida; family Neodiplogasteridae; genus Pristionchus; species Pristionchus pacificus. Next base: position 19,119,484 of record CM026579.1, read on the forward strand.
TTTCATGCCTTTCTGACTGTTGTGCAGAAATTTCTGGCCCAGTTTGACCTATGACAGTGTACTTCAGCATTTTATCCGGTCTATATTATTGGATTCATTTGGTTGGAGCCCTTAAAATAGCGCATGTTTCAGATTCCGCGCCCGATTCTCCGATGACGATGGTCACTCCCCTGTCCGGAGGAAGTGGCGAGGGCGGAGGAGGAGGAGGAGGAGGGGTGAAGCGCGCGCGCACCGGGAGCAATGCGGGCGGAGGAGGCGGAAAGAAGAAGAAGAAGTGAGTGGGGTGAAACGGCGAACTGGATAGTGTGGTCTGGAAAAAAAGGTTTGAAAAAAGAACAGTAGAGAAGGAAGAGGCGGGAAAAGAAGAAGTATTTTTGGTGAAACGACGAACTGGTTAGTGTAGACTGGAATCCAAGCATGATTTCATGAAGAGAACGCAGGTGGAGTTGCTGGCGATTGGCCTGTGAAAGGGTACTGTAGGCATGATGACGTCCTTGATCTCTCGCTAATGTTGGCTAATTTACATACCCTGAAAAGGGTAGCTCTAGTTTAGTTTGATCAGTACGCTAATGTTCTAATGGCTATCATATGCGCGACTGTAGTTTGATCTTCCTGATGGGAGTAATCAATCTAATAAATCGGTGAAGTTTCTGTGAGGATGCTTAAATCTCTGACCAGGTACTTGATGATAGTTTGGTCTTGCTTTCTGATGGGTGCAATCAATCAATGCTGAAACTAGATTGTAGTTTGATCTAAGACAGCAATCAATAAATCAGGAGCAAGGCGTCGTCGTGCGAGACGAGCCCCGGGGACGGCTTCGGCACGGGCATGCTGCTGCTCAATGAGGAGACGCCTGGTGAGATATTTGGGGGGGGGGGGGGGGGTATTGGCTATAGCCTGAAACACAAATTAACATGTGCACTAGGGTTAACCGTTCGGATATTGGAAAGGCCGAAACTCAGCTGGCAAAATCACTCTCTTTCCGAAATGAGAGTCGAACAATGGACAATTTTTTTTCGGACAAAGGAAGAGTTTCGGAAAGTCCATTGTTCGAATCTCATTCCGGAAAGAGAGTGATTTTGCCAGTTAAGTTTCGGCCTTTCCGATTTCCGAACGGCTAACCCTAATGTGTACTATTATTTTTTTTGGAGAAGAACGATTTGCTCTGTAAATTGCTTGTCTATTTTGTTGGGCGACGTATAGTAGTGGCGAATTCAGTCTTACCTTATTGGTGAGTGTGGATAGCGATGGGCATGCTGCTGCTGAATGAGGAGACGCCTGGTGAGGTTGGGCGGGGCAGAGAGATGACGTGTGAAACCTGGTTTGTTTCTGCGTTGACTAATGCAACCGCGATGGGCCTAGATGGCGCATCATTTGAACAGAATCATATTTCCGGCATGATCGCGCATTAATGTCACAATGAACAGCTGGTGGAATTTTCATGATTAATCATAAAAATAATTATCAATAAATATCTAAATAAATCACTATTGCAGACGGCTCGTCCTCGTCCGCGACGACTCCGCGCGCGACGCCGCGCGGCCGTCCGCCCGGCAGCAAGGCCAATGCAGGTGTGGAGTTGACGCCGTCGGGTGAGCTTTGTGAGTTGAGGGGAAACGGGGAACAGACGGGTCTGATAGTCGAAACGACTAAACAAGCGAGGGTCGTGTTTCAATGTCAATAGGTAACGTGGACTTGCTGCCTGGGATGTTCAATTGTTGGTGAATGGTGTATTAGAGACAATATGGTACGGAAAAGTCAATGCAGGTGTGGAGTTGACGCCGTCGGTTGAGCTTTGTGAGTTGAGGGGAAACGGGGAACCAGCGGGTCGAATTGTTATTGCTTTTTGGGCTGTATTAGGAGTTGGTAGCTGCATGGAATGTTATTCAGGTGACGTCTCAGATAATAGTATTCAGTTTTGGCTAGGCCAATGCAGGCGTGCAGTTGATACCGTAGGGTGAGCTTTGTGAGTTGCGTGGAAACGGGGAACCGGCGGGTCGAATCGATAATAAGATGTTAATGCCTTGTGAAATTGGATAAATATTGTCCGGAATGGCCAAAGCTGGAGTGATGTACATAGCGTCGGGTGAGCTTTGTGAGTTGAAACCGGGAACTAGCGGGTCGAATTGTTATTGCTTTTTGGGTTCCTGTAAGGTGGATATTGGGTAATTAGTTATTTGGTTGATTATTGGCAATAGGGATGTCTATACGGAATTTATTCCGTAATTCCGAATCGATTCTCCCTCTCATTCTCCGATTACATTTTTTCCGTAATCGGTCTGAAGAATTACGGAATTCCGTAATTCCGTAATAAATGGGACAATGAAGGGTGGTTGAAACTCAATCATTTCTCTCCTTCTCCGAGGCTCACCGGTCTCCTCAGATCGAATACGGAAGAATGAGAATTACGGAATTCCGTAATCATTCGGAAATCCGAGAGGAGAATGGCCGCATTACGGAATGATCGAAACGAGGAATGAGAGAGGCGTTTTTCCGTTTTCCGTTTAGACAACCCTAATTGGCAATGCCAATGCAGGCGTGGAGTTGATGCCGTAGGATGAGCTTTGTGAGTTGCGGGAAACCGGGAACCGGTGGGTCAAATTGTTATTGCTTTTTGGGCGCTGTACACCAGCGGAGGTCGTGTTTCAATATCGTTAGATAACCCGGTTTTTTTTCTTTGGGATGTTATAGGATGAGGAACTGCTTTGTGATTTGCGGGGAAACGGGGATCAAGTGTGTATGTTTTGCTAATTAGGAAAGCGAGGGTGGCTTTGTGATTTGGGGCAGTGTTTGTGCTCGTGTTTCAATTATGGTTGTTAATTGCAGTGGTTGTACTTGCTGTATTGGCTGCTATACGAATGTTTTTATGCCAAAATGAGCACCTGCGAGCAATTCTCAAAAAAGGCTAATTTTTAAGTCAAAGCGACTGCTTGTTATTGCTGCTTTTCATTTTTTTTTCAGTCAATAATTTAGTTTGTTGTTTTTTTCTCTCGAATATCTCAATGAGGATGATTGCGGTCTTGGGATTATCGAACGAATGTGTCACATAACTGAAACCGCAACAATGCAGGCAATTTGTGGTTTTTAGTTGTTGTTGTTCAATACTTCATATTATTGCTGTCTCGGGGTTAGGGAATGGATATGTCACGGGCCTGAATATCGTGAGAGTTTTTTCCACCAATCACAGTCGATGTGATTGCGGTTTTGGGGTCGTGAAACCGATATGTCACGAGACTGAAACTCTAATGTTGCAGGCAAGAAGAAGTCGATGACGCCGCAGGCGGAGGAGGCGCGCGCGCGGAAAGCGAAGATGACCTGGCCGGTGAGTACTTTAGTAGTTTGACGAGCGGGTTGGTTACTGTAGGGGAATATGAATGTTCTTTGATCTTTGATCTCCCCCCATTTACAGAAGGGCACGTTCCTGATCCGGCTGCAGGACGTGAAGGTGCGCACGGGGAAGGATCACATTTGGTGAGTAGAGTGCGCAATACGAGTCAGACATTAAAAATATATGTGGCAAAATCTGACGAAATTAAATTTAAACATGGTTTATGAGACGAAAAAATTAGAAAAACTGCTAGGAAGAGACTAGAAAAACAGCTAGGAAGAGACTAGTACGGCGTATCTTTATGAAAAAGACCTTGGAAACCGACACATTCTATGAATGCGGCGTACGTTTGTGAATCGTAGATAACATGCCTTGTCAACGAAAACCTTAATTTCGGCATCTGTTTTCAAATTCCAGGTAGTTTTCCACTAGCTTTTTCATGTATGATACGAGTTGTTTGTTCGAATAAATTTGATTCGCGAATAACAAAGGCGATTTGCGAATGATCCATTACTGTTCGGAATCGATTTTATTCTATCACTAGTGTGCAAAACGGGTTATCGTATCTCCATTTCGCACGCTCTCTCGCCTCTCTGACCGATGAGATAGTGTGAAATGAAGAGGCGGTGATCCGTATTTCGATCGAGCTCTATTAAAAAGGTATATATCGATATTTTGTTCAATCCTGTCGAATTAGCGATTGCTCGAGCAGCTCGGAGCATTTAGGGTGCGATAGTGCTACTAGGGATATGTTTGGTAGCGTATTTAATCGCGAAAGAAATTCTCCTTAAAAAATACAACAAAAGATAGGATTGGGCACCACGTGCTTTTGCGCTGCGCGGGTTTTAGTAGCAATTTGGGATTTTTAGTACGTCGATGGGTATCTCTTTGCAGTACAAAAATCTTAAATGCAGTTAATGAAGTAATTAAATGCAGGCTCGTGGACAACCACCAGCTGCTGCAGCGCTTCAACAACGAGGACGGAACCGTGCGAGCGGACGGCTCCCGCATCTACCATAAGACGGACAGGGTACGGTAGGGGAGGGTTACGGTAGTCCGGTGGGTCAGATTGATGATAGGAGGGTATGTTAGAGCGGTGGGTTAGATTTATGCGATGGGCCAGATCACTTACTGAAATTACATGACTGCACCTGCCAGTCTTAAGTTTCAACCTTGAACTAAGTCATTGAGTGTAAGCTGGAGTTTATGTAATCGTAATGACTTTCCATGGGCCAATTGATGCTACATCATTTATCTGTCCTACCGTACTCTCGCCTTGCAGTACACTGGCTGTGCCACTATCGTGTATCAACGGATCAATAGGGTACGGTAGTTCCATGGGGCATGAAAATCTATTATGAATCTGACAAACCGAACTCTCGCTTGCAGTACACTGGCTGGCTGTGCCACTATTGGCAATAATGACGTGGGAATATGGTACGGTAGTTCCATGGGTCAAATAAATATAGCATGAATCTGCCCTACCGTACTCCTCATTACAGTACACTGGCTGGCTTTGCCACGAGGGCTTCCACTACTTCCCGCTGTTCGACGGCACGCACGTACTGCGGCAGGACGGAGATACGGTAAGCAGGGAGGAGGGGAGGGGTACGGTAGTCCGGTGGGTCAGATACGTGATTGGAGGACAGAGATAGGGTAAGGGGGAAGGGGTACGGTAGTCTGGCGGGTCAGATACGTGATTGAAGGACGGAGATACGGTAAGGGAGGGGGTACGGTAGTCTTGTGGGTCAGATACATCAATACATCAATATTTTAACGGTTTAACAGGATAAGAATGGAAATTGAATGCGCAATCCAGGAGCGATTGTTTTTACCTTTTTATTGCCAATTTGTACAGGATGCGGCATAATTATAGCAACTAAATTTCAGGCAACCATTACTTTAGTGATGGTTGGCTGTTTGAGCTGTGGCGAACAAGTTTTTGATGATGAACCCTCCTAACACTTATATTTAAAATTTGGAGTGATTTGGTTTATTCGTCGTTGAGTAATGAGGCGATATCTGAACGCATCGCCAGGATAGGGTCGCACAGTTAAGTGGCAATTAAAAAATCGACTATTATTTCTTCAAAATAACGATCAACCAGTTCAATTCTTGGCATAGGGAGTTAGTGTATACCATTACTATTAGAGTGAAGAAATTCCAATAGTGCAAGCTACTTTCTTACTGCAATACAAATTTAAAAGCTTACTCTTAAATTTCTGCCCTTTTCCCTCTTTGTTGATGAATATCTCGGAGACTATTGAAGGCTTGGCTATGAAATTCCGTCACCACTGAAGCTTATTGGCATACTATCTTGCATCAAAATTATAGAGCTTTCGGAAACACTATGGCCGAGAAACGGGTGTCTACCTTTTGGGCAGATTGTTTAAGTCCGCGATGTCCGCGAAATCAGAATATTTTGTTTTGTAAAATAAATGCTTGAGATATCTTCAAATGAAAATTTAAATATGCTCACAGGAGAGTATCCTCATATTTGAGGCATTTTAGAACAGGTAGAAATTTAAGTATAGGTACGCTTCGTGATTTTTTAATGAAAATAATACGGGGGGGGGGGGTGCTTTTTTTTCATCTCCCTAAATATCTACATTCGATCGATAGATATTTTTGGATTCGAGATCCAATGAATTGACATAGCCATATTGTTAATTCAATAACAATTAGTGTGTAACTACAGGTTGCTGAGAAGTTAGAACTTGATTTCTACGAGTTTCCGGAAAGTCGTCTGAAATTGCGCGTAGTGAACCATCGGAGAAACAATTATGGTAAATTTACCCTGGTCCCGATTAAATTTCTAATTGTTTAACTTCGAAGGGCTTGTGATGAGGTTTCGATGTTAGGCGTTTTAGGGCTGGATTCCTTTTGGAACAAAAGCTACACTTATTATATATATATATATATATATATATATATTATATGCGCTATGGACTTCTGCAACCATGGTTTACATGCTTCTTTTCTCTGTCGTAAAATCAGCGATTCTTTTCTCTGTCGTAAAATCAGCGATTCTTTTCTCTGTCGTAAAATCAGCGAGTGGATGTTCAAACCCAGATTAATTTTCAAATACTCATGAGTCATACTAGTTGTGGTAGAGTTTTCATAAACTATCTAATGCAAATTGTTAAGATAGGCTAATTTGAAAAAGTTGCTATAATTATGCCGCACCCTGTAGAATGCGTGAAACTTGTACCACCATGTGGCAATTGAGAAGGAAGATTTGGCAAAATATTTTGTGCACGGTTTATAAGTGATTTTTTGTAAGCAATAATAAGCCGAGACGAAAAATGAATTATCGAATATTGATCAGTTATCGATTGGCGCACGCAGGTGACGGTGCTGTTCCCGGGCGAGGAGGACCTGCGGCAGGCGATCGATTACCAGGAACAGGTACGGTAGCTCAGGGAAGGTAGGGGAGGGGACTACGGTGGTAGGGTAGGAGGAGGTAGGAATTTGTTACAGCTAAGTGTAAGGAAAAGTTCAATTGAAATAGTGGAAGTTGTTTTTAGACGATTAATTTCACGTAGGGATTTAGGATTTACAGCTAAATTAAGAGTAGGCTTTGTATTTTTTTGAGTGAGTTCTGTCACCCATTAAAATTCTTGCGTAAAAGTAGGATGTATTTGGTGCTACAATTGAACCGTGTTGATCGAGGTTTCGATCGTAGGATATGTTGAGAAGGATTATTCCAACCTAGTTCTCTCTTGATTTCATAGCGCAATTGAAATAACATGATTCGCATTTTTAGAATGTAATTTTTTTCGCCTCGGTTGATTGGGGTTTCAAGGACATTACAACATGAAATTTGATCACAATTTTGATGAATTTCGTCCTTGATTTCTACAATCTGCAAATCTATTCTATCATTCCGACAAAGTGGTTTGATGTTGCTATCATTCTATAACGTGTGAATAAAATTCTTGTCGCATTGAGAGTCTCGAGTGTTGTTAATAAGAAAAACAATGCTATTTTTGGATTTAAAATTACCGTAATCAGTCAAAAAATCGATACGTGTTCAGGAGAAGGCGCGCCGGGCGGAGATGCGGGACAGCGACGAGCCAGAGGCGCGGCCCCTTCCGCCCTCGATCAGGTATACGGTAGTCAGACGGATGGGATACGTTATGAGGGGTACGGTAAATCCTAATAGGCCCTGGTAGCCATTGATCAGGTATACGGTATTGGCGGGATCCCCGGCATATTTGATGCAGTATGAGGGGTACGGTAGCCCTTGATCAGGTATATACGGTAGGCGATGGGGTACGGTAGGTCAGACGGATGGGATACGGTACGGTGTGATAGGTTCGGTAGACCCGATCAGGTATACGGTAGGCTATGGGGGTACGGTAGATCAAAGAGGGACTGACTGCCAACGCTTGTGTCTGACTGTTGATGACCTTGTGAATTGGTGTTGCTGTACGTCTACGAATGTGTTGCTAGACCGGGTTTTGGCAAGTATTGTGACAGAATGCAAATATGTATAGTGAGCAAATTGCAGATTGGGGCAGATAAATTAAGGATCATTGTTTTGATTTGGCTTTTACGAACCTGCACAACGCGAATGTGCCTGGCAAAAAAAAAGAATCGCGCTCCATCACGATACACCATTGCAGGGACCAGCCGACGCGCTTCGCGCAGCTGATGCTGCAGCAGCAGCAGTTGCAGCAACAGCAACAGCAGCAGCAGCAGCAGCAGCTGCAGCTGGAGTACCAGGAGCAGGTTGGTTGGAGGGGTAGTGGAAGGGTTTTCTGGTCAACGAATCGATCGGGAAATTACTATTCAGCTTGCGCGTTGATGAGCTTTGAAAGAAATTACGGTGTTTTTGTGATGTTGTTGCTATTAGTATTGCAGCAGCAGCAGGAGTGTGGTTAATTGATGAAATTGTGCACCAGGCAATTTGCGGGCACATTGAACTTGCAAAAGGCGAAAGAGTGTCGCACGCTCGATTCTTACGAGACTCCGATTTTGCACCATCAGCCAAATTATTTGTTCGGTGCAACTTGGCTATTTTTGCGATACACTGGCAATACTTGAGATTAGTTATGCGGTGTGTATACGGATCCTGCTTGATGATGTGGTATTTGAACACGCGCTTCACTGCGCTGATACAACATGTTGTGTTTCATTCGGCTGGTATTTGATGCTGCTTCCTGGATCTCATTAAAATCCTAAACTTCACTTATTCATACGATGGAGGGCGGTTTTGCGTTCCGCAGCTTGCACTAGAGTTGAATAGTATTGTCACTATCGATGTTTTAACGATCGAATCGAGCGTGCAAAGTATTTGAAGACATTGAGGGGGTTTCTTCTAATTTCTCGTTATGTCAATCACTGGCATGTTTGCGATGCACGGGCTCTACTAGGGTTGAGAGATGTTGCTGAGTTTGATTTTATCGCGCTCTCTATGTAGAATTAAAATATATTGCAAATCAAATAAATCCAATCGTCAACAGGCGCGCGGCTCGTCGTCCTCGCACAACACGTCAATGGCTACTGTGCCCCTCCTACCGTACGAATCGGCCACCGTACCCCTCCTACCGTACCTCGTGATGAAGCAGGAAGAGCCAGAGAAGGAGGAGAAGTACAGGGAGGGGCTGGAGGAGGGTCAGCTGATGATGTCACCGTTGAGGGGAGATGGAGTGGGCCCAGGTACGGTACTAGCGGACTACCGTATCCGCTAGCGGTTGTCAAGTATTGATTTTTTTTCAAAAAATTTTACACAAATGTTCGTCGATTCCAATTTGGGTAACTACTAAGTAGAATTGAAGCCCAAAATAATCAGTTGGAATTGCTTGAGTGGACGCAAAGGGGACAGCCGATTTTTCCTATGATGTTTTGTTGAAGTATGAATGCGTTTGCAGACATGCTGATGACGTCATCGTCGTCGATGATGGTGGACGAGATGCCGCTGGCGGCGTTGACTTCGATGGACGGAGGAAGAGGAGGAGAAGGACGGGGAGTGGTGAAGAGTGACTTCATGGGCTCAGGCAAGCCTAATTCATTCCATTGTATAACGTTGAAAAGTAAGCAAAATTAAGCCGGAAGCTGCGAAAAATGCAAAAATTGAACGAGATTTGGTCCATTTTCGAAGGATTTGTAGCACAAATTACCGATTTTTTTGACAGAATGTACTACTTACAGGAGGCCTGATGACGTCATCGTCGTCGTCGATGCTGGACGAGCCGCCGTTGGCGATGTTGACGGGAGGAGGAGGAAGGGGCAGGGGCAGCAGAAGAAGGAGCCAGCCAGGTGAGCGGGGGTTTCACGGACTTTCTTGATCTGTCTGTCCCGCTCCGTGTCTGCTGTAAATATCGTGTAAATATCTATTTTTAGGGAAGATGTTAGGGAAGAGCACGGTAGAATTGCCGTGGTGCATTGACGATGCAGAATGTGTACGACTTGTACAGTTCGATGCCGTGAGCGAGTGATGATCGTGCCAAGCGAGTGTCGTTAAAAATACCCCATATTACAGTCTGTATAATGTATAGATGAGTGTGAAAATCGTGTGGGAGATTTGGCTATGATTTGGTGCCTGGTGCTTTGACGATTCACGATTGATATTTGTGCCAATTGCGATCGTTTACGTGATCTTTTGCTCGGGAATATCTTTCTAAAAAAAACTTTGTCGTTGCCTGCGCAGTTTTAGACGGGTCAGGTTGAAGCGACTTGTGACTTCGTCTAAGAATTAGACTTATGAGTAGTTTACTGTAAGGTTCACTAAAAAAAAAAGAGTGCATTTTAGAGAAGATGTGAAACTTGGTGTTTTGAGGCTATTGTACTTGAGCAAAATGAGGCCGTGCTTATCTGATACTATATTGTCATCTTCTTCAAACAAATAACTTGATATTCGGACGTGCCCTGTGGGTGCAAAGAGGAGTGCGAAGGGGGGGCGGGGCTAGCGCAGCCTCTCATCGTTATTTTCTAACCCGTCGCGTCTAAAGCGCGCGCTGGGCATAGAGGGTGCGCGAGTAGGGTCCAACTTGTATCAAACCAATCTCTCAGTACCCGTACCAATTCCGAAAAATCAGATTTCACCCTCGAATGTGAGACGATCGATATTTGAAACAATGGTTTATTGTCCCTGTCTGCTGGGGGAGTGTACATGGGAAGAGGGTGAGAGAGTGTGTGACCCCGAGAGAGCATGCGAGGAGGATGAAGAGAGCGGGAGGGGAGAGGGGGAGGGAAGGGAAGAGACCCCGGGGGCGGGATTTTGCCGCTATTGCGACTCGTTCCCGTTGAAGTGAAGAGAGGACGACATCGAAGTGCCTGTGGAAAGGGGAGGGATGGGTGCTAGATCAACCGTGACAAGAAGACACAATATAATAGCAGCGATAACAACTTGCCACAACCGCGGCTTGTTGTTGTATCAATAAGCATAGAAAAATACAACGGATGAACTAGATAAAGTAAATAAAAATTGATTGATAAGATGTGGAATAGAGTAAAAATAGATATATATATCCATTAGTTGTCGTCGTAGTCGCTGACGTATCCTCGAAAAATCTAAAATTTTAGTGGTGTAGGAGAGGAAATGAGATATAATTATCCATTCGAAGTCGTCGCAGTCGTTGTGGTATCCTCGAACAATCTAAAGATTTGCACAATAACATCTACCAAACGGAACCGATAAGAGATGTTCGGAACCGATATTTGTACAATGAACGATCCTATCAAATCAATACAATTAATACCGTAACCTAGAGGTGACATTGGATGGAAAGAATGGGATGGGTATTCTTGGACGATCGGAGTGCTATTTATCTTCATCTTGTGCAAGCACTTTAAATCTTCATTCCTAATTGATCGTCGTTGTCGTTGGCGGTCGACGAAGAAGCACTCAAGCTCACTAGAAAGTAGTGCGGTAATATGGAGAGAAATCAATATATATATATTCGAATCTATCTGCTACATCGAATATTAATATATTAATATTAGATGTAGCAGTCATCTCGATTAAGCATAGAGCAAAGAATAAATCTTACATGGGCCTTTGCAACAGCATCCTTGAAGAAGTTATCGACGAGAAGATTGGCAAGATTGGGATTAGAATCGAATGCCTTCTTGATATCACCAAGGAATCTAGAATCAATTACCGTAATCCATTTCCTCTCTTATTCTACCGAACCTCGATCTAATGATGCATCCTCCTCTCCACATAAGATCGATTGCCCCATAATTGAGATTCCATCCAAATTGTTTGGATGCTTCAGCCAGAAGCATGAATCCTTGAGCATACGAAGCAAGCAATCTTCGATGCATATACATCCTTAATGAGAATAGTTACTCTATTGCAAGGAGGGATATGAGTGTACCTGTTGGATTGCCTTGATGAATTACTTCTTATCCTTGATCAAAGTGGAAGGATCGACATCAGATTGAGGTTCCTGAACTGAGATCATCCCTTCTCATTCAATCTAGTATTGATATACCTTGGATGCTCTCACTCTCTCGCCCTTCAATGCAGAGAGACAACGAGCGAATACTGCCTCACCTATAATAGAGAACGTTATTCAGACGATCACTATCACGGAATATAGTTCCGCATCATATTGTAATAAGGAATAAATTGACCTACCAATGAGAGTGACGGGGGTTCCATACTCGAGAGAAGCGAAACAAATCCATTTCCCTTTTCCTTTCTGTCCAGCGGCATCACAAATCTTTGGAAGGAGAGTCTCGCCCTTCTCATCCTTAAATTGCTCAATTATTATGAGATTTGTCAATCTCTACTTTTTTATCTCTCTTCTAAATTCATTACCTTGAATCTGAGGGTATTGGCAGTGATTTCGATGAGGAAAGAGTCCAATTCTCCCTTATTCCACTCATCCATCACCTGAATCACAGAAATTCAGTCACATCAGCCATTTGATCGTGATTGAGTCCTACAGCATCCTTGAGCAGATGGTGTGCCTCAGCAATCAATTGCATATCTCCGTATTCGATTCCATTGTGGACCATCTTCACCAAGTGGCCAGAGCCTGCCTCTTCCACCTATAATTATCATCTCATTTATTCTATTGATTTAACTGGTGCAACAATGACCGGAAAAGAAATGTTCATACCTATTCACAACACGATTGTCCATCTGATTTGGCTGAGACAGCTTGGAATATCTCCTTGATACGCGGCCACTCCTGGCATAATAGAGGGACGGTATCTGAGAATGGAAAGGATCAATCGAGTCTTCGTTCTCATGGGAGAATAGAAGGGGATCAATCTTACCTTGCTCCTTCCTCTCCTCCCGATATTCCCGTCCCCACAAAACGAATTCCTTTCGCTGTGTGTTCCTTCGTTCGTCTCTGCAATCAACTCTATGATTCTGAAACCAATCTTTTTTAAAAAAACTTTATTAACCATGTTTCCACGAAATACATAATTATTATGAAGAAATAAGAACTAACTTTTGACCGACTCTTTCCGTCTCTTTGACTAGATAGAGATCGATCACTATCATCGGTAACGACTCCTTTCCATTCCTTCTTCTTTCCTCTTCCTCTTCTTTCTCCATCAGGCGAATCCGACTTCTTTTCTCCTTGTGGCTACTATAAAATCATACATCATTAAAACCATAAATCCGTTTAGCTGATTGGAAATTGTCATCACTGATTTCCAAACCATGGCGTGATTTACTAATTTAAAATTACCTGTATCATCTCCTTTTCTTCTTCCTTAAGTTCCAAACCATCCACTCGAGGAGAGAGAGGGGGGAGGGATTAAATAGAGCATCATAACGATATTCCCCCAAAGGGAATGGATAAAACCAGAACAAGAAAATTTTAAAAAAGTCATTTATGCAGTAATCAACCCCTTCCCTCCTCCCTTCCGACGTTGTTCTTCTTCTCTTATCTTCCTGCGCGATTGTTCGGCGACCTCTCTGCAACCAAGATTCCGTTACTCTGTCCCGATCCTCTGTATTCTCTATCTCTTTTAACCTTCGAAGTTCAATGCAAAGAGTGCCATACCAACTATTCAAATGCGATTACTTATTCACTTTCTCTCCATATCATCACTCTCATCTTTTCTTACCTGTTCCTAACACACTTCGAATCGTCCTCCATCCCCTTCACAGTTCCATACGCTCGTCTCGTAGTGCGGATCCTGAACAAAAAATATATATTCCGATTCATATAACTTGACTTGGACTTGGACTTATATAACTTGGAGATTCGATAGAATACTCGAAACAACACCATAAAATAAATTTTAAAGTGGGAATCAAGTAAATTTCATACTTGAGTCGATCTATTTGCATATGCGTCAGTGGTGAGCGCTGATTCATTGTTTTCATTGGTTCAATTTCTTACAGTTTTCATTTACACACCTGTACATTGTCACGTTTCCAATGAGATGGAGAGCCCACGTGAGGGCAGTTGCTGTCGTATCATGTCCTTCGTAAACCCTCAAAGTGGATGCATCACAACAATAGATTAGCTGTATTAATATTAACCTCTAGTTGTCTTTCCACTCCATTGATCCTTCATTCCACATATGAGGGAGGCGGTCGAGAAATGCCAGTCTTCCTTCCAATCTCCATTCTCTCGCACGCATTTTCTCCAACCTGTCTCCGTACAAAAAGAAGATTAATTGTAAAGTAGCCCTTTTCAGGGTGGAAACAACCAATGACAACATAAAAATGCAAGCATTTATACATGAAACGAATAAATATAAAAAACTAAACGGATCATTCCGAGTCCCATCTTCTTCATTTCACCTTCGTACCATCGAATCTTATCGTGAGCCTTATCCCTCAGTAGTGTATTGTGCTGCAAAGAAGAGATAAACTATCAGAGAACAAAGATCATCTCTCTTATGAAGGGAAAGGGAAACCGAACCTCTCTCTGTCGTTCGATCTCCGTATTCAGATTGGCCACTTGAATACGAAATCCTTCGACCCATCGGAATACATTCTGAAAATTGATCGAGAAATAAGAGGGGAGTGGAGGGAGGGAATGACTCACATTCATCTGATTCGACTGCATCACTCTCATTGCCCATTCATTCTCCGTTATAATCGTCCTTTCCCTCTCAATCATAGTCTTCTCGTTATCGTATCCCTCACGGCTGTCACTTGAACACGCCTGAGATCGATTCATCGTTAGTCAAAAAAGAGTACAATTAATTTAGGATCAATATTTAAACAAAGCCTAATTGCGTCATTATTTATGGTGGAGAAATAGACATAGACGTCGGTCTGATAAAGAACAAGGAGAGACGAACAAGGGAATTGACAGTTTGCCCCCTTCTCAAAGTTCCAAATACAAACTAACTCACGGGACTTTTGAGGACGGGAAGATTGACTGATGACTGTGATCGTTTCCATGGCGAATCATCTAGGTCATTCTTCGATGGAAACTCCTTCTTGTATTCGCTGATGGAACCATTCTGAGAGAGGATGAAAGTTTAGGGGAGGGGGCAGAGAGAAATAGACATACCTGGTAGTGCATCTTGTAAGGGTACATCAATGGCTGCCGTTTATCCACTTCATAAGTGGATGAATGCAGTTGATGAAGAGGTTCCATGAGAGAAGGAAGACGATCAGACGACATTAGGATTCGTCCTAGTACCTGAAGTGCGTCTTATGCCACTACAATTAGGACGAATTCAATTTCGCGAATTCGAAAACAAACAAGGAGCTCAAACAAGCCCAACAAACAGTTTCGCGGCAGAATAACCAGTGCAAAGTGTGAACCTGTGACCAAAGATCACTAAGTAACATGAAAAACAATAACATAATTAATCAAAACAATAGAAATCAATAATTAACAAGAGCGGGAATGACAATCGAAATTAGCGCAGAGAGCCGCACACTGCTCGCGCGTCCCCTTTCCCGCGGTATACGGTAGGTGTATCGCAAACTGACTAGAAAGATTTGAGATGGCTCAAAATTTGGGAAAGCCGTTTTTTGGAGTGAAAACGAGAGAGGGAAGCTATGTCAGAGACGCAGAGATAGAGAGACACCCCAAAATTTGGAGTAGCCCCATGAGCTACTCCAAATTTTGAGGGGTCTTCCCATCTCGCTCACCCTACGGTTTCGCCCAAAATTTGGGGAATCGCTCAAAAAAGAGGTTTGAGAGGCTCAAATTTGGGGTAGATCAAGCGCTTCCCTCCCAATTTTTGGGAGGAAATTTGGGGGAAGAGGCTCAAATTTTTGACCAGTTGGTACGGGTACATGGCCTCGATCGAGACCTAGAGTACAGTTTTTGGAGGCCTTCCGCTCTTGGAAGGTTTTTTATTTCCGACAGAGGTGATATCTGTATAGTTGGAGTGCTCGTTCTGTAATTGCTCATTCATCCGAATTCCTAATATTTCGAGGGTAGAAGTTATTTGTTGTAGAAAGTAGCTCTCAAGTGGAATCACTGCAAAATCCGCTTCATGATTTGAAAACAGTCGCGTTTGCGATTCTCAGATTGTTCTTGTGAGAAGCCGTACTGTACTTATACAATTTTGATCTGCTTCCGTGCCTAATGCCCTGTTAGTTTTCAAGAAAAACTCGTGGAAAAAGGAAAAAGAGTGTTAGTTTTATCCGACGTTTTTCCAACCTTTTTTCTGGAAAATTGTTCAAATTTGAATATCTCGGCTCCCCATGAATCAATCGACTCAAAAAAAAGCGATATCTCGGCTCCCCATGAATCAATCGACTCAAAAATTTGGCAGCAGATAGATTACCCAATCAGTAATCTAAATTTAATTTTTTTGTGAAGACTGGGTCACGGGAAATTGAGATATTGTGCAAAAACGAAAAATGCGGGAATTCAAATTTGAACATTTTTCCAAAAAAAAAGTTCGGAAAAAACTAACACTTTTTTCTCTTTTTCCAAGTCTTTTTCCGAAAAACTAACGCCACATTACACAATGAATGGTCTTTGGCTCAAAGTACCGAATCCCCCCCCCCCCCTAGGTTCGGAATCATGCGAAAGAAGTGAATGAAGGTGAATGGTGATTTTTTTGACCGTTGACTACCGTATGCCCTCTGGGCCTACGACGAGACACGCGAAGGAGGCGGAGCTTGAACGCACTATTCTCTTCCACTATTTTCTAACCCGTCGCGACTAGAGCGCTCGGTGGGGATGGAAGGTCCGCGATCCGAGTCCAATTCGTATTAAATCAATCTCTCAGGGCCTCGATAGAGACCCAGAATCCAGTTTTTGGAGGTCTTCCACACTTGGGAGGTTAATTGTCTAACACGATTGCTGAATTGCAATGGGTCGATAGGTCGCTACCGTTTTATCGAGTTTCCACAATTGCATCACATTCAGTCACTAGGCGCTTTGGCGATGCACATAGTCTATATGATGCCTTGTTACAAGCCTTTCCACTGGATTCCAGCTCTATTAGAACAGAAACAAACATTCAGTTTGCGATCGTACCACATGATTCCCTACCGTACCCCTTGCAGTGTCGCTGTCGGGCTCGGCGTCGTTGACGTCGTCTGCAGCCAGCACACCGCCCGTCACCACGCTCCGCCGCAGCACCCGCGTCAAGCATGAGGTGGGCAAAAACAATGCCATATTTTTTTAAAAAAATACAAGGTAGCATTATGTGTAGATGTACGAAAAGTGGCATGCTCTCGTTGTTTGTTTTGCCTTTACTAGATCAATGAAAAGAAATAGGGTGCTGATTGGGGTGACACGAGGAAATTGGAAATTCACCCGCAAATTTGGTGTTGCAGAGATCTTTGAAGGATCGGTTGGTTAGGTGACATTGATACTGCTGAGCAGCAGCTGCTCTCGTTTAAATCCCAAAATAAAATTTTGAATGTTTTTATTCGGTGTTCTCTATAGCTCGAGAAATGATACCGCCGTCTCTTCATTTTACACACTCTCTCGCCCGCTCGGTCTACGAGAGAGTGTGTGAAATGAAGAGACGGCGGTATCATTTCTCGAGCTCTAGTGTTCTCCATGATTTGTGGATGCTAACAATCATGCCTGAACTATTAGGTGGAATTGTGCTCCGGTTTGTCATGATAGGCATTCGCTATGCTTTCTGGGCGATGCACTTGAGTAAAGGAATTGTTTTGCAAAGATATGAAATGAATATTATGAATGGGGTCAGTATCGATGCCCAGACCAGCTTGATCTGTGCTACACAGTTTCGATACAAAAGTTTGTGTAGGCTACTATCATTGGTGTATCGACGTAGTGTAATGTCAATAAATTACAGGGTGCGCCAAAATTACCCGCACTCAGTTTTTCGATCACATCTCATTCGGGAAACGTGCCACTGTCCTGGTGCGGTAATTACTACTAGCCCTAGTCCATGTCTCCCTAAAACTCACAAAAGTTACGATCTCCATTCAATACCTAATTTGTAGTAGCGAGTCAAAGTTGACTGGTGACTGTGCGCAATTCCCGCGAGTGCAACACAACTTCTAATAAATGCCACTCCTTCACCAGCATAGCGTGGGATTTCAAACTCAGAACATTTAGAGTATATCCTTAGACCAACTCGAAATTTATATCAGAATTGCACTGGGTATCCTCAATGTGGAATGCTAGCTGAATTCCTCAAGCATATAAAATCACTAAAATCACCCGAATTCTGACTTTTGGTTATGTTTTTCGCCCTACTTCTTACCTGTAAGGTTCAATTCATATTTTTATATATCATGAGTAATGGTGAAGCATGTACTTCTGCTTTTTGCTAACTAGAGGCATGCATGGTGTGTAGCTTTCAAGCGGACGTTGAAAGTGTTCACTTCGGGCAGTCAGATACATTTTGAGGCCTACCGTATTTAGGTGAAGGGCTATTGCTTGTCTAAAGTGTAGGTAGTTGCACAATCTATTGAGGTAACTATCAAGACCATAAAATTAGATCTAGGAGCTCTTTCCTTGAGACTACGATTTTTTGAGCGACAACATATCGAACTCGCGGCCCTGGCGTACCATAGTCAGTCAACTTTGGCTCGCCACAAGAAATCAGGTAGTGAATGGAGATCGGAACTTTTGTGAGTTTTAGGGAGATATGGACTAGGGCTAGTAGTAATTACCGCACCAGGACAGTGGCACGTTTTCCGAAAGAGATATGATCGAAAAACTGAGTGCGGGTAATTTTGGCGCACCCTGTACAATAATGTAATTACTTTTAAATTAAAATTAATTAACTAATTAACCATCTTTAAGATGCCATTCCTCCCGCGCGAGGACCACCTTCCCTGGGAGGCGACGTCGTCATCGTTGAGAGGAGGCAGGGCAGAGGAGGCTGACGACATGGGCGATCTCCTCCTCAATGGGGACATTCTCGACGATCGAATGAGGGAGGAGGAGGAGGATGAGGCCCCGCCCACGCTGCATGAGGTACACTTTGGGGGGGGGGGGGGGGGGGGGTAGACTTTGGAAGTAGAGAGGGGATGTAGTCGGAGGGAGTGCACGGCCTTGCAAGGGGTGGGGAGGTCGAGACTCCGCCCACTTTGGATGATTGCAAACGTCCTGTATTGAAAAGTCGTTTGTTTTAGGTCTTATAAATGACAGGCTAGAAAATGGGTTAAAATGGAGGACAATTACTTGCATTTTGTATTTTGCAGTATCTCGTCGACCACACGTACTCGGCGCGCCCCTTGCCGTAGCCGCGCGTCGTCGATTCGTCGTCCACCGTATCCCGCACTCCGCGCCACACCACAACGACTACCATACCTACTACACCACATCCCCTCATCCCCTATGCACACACTGCACTTATTGTATCCACTGTATTCCTAATGTCTAAACCACTGATGCTAATTATCGATTATTTTCATCTTGTTTTTCTTTCTATTGTTAAGTGATTTTTGCCTGTTCATTGCAAGAAGCCTACTACGTAGTATATTTCCGCTGTATTGTTCTGTTTTTCACGATTTTATTGAGATAGATATTTGCATTAATGATACATATACAACTGTTAAATAGTCTTTTGCTTTCTTTTTTTCCTATGTCTGCCTGAGGCAAGAGATTTGAATCTCATGATCGTTATACATGTAAAAATTGTAAAGCTTAGCCCTCCCACCCCATCACATTTCTGTTTCTTATGTAATAATCTCTCTCTCTCTCTGTGCTAGTCGATTTTGTGATTTCTCGAAGCTAGTCGTCGATATTGTGATCTCTCTGTGCTAGTCGATACTACAGTAGGCTAGAATAGTTGCCAATCGATTTTGTGCCCGATTACAGTATACCATATGCTAAAATAGTCACCGTAATCAATTACCCTGCCATTTAATTACTCCATTTCCTACATCCAGCCTAGACCCCCGTTTTATGCGTTCTTAACGTGCATTTCCTTGTTCTTTTTCTTGTAGCCTCTGCTGTCTTAAGTAGCCCCATACTGAGACTATTAACCACAGGCTTTCTTTCTCACATACTTTGTTCCCTTTTTTGTGTTGTTGTTCTTGCATCAGAATAAAGTACTAAATAGTAGAATGAGAAGGCTGTTCCGTGCTTGGAAAGGTTCCGAAGAAACCTTGATCGATATCTGTCATGATTGGTAAAAGTATAGGTCATCCCGTTAATCAAGGCACTTGCGTCCTGCGTGAGATCACTGCTAGGCCAGTTATGCAAATTGCTAAAACTGTAATTCTGACAATGGGACGGTGCTGTGGCGTTTCAGCGGTGCTTTTCCTTTCAATGAGCGCTTTTGCATATAATATTGAGATATTGTTATTGTTTTAAATTTTTAATTAATTAAATAATAATTAATTTTAATTAAGTATGTCGGCGTCGTCCTCGTCGACGGAGCTGACGGCGACGGCGTGTCGGGCAGGACTGAAGAGCTCCCTCGACATGACCCAGACGGTGAGTGCCGGTAGAACTTCAAGGATAGACATATTCTAAGACGGTCGACGAGAAAAAAGAACAGAGATAAGCGAAACTATTGTTTCGAATCATTTTTTACGCAGAAACGCCATGCAGGGGCAACGCTAGGTTACATCGATTTCTGGGATAATGACCTTACATGAATAATCAAAATTACATGAAAAAGTGCCGCATATTTACTCGAAAAACGTGCAAAATTATGAGATATCTTGCAGCTGGGGTTTTATTTATTTATTTATTATTATTATTATTATTATTTTTATTTTTATTATTATTAATCATGTCAGCTGGCGGGCAGCGACCACGCGACACCCGTGGACAAGCAGCTGCTGCTGATGAACGGCGTCCTGCGCGAGATGGTGGACACCAACTTTGTAAGTGGGGTTACGGTAGCCTCATCGAGGGGGCGAATCGAAGACTGATTAATTAGATTTTGTACGGTTTTAGGTTCCAAAGTGGAGGAAAGGGAAACTGGTGAAAAATAAATTGATTTTCTTCGATATTAGAAAGCGAATAGAAGGCGGCTAATTTGTTGTTGTTGTTGTTGTTGTTTTTTAAATTTCTTTGTTTTTTTTTGTTTTTAAATTACGTTATTGTATTCTTCGCAGAAGGCGGGCCGTGCGGTGGCGCAGCTGTACGCACACATCGACAAGATCCCCATCTCCACGCTCGGCCTGCACGAGGTGAGGAGGAGTAGATGGGGGATATGGAGAGGGTGAAACGCGGATGGTGAGGGTTGAAAGTAGGGTTCTGTAAGTGGAATTGCTTGCTGAAGCAGCTTGAGATGTATCACTTTATTTCATCTTACAATTAAGGGGTTTTCAAGCGGAAGCCGAAACAAGAAACTTCGGGGAACATTTAAATTGACCTAATTGTGACGGACGATAATTTTGCTATCATTTATTGCTATCATTATTATTATTGTTTAAAAATATTTACTCCTTCCAGCTCGCGGTCGTGCAGTTCTCCCGCTCCTTCGCCGTCGTCGCGGAGGCGGCGCTGCGCGAGATTGCGCAGCTGCGCGGCTCGCACTGCGCGACAATCGCGCACCAATCGGCGCCCGGTGCAACCGCCCCGCTGCAGCAGCAGCAGCAGCAGCAGATGAAGCATGCGGATGGGTGAGTGTGGGGGAGGGGATAGAGGGGGGGGGGGTTGGGTATTGGAGATGGGATAAGAGAAACGTATTGGTAATGATTACTCATGAATCGAAGTTCTAAGAATAAGGAGGAGGTAAAACGGGAAAGGTGGGGGGTGTGGGGAATCAAAAATTGTGAATGAAGCAACTATCCTACTATGAGGAATGGTCGAAACGAGGAAGTACCGGGTAGGGGGGTGAGTGGGAGGGGGAGGGGGAGCTTGGTAGGCGTTCGTAATTCGAATTCTAAATCGATATGTTATTGGTAATGAAGGAGTTGCTCTTATTCAAGGAGGGGATGCAACGGGAAAGTGGCTAGGAGAAGCAGGAGAAGCAGTACAGTATGAAGAAAACGTCGTAAGGGAAGTATTGAAAAGGAAGAAAAGTATTAACAATGAGGAGGAGGCGAAACGAGACAAAAAATTAATCACCTTATTACTACAGCTTCTCGTGGCCTGAAGAGATGGAGCGAGTGGGCAGGGAAGCGTCGAGAGGAGGAGGAGGAGGACAATGGTGAGTATACGATAGCGGACGGGTTACGGTAGCAATGTCGATTTGGGACGAAGGGGGGGGGCAGACGCACTGTACCAGGATACTGTAATTGTCTTACGGGTTACGGTACAGGTAGTGATGAGGGTGTGGAAGGTGTGTTGTTCTTAAAAGATGCGTGTTGTGCAAGAGGAGGAGGTCAGTGGTGAGTGTTCGGTGACTACGGTAGCAATTTTTATTTGGGATAAAATAGTGTGAGACAGTGTGTCAGTGATGGAGTGACACTGGGTATGGGATGCTTTGGACGTCGTATAGTAGCTGGAAGCATTGAATCATTGGGCACGCGAGGGAGGATATACAGCGATTTGATAGGTGTGGTTAAGGGATTTGATAGCATGCCAAGGCCGAATCGTTGTGTGTGTGTATTTTTTTTGCAGAACACTGGTGGAAGCAATGTGATTGGTGGCAATTAGGTATTGTAAATCGGCTGGAACACTGATGGGACGGGTGTAGTTAGTGAATGGGTAGCTCTCCCATGTCGAATCGGTGTTTGTTCCTGATTGTAGATGGGAATGACTGAAGAAATCATCGTTATTTAGCTCAAGAAAGTAGTAACTAGTGAAACAGCGATGGGATGGGTGTAGTTAGTAGGGATGTCTATACGGAATTTATTCCGTAATTCCGAATCGATTCTCCCTCTCATTCTCCGATTACATGTTTTCCGTAATCGGTCTGAAGAATTACGGAATTCCGTAATTCCGTAATAAATGGGACAATGAAGGGTGGTTGAAACTCAATCATTTCTCTCCTTCTCCGAGGCTCACCGGTCTCCTCAGATCGAATACGGAAGAATGAGAATTACGGAATTCCGTAATCATTCTGAAATCCGAGAGGAGAATGGCCGCATTACGGAATGATCGAAACGAGGAATGAGAGAGGCGTTTTTTCCGTTTTTCGTTTAGACAATTTAGACATAGTAGTTAGTTATTGGGAAGCACTCCCAGGTAGAATGGTTGTTGTTGTTTTTTCAAGGGGATGGTGAGCAGGGATGGTGAGTACGGTAGCGGGGTGGTACGGTAGACGTATCGATCAGAAGGTCTAAAGGGGATTCAATAATATGGTGAGGTCGTATCGATTGGGAGGGAATGGGGGACGAAGGACAGGACTGGTGAGTGTGATAGCA
Organism: Pristionchus pacificus; assembly: GCA_000180635.4. Classification (NCBI taxonomy): domain Eukaryota; kingdom Metazoa; phylum Nematoda; class Chromadorea; order Rhabditida; family Neodiplogasteridae; genus Pristionchus; species Pristionchus pacificus. Next base: position 19,142,415 of record CM026579.1, read on the forward strand.
GTCATGAAAATCTAAATCTATCGTGAACAGGATTTCTGTGGGGTTCAAAACTATACTTGTGCTGGGTTTACTAAAAACTAAATAATCACTTCTAATTTTGAGTTTCAATTTAATACATACAACGAGACTTCTGAGAACTATTAATTATCGAGAAACACCAAAAAATATTAGAGGGCTTTGTGGCACAAAATCAAAGGGGCAATTAAGTTTGTAGGAAAGCGCGCGCAACCTTGGTTATCTCTCCTGGCAGTTTGCGGATTTCCATGAGTTCCTTCTACACTGATTATTCTCGGGTTCTATTTGTTTAAAGATTTTTGTCGGCAAAATGACAATATCCAATTATATAATTAAAAACATTTTTCAAATTCACATTCGCTCCGCTTGCAGGTCCAGCCCTCTACAGCAGCAGCAGCAGTCGCGGGGCAACGCATTCCAAGGGTTCGGCTCGGCGCCACAGCAGCAGCTGCAGCACGGAAATGGATGGTGAATGTGTCTCTTCTTCTCTCCAGTTCTAGGACGAGAATATTAAAAAATTGTACACCGGGCTCCCCTCAACTCCCATTCCTCGTCGGCTTTAGTGGAGATGATGAACTTCATGAAGTAAAATCATTGTTTGCCCTGGGAAATTGGAACATTAGTGTTGCAAACTCGGTATAAGCAATGGTTGTTTCATGTGAAATTAATTCTGAGAGGTTTCGGCAGCGGAATAAATATAAGCAAACGATATTAGAAATTAGCCAAGACCCGAAAATCGTACTCACTCGCCACATGCGTGCTGCACCATGTGCATAACTGCTCACTGCGTGCGCTTAATCGATTTTGATCCTGATTCTATTTTTAAAAAATCAAACAATAGTCATCTATTGTATTTGCAGGTGGACCGGCTTCGGCGGCGGCTCGTCCCCTGATGCGCGCAGTTCCTCGCAGCAGCCCATGGTGAGCGCTAGGGGGGGGGGGGAAGGCACATGAGATGAGGCCGCGAGCTAGACGAGCCGGGTTAGAAAGGGGAGCAGGAGGCGGCAGGAACTGACCACAGCTATCCATGATAAAGATAGGCAACAAAACCCTTCGAACCCGAGTTGCGAAACGTAGGATACATGCCTGATTAACGGAAACTTTGAAAACCGGGCATGGATTGTCTTCTTTGATCACAGCCCGCACAGCAACCACCGCAGAAGCTCCAAAGATGAAAAGGGTGGGAATTTTTGATGGTATGGAACTCATTCCATGGGAATTTTTGACCCAAAATTGCTTTTACCATGAGAGTTTTTGACCCAAAATGGATCATATCATAGTAATTTTTTGCCTCTTCTCACCCAAAAATAGCACATACCATGGGAATTTTTGAGGGCCAAAATTACTCTTTTCAACTGTGAGAACCTCTCATTCCTCCAAAAACTCGCCCTGGTTTGTGGGCATGTTGGAAGATGTACAGATGGACTTGATGACAATGACAATGACAATATGGCATGGTGTTTCGGTGCCTTTTCGATAAAACCGCTTGCTTTGTCGCCAATTTTTGAGTGGGATATAATGGTTGAAATCGCTAAAACCACTGTGTCCTTTGCAGCAGCGACAGCTGCTCGGCTTCGGACCGCCCGGCGGCGCAGGTTAGAGCTTATTTGTTATTGTAAATGGAGATTACGGTAGCTATTGATTGGCGTTGATTTCGATTTCGTGGAAAGGGGTATAGGTTAGCTATTATGAGCTATTGTAAAAGGGAGATTACGTTAGTGTTGGGGAATGGTATTAATTGAATAAGTTACGAATTTTATAGGGAGATTACGAGTGAAATTTGAGGCAAAATAGAAGATGATACTAGCATAGTTATTTTGGATACCTAGTCATATTTTGCTGGTAGCCTCAATCTGCCGATGTGCATGAATTAGAAAAATTGTTTAAAAAAATATGTTGATTTTATATAAACACAGTTACCTCGACTGCTACTATAGAAATTCTGTTCGGTACCTAGTTGTATTATTGCCGTAGCGCCTATCTGCCGGGAGTCATATTTCGCAAATTGCCAATGTTCGCTGATTTTATTTACAATTAAATTTGATAAAAATTAGCGTGCTGCAGGTGCTACAGCGAGCGGCAGCAACACCACGAGCAGCAACAACGGCGGAGGGCAGTGGAATGGCGGAAACCGGGGAGGATCGGCGAGTGGAGGCGGAGGAGGAGGGTTCAACGGATTCGGAGGGAGGTGAGACTGTGATACTGTCTGTGAGAGGATTGTTGACGATGATTGAGGAGAGGTGCACTGTACCGTATGCGAAGGCCTTTAAATGTTTCGGGTTTGCGGATTGTGCGAAAGTTGGGCATGGAAGATTGCGGTTGTGGCGGATTTGTTTGTAGCTGAGCGCGCATTAGTCTGCCGATCGGAGCGGCGGATCGGACGGAGAAAAAGTAGGTAATGATTCGAACAATTGTCCTACTGCAGCTGCGAGTTGATCGTAAATTAATCTGAAGAATTGTTATGAATTCAAGTTAGAAGATTGCGGTTGCAGCTGATTCATTAATCTCTGCCCATAGTTAGTCAATCAATCGTGATGTGCTTTTGGAGATTTAAAAACAAATTATTCGGTTCTTTCTCGCTTGCAGTTCGTCCAGCGGCGCCTCGTCGTCCGGCGGCGGGGGCATGATCCTCAACTCGACGACGTTCTCGACGGTGACGTCGACGCCGTCTGGAGGATTCCAAGGAGGAGGATCGACGACGGGATTCAGCCAGAGGTATCCCTCCGAAAGATTGGGTTTCAAGATCGAGAAATAGGGGTTGGGTTTCAGGATCCAAATGTTGATTACCTTGCTTTCAGCAGCAGCAACAACAACTTCAACGGAGGATTCCAAGGCGGATCGACTACGGGATTCAGCCAGAGGTACCGAATCCTTCTTGTGCTCTGAGGAACGGGGGAAATGCTCCGAGTGTGGAGCGGGTAGTTAGTTAATGAGGAACAATAAAAAAATTGGTTTTTGAAATTTTCCATGAAACCCGTCCAATGTTGGTTACTTTGCGCATATTGGGATACAAAAATCTATGTATACGTTTTCGCAGTATTTGACCCTTGTCTTGCAGCAGCAGCAACAACGGCGGATTCAGTGGTGGCAGCGGAGGAAGAGGCGTAGGAGCCCCGTCATCCTTCTCAACGGGCACGACGTCGTCTAGATTCCAGGGAGGATCGACGATGTCGAGCGGATTCAGCGGAGGTGCCAATTGTTGATTTCAGACCTTTTCGCACTCGTTTTGTTTGGTTGGATTTCAACGTGAAACACGACTATCAAATCGCTTTGGCTGTGGAACCACCTGTACCGTTACTACTGACGGCGGCTAGAATGCCTAAGAAATTCCAAGGACCTCAGAGATCATTACCTCTAATTCCCAGGAGGCGCCTCGTCGTCGTCGACGGGCTTCAACAGCAGCAGCAATGGATTCAACGGGGGAGGATCGTCGGCGATGACGTCGAGTGAGGGCGGAAGTGGACGAGGATTCAACGGGTTCGGAGGAGGAAGGTGAGAGATTGGATTGAGTAATGAGAGATAGGTACACTGGCATTCATAGAAGGGCAGGGCTTCGTAGATATGATGAAGCGTAGAGTTGCTTGGTTATGAAAAAATTAAAGGGTTCCGAGGAGCGCATGGTAGGTGAGAAGAATAAACACTTAGTCTCGAGTTAGCAATAGAGTTCAATGTGAAGAGAAGCTGATAATATTGGTATTCAAACGGATGTATGGGGATGCGTAAATATGATGAAGCGTGTAAAGTGAAAGAATTCTGAAATCTATGACGATTCAACGGGTTCGGAGGAGCGCAGAGAATGAGAGATGGCCTGTTTTTTATTTGTTTTGAATTATCGAATTCTCGGATGCATTGGCTTTCATGGAATAGCGAGAATTAGTACGAACGATGCAGCGTGTATTTGTCTGGTTAAAACATCGAAATCATGAAACAGGAATGTAGGCAGGGGTGGGGGCCCTGAGGGGGGAGAAGAACAACAACAAACATGTTATTGTTACACTGATTGTTAATTGAGCAGGTAAGATAGGATTTCGTGAGTGCTGTTCACTGAGAAGTTAACTGCGGAGTGTGATCGAAGCCAACTCTTCAGCCACAAAAAAATACAAACAGGCGGTGGTAGTGGTTTACAAAGACTTACTGTTGCGTAGTGTCGAGTTAGGTATTGACCTCTGCGATGCTACGACAATTGGATTTCCTCGGGAACGGATTCGTAGGCATGATGCAGCGTAGATTTACCTTGGGAAAAATGTCCAAATTCTGTAGCATTTGTTAGTGACGATGCAGTTGAGTTCACTTTAGATCATTTTTCATAAGTTATTTTAATAATTGTGTCTCTAAAGATCAAAGATCAAATAAATCTTTTTTGCAGTGGTCGCTCGCCCACGCCCACCTTCAACACGCAGTCGAAGGAAGCGGCCGGCAAGATCAAACCCACCTGGTAATTAATTAATTAATTAAAATATTATTCATAACATTTGCTATGCAATCTGTAGCACGCATCTCTAGTAGGTGAACAGGAAAGATCAAGCCCACCTGGTAATTAAGATAATTGGCTAATTAAATAGTATTATTATAATAATCTTTATCATGTCAGACGATTTTCGTCAGATGAGGATGGGTCGATATGCTTCTATAGGCGCGCTCCACCAGTTGTCGCCAATAGTTCGTCGTAGATCGTCTCGCCAGCGAGCTTTCGGTTGACCTTGGGGGCGTTTCCTGTTATACGGTATCCAGTATTATTATGATAATTTTCAAATTTTTGAGGTATAGTAGGTAAACGGTGGTTTTGCGGGCACTAGATGTGTAGGAAATGTGTTGTAGGCGCAATTTTGTTCTTATCTGTCGTTTTAAAATATGAATTCGAGAAAGCGCGAGCAGGTAAGCGGGAGTTTCGCGGCTGCTAGGTAATTGAGTTGGTAGGCTATTTTAGTTACCGGCGGAATGAATATTGAAAAATATAGTGAACTGCCAATTATAAGGGAAAAAACGAGCAGGTTCAACTGGGTTTCGTGAGCGCTAGCTAACGAGGAGTTTGTGAAGGAATGTGATAGGTTATTCTCATGTCACAAAAAATAATACCTCCGCTAACTGAGTCAGAGAACTCTTTCCCTTGTTTGGCTTGAACGATACTAATTGCGACGTGTTTGACGCTCGCAAGCGAGTTTGCAGACACTTTTCAATTATCTATAGATCATCAGTTCATCAGGAGCCATCCGCCGCCGCGCAACCGCGATAGCAGCCGCGGCCGCTCCGCTTCGGTCGCGCCGACGGCGAGCTGCGCGCCTCTGGCGGCCGCGCCCGCGTACGCGAGCCGTGCGGCTCCTGCCGCGCCGCTGTTCGTCGGCGAGCGCGCCTTCGCCGTGCTCACGCCGGCCGCCGACGCGACGTCCGCCGCCACTGGACCGGCGCTCAAGATGACGACCGGTAAGGGCGGTTGATCTTTGATCTTTGATCTTTGAACTTTGTTAGAATATGGTCAGAATGTCTAAACTGTTTATCCGTAAGTTGAATTCCGAGTTTTCTGTCCCGCGATTTTTGAGATTCGACTGCTTGGTATAGGATGATCGATGTGCGTCGAAAATGATATTGCATGGTATACTGCTAAATATGACTCACAATCAAGTGAATGAAAGTTAAAAATGCCTGATGTGATCCATTGCAGGCGAGGGCTTCGCGATGCAGGCTCGCCGTGCCAGGGATCGATCCAGCTTCGGTGAGGAATGCTCTTCGATCTTTGTTCTCTGGTCTCTTGATCTTTGATCTCTTGGCCATGGTAACTATTGCAAAAGCAAGTCCCTCGCAATGTTGATGAGTTGATGGTGCACTAATGTGCATTAAACAATAGCTGGGGAAAATGTTGATCTTTGATCTCTGACTGCCTTCAGCCACGCCCCGACCGGTGAACGAGCCCGACCAGACGCTCGACCGCACGCCCGCCGCGACCGAAGGTGAACGAGAATACGGTAGCTACGGTGGGTTGGGGTACGGTGGATACAGTAGATTTACATTCCGAACCCGTCATGCTAGCACACGCATTGACTAAATATTCCTTTTGTAATTTAATCTCAGTTCCCGCAGCGAGCGAAGGTGAGGATACAGTAGGCTAGAGTGGGCTAGGGTACGGTAGATTAGTGGAGGAATGGTTGATTTATCGATCCATCGGATGGTGTGTAATTTGTATGTAGGGTGACCATAGGATACTTTGGTTTCGGTACCCACAGTATCCTATCGATTATTTCCCTCTCTCCTGCAGGCCGGATCATGGTGACGTCGATCCCGCGCGACGTGCAGGTGGCCAATCTGCGCACCTTCCTCGACCAGATATGTGAGTGGACGATAGAGCGGGATTACGGTAGATCGGGGTTACGGTAGTGATATGGCAGAGGCGGATTTCGGTAGTGATATGGTAGAGGCGGATTTCGGTAGTGGTACGGTAGCTGAAAGTTGTAAAACACGGTAGATTGTGTAGCGACACGGTGTCACGGTATGCTAAAACATCAGCATGTGGCCCAGACAATACAAAAAAATGTTTACAGCGCCCCTCTTCGAGCTGCGCTACCCTCGCCATTCCAACGGAAAGCCCTACGGCTTTGCATTCTGCAAATTCGAGGTACGACGGTAGGACTACGGTAGTATGTTTGACGTATACGGTAGCATACTTCAGACTTACGGTGCGATAACGTACATGCTCGATAGTAGTGTATCGATGCAATTATGGTTAGTGCAGCAAAAGTTGAGAGTAATGTGGTGCGATGGTGCGTTTTGCCAAACGTCGACCTCCAAATTGCAGAAGGACTTGAAGACGGGCCGCGACTTCGCGGACGAGGCGGTGACCGCGCTGGACGGGCAGACGCTCGGTGGCGAGCCGGTGAGCGTGCGGAGGGCCGAGTTCTGGTTCAAGGTAAGGAGGAGGGGTGAATCCACACTTGAAAAGGTTGGCAATATTTGAGGGTACGAATTTATGGTATGGAACTCATACCATGGGATTTCTGGCGAAATTCTCTTCAAAGCATACCATGGGTATTCTCGAGGTTGAAATTACGCCTTTTCAACTGTGAGTGAAACAGGAAGCTCGCGGGCATCGAAACATCAATATTTTGGAGAAGAAATGCGCTACTAAAACTATGAAATGCGAGAGGGATTTATGATTATATTTTTGATTCTAGATACATTCGACTGGATTTAATGTTAAATTGAGCTTGTGTATGCTTTTGAATAATTCGAGTGCGCACAACAATCAAATTGGTTTGTCTTTCGTTGGTAATCCCAATCCTATGAAACTTGAATATCGCAGGACGACATGGCGGCTGTTGGCTACTGGCGGCGCCGACTGCACAAGGAGAACAGCCGCGCGCGATCCGCGTCTGTCGCGCCGTCCGCGCCGCCTACGCCTCAGGCGCGTGAGTCACGCCGCGTCAGCGCGGCCGCTTCAGCCGCCGCGCCCTTTCCCTTCACGCGCGAGGACGCGCCGGCGCACATGCGCGAGATCAAGTTCCCGCGTCCAGAGCAGAAGAAGGAGGATACGGTAGTGGAGACTGTAGCCAAGGAGGAGGAAGAGGTGATGAGAGAAGTGGAAGTGAAGAAGGAGGAGGAGGAACAGAAGGTACGGTAGTAGTGATTCTTTTGGTGAAGAGGGTTTTTTTTGTGAGATAGAAAGGGGCATACAACGATCTAGTCTGGAAAAGATATGGTTTGGGGATGTATCTCGAGTTGGACTGGATTGAGTTTTAATCACCAGGATTTCCAAGTATTCTTTTTAATATGGCTAAGTTCGGAGCATTAGTTTCATAAACAAGGGTCCCGAAATAAACTGAAGCTGGAACACCAGTTAGCTTGGTCACAATTCAATGTTCTTATTTTAACCCCTCGCTGTTCAACAGCCTATTTGCTTTGTCTGTCCCTTGTTGAATACGTAGCGAGCTAGAAACGGAATAGTAACGGGTTGGTAAAAGCAATCATTTTTGAGCGAAGCGCTTTTGTGCCGAGATACTGTGCCCTACAATCGCGCCCACTGCAGGTGGAATCTGACGCGGTGGAGGCCAAGGGTGCGTCCGTACCCGCATCCGCTTCTGAAGCGGCGTCCGCGTCCGAAGCGGACGACAAGAAGAGCAGCCACGATGAGGAGACCAAGGTAATTAGAATAATTAATCATGCATTTTCGTAACAGCCGAGACGATTATTAGGTCACTATTTTTTTAATATAGCCAGCTTTCCAGTCTCAGACCACTAAACCATTTTTTCGTCCCCGTTTGATAATGAATGTTTATTGTGATTTATTAATTAATTGTGTAAATGTCATTATTAGGAGAAGTCGGACGCGAGCGTGGAGAAGAGCAGCGAGGCGGATGAGCATCCGCGCGAGACGTGTGAGCAGCCGCTTGACGCGCGTGAGAAGGCAGCGGCGCCCGAGGAGGCCCGCCAGAAGCGGCCCGCGTCGACGCGTGAGCAGCGCGACAAGACGCGCGCGGAGCGAAAGAAGCTGCAGCCGCAGCAGCAGCTGACGCGCGAGAAGCGTGAGGAGAGGAAGAAGCGGGAGAAGGAGAAGAGGGCGGAGGAGGAGAGGAAGGAGGTGAGGAGTCATGTGACGTTTGGGACGAGACACGCAGGTTGCTTTGGGAACTTGGTGCTACATCATCGCATCATAGTTCGGGGGTCCGTAGCTGAACAGTGCTTGAGTATCATCATATATTCAACCCGTAAAATGGTAAAAGGAGGTTTTATGCTAGATAAATTAAGGACAAATCTATGGTACATTCTGATTGTGTCTGGGAACAACAATTGGTTTTGTGTTGCTGCGTCTCCTCATAATTCGATGGGTCCGTAGCTCTACAATATAAGGGCGGGTTACTTCATCATAATAATTACGTCACTAGTTCGATGCGGGTCAGGATCACAAGATAGTGATTACGGGAAATGCAGAATTTATTTGGGGCTTTGTGATTTCGTGTTGCTGCATCTCCTCATAGTTTGATGGTTGTGCAATGCTTTCTTGAGAGATTTCATGCAGGATCATTTTGCCACTTGCATTTAAACTGGGAAGATATTGTAATTAATAGAATTTAAATTAAGTTAATAATTGTCATCACCTGTTAGGCTTACGGTGCTGGGGTGTTCGAGCTGGTCTTGTGAGGACTGGCCAATTATCTTTATCGTTTATCCCAGGATCCGATCCCGGAGCCGAAGGAGGCAGTGAAGGAAGAGAAAGAGGAGATGCCCGGCCGTCGTCGTCGCCTCGTCGATTCGGATGATGACGAGGAGGAGGAGGAGAGGGTGGAAAAGGTCCGTCTGAATCTCTCGTTTTAATGTGCTCTCTAGTTGATCTGTCCAGTGAGAGAGTGTGAAATGAAGAAGGTGATCTGTCTTTCTCGATACTTTTAGAGATAGTGCAAGATGAAGTGAGTGAAAACTAGACATTCAAGGAGTGACGTTGAGGTTTCATGATCACGATATTGCTTTATGTAGGTAGGTTTGCAGTGATATGTGTGGAGATCTCGAATCAAAAAAATATTGTTTGGCGCATTTTTCACTCGTGATTAGGATTTTTCTGTTAGCATTTCTGGCTTTTCATTTTCTGCTACCGATGAAGATTGTTGATTGAGGATTCGTGCTCGGGGTATAAGTCTACGATGATTGCTACTTCTAATGTCACGGTCTTCTCGGTTTTCTCTAAAACAAATAAAACATTTTTCAGACTCCCTCCGAGGAGCAGAAGCCCGTCGCTGCTGAGACGGTGAGCGACTCGGATGGCCAGGTTGGTCTTTGATCTTTGAACTTTCGATTTCATATTTGATCTCTTGCAGGCGGTGGAAGCCACGGTCAAGCAGAAGCTCGCGGACGCGGCTGCCGGAGACGCACCGCTCGCGGACATCCGCGCGGACGCGGATGACGACGATATTCGTCGACGGACGACAGCGACCTCAATTAGGCGATGATCTTTGATCTTTGATCGATGATATTTCTCCTTGTTTTATCGTGTATTCACTGATCCTTTGTCTTCGCTAATTCCCTTCCGTTTTTTTGCCCTTTTCGATTCGGAACTTCTCTGTTTTTTGGCCCAGGGTATTTTGCACGAGTTTCTGCAAATTGCAGAACCCCATCCTGCAAAAGGAAGATGATCTCCCTTTTGGGAGATCCCAGTCCAAGGGAGCCAAGGCTTCCCGCACCCTCCTCCAAAGTGGAGAGCGCTGAACTGTGAGGAAAAATTGAAAAGCTAGGCCTTTTATAAGGGGGTGTGTAATTGAATTAAATCACACTATTCAATCAGATAATTGAATGGCAGAATAATAAAAACCATTCATTTCGACAATCATGTTTCGTATGGCGGGGTTGGCTCGCTCCCCGAAAAAGTTGAGTGTGCCTCAAAATCGGCTCAACCACCGAAACTTTCGCTGCCGCCGCATTCAACGGCACTTCCAGTCTAACATCTCGCACCTCCTATTTCACGACGCTAAATCAAAACTGACTTTCCAATGGATACAAACTCGATTGTTGTGCGTCTACCCACCCATTCTACAGCGAGTGACCGCGCGATTGAGTGTGAGGGAAGAGAAATGATGGAGGGGGGGGGAGGGAGAGGGAGAGTAATTGATTTCTGCATATTGCAGAAACTCGTGCAAAATACCCTGGGCCAAAAAACAGAGAAGTGCCATCGATTCTTTCCTCACAATTCGACTTCATCAAGTCGTCTACCTAATTTCGTTACATGAGCAATTGAGTTCTTATTCATGAATATCGTTAACAAAGTCCAATTATCAAATCGAATTTTATCGCAACTCGCTCTAATTTTCTGTGATTTTCTTAATACCTGTACAGATTCCTTGTTTAGGCAATTTGTTATATATTATTGCTGCTAATGTCCTGTTGGCTTCGGCCCTAATCAGAGGATGTGCCACAAATAGTTACGATATTCTATTCTCTTCAGTTTTTCCTTGGCTGTATTCAGCCCAATCTTTGCCTCTTTGATTCGAGTTTCGTCCCTTTTTATCGATAAATCGTTTGCCAACGAGCTTTGGAGATGTTATGGGCCAGAAACGTTTGATTCGCTTTAAATATCTCTCGAGTAGTAGGACAAGATCGTCTATGGTGTACCCCGCGCCCTATTCTTGAACCACTCCTAGTGTCACGCCTTTATGAATTTTGAAGATGTTGTCTAATCTTGACCCATTTCGATCGCTGCCGATAATTACCGTAGCCCCATTATCGATTAGCCTACCGTAATCTCCTAAATTATCGGTCGCAGTGTTACGATGGAGATCGAGGCGATCGCCGGCGACTTCAGACGCAGCCTGGACGAGACGCTGCGCACGGTGCACAAGGTGCGGGGGGGGCGACGTTTGGACAGCACTGCACCACACACACAGGGCCTTACAATGCATCTTTTTGAGAGACGAAGCAGAAAGGGAGCTATTTCACAGTTTGGAGAGGTGTTTCGGGTTCTGCACTATAGCAGAGTTTACTCAATGGATTACAAATTGGAATATGCCTCGTTGTGATAGATTCAATTTTTTAATTGTTTTTAGAAGAAAGTGATACTCCAATGCTCATATTGAATTGCTTCTGAGGTTAATGACCGCTTGAAGCGTGAAACATCCTGGTGTCCCTGTTTAGATGCTAAATTTTAGTAGTTTACGCTGGTCATTGTGAATACGTTGGCTGATTGACATCGTTTTAGGTTAAAGTATGATCGCTAATTTGAATTTGTGATTGTTCTAATTACTAAATTTAATAATTTAAATATTCCAGCTGACTGTCGGTTCCGAGTCATCGGCTGAGACGGTGCTGTGCAGTATGAACGCCGTTCTGAGCGAGGTCGTCAACTCCAACTTTGTGAGTTCAATTTAATCAGTAATTATCAAGTAATTTATTAATTAGTTTGTAACCTGGTACACAAGTTAATATATTTGGTGTGAGAAGGTTTATGCGCCCTCACGGTTGAGAAATCCATATGCTGGCTATTGATGAATTACGAAAATTAAAGTTGAATATTTTTTACCAAGAAATTCGTGGTTTCATTTTCATGTGACAAGCGCACGAAGCTGGCATTCATTGTTTATTATCTCAAAGACAACAATTTCTATTTCTGTCGATCGTAACGCACTCAATCACTGAACATTTCCGTTCGGTAATAGAGGTGAAAGTTTAGCGATGAGTTTTACTAGAATTGTTCAAAAAACTAATTTTTTTTCGACCAGGCACATCACGGTTTCATTTTCATTTGAAAGGCGCACGAGCTGGCATTCACTGATCCCCCTATCTTGTCTTCACCTCATAAAAAAACAAGGATTTCTATTTATATCGAAAATTGCGTATTGGAAAACAGTAAATGTGTTACAAAATTCGGTTTACAAGTCGAGTTCCTGTTTTCGAAAATGCACAATCTAGTTTCATCTACATGAGAATAGCGCGCAGAACTGGCACTCGTTTATTATCCGCCAAGTTCCATTCCAAAAATAACGCGATACTTGTCTCTTGTTTAGCGATCAAAGACTAGAGATCAAAGATCAATCCGTCCTTCTCAGGCGGCCGTCGAGTCTCACGCGTCGCTCGCGCGTCTCTACCGCGTGCTCGAGCATGCGCACACCGCCCTGCTGGGAGAGTGCGATAACGTCAGTTCTACTTTGTACTTTATTTAATTACTTTAATTAACTAATTAATTATTAAAATGACGTATGTATTATTTGGAAAAATGAGTTAAATTGTGTAGGAGCTAGCAAGGCTGTCTGCGAGTTTGAGCAGATCGCTCGGTAGGTGATATTAGGCTCCAGTTAGACATGGTATGAGAATGGTGCAGCTAGAAAGTGATCTGTGATGATACATCGTCTAAAAAATCCCAGTCGATTACGAGTTTCGTGCATTGGTGGACTGACATTTAAATGGTTGTTCGTCAGTGTAAGCAGAGTAATGTCTTTACACATAATTTAAGAGCTTATTGAAAAATATTTGATGGCCGGGTAGCGCAGTGGTTGTGTGTCAGAATGCGAATCGAAAGGTCACGAGTTCGACCCCCCCCCCCCCGCGCATGTAGATCCACCCAACCAAGGGGGTTAAGAAATGCTGGTAGTGCCTAGTAAACACGATTCAAATTCCCCACCAGTGTGCACACAACATGCCGGGTAGTCTTTAGCAACAGGCCACTGTTCTCACGGGTTAGGCCCCAGTTGCAGTTCAGACGTGGGGTAGTCGACGACGCGTTACGCGTTAGTAACCGACTCAGTACTTTATTTGATCTTTCTTCCCTTTTCAAATGTTACCTTTTCACGAATAGGTGACTTTCACGAGTAGAAAGAACCTAGTGCGTTCCGGTTTCAACTGTGCGTGAAGGCATGTGCAAGATGCAAAACATTGATGATTTTTCACCGTATCGGTAAAATAGGGTTGGCTTGTCAAGATTGGATGGCGAAGAATGATCTTGTCAAGAAATGGAAATTGCTTCTTGGAAGTTGTTTTTCAAGATCTTGAAAAACAACCAAGAAATTTCAAGAATACGAATAATAAACAAAATTTGTTTTCCATTTCAAATGAAACTTATCATAAAATGAGGCAAATTGCGAGAGAGTCGACCAATTTCAAGAATTTTCAATAAACAAGATCTTGAAAAACAACTCGTTGTTCTTGACAAGAAGGGATAATTGAGTTATATCTTTTCAAGATCTTGCAATCTTGCTTGACAAGCCAACCCTACGGGCAAACAATTAATCAATCTATCCGGAAAATAACATAAATCAATAATTGCAGCTGCCCCTGCTCTTCTTCGCGCGCTCGTTCGCCGTAGTGATCGAGGAGGCGGTGCGGCAGCTGACGGATGATGGAGAGGAGGAGGAAGGGGAGGATACGGTAGGCCATTGTGGGGGGGGGGGGAGGTACGAAAGTATTTATTCCATTATCGATTAAATGCTGCGGTAGGTGAATCAGTTACGGAAGATGGGTTACGGAGTGATGTTGTTAGTTATCGATTAACGGATACAACTGACGGTCGGCGGATGAGGAGGAAGAAGGGGAGAATACGGTAGATGGCGAATGGGTTACAGTAGGTCAACAGTGGGATTACGGTAGAGAAGTTACCGCTTGAGGGCTACGGTAAGTGACTGGGGTACGGTAGATAGGTAGGAGAGGGATAGACGTTAGTTATCGATTGACAGCTGACGAACGAGGTGGAGGATACGGTAATTGATCGAGTTACGGTAGCATTGATTCAATAATCGATTACACGCTTGGTTAGGTGAAAGCAGAGCATAACTGCGGTAGGTCGGCTAGCATTACGGTATAAGATTACGGTACTGTGTAGGTCAGCGTGCCCGAGGGTGCACTCGTCGTCGAGGAAGAGGAAGAGGTGGAAGATGAGGAGGAGGAAGAGCAGGAGGCTACCGTACCTCTCGTCGGCGAAGAGACGACGGCCGTCGAGGCAGCCGGAGAGGGCGACGGTGACGGCTTCGGTGAGGGGTTTTTTTGTTAGTATTAGCAGCATGATACCTTGCCATTAGCAAAGCGGAACTTCTTCGATATGAATGTGTAGGAGCTATGGAATGCGAATGATAGGGGAGTGCGATAAAAGACTGGGCCAAAAATCGAAGAAGTGCCAGCAAGGCAACGTGTCCGAATTTGTTAAAAACAGGGAAACGTGGTGCCTGGTGTTTTCATGTCTGCTGATAGTTTGTAGTTGGCCTATATGGTTGATTGATCTGATGGATAGATTACAAAGTTAAAGTTAAAGTTGCTTCGACAATCAAGGCGATTTTACAGTTGTCATGAGACAACCACGCCCGGTGGGGTATACGGCGGATACGGCGAGACCTACATGATCCCTTGCTGGCCAGACTTCTAGGGCATGCTTAACTTTCGTAACCGAAGTTACTACCAATTTACCGACCCCGGAGGGATAGCAAGGCTGGGTCTGCCTCGGTGGGGGAGGGGGGGGGGGTTGAACTTACTCCGCTCGGTCATCCTGCCATTATAGAGAAAAAGAGGGGTAGGAGAAAAATACAAATGTGTAGTTTAATAATGCCTAGCGTTATCGGCAAGGGGTATTAATCATCCAAATCCGGGGAATAAAATGGTGAAACGTGCCTGATGATGAATAAGATGAAACCCTTCAAGTGCGGTTGATGCTTCTGCATGGTCAATCAGTCAGCCAAATTTGCGAAGATATGCAAGTGAAACTAGCAAATTGAACTGAGGTAAGAGGTGATTTCACGTCATCCCATCGCATGATAGTACTGCCAATAGCAACGTTTGTCGATAAGGAAGACGAATCGGACAAAAAAAGATGAATTAACAGCTTTCAAATGCGGCTGATGCTTCCGCCACCGGCAGTGAAACTTGCCTGGTTATTTCTTGTTATTCCTTCGCATGATAGGCCTTGCATTAGGTAGATCTACCGATCTTGTCGAATCGTAACGTTACATAACAAGAGTAAGATGAATCGAATACTTTAAATCGAGGCTGATGCAACTGGTATCAAATGTGAAACATGCCTGGTGATTTCTTTTTATTCTTTTGTTTGCATGATAGTTTGCCATTAGCAACTTTAGACGATTTCGGATCGACGTATCCTTGTCAAGTACGTATCCTTGTCAAGTCATTCTGGGTTCTCAAGTGAGTGGCGAGCGGTTGGGTGCGATTTTCGTCCCGCTGTCTCCGATTCCCTCAGCCCGGATTCCCTCTCCCAGCAGCGTTGGCACGCGGGAGTTGTATGCCACCATCGATGGGACGCCACTTCTACATCGGCACTATCAATGCCCGGACGCTCGGCCCCAAGGACAAGCAGACCGAGATGGAGCTCGCCCTCGACAAGATCAAGTGGGACGTGATTGCAGTACAAGAAGCCAGGATTGTGGGTTGCGCCTCATTCAATCTTACATCCTCAGGTACTGTAGTCTACCACTCGGGCGGCCCAACTGCGTCCCATGGCGTGGCATTTCTCCTCCGCCCGCATCTCGCGCGAGGAGCCGTGTTCCGAGGCCTCTCTCCCCGTCTGGCCACTCTGCACCTTCCCGACCAACGGCTCTTCCTGGTCAACGCGTATGCCCCCACCTCCTCCTACGACGACGACGCATACGATGCCTTCATAGACCAGGTTGAGACCGCCCTGCGGAGTGCGCCGAGAGGCACCATGCCAGTTCTGGTAGGGGACTTCAACTGTAGAGTAGCAAGGGAACCTGGCAATGAAAGATTTGTCGGTAATTCCGCCTCTCAGTCCCCTAACTCTCGTGGGCGGACTTTCACGGAAGCCCTCGTGAGGAACAAGCTGCGCGCATGGAACACTTTCCCCAAGAGAAGACACGGCCGTACATGGACCTGGAGATCAAACGACGGCGTCACTTACCACCAGATCGACTTTCTCGCTGCCCCTCCATCTGCACGAGTTGTCAACTGTGGTGTCGTGGGTCGCTTCGAGTTCAACTCCGACCACCGCCTTGTCCGTATGTGCCTGTCCCTCTCTGGTAAGGTGAGGCAGAAAAGATGCAGGGAGAAGTTAGATTTCGATCGGGCTTCTTTTACTGTCAACGCATCCCTTCTCGCGTCACTGCCCCTTGCCAGCCCTACCTCCGCTACCGACGCCTACTGCAACATCAAGGCCTTCACGGATGCTGCGGCTGCCAACTGCTGGAGAAAGCGCCACACCCCACCTTGGATCTCGCGTGCAACCCGGAACCTCCTTGCGCTACGTCATCAATTGCAAGCCAATTCTCAAGGACCCGTCGCCCACGCAGTCGCATGCAAATCCGCCCGGATGAGCTTAGCTGAGGACATCAGGAAGAGAAAGGAAGCACAGGCCAGACAAGCAGCGCTGATGGGAAGAAGCATCGTGAAGGAGATTCTGAAACTGCAGTCCACCAAGAAACGGCTCCTCGTCCCTGATCCTGCCTCGGGAGCACTCTCTCAGTCCGCAACAAAGGCAGCAGTCAAGGATTTCTACGAGGACCTCTACTCGCCAGCAGTTCTAATCCCTCTCGCAGTTCCTCCTCACTCGCTCGACCCCTTCCCTCCCTTCCTCCCCGACGAAGCACGACACGCAATGTCCCTCCTCAAGTGTGGCCATTCCCCCGGATCGGATGGCATTCTACCCGAGATGCTCTACCACTCGAGAGACCATCTAGCCCATTCCATCGCCCATTTGCTGAATCGACTAGTTGCCGGAGATACCGTACCCTGCGAGCTGTCGGAAGCCGTCGTCTCCCTACTGTTCAAGAAAGGAGACCCAACGAACATTGCCAACTTCCGCCCCATCTCCCTACTTACCGTAACCCTCAAGGTTACGACGAGGTGCATTCTGAAAAGATTCGAGGCAGTGCTTGAAGAGACCGAATCGGCAACCCAAACCGGATTCCGGAGAGGGTTTAGCACGCTCGACAACCTGCATGCCATCAAGCAGGTCGCAGAAAGAACCTCGGAGTACGGTATTCCCATTTACCTGGCCTTTGTCGACTTCAAGAAGTCATTTGACTGCGTTGAATGGAGTGCATGCTGGAACTCCCTCTGGAAGTATGGAGCCCATCCCACCCTCATCCACCTGCTCCGTCGGATCTACGAGTCTTCCACCACACTCATCAGAGTGAACGAGGAACTCGTCCCTGTGACAGTGAAGAGAGGCGTCCGTCAAGGAGACACGCTTTCTCCCCGCCTCTTCAATGTTGCACTTCGATCTGCCATGGACACAATCGATTGGGAGGAGGACGGGATTCGAATCGACGGAAGGAATCTCAGCCATCTCGAGTACGCTGACGACGTGGCTCTCATAGCGAAGACCCGTCCGGAACTCGAGCGCATGCTACGGAAGCTAATGGATGCCTGCAGAAGAGTTGGTCTCGAAGTGAATGCAACCAAGACCCACCTACTCACGTCCTGCAAAACAACACGTGCCCCAATTACAATCCAAAATCTGACATTCAACTTTGTCGACTCGACCACGTACCTCGGAGGAAGAATCTCTCTCCCCTTGGACCACACCGACGAGATTGAGCATCGGATTCGGCTCGGTTGGCTTGCATGGAGCAAGTTATCGCATCTCCTTTCATCCCGCCTTCTTCCCATGAAGACCAGGAGAAGACTATTCGAGAGCTGCATCACCTCTACCGTACTCTACGGGAGTGAAGTGTGGGCACTCAGATCGAGCGATAAGGAGCGACTGAGCATCACCCAGAGGAAGATGGAGCGAAAGATGCTGGGAGTCACGCTGAGAGACCGCTGGAGGAACGAGCGCGTTCGGGAGATCACTAAGCTGTGCGACTGGAACCGAGAAGCACTGAGACGGAAAGCGCGATGGGCCCTCAAGGTCAGGAGTATGCAAATGGAGCAATGGACCCGCGCGACTACATTCTGGACGCCTTACAACCGGAAGCGCCCGCCAGGCAAGCCTAGAGCACGCTGGAGGGACGACTTGGACCGAGCTATTGGGAACTGGTGGAATACACCCCATGAAGATTTTGCCCCCATCCTCATCTAGCAATAATTGCCTGAAATGATAAATTGATTGATTGATTGATTGATTGTCAAGTAGATAAATAAGTTAAACAAGAATGCTTTCAGGCGCCCCCATCGCCGTCGTTGAGCCTCTTCAGCCCATCGTCGTCGATGAGAAGCTCCAGAAGGCGTCTGGTGACGCCGTCGTCGTCGCTGACAGAGACGGTAAGTAGTTTATTGAACTTCTCTGTTATTGGATCCGGTGAAAACAGATAAGAACGTTCTTTATCATTTGAAAGCATGGGTCGAAACCTCAAGATCAGCGAATTTGACTTGGTGATTTTACGTTGTTCTGTATGCTAATATCCATGTAACTTTCCTCTTTTGCCAATAAAGTAGTCTCTTTGTCTTATAAGGCTTAAAAGTATTTCTAAACATATGTAATGCTAGATGAAATTCCTTGACAATAAACATCGAAATTCCCAGGTGGTTTCATGTTCTGTCATGTCTTGATGTAATTCCATTGGCTTTTGCCAATCGATCTTGCACGTTATGGTTAAAAAATATTAAATTGACTTTAATACTAATAACGTATACTTTCAAGGCGCCGCCGTCCCTGATGACGTCATCGTCGTTGCTGGAGGCGACGACGTCCTCGGAGGAGGAGGGTGGACGGAGACGCAGCTGCGGTCGAAGGAGGAGAACGAGCAGTCGTGGAGCAGCGGAGGCACGCCCAACGAGGCCGGACTGATCATGATGGACGACAGTGATTGGGAGGTGCGTGGTGTGTGGTGTGGTGTGGAAGTGGGAGGTCGTTTGGGAAAGGTCGCAGATTCTCATGAGAGGAGGTGGATGGTGTGGGGAGTAGAGAGGGGGGGGGGGGGGTTTTCTAAGACGCCGCAGTGCCGTTTTTTATTGTTTCTGTACTGGAGGTGGGCCTTGTTTTTCTTCACGTTCTTCGATTTCAAACAAGAAATAACCTGTATGGAGAGAACATGGAGAGAATTTAACCTGCACGAATGGGGTTTTATGGGGGTTTTACAGTCAGTTCATTGGTTGTGATGCCAATAATTGCGTGCCTCCGTAAACAAAATATAGAATTACGAGAGGGAGAGTATGCCAATCAGGACAGTGAAAAAGCAAAAATGCAAAGCAAAGTCGTATCTAGTAGGGATTTCTAGCAATTATCGAGCAAGAAGCGCAAATTATTTCCTCGGTTTTAATAGGTTTTAATAGGTCCGGTTAAATTGGGGCCTTGCCTTCGCAGCTAATATCTGCTGTGATGGCTTTAGAAATAGAATACAATTTTTTGTGAGATATCTTGTGCAAAAAAGTCCTATACAAATTAACCCTGGGACTCAGCGGTTTCGCGCTGTGGTACTGTGATTTGCTTTGTTTGTCGATTCTCATGTCGTCGTCGCTGGCTACAAATATTTAAAGATTGAACTTGTCTCATAATACGACTCTCTTCGTTTTTAACTGTACTAGCAAGCCTATTTTCTTGCAGGAGCACGCTACGCGTGAGGCCGCGGGCCGCGAAGGCGCGGAGAAGCCGCGCGAGAGAGGCGCGTCCGCCTCGGCCAGCGCGGAGAGCGGATGGTGAGTGAGGGGGGGGGGGGGGGGGTGGTGTGTCTGGTGTCTTGGTTACTCTTTTCGGATTACGAAATTTCAATCAGATCAGGGTATTTACTGCTCCGTGAAATGATTCCTAATTGTAGCCAATATACTTAGGGGCCACAACGTAGATAGCCGAATTCAAGTTATGGGGTCAAATTTGTGTTTAACCTATCCCTTGTGGTCCCAATAACATCATATTTTTTGCCGTTTGTTGATATCTTGTCTCTGAGCCGCGCTAGATCCCGAGAAGAACGCGCGCAAGACAATGGGAGAGAGGAGGGAAAGGAGAGACGAGAGGGAAAGGGGGCGGAGCCTATTTAGCGTGTGTCTCTCTTTCGATCTTCTATCAACAGATCATCGATAAATGTAGCTTTGTGGGCAATGTATAACCCGAGTCTAACTAGAGGATTATTACTTATCCTTTTTTCCTAATCGCGGCAACCCATGCATTGATTTCTTCTTGGCTACAGTTTTCTTTTAAGGAACGGGAAACCTTAATCTCGTTGGTGCAGAAATTTTCAATCAATGTTTTTAATGGCATATCGTCTCCGTCGATCGATGTACTCTAGCTACAGCCGCTTTATCAGCAACGCGAAACCTGAACTTACCCAGAGCTCAAAAGTGTAGATGTCTTTATTCCAGCTATTCTTCTTCCTCCATTGGTTCAATAGGATCGGTAGTACTTATGAGTGCATCCGGAAGCATAAATATCACTAGTGTTTCAAACTTTCCGTTATATTCCCGCAGATTCAAAAGCTACAATGGCACTACTTTAGAGAACTAGAATGCGTCTATTACATCTACAATCAAACTGCTTAGGCTTGTTGCTTTGTGCTAACTTTGCTATGAAAAACCGATAACTAGGAGTTATAGTAGTATCTATTTTAGCCAACGTTATTGCCGTTCTGGTCTTCTAAAGTAATAGAGCCTATAAAATACAGGATAATGTGATAATTTGATAATTTTGCCCAGGACGGACGGCACTCGTGCGAGCGCGTCGCTCAGCGCGACCACACAGCTCAGCGAGACGACGTCTACGGAGACGACGACGACGAAGGACGAGGAGAGGGAGGAGACTGGATCCATTGGTGAGCTACCCCCCCCCCCCAATTATCGGCTAGAAAAGGCAGAATAGAGTAGAAACCATGCGAAATAGCGGGAACATCGCATAATATGTGTGAAATAGCGGCTCCTTGTGAAATGGAATAGGGGGCAGAAAAAGTAAGAGACGTCCACGGAGACGACGACGTAGGACGAGGAGAGGGAGCTGGCTGCGTGTAAGATACTCCTGATGGGGTGTGCGTGCAGGGCGACGATTCCGAAACGTCGTCGTGTTGAAATTTTGCCGTGCTGGCATGCCATTTGGAGTTGTATTCGTTGTAGTGAAATTTTCTACTGCCAAGAGATCAAACATTGGAAGTAAACTCGCACATCGATGATATGGAAGGTGTGAAACTCATTTGCCACCAGTCGGAGATCTAGGGGATTTCGATAAGTTTTGCATTATCAAGGCGATTTCGTGGTTCTGGATGTGGTGAAAACCGATTGATCTTGTTGCTTTGTGCTCATCATCACTCTCATCATTTGAAAAAACAATAATATCATGTAATAAGTGGTGTAATTTCAGATGGCGTCGAGCAGCAGCAGAAGCAGCAGATGCAGCCCACCGGCGACTACGCGGCCCAGGCGACCAAGGGTGAGTGGGCGGGAGAGGTTGATGCAGGGGAGGGGGGGGGGGTTCTAGTCTCTCGCGACCACTGGTATACCAGTACAAGTCGGCAGAGTTTGTGCTTGCCACGTGTATACGAGTACCCTGGCCACTGGTTTGGATACGCCCCTGCCAGTGATCATGGTACTGGTATACCAGTGGACACGAGAAACCAGAGGAGGGTGAGTAGGAATAGCAATGATCTGACTCTCTCCGTTTCACGCACTCTCTCGTCGCTCTGACTGACGAGAGATCATGCGAAATGGAGAGACGAGAACATTACTAGGGAAATAATGGTTCTCCCCATTTGGCGTGTTTAACCGGGGCCCAGAGAGAACTGCGGAATGAGAAGCCACTTCATTTTGTTTGCACTTGAAGGAGCGCTTTGAGGTTAGGAAAGGGCGCCTTGGCCTTTTTTGTGCTGCAGTGATGAGCCATTAGTATGTGGTATGTCCTGCATTCCGATTAACGATAGGAATCTGATTTAAAAGAAATATTTACACGCAAATCGATTGTGATTTCTTCCTCATGATATAATTTCAATGTAGTTTCGCGCTTCAGCATCTCTGTATGTTTCAATTAGCTGTTCCACTTTTGATTCTTGCTCAGAAGGGGTTTGAAAAAATTAAGGCCAATTTGAGAGAGATACGAAAACTGACCTGATAAATTCCGAAACACCTTCTCCCTCAATTTCGTATTATCTATCACCGGTCAGAGAAGCGAGAGAGAGCATGGGGAACTGAGAGAGTCGTGCGATGGCACATATCCTCCTCGCTTCAGGCCGCATCACCATCTACAGTATCCCCGCATGCGCGCGCAAGCCCGACGTGCAGGCGTTCCTGCGGCCGATCGGTGCGTGGTGTGGTGTGCATGTTCCCCTCGTGATTTGGTGCGAGATGGTAGGCGACGTTAGCTTTGGGGTTTCAGATTTTGGCTAAAGTCTAGCAACGCTGTGATGAGGCAAAAGAGAGAATGTGTAGAGACTGCAAATTAGTTGTAATTAGCGGGGGGTTTGTTTTGATTTCACTAGTTTTCAAATTTCAAATTTCGGAAATTGCAGGTCCGCTCCGCTCGCTGTGCCTGCCGACGCGTCAGTACGACGACAAGCCGCTCGGCTACGCGCTCGCCAAGTTCGAGGTGCGTGGTGTGGTGTTGTTCATGGTGCAGTTGGAGGGCGACGTTTCCGAAACGGCGCCTAGTCTAATATTACCGGGGGATTTAAGTCATGGGATAACCGCTGAATCGATGTTTTGTTTCCTACTAGAATGCTGTTTCATCTTTGCGATAAGAGCTCGAACATAATCCAGATGCAATGTTGCGTAGTTGTAGTCTACAACTTAGTCGTAGAAAATCGATTTGAGTAGTGGCGTTCAGCAGACCGACGTATCCAAAAGGTCGCCTATTCAATTTCCTCATTGCAGACGAACGAGGAGGCGGACGCTGCGGTGGCGCGGCTGAACGGCGAGCGCCTCTGCGGCGCGCCGGTGGCAGTGCGACGCGCCGCCTTCACCGTCACCTACCCGGACGCGGCCGAGTTCCGCCCGGCGAGCGCCGCTGACGCGCCGCCCGCTTCCCGCGACCACGCGGACGCCGCCGCGTCGTTCGAGGAGCAGCCTCCGCGCTTCGGCACCGGACAGAAGGAGCTGGTCCGCGAGGGTGCGCACGCGCTTCCCCGCTTCCGCTGCAACCCGGACGCGCCCGAGTTCCGCCCGGCCGCGGCACCGATTCCGTTCACCATCCGCGACCACGCGGACGCCGAGTCGGACCGCTTCTACGTGCAGCAGGCGGCGGCCTGGGATGAGGACGGCGTGTGGGGCTCGCCGGAGCACGAGCGCGCGTTCGTCTTCCCTCCCATCCGCGACCGCGCGCAGCGCGGATGCTATCCGGAAGCGCGCCAGAAGAGCTGCTGGGACGCGGATGGAGTGTGGCAGGAGAAGTGGTAGAGGAGAGAGATGAGGCATGATTAATACCTACCCCTGTCGTTTATCTATCCTGATGATATTACCCTATTCTGTGAATATTTGTTCCCTTTGTTCCCCATGTACATCCATTGTGTCCGTTAGAAGTAGACGGCCATGAGCCTTCTCCCTTTTCCCGTATGATACTTTCTGATCAGTTGCATTTCCGCAATATTGATCGAACTGTTCTATTTATCCCAATTTCTTTGCCCATAACTCGAATTTCTCCCGATTTAGCGATTTTTCGTCACATCGAATTTGCCTTTATCCTTTAGCTAGCCCCACTTTCAGCATCATTCTATTTATTCCGATATCCTTAAGGTTTATCTCCCTGTTGTCGTCTTCCTTATTTTAAAGATATTGTAATCAGTAATTTATTTATTCATCCGTTGTGTTCGTTTCTTGTTAGAAGCATGTAGAAGCATGCTTCTTATGTGTAACATTAAGATGAATGAAGAGTAATAAAGTGGTTATGGCTAATCAGTGACAAATTGCCAGTGAAACGTCCGAGACGTGCGTCGTATCTCATGGTAGTACAGAATGAAATCTAGTTTGAATTAAACTGGTTTCAAGCGAGATGATTGAAATAAGTGACTTGGTGTTTTAGAGTAGCTTCTTGAAATCTTTAGGCGATAATTTGCTCGAAACTGTCCATTGCAACGTGAAGGCTAGCTATCCTTGTCGTTATGAGAGTGTATTTGATCTACTGTTTCTAGTATAATGTATTCTTTGATCTCTCGTTTTTTTACCATAATGAATTCGTTGATCAACGGTTTATAGTCTGTATTAGGGTTGGCTAAACGGTAACGGGGGTAACGGACCGCTACGAGGGAGGGAGAGGTAGCTGACCTCTTCCCCCCGCTAACCCCCGCTACGATTCGGGAAGGGAAAAGGGTGCGAAGCTCCGCCCACTTTCTCTCGCCTCCGCCTGCACTTCTTAACCCGTCTAGACTAGTGTGCGCGCTTTATTGAAGACTGCGTGGAAAAGCTCCCTTCCCCGAATCGTAGCGGGGAGTAGCGGGGGGAAGTGGTCCGCTACCTCTCCCTTGCTCGTAGCGGTCCGTTACCTCCTCCCTCTCTCGTAGCGGACCGTTTCCCCGAAATGCCAACCCTAGTCTGTATTAGTTTACTTCTATTGTATGCTCCAATGATACTCGCATTCGTAATCCCTCTACCGTAATCTCTCTCGAGTGTAAGGAGTCTCTCGAATGGGCCGACACGAGCAGGCGGCGCAGTGCTGGCGCAGCCTCCCGGCGACCCTTCGATCGGTGCATGAGGTGATTGAGAATTCACTTCATTTATACTAAGGGATGGTTACTGTAGGTGTATTAGTGATCGAGGAATGTCTTTAATTAATTCACAATTGGTATGGCTTTTTCAATAGAAGAAGAAGCAAAATACATAGGTAGAATTTGTGGCAGCTCTAAGATTCGCGTGTTACGAATCAAAAGCGGTGTAGGATAGTTGAGCTACCAGTGAAACTGTGGTTTATCGGGATATTACTTTGATTCTTGTACATGAGGAGATTTATAACTGATTTCAATCTTCATAAATGATGATTACGGTACGTGCATTATTGAATTACTGAAATTTGGACAGTGTCAATCAGCTACCGAATTTGTGAAAGTGGCTACAGTGAAAAATTAGAAGTGAAACTGCGCTTATCCTTGTTTTTTCTTGTACCATTTCCTCGGAACCAATCAAATATTTTTCATGATAAATTGTGATGTACTATGGCTGAAACATCGTCTTATTTTCGTATTGTCAAATAATGAAAAGGAAAAAATGCCCTTGTTTCCAGTTCACCTCCGGCTCGACCACTGCAGCCGGGCTGCTGCTGCACCGAATGAACGCCGTGCTGTGGGCTGCGGTCGACACTAATTATGTGAGTGGCTAATTAGTTTGATTATGCATTTTTGCGTTTGGCTATGCGATCCGCAACAATTTCGACCAAGGCACGTTCGTGTTGCATGGACTAGCTATAAAATGGATTCTCCTCCAGTGTGAATGTCATCCTCATCAATTAATAGAATTCATATAATTCATACAATTGTCTCATTTGTTCTCAGAATCATGTGAGTACGTGTTGGACCACATGATGATATGTTCAGCCGGTGTATTTAAACTCGATATTGCTTACCAGCAGGAACGTTCGCGCTTCATGGGCTACCTATACAAGGAACATTTCAATAGCGTGAATATCATTATCAATCCGCTATTCATATAATTTGATCTGAGAAGGTATTGGGCCACCTGGTACCACCGCCCCCCCCCCCCCCTCATGAAGAAACGATTGTGGGATGTTGGGCCAGAAAGCATTTCTTATTGTTGTAGTTGACAAATTTCCGCCTCCTATAATGAAAATTTGCTGGTTGACGAAATATTGATGTGTTGATAGAACACTAAGGTCACTGCTTTTCCTAATAATCATCAACGACGTTGCAGGGAGCGCGAAGCCTCGACGCAATCGTTGCCCTGTACGAGCTGATCACCGTCGAGCAGCCGGGAATGGCCGTCCGCTGCGAGGAGGTGAGTGATCTTTGATCTTTGATCTTTCGTCTGTGATCTTTAATCTTTGATCTTTCGCCTGTGATCTTTGATCTTTAATCTCTGACCTAATGTAATTCGAGGAACTTTGATCAACACAATTGGTATTCATCAGTTCATGATTCATATCAGTTATCAGTGAAACTTAAAAAGTGCAATTTTACAATGTGCAATTTTTCTGTGATCGTACGCCTATCTTACGCATCGTGTGTGGGTGACAAGAGTTTCTGATTTGACTTGTATACTTGATTTTATGTACCTGGTTAGACCAACACTATGTTTTTTTCTGAATTCGGGTGACCCTTGATCTTTGTTCTTTGATCTTCTGATCTCTGACCTCTCAGTTGCCGCTCCTTCTCTTCTCGCGCTCATTCGCAGTCGTTCTCGAAGAGACCGTCCGGCCGGCTACCGTATCCAATCGTGAGTAGCTACAATAACCCGACAATTAAGGTAGTCATAAAGTCTCCTTGTCTCTTCGTATCATCTTCTTTTTATCGCATCATGCCTCACAATTTCGAAAAAAAATGTCGTGCGGAGTTCGTGCTTCACAACAAAGTGAAAAATCTGGGGAATTATATTTCAGCGATTATATGAGCATTGGTATAATTACAAGATCATCGGGATCTATACTACCGATACATTCAGCGAAATAGTGAAAGAGATAAAATAAGTCAGTAGTCGATCGCAATCTATTGCAGCGCTCTACCGTAGCGTGATGTCGTGCGAGCAGGCGGCGCTGTACCGACGGGAACTGCAGCGGACGCTGAGTACGGTGGATGAGGTGATCGAGAACTGATTTTATTCCGAAGAAGGATAAAATAATGGACAGATTTCTGTTTAAAAAAATGAGTGAGCGCTGGGTGAATTACATACGTCAGAACCTACGAGTGGTGGATGAGGTGATTGCAAACCGATTTTTTTTATTCATTAAAAGATTACGAAAATAGTAGGTGATTCTGTAAGGGATGTAATTCGTTATTATAATTTGTATGCCATTTAGCGATTTGTTTGTGCTAGAAAACCGTCAAAGGCGCAACATTTAGTCTTGCACAGAGACTAGATGTGGGGGTTGTGAAGCAGCGATTCTCCTGGGCGCTAAAAATATTCACATTTCAAGGGAAAGGTGATTTCCAGTTCACGAGGCGCGGATTGCTAAATATAAGTTGGTGGACATTCATATTTAGAATTACATTTCGTTTATATTAACGAAAGTACACTGATCATAAGTGAGCAGTACATCTAGTGAAGCCGCGATTTTCTACGTTGAAAATATATTTCGTTTTAGAGGCAATTTGACAATTGCAGTTCATTTTGAATTATAAAGCAGCGATTCTCCTGGGCGCTAAAATTACTCTATTTAATTCCAGTTCACGACTCGCGCGACCACTGCATCCGGGCTGCTGCTGCACTGCATGAACGCCGTGCTGCGCGCGGTCGTCGACTGCAACTTTGTAAGTTGATTATTATTGTAAGAAAGTTTTAATATTTCGTAAGTAATTGCAGGGCTCGGGCAGCTACGATTCGATAGGCGAACTGTACGAATCGATCGATCGCGAGCAGCTGGGAATGATCGAACGATGCGAGGATGTGAGTTTGATCTTTGATCTTTGCTAAGGTTATTCTTTATTAATCTTTGATCATTAGTATCGATTCAGTCGCTATTTGGGGATGCGTACAACAGGAAAATGAGATACACTTTATAAAAAATCACTCTCAAGGATGTATTGTGCATTCATCAGTTTATGTTTAATGAGGAACTAGTGAAACTCAAAATTCGGGGCTGGTTCGAATCTGGAAAATCGGTATTACAGCTGCCGCGCCTGCTCTTCGCGCGCTCGTTCGCCGTAGTGATGCAAGAGGCGGTCCGACAGCGAGTCGCGGCTACGGTAGGTCCAGGAAGGGTGTACGGTAGTTGATCAGGGTACGGTTGATTTCGGAGTTTCCGTTGTCCATAAGGGTACGCTAGGAGCAGCGAGGCTACGGTAGGCGAGCCAATTTCCGATTCCAGGCTACCATACCCGACAGCCCGCACATCGAAGTGCTGAAGGTACTCGAGATTCGACAAGCGGAAGAGCAGGTATGTCTCATCGGGTTACGGTAGGTGTTCAGTTATCGATTCCAGCCTACCGTACCACCCAACATCCCACCTCGCACCGAGTCCACGTTATCAGAGAGTAGCTACGCTTCACGCGAGGATAAGCCGTCGGAAAAGAATGTGGACGAGAAGAAGAAGGTACGATACACCGTCGGGTTACGGTACGTTTCGAAAATGACGTTCAAAAATTATACGCTTTATTTGAAGTGATAATGAATCAATTATGCGAAGTGAGGCGACTTGGCATATCAGTTGTAGTTCCACACATTTTTAACGGTTACTTTTTAATGCGATACGATTCATGGTGTTAGCGTAGTTATTCACTTATCGAGGGGCTACCGTACTCTCAATTTATCGATTCCAGACTACCGTACCCCTTAAACTATCGATTCCAGGGTATGATACTCGCGCAGTGCACAGTGCCGATAGCGTCGCTTCGCCCTGGTGCATTTCGCTGGGGAGAGACGCCGGTGCTGGACGGGAGCAGTGATGACGATTCGGCTACGGTAGGGCTGCTGGGGATACGGTAGAATGTAGGGTTGCGATAAGACTGTGGGTCACGGCAGACAGCAAACCGTTCATGATGTAAAACCGTAAAATCTTTAATGATCACATTTTTATGAGAAATTCATCAAAAATCCGAAAGATTGTTTGGAAAAATGAGGAATTTGTATTCGAATCGTAGATCCATACTGCGTATGAAGAAACCTCGGAAACAACAAAAAAAAATGTGTGCCATAGGAGGGAAATAATCGTCGATTCGCAGGCAACGATGCCTCGCTGTCCGGACAACACGGCGTCGGAGGCGTCGTGGAGTGGCCGCAGTACGCCCAACGAGGAGACACTGATGGACGAGCGAGAGCTGGAGGGAGGCGAGTGGTGAGTAGACGGTAGGGTGGGGGGGGGGAGGTACGGTAGGCGGCCCTAAGACGAGGAATCGATGAATGGTACTATTTAGAGGAGAAATGGATGTGTACCAAAGGGAGGAAGGTGATTGGACGCAAAGAGGATTTTAGTTTTTAATTTGTGGAGTATTGATTAGGGCTCAGAAAGGGACGGGAAACAATTATATTCTATTCGGTGATACAGGAGGTCTGAGAAATCGATTGATCTACCGTATCCAGACAGATTGCCGTACTCTACAGGTACAACCATACGCCCTCCATAACGCCCGCACCGAGCACGGCGCGACTGGACGAGGGCGAGCTGAGAGATACGGTAGGTCGCAAGGGGGGGGGGGTACGGTAGATAATGCTCAGTTATCGATCGCAGGAGGAGGCTACCGTACCACCACCCGCGGGGGACACCGTGTCGTGCTGGAGCTGCGATACGCCGTGCGAGGATCAGTTGATATGGGACGACGATCGGGAGGAGGATGAGAAGGAGGAAGGGTGAGAGTGGAAAGGGATAAAGACGGAAATCCGACATCCCTGCCCCTAGCGACTAAATTACGCCCTTCTCCGATTCCCATTCTCTACTCCTCCTCATTTGGAGTGGTAGTTGCATGTTTCCGAAACAGATTTCCGATATTCGGTGGTTTTTGTACTGACATTGAAATTCTAAGGTTCCATTAGAAGTTTCTCGTGCCAAAATCGCGGATGGCCTCTCATTGCACACGCCGCGCATATAACCGACTCGGTAGATGCAGTTACGGTACATGGACTGATGTTGATTGCAGCGCGGGCGCGACAGCTGCAGCTGCAGCTGCTGCATCTGCAGAAGTGCCGCCGAAGGATGAAGAGCAATTGGAGAAGGAGGCTGCTGCAGCAGAGTGAGTCTGCCTTTATTTTGGAGAAATTAAGATCATTTAGTAATAACTTCTTGTGAGGAATTAGGGCCCACACGATCGTAGAATACTAGTTCCACTTAATTAGAACAATTAATAATTGAAATTATAATGCTAGATTCGTGAAATGTTTGTCATTACATGCGGGGCTGTAATGGTCTCCGAAATTGTCCTAGCAATGCACATTCGTTTAAGGGAAAGGTCTCAAGCGATTTACGTCGTAAGAAAAATCTCGTAAGAAAAATCTCAAGCGATTTACGTCGTAAGACAACGCTACTTCGGACTCGCTGATAAGGCCAGCTGTTAGACTAAAGCTGGCTTGTGGCTTGAATACGGCCTTTAACATTGCCTTTCACTCGTACATTAAAAAGAAAGTTGAAAACAACCCGGAATTTGAAAACATACCTACGCTTTCGAGGCTTCCGTTGACAAGGCACGTAATCTACGATAACACCCCCATACATCTAACTTTTCCATGCATGTTTTTACAGGGCCCGCCTCTTCAAGCAGCTCGAGTATCGCGCTGCGCAGAAGGCCGCCTTCGCTATCGCACGCTTCGAGTTCAGAAGCGATGTCAGGTAACCACTAAGGATGCAAAATTAGCTGCAAACGTAAGGCAAGGTTTGAGAAATGTAATGAAAATATAGAGGATGGGTAATGGTCTGTCGTGCTCCTTACCGATTGCGAGAACTGAGGAATTGAAGAATCCGTGAAGCACAGATGCACCATGCAAAAAAATTCGCACACTAACAATAAACGCGGTAATTCTGCTAATTCCAGGACGATGAACATGGAGACGATGGTGGTGGGATCGTCGGATGAGGAGGAGGATGACGTCGTCGTTGACGATGGATGGAAGGGCGGTTCGTGATTGTCTTTCTCCGTTTCCCGTGATCTCTCGCGTCACTGGTAAGTCTTCTGGTGGGATGTCCATTAGATGCGGGGCCCTGCAATATAAATATGAGGAATTTCTCAGCCGGGACCCCGTAAACATATATTTTTATTGTGCCTTTTTACACTGATAAACAGACTGGGGCTTCCACAATTTAGAAAAATTAACATATTTGCAGCTCACCAGTGTCGCTCGTCTCTCGTTTGTCTCTGATCGAAGGAGAGCCATTCTTCCCATATCTGTGAATTCCAAATAGGTCTAAACCCGTTTTCTTCTGTCGAAATTGAGAAATTGATATTGTTCGTTGAGAATCTCTATTTGTTGTTCGCATCAAATGTGATTCCGTCTGTAATATATTCACTCGTTTTTTTCGTCTAGCTGTAATATTTCACTGTAGAGCTCGAAATACGGGTAGTTGTCACTTCATTTCGCGCACACTCTCGTCTATAAGGTGAAGAATGAAGAGAATATTACCCGTATTTCGAATTCTACATCACAATGCGTAGCTGATTTCTGATGTTTTACGTTGAAGTTCACATGAAATGTGCTTGTGTTTCTGTGACCAATTGGCTGATTCTCGCCCTTACATTAGCTGTAATATACCACTCGGTTTTCTATGTTGAAATTCACATTTAATGTTGCTTTGTTGCAATTTATTCAATTTTAAATTCTCCGAAGTTATCGCATAAAATGTGGTTTTTAACTGTAATTTCTCGGCTAATTTACTCGTCTGTAATCTCGATGCTCACTTTTTGTATGTTAATTTATGCTCAGAATCAGAATCTGAAATAAAGTAGATTGTCTTTTGCGGCTACGTCATGCAAACAATTCTGTACACGTTTTCATCGTTGGCTGTATTTGGCAAAAAATCAATCTCGATTATACCTACCGTATCCAGAGGACTACCCTAATCGAGTGGCCAGGCAGGCTCAGGCCGCCCAATATGCGACTGATGCAGAAATCGAACCTGAAAGAGAAGAAATTGTTGATTCAGATGATGATTTGAGCTATGACGTTCTAACTTCAGTGTTGATTAGTTCATTGAACTTTGATCGCTGATCTCTATGCTTTGTTTTGCTAATAAGCATTTATAGAAGTCTCAGAAAATATTTTTGAAATTGTCTACTGTATATTTATTGTTTACTCGAATAGAAACCTAATTCTCTAAAATAGCCGTATCGATGCATGCTTATTGTGATAATTGCCTTGAATCGATAAATAATGTTGATGTTCTTTAATCTTTACTTATTCATGACGAGTCGTTTGTGACGACGGTCGTATTTTCATATTTTCCGCATTTTTGTAATATTGAATACTAACATATTTTCCATCGTAGCCTACCGTATCCCAGATGACTAGGGAAGAGCAGGCAGTTCAGTGTAGACGTGGTCTCGAATCGTCCCTTCGGTCGGTCCATGAGGTGATTATGTTCATGCAATTGTACATAGATATAGAGACATACTAATGAGTATATATAGTATTGAAACGTGTAAATTACGTTCAGTTTACGACAAGTGCGACCACTGCAGCCGGACAGTTGCTGCATCACATGAATGCAGTGCTGAGCAGCGTCGTTGGCTCCAATTTTGTAAGTATCTAATTTAAATGTCTCACCTTTTGGCAAGTAATCTGTAAAGAAATTAGAATGTCAGGGCTCCGAGAGCTACAATTCGATAGGCGAACTTTACGAATCGATCGCGCGAGAGAAGCTTGGTATGCTGGATAGATGTGAGGATGTAAGTTTAATCTTTGATCTTTGTTGAGCAATTGCTATTTCGAGGTGCCTTTCCTCTTCTTCGCTCGCTCATTTGCTGTAGTGATCGAAGAAGCAGTACGACAATTAAGGGAGGCGAATGCGGTAAGCGACTGAAATACGCCAATCGATGTAGTCATCGACTCCAGACTACCGTACCCAGCAGTCTGCGCAACACCGCATCCGAGGCATCCTGGAGTGGAAGCAAGGAGGAGGAAAGGTGAGTTTTTGTTACTACAAATCATCGATACAAATTTGATCGAATGAAGGAAGCCCGTGACTCCTCCCGTTGTGGCTGTAACTGCTGCAGAACCCAAGGCAACAGCAGTCGCTGCAGCAGCCACGACAAGTGAAAAGCTACAAGTAGGTACACGAGTGGAAAAGCGGTGAGTCATATTGTGGTTTTCTTAAAATCTAATTACTTTTTCGTAGCAGTTTCTCTGAATGAGAATTATAAAAAATATCTGATACGATTATAAATTTTTTGAGTTACCTACAGACCGTAGCCGTTTCAATATTTTATTTACATTAATTTCAGAAATGCGACACAAGTGGGAGACCCAAGAGCTGGATTTCTCGGACAAGACCATGGAAGGTTTATTTACCGTCAAATTTTTTTTAAAAATATTCCGAATTTGTCACCTCATTAATGGAACGCTGCAGGCCGAATCAAAATCTACAACTGGTCTGGCACCACAGCAGATATCACGGAGTTGCTGCGAACGGTGCGAAATTCTTGCAATCCATAATTCTAACGCGATCGTACTTTCGGAGATTTGTCGAGTCGAAAATATATTATTTTGTTGTTGTCTTTAATATTTTAAAATGAGCTAATTGCAAGTTAAATTAAAAGCGTCTAGCCATACAACAAATTTGCACTAACTTACTTACAATTAGATAAAATGTTGCGCTTTGGAGGTCCGATCCATGACTACATCACTCATGGCTCAAAGGCGAAACAACTGGTGTTCGCCAAACTGGAGGTAATGCCGATTTTTTTAGTTGCTTCCTAAGGTTCACGCCATTGTATGCATACATCCCTAACATTTGCAATTAGCACTATAAAGGTGTGTGTGTTCAGACATTTCATTGTCCTATATTTCAGAGCAATCAAGCTGCTGATGAGGCGGTGGCGCGACTCAATGGAATAGTGCTACACGGGAGATCGATTACGGTCAAGCGAGATTTCTCCCCAAACTGCAGCAAGGATGCGACTGCCACGTAGGTTTACGCCCCTGTGAAATACCTTTTTACTACTGTAATTCTAACAGTAATCACGTCAGAAATGACCTCACAGTCAACGATGAGATGGCGTTCTGTGCAGCATTTGCAGCAGCTGCAAAGGCTGCAGAAGATGTGGCTGATGCAGGAGTCGAACCTGAAAGAGAAGAAATACTCGATTCAGATGATGAGATTATGAGAGATGATGTGAGCAACGGTTCATACTTTAGTGTAGATTAGCTTTTTGAACCGTGATCTTTGATCTCTAAGCTTTTGTTATGCCTTCGTCTCATTGTCAGGAAATTATTTGAAATGTCGATATACTGTATATTCATTGATTGCTCGAATAGAAACTTAGAAACCTTAGAAACCCTTTGTTGAAATAGTTGTATACCTTGAATCGATAAATTGCGATGTTTTTTTTTCTTTTTGTGAACCTATCAGTGAAGCCGTTTGTATCGTCACTCATATCTGATACCAAATATTCTATATCTATAGTACTCTACAAATAACGTTAATGTTTCTTTTCAATCTTTGCATCGTCAAAATGAGTCGTTTGTTTCGCAACTCATATCTGATATTCTGACAATATTGGTTTCTTCATTTTTCTCCAGTGACCTACCGTAGCCGGATGACGATAGAAGAGCAAGCGGTTCAGTGTAGGCGAGGTATCGATTACACTCTGCGGTCGGTTCATGAGGTGATTATGTTCATAATTTATTCGAACGATACAAAGGGCTAATGTTAAAACAAATAATCAGTTTTCAGTTTACGGCAAGTGCGACCACTGTAGCTGGACAGTGCAGCGAAAATATCCCTACAAGAAATTGCACTTCTCACAAGCAGCTATCGAAGGTATAGATTCTCAATAATCCCGAATTTTCTTGTTATGAGTGACGTTTTCAGCACCTCGTCGTGCACTAATTTTTTTGGTAACAATAAAAATTCGATTTCTGACCGCATCATCCTGATCAACGTCGCGTGCTCCGTGCTAGCCGGAGAACTGTTGGGGCTCTTGCGACCGTTCGGTGGGTACGGTAGGTGTACGGTATCAATCTGTACGGAGCTCGTGTAGTACTCTTCAAACCAGTTCGAAATACGTCACGCGTATGTACAAATGACTGACTTATCTACGGTTGCTGGCTGTAGAAAACCAGTAAAATTGTGAACTACAGGCCGGCTGCTCGAGTTCTACTACCCGCGAGCGGCAGCAGGCAAGACGCGCCGCTACGCGCATGCCAAACTGGAGGTATGACTGGTGGTGTAGCTTGGTGGTGCGTTGTAGTGCGACGTCTCCGAAATGTCTCCTCGTCAAAATTTGGATAACAGAGCAATCAGGCTGCGGACGAGGCGGTGACGCGGCTGAGTGGTGCGCAGAGGGCTCTGTATTGGGGCGAGAGCTGGCCTGCGACGCCACGACCAGTGCAGCAGGTGCAGCAGCACCCCCGACCGGTCCTCGACTGGTTCCAGGTAAGAGTCGTACCTGCTGCAGAGGTCGCATGCATCAACAACGCAAATGCAGTGTAAACTGGGATATTTTTTGTAAATAACTTTGCTCTACCGTATTAGCAATGTAATACAGAAGTTTTGGATCATGCTGAAATTACTTTGTTTTGTTGTTCATTAAAATATCATAGAAGCTTATTTGTTCTTGCAGTATAGTTGCGCTAATGTTGTGTTATTAATCAAAAACGTTAAAATATTTCCTTCGCAATTGTTCCTGTTGTTATTGTCCAAGCATAAATATTACTTTTCTTGAGAGCATTTTCGTTGAATTTCGTAATCGTTTACAACGATTTGTATTATTTTGTCGTCAAGACGTGTATCATATATGAGAATTATAGCGTTAAAGAAAAAATTAATAATAAGCAAAAAATCAATTGCGCATTCCACCGTTGTACTGTATTATCAGACACAGTATACTATTCAAGTCGATTGCGGCGTCTCTGTAAATGATATGACCTGTTGGGAATTTCAGCTCCCTGGTCTTCTTTTCGCGTTTACTACCAATATTTATGTCCATATTTATTTCCTTTATCATTGCTTTACCGTTGTCAGACATGGGTATCTGTTGGCGTTACGCGAATCCACTCCCACTCGATTCGATTAATGCATATTAATACTTGTTGTTTCGCTCCCATTCTCGCTCTCTTTCACAGCAAATCATGGTGATATGAACCACCCAACATTAATATGAGCTCATTTATGATTATTACCTCCCGTTTAGGTACAGGCAAAATAGTTTATTTTATCGAGTAAAGTAAAGTAAAGTAAAATACTGAGTCGGTTACTAACGCGCAACGCGTCGTCGACTACCCCACGTCCGAACTGCAACTGGGGCCTAACCCGTGAGAACAGTGGCCTGTTGCTAAAGACTAACCGGCGTGTTGTGTGCACGCTGGCGGGGAATTTGGATCGTGTTTACTAGGCACTGCCAACATTTCTTAACCCCCTTGGTTGGGTGGATCTGCAGGCGCGGTTGGTCGAACTCGTGACCTTTCGATTCGCATTCTGGCACACAACCACTGCGCTACCCGGCCTGCTGGTCTGTTGAAACCCGTGAACCAGACCAGTTTCACCAAGTACAGCTCCCGTTATTAGCTGAATTTCCATAAATTAATAGATGTTCGATTGTGTTTTAGCTTTATTTAAAGGTATTTAAACGAAATAACATAAATAATATTATTATATCCTGTTTAAGGATGACGAAGGCGTTTGCGAGGGCGTTAATACTAACCATTTCGCTCGGATCTTTTGCTATTTTTCATGCCAAAGCGAGTCCATATTAACATCCCAGTGACAATGTATGCACATATATGACAATAACCTGTTTGAGGATGACGGAGACTAAAACTTGGCGCTGTTCTGACTGTTTTTGCTCCGAAAGAAACCCGTATTCCCCTAAATTTACTCAATAGCTGACCAAACTTGATCGTATTTATGAGATCTCACGTGGTTTTTCCGTGTTTTTGGTGGTTTTGATCTCCAATTTGATATTTGATCTCTTCATTTAGCCCCAAAATGACGCCGCCCGAGCCCGTGCTGCCGGAAGACGTGGCGGCGGTGTGCCGTGCCAAGCTGCGCCAGTCCCTCCTGGTCACCAGTCAGGTACGGTAGT
The DNA here is from genome assembly GCA_000180635.4 of Pristionchus pacificus. Lineage (NCBI taxonomy): Eukaryota > Metazoa > Nematoda > Chromadorea > Rhabditida > Neodiplogasteridae > Pristionchus > Pristionchus pacificus. Next base: position 19,179,521 of record CM026579.1, read on the forward strand.
GGGAGTTCGGTTAGAGGCCGATATCGATCGATATTTGGGCTTAGATGAAATGATAGTATAGGAAATACGATGGTGCAACTTGGGCAACAAAGGTGCATTACTGATAATAATTGATTAGGTTTATGAGACGATTATTGCCGTTTAGCACAGTATTTTCTTCTGCACATTTTGATCAGGCTATGAATAGCTACGATTAAGATATTTTTTGGCTTGTTAACTGCGATTCCGCGCTCTGAACAACTGAAGCCCTTTTGGTGATTTTTATAGAATGCGTGAAACATGGACTCACCAAGTGCAAAGTAATAGACAGTCTGCATTGCTTCATTACTACCTGTTACAAGTCAACCGCATATCTTTATGTGATGCCGGCGGCGGTGGAGATGCGGAACGAGCGGATCTTTTAAAATAATGATATTATTTTTATTTAAAAAAAATAACAGAATAAACGCCCCATTTCTAGCGGTCGTCAATGTATTTAAATGAGTAATGTATTTCATCATCAGCTGCTCCGGATGGAGGCGACGCCGGCCGAGGCGCTGCTCGCGCGCATGAACGACCTCCTCGCGGGCGCAGTCGACTCCAATTTCGTAAGCCATTATCGATTTATTTTGGGGTTGGGAGTACGGTAGAATACGGTAGGGCTAGAGATCTATGTCTGTGGAGTCTGTGGAGCTGCTTGCGGTGGACTCGAATTTCGTGAGCAATTAGTGATTGTTTGGTCTTTGAATCAGACTTTGCACATTATTATTGTAAGATTAGACTGTGGCTGTAGTAGATTTATATTAGAGAGAGTAGATTCTGATTGCGAAGTGCATTTGTTCCCTTGTACGAAAATAGTAGTAGATTTTGCGTGATCACTTAGCAGAAACTTTTATGTTTCACTGATATTGGGGTGTCCCACATATTTGTGACATTTTTATTTATTTATATTTTTTTGTTTATTCCTTCAACAACAACAAATGATCAGTAATCAATGTATGCTCCCTTAGTAGTCACGACCTGCCTCCATCGATCGGGCAGGGTCTCGATCCCTCTCTTCCAAAAGGCCTGGGGCTTAGAGTTGATCCATGCCTCGAACTCCTTCACAAGTGCGTCTCGGTTCTTGAACTTCTTTCCTCGACAGAAGTTAGAGAGGGAGCGGAAACAGTGGTAGTCGCAAGGGGACAGATCAGGGGAGTAAGGTGGGTGAGGGAGCCATTCCATCTCCAGCTCGTCCATTTTCTTCTGGGTGATTTTCGCATGATGAGGGCGCGCGTTGTCCATGAGCATGAGGATTTTGCCCTCGCTCAGGAGTTTGGGAGGGACCCTGACCGCCACCTCTTCCAGTTGGGTAGTGAAGAGGTCAGCCTTGATGGTGATGCCGGGAGGGAGGATCTCCCAGTAGATGGGACCGAGGACGGAGAAGAAGAAACAGAGGAGTTCCTTCTTTCCGTGAAGTTCCGCCTTTGGAGCCTGCTGGGGTTTCTCATCGACGTCCACCCACTGAAGTTTCCTCTCAGGATTATCGTAGGTGATCCACTTCTCATCCATGGCGACGATGTGGCTGACCCAATTGAAATTGGATCTACGGTGGAGTAATCCCTGACAAACGTCAACCCGCTTTTTCAGCTGAGCTGTCGTGAGGTCATGCGGAATCACTTGGGGGAGCTTAGGTGTCTTCCCAGCATCATGCAGGATTCGAGCAACTGTGGTCTTAGGAATATGGATGGTCTTCTCAATATCGCGCACACTAGATTTGGGATTGGCCTTCAGTTCCCTGAGAACACGACCCCGAACACGAGAAGAAGGGCGTCCAGGATGGGGTTGGTGTTCCAGATTGTAATCCCCTCGCTTGAATCGGGTGAACCTATTGAAGCAGGTGTGAAGGGAGGGGGCATTTTCGCCATGAGTCTGGACCAGCTTACGGTGGGATTCCGTCGCCGTTCGACCCAGGAGAAAATAATGAAGCAAAACGGAGCGGTAGTCTCGAGCAGTGTTCATGACTATAACTGATGAAACTAGTCAAAGACTGATGCAATCGAGAAGCGGCTAAGTGTAAACAATTGCACAACATGATGACGTAATATTGTATTGCATCAGAATGATTGTCGATCATGCAGTAATTATTGGCAAGCAAATTCCAAAAATATGTGGGACACCCTGATAGTATGACACCTGAGAGGTTCTCTGATCTCAATGTCATGGTTATCTGTGTCAAACAATATAAAAAATACAACTAGTGCATAGAGACGCACTCTATTCTTAATTGATGAAACGTAAAAAAAATAATTTAAGTATTTAATAAAATAAATTATTTAAAAAAAAATATCAGGGCTCGTCGTCGCACGAGCAGGTGCGCGCGCTGTACTCGGCCATCGCGCGCCTTCAGCCGCAGCTGATCGACCACTGCGAGCATGTGAGTGGATTAACGGTAGGGTTGGATTACGGTAGATAGGACTATCGATTACGGAAATAGCTGGGTACGGTAGTATCAGTTTTGGGTGGTGAGTGGATTAACGGTAGGATTGGGTACGGTAGGGTCGGATTACTGTAAGCGAAACTATTGATTACTGCGAGCATGTGAGTACGGTAGGGTTGGATTACGTTATCGATTGGTTGCTGTTCGATTGGTTACTGTGTCGGATTATCGACCACTGCGAGCATGTGAGTTGTCGCGGTTACTAGGGGGAAGTCCCAACGAAATTTTTATTCAAACGTGTACGTTCTATTGTGTTCAAGGTAAGTTAAAATCGATAAATTCGAGCTGAGTATGCTATTTGCGACCGGGTATTCCCTGTTGCTGAAAGTTTTGCTGGTACAGTATCACAGGTCAAATAAGTGAGACGGTAATGAGTTGTGTATTATTGATTATCGACATCTTCCTCAGCTCTCGCTGCTCTACCTCGCGCGCTCGCTCGCCGTCGTGATCGAGGAGGCGGTGCGCCAGAAGGAACAGGTCTGATCTTTGATCTTTGGTCTTTGATCTCTAATCTTTGATCTTTGATAATGCTCACTGATGTTAGAAAAATGAACGAAATTTTCCACCCTGTAAAATTTTGTTCGTTGCGTAAAACCAGAATGCGCCTGCCTTTCCTTCTAACAGAGCGCACACAAAGTACTTTAGACAGCTTGACAGAGTGCAAGAGAATGTGTGAAACTGAGTGCGATTTAAATTAATATGTTTTCCAGAGAAGCGCACTGATCGCTGAGGCGGTGCAGCAGCAGAAGGAGCTGCAGCCGCAGCTGCAGCTGCAGCGAGAGGAGGTGAACGAAAGGCTAGAAGGGCGAAGAGCTAGTGCTAGGAGCGCCGGGTTAGACAGGACAGGGATAGGCGACTTGGGTAAAACATTTCGCATGTGTCCCCTGGTACGTTACATAGGATATCGTATCACTTTACAACTTTCGTATGCCTGGTTAGGAAGGGGGGGGGATGTGGTTTCGGGCTTTACAGATTTGTAGTATCATTTCTGGCGTGCTCACTATCAATAGTCTTGCGTGGTATACATTTGGGCTAAATCGTTGTTTCTCAAACCCTCGGTGATTTTCGGTTTCGTTAATGCTTGATAGTGGGATGGGGTGAAGCGAAGGTAATCCCGGTTGTGTAGACGTTGGTAAAAAAATTAATCTTTCCAGAAACTGCCTGAGGCGCCCGGCAAGAAGGAGGAGCTCAGTGGAGCGGCAATCGAGGGATATGGTAGCGAGCAGAAGAATGAGGAGGAGTACGGTAGCTGCAAGATCGATAGGACTGAGAAGGTGGAGGAAGGGAAGAGTACGGTAGCTGCTGAGTACGGTAGCTACACCGGGAAACTGTTCGGAAGTGATAAGATCGTGGAGAAGACGGACGAGTACGGTACCGAGGAGGATACGGTAGCGGACCTGGGCAATTGGTGAGTATCGCTGACTGGGTTTATTTATTTCGAGCAATCGAGTTCAAGGATGGCACTAACGAAAGAACAGCCTTGTTCATTCGAATGGTCTGTGAAACGTAGATGTATCTTGTTAAAATATGTTGGAGAAAAGTTGTCACAAAAGTGTCTAGGCGATGTGAGGTTTCATGCACGGGTCAACTCATGGTTTGAGCTGGTGATTTGATTATAACATACGTTTTCCACTTAAATAAAAATTGTATTGCCTAGTCAGTCGATGTGTCGTGGAATAACGATGATTTGATGGTTGCAGTACCATGGGGGATTCTGAATAATTTTGATCCCGTGGATTGTGGGTTTCGTTGTCTCTACTAGTTCAATTCAAGCAGTATTACCTGTAGAAGTCGTATTTGCAGTATTTCCTCCTTTGCAATATTTCCTTAACAATTTGAGCAGTATTTCATAATAGCATCCATTGCAGCACTGAGGCCGGAAAGAAGGAGGAAGAAAAGGAGAAGGAAGATGAGAAGGAAGAGGATGCAGCCCCGTCCCTCTCTCCGTCGAAGGAGCAGACGATGGTCATGACGTCGTCGGTGGAGGAGAACCAGCAGTTAGTGTGGATTACTGGTTTATAAATTTTAAAAATGGGCTGACCTAGGAAGTTAGGAGCATGGTTGCAAACTAAAAAAAACATAGCTCGGAATTTTGCTTCTGTAAAAAAGAGTCATTTTCAGGTTTCTGTCTGGTTTCCGGGACCACAGTCTAGCATTACCTCATCTCTACTGTCGCTGAAATCGAGCTATTACAGATTCCCCCTTGACTCGTTCGAGCCGGCTGCTGCCGCCGAGAAGGAGCAGCTGCCCGCGCTGCCCGTGGAGGTGGAGACTATGAAGAAGGAGGAGATGATTGGTGAGTTGATTATGCTAATTAATTATATTTTAATTCGTTTTATTGATTAGAAGGGCCGTTATACAGATGGTGGGGGGGGGGATTGAGTAGGATTGAAGAGGTTTTATTGGTGTACCAGGATCCCTACTGTCCATTGCTCTGAAGCTGTGAGCTATGTTTACATTGGCACTGCGAAACTCCAATTTTCCCCTACGTTTACTGTCCTGCTGTATCTTATCTACAATACCAGTCTAACCAGGGTTATTTGTTCCATCAATATTCGACTACCGTACCCTGACCATCGTACCCCATGTTGCAGGCGTGCTCACGATCCACGGCGTCTCTCCGTACATCAGGGGGGAGCAGCTTCGCAGTTTCCTCGAGGTGTTCGGTACGGTAGTATTATCGATTGATTGGGGGTTACAGTAGGCGGTGGTTCAATCGTGGTACGGTATTTATTGATTGGTATTGATGGGTGTTACAGTGGGGGGCTGCAGTAGCAGGATTACAGGTCGCGGGATTACTGATTGATATCTTAGCTTGGGATTACCGTATTCTTGGTTCAATTGAGAGGCAGAAGTGCGTAGTTTGAGTTGATGATTGTTCAGGAAAACAAATGGGTTACATTCATTTATGTAGTGCGCCGTAGTGAGAGGTTATAGGAACTGTGAAGCACACATCTGCTTTGAAATTTGTGTGGTATGATAATATTGATTTGAGAGTTGTTACGCACCTTCTTAATAAGAAAATGTGTATGTGAGGGTTATCTTGAATTAAGAAGACATGAATGGATATGTAATCGATATACCAATCGGATACGGTAGCCCTTTTGTCGTTGCAGGAACCCTGAAGGAGTTGCGTCACTACCCGAAGTGTAAGGGATGGATGACGGGATTCGCCGTGTGCCGATACGAGGTACGGTAGCTGCGTGCGCCCTTTCCGAAACGTCGCCTCGACAACATTTCCATTACAGAGCGAGGAGGTGGCGCAGGCGGCGCTCGCGCGCCTCAACACGAAGATGTTCCTCGGCACGGAGCTGCACGTCCGCTCGCTGGCCGCTCTGGCGCGTGAGGATTCGTCCGCGACCGAGGCGGATCCGCTTCGCGCCTCGCCCACCAACACTGATTCGTCCGCGCCCGAGGAGGATCGTGACGCGACCGGAGCGGATTCGGATATGGTAGTCGGCGAGGACACGGTAGCCCTGGATTCGGATGATACGGACACAGAGGCAGTGCTGGACGACTCGTGGGACTCCCTGGATGAGGTCGATTGAGGGATTTATTTAATTGTGTTGTGTAATCATTGGCACTACTTTAGAAGATCAGAATGGCGATAGTAGGGGTTGTCATCTTACCCACAACTGTTCCCAGCGAGCTATGTCTACTAGACTAAGCACACAGCCTTCGTTAGGCTAAGGATGAGCTATTTTAGACTAGGCGATAAAGACCCATTCTGGTATTGTAAAGTAGTGTCCTATTATCGTTTATCGTCGCCCTTGATCTATCCCTCGAAGTACCAGCAATCACTATGTATTTATTCGTCTTATTTTATCTAATATTTATTATCGTCCAAATCGTTGAATCTCGATCATTTATGAAGCCCCCCTCCCCCTCTACTGATATATCATTCGAGTTTAATTGTCTATGAATTTCGAAGCATCTCAATAATCTTTTTCTCTTGTTCGAATTCAATTTTACTCGCTTTTAATATGAAATTAAGAAGTTGTTGATTTGTGTGTTACTCGTCAGTGAAGATGCAAACGTTTGAGACGTTCAGAGTATCTTTATCGATCAATGTCGATTGTCCTACCGTAATCTTCCCCAGATCAGGAGTCGATTAAGAGAGCGGATCTGAGAAAAATTAGCTTTTTGGCCTTTCTCCGGACATTCATCCAGGATTTTCGATTCCGGCCACCATACTCATAGGGCCTGAGGGGCCTTTGACCTTGTTTACAAAAATGATGACGTCATCGGCCGTATTGCGAAATGCGGCGCGCCAGGTGCGGGCATGTGTTGAAGGGATGAAAATTCATAATTTCTCAACTGAATAAGATAAAACAAAAATTCCTTTTGCAGTATGTTAGGCATGCCCTAAGTGTGCTATAGCACCATTGGGATCAAATTCAGGTCGACTACTATGCCGATTTTCAGACCGAGATTTTCACATTTTTCGAGTTCTCTGTATCACGGAGTAATTTCCGACCGACTAAACTAGGTATGTGGGTATACCCCATTGCCACCTCTATCGATGCCACTACTAATGGAATGAATCGGAGCATTAACATTTTTGAAAAAGACATCTGAGTGATTCGAGGTCGCTCGAAGGTCATATTTTTATTGTGTCTTCGACCTTCCCTATATGAAATTTTTCCAACATACCACTCAAATAAAATAATTAGGCCGTCTTATGAATATTTATCACCATAGGAGTTGAATCCGAGACAGTGGATTTTTTGAACCATGACCCGGGGTTCATGCTTCAAAAGTGATCCGAGAATGGACCGAAAAAGTCATGATCGAGAAACTTCAAGTTTTATATACCAATGTATGCTACAGTAGCCCAGTAATACATAGTTCACGGTCTCGGATCACTTTTGAAGCATGAACCCCGGGTCATGGTTCAAAAAATTCACTGTCGCGGATTCAACTCCTATGGTGATAAATATTCGTAAGACGGTCTAATTATACTATTTCAGTGGTATGTCGGAAAAATTTCATATAGGGAAGGTCGAAGACACAAAAAAAATATGACCATCGAGCGTAGGGACCACCATTTGAAGATCCGGGAAAAAAATTCCGGGAAAAAGTGTGAGACAGAGCCGTGTGTGAAATTCCGGCACCGATGTTTAGATTAACGGAGTTCAAGGAGGGCAAACTCGTGATTTCGATTTTTTTCACTGTTTTATTTTTTTATATTTTGCTCGATATTTATACTTTAACTTGAAAGGCCGCGAGTTTTGTTGTTACGAGCGCTAAATAGGCACCGTGGACAACCACCACGCCAAAAATGATGGAATTCTGTAGGCGTCCACGTCCGTTATCGTCGTTGACAGCTCGTCGTGCACCCCAGGCTCACTTTTTATTCGCTTCTTTCGATCGATAACTATACTTTAACTTGAAAGGCCGCGAGTTTCGCTGTTATGTGGGCTGAATAGGCACTATGGGCAACCCCTGTGCGAAAAATGCCGGAATTCTGTAGGCGTCCACGTCCGCTATCGTCGTTGACAGCTCGTCGTGCACCCCAGGCTCGCTTTTTATTCGCTTTTTTCGATCGATAACTATACTTTAACTTGAAAGGCCGCGAGTTTCGCTGTTATGTGGGCTGAATAGGCACTATGGGCAACCCCTGTGCGAAAAATGCCGGAATTCTGTAGGCGTCCACGTCCGCTATCGTCGTTGACAGCTCGTCGTGCACCCCAGGCTCGCTTTTTATTCGCTTTTTTCGATCGATAACTATACTTTAACTTGAAAGGCCGCGAGTTTCGCTGTTATGTGGGCTGAATAGGCACTATGGACAACCCCTGTGCGAAAAATGCCGGAATTCTGTAGGCGTCCACGTCCGCTATCGTCGTTGACAGCTCGTCGTGCACTCCAGGCTCGCTTTTTATTCGCTTTTTTCGATCGATAACTATACTTTAACTTGAAATGCCGCGAGTTTCGCTGTTATGTGGGCTGTCCTCTACTTCATATTTCTCATTTTTATCCACCTCATAAATATGTTCAAATACCGTCTCCACGATTTCACTGAGTTTAATTAATCAATGTTTATAGTATCCCGAATGGCCGCTCATTCCTGGACGATCTACCGTTGCCCCTCTGCGACCAAAATGAATAAGACGAGTTCGACGAGTGTGCGGAATCAATATGAAGGAGGACAACGACGAGAATAAAAAGGTGAGTGTCTACTGATAGATGAATCACTACTGATAGACTTATGGTACCACTTCACGAAGCTAATATTTTTGATAAAATTTTCCACAATCATTGAACGGGTTGCGTACGTTTCATTTATTCATGAGCCACCGAATTTGTTGGACAATCGTGGTATGGTTCACCTACGTTCGACTATGTATTCTCAAAATTGACAAAATAGACATATTTGAGAAAATTGTCGCCATGTAAACGAGTAATCTCCACTTCAAAGCTCCTTCAATGAAACGGACGTTGATTCATGTTCAGATTGACCCATTTTGTCTATATCCCTTTCGTTTATCCATTTCCTTTATATCGTCATTGAAATATTAGCTTTGTCATAAATGAAAGCAGTCCAACGCTTCCATTTTTTTTAGATGCGAGCGAATTCGAACGGTCTTTTCCAATTCTAAAGCCAATTAAAGGAGGAGTAACAGGAATGAATGCCAGAGACTCCTGCAACGAAATCCCGGGACTTGCAATTACAGTAGTTAGCCGTTGGCTCTTTGCCAAAGTCCCTATTCCCATCTCCCGTACCTCGATTGAGAGAGGGATGAGTGCGATCGATGGGAAGAGGCTAAGGGGAGACATGGGTAGATCAATGCGCACTCTCTTCCCATAAAATCCGCTGTTCAAAACCCCCGCTTTTGCCTGGACTCAGGGGAATACTGGCACTATGCCAACTCGCGATAACTCGGTTCATTGATGTCGTGGAAACACGGGAGTTCCGGAATTCTAATATGGTTATGGATTGCTACAATGTGACGTTGACAGATTAGTCACCAAAATATTCATGTTACTCCTCCTTTAAGCTGAGTGCACGCTCGTATTCGACAATAACTGTTCTCACAGATAACTCCCCTCTTAAAATACTGTGTTTTATTGATTGTTATCACTATCATAACCTGTCATGGTTCCAGGAATGGTCCCCTCGCTTCTTCCCCTTTCTTCTCATCCCGTTCTTCCGATGCGGAGATGACTGTTGGGAAGAAACAAGTGCTCTTGCACTCGGCCCCAGAAGGTAAGAGTGGGGAAAAGGAAGCACGTTTGGACAGTTATTGAGCGAAAATTAAATAAGAGGGTTTCAAAATGCATAAATTGGCGCATCTTGTTGCATTCCTCAAGGTTGATTGCGATTTGTGTGATAGCGATTATGAATTTTGGAGAATTATTATCCCACTGTATTTAAGTTTCATGAGTAACGTTAGCAATGGTCCTATTAGATCAACACATTATTAAATACAATTTTATTTGCAGATGCACGTGGGCAAGATGACGACCACTCTCAACAAGGAAGGAACTTCTCATGCCGACCAAGGAGTTTAAAAGCTAAGTCGCGCCCCCCTTAGGATGGTATGGACCAGGTGTCCTACCGGGCTCCCCTCAGGGTGGTGTGGACCAGGCGTCCCACCGGGTGTGGACCAGGCGTCCCATCGGGCTCCCTTTATGGCGGTGTGGACCAGGCGACCCACCGGGTGTGGACCAGGCGTCCCACCGGGCTTCCCTTAGGGTGGTGTGGACCAGGCGTTCCACCGGGTGTGGACCAGGCGTCCCACCGGGCTTCCGTTAGGACCGGGCTCCCCTTAGGATGGTATGGACCAGGTGTCCTACCGGGCTTCCCTTAGGGTGGTGTGGACCAGGCGTCCCACCAGGTGTGGACCAGGCGTCCCATCGGACTTCCGTTAGGGTGGTGTGGACCAGGAGTCTCACCGTTTAGTACCTCTCATACGAGAGGTATTGAATACTATTTCAGGAGCCGTAAGACTTCGGCTGCTCAGATATTCACTCAAGGAGAGGCGCGCATCTCCTCAGCGTGGACGCGTCCGATTCGGCTGTCGCTGATAAGGGATTCAAGTATCTCAAAGAGGTACGGTGGTATTTCATTGATTTCCCATCGTTAATATGGTGAATGTGCCACCATGGTGAAATCTCGAAAATATGAAATCTCTCTTGCTTATCCATGCTATATATATATTTAAATTTAATCCTTGCTCTGAGATCGCTGATTAATTAATCAATGTTTATAGTATCCCGAATGGCCGCTGTAGAGTACGGTGGATTACGGTAGCCACCGATTATCGATCGATTTCCTATGGTTGCTGCAGATTATCGATCGATTTCCTACGTTAGCTACCTTTTATCGATCGATTCCCTCTCTCTCTGTTATTATAAGTTTCTGTTGTTCTTCACCTAACTATGATATAATTGAATTTCTCCTGCTAAGCATCTCATTTCGTTTCGTTGTTGTTCTCTCCTGTTTTGTAATTTGATCAGTGATATAGATATCGAATACGTGAGTACTGTAAGTACTTAAGTTGATGATGATCTCAGTCAAATCCCATTTGTTTCCTCTTCTCAGTTCATCCAATGCTAATCTATATATTGATACCTCGTTAATGTCTCCATAAAACTTACACTTTTCCACTACTTTTGCTATCTTTTTTCACAAGTTGATAAATCGTTATCGGAAAAATGATGATGTTTCTATGAAAAATTATTGCGTCGATTGCGTTTACGATATTTGAAGAAAATGTATGTGCCCTAGCTCAAAGGTTTGGCGGACTTACCGTAGTTAAACAAGTCAGTTTGCGATGAACTGCCCTTTGGTCACCATTGTCATAGTTTCTTTGCCGTAATTTTTCTGGGTAGGGGCATGTTAGAGTCTTTTTGTATTTGAAGTCATCAACCCAATGCCGACCCCATTGTGTTCTGTATTTCGCCAATCCTTGAAACATGAATATTCCGCGAGCTCAATTTGCCGTAATGCTAGCCTTTCTTTGACGTTGTGTTATAATTCCGAGCACCCGAATGTGGGCCTTATTGTAGGTATTGTTCCCTGTCTATCGTCTAACGTTAGCCATCCTATCTGATGTTAGCTTATTGTTGTTTTGCGTGTTATCCTTATGGTAAAATTTTTCCTTATCTTTCCTTAATTAAGAATGACGGGCGTCCGCGAGCTGAATGAGGTGGCTCTGCGCCGACTGCGCGCCGTCCAGGTAATTTGTTTAATGATTAATCAGGTTTATATTTTAATATTTTATATTATTCTCTAGGACTGTTGAGTAATACGTGTTCTGCTGAGCGTGCTTGGCGGCCAGAAAATAAATATTTGTTGGTACAGAAACCGCACAGAGCACCTAGTTTCAAGTCCATCCATTGACTTCGTTATAGGTAGGTTTTTTTTTGTTAGCGCGCCTACGTACAGTTCATTGACATGCAATGGTCGACCCGCGCTTTACCTAAACACTGGAACGTAAATGTCGCCACCCCAGCGATTAGCACTTTTCTCAAACTTTAGAGATTGTGTGGTGTAAACGACTAAATTTTGGTGCACTCAGAGTTGAATGACCCCACTAATGATAGTTTGTACGCCCGCTGCCGGACCTCGGTATACCTGCCAAAAATGTTTGTTCCACTAGTTAGATCTCGTACAAAACCGTTTTTTTCAACCGTTGCACTCCCGCAGATCCTGAAGTTCTAGAAACACTGCATTTTCACGATAACCAAGGCGATACGCTGATGTCAGAGATAGTTTATTGATTTTAAAAGTAAATATAAGTAAATATTCCCAGGAGTATGTCTCGCTGATGGTGGAGATGGAGCAGCGGCTGCTGCAGGCGAGGATCGGCGCCGCGAGAGCCAGGTGCGTGATCTTTGATCTTTAGTATTTGGTCTTTGATCCTTGCTCTTTCATTTTTTGTTCTCTGGTCTTTGATCTTTAATTTACTATTTAGTCCCTGGTTAACACAGTTAGCAAGTGCGATGATATTTGGTATTGCGCGATCCAGAGGTGTTGTCTGATTGGATGATTGTTATGTTTGGGGCCTTATTTATGCGAAGTATATAAATCGATCCGCTAGTTGATTCGGTGTTCCGTGATTGAGAAATAATCAGAAGGAGATTAGCTGGGTAATTATATCCAGTTTTTTCTGTTTTTTTTTTCCTACAAACCAATAAATCGGCGCAGAAAAAAGCGAGGTATTCGATGTTTAGTGCTATATTTGGAGCCTGTGAAGATATTCGATATAGCTCGCACTAGTTGATTTGATGTTGCGTGCTCGAGCGATAAGCAGGTATGTATTTTATGTCTAATGTTACCGGGTTTTTCTTTTTTTCCAAAAAATCAATAATTCGGAGCAGCGAGAGCGAGGTTTAAAAAAAAAATTTGAGCGGGGGGTGGGCGTGAAAGAATGTAAGGCGGTGATGCAACCAGCGGCTGTTCCAGGCTGTAATCAGCTCCAATCAATATGTGACTTGGCGTTGCTCAGTTGATTGGTATTGGCTAAGAGGTTGGATGTCTAATAAGATTGCGCTCGCCGCTTGTTGACAAATATTATTCGAAGTAGTGTGGCCAAAGTGTGGGAAAGGTTTGGAAAAAAGATTATTGAGATTTTCTGGGGTTCATGAGAGATCGCTCATCTTCGTGTGCGCAACTGGGATAAATTGTTCACCGGTATTTTTATTTGTATTGATAGAGAGACAATTCTCGAAACAATCCAGAGTGCGCTTGAAACGTTTGCGAAAGTTGCAATGCGACTCGGTGCTTCGTAGTGACAGTATCAATCCCAGAAGATCCAATGCTTTGATCATGTTATGTTCTCCAATTGAATGTATTTGTATTTATGAATCTACTTGTAGAACTGCATGTAATTGAGTAAGCATGTAGTCTCTGTAATCTTCCTTATTTTTTCAGTATTTTATCTTTGATTTTTAATCTTTGATCGTTAATCTCAGGACGCTGGTTGGCCACTCGTACGCCTCTCTCACCGGCGTCGACGACGTGGAGGAGATGAGCGCCGTGGTGAGGTGAGTGCGAAGAATGGGAAAGGAGGGAATAGGGGGTTACGGTAGACACGTGTGCTATCGATTAGTGATTTTAAGTTATCTTTTCCTTTTCAAATTGGACTTACGGAATGTGGTAAGGTGATGGTGATGAATGGGGAAAGAGAGGATGGGAGGGTAAACGGACGGCTCATATTGAATCTTGCGGGCCGCTCCTGATAACTAGTGACACTGAAACACAACTCTGCGATGCAACCCCCGGAGGAGAGGCCTGAACTGCTGCAAACAGAGAGTACGCATTGCTACTGCAAAAGTCTGTCAGCCAGACCCAAATGAATCGCGTCATCTCTTATGTGTTCATTGCTTATGTTAGGCTGTAGCACCGCGAGTAAAACCCGCAATTGCACGAGGGTGGCTGCACCAAGGAAAATTCTTCGAGTAGTATCCCCCCCCCCCCTCCACGCACGCGCTATAGTTGGGAAGACGAGGGCGCGAGATGAGAGGATGAGAGATGAGAGGTAGATGATTGATCCATTGCAGAGTGGACGTATCGCCCGCTGCAGTGTTCGGCCTGGTGAAGGAGGACGAGGAGAAGGAAGAAGAGGAGAAGAGTGAGGGAGTGAGGAAGAGGAAGGGAAAGGAGGCGAAGGGAGGTGAGAATAGATGTGGGATTGTATAAATCGAGATAGAACATTGCACTTGAGTAGGATAAGTAGAAAAGGAGGAGAAGGAAGGAGGAACGGAATGCAGAAGGTAGACTCGTGCTTCACTGATGCTACGTAGCTCACATATTCGGGAATGCATGATTTGCGACACAGCAGTGTGTAAAATATTATCAATACAAAGCGCTAGCCAGCCCTGATGTAAATATGATGCTCTGCAAAAAAAAGGGTCAATCGTGCTTCACCGATAATACTAGACAAACGTTCACGTGAAATTTGCAATATTTCCTCCGATCTGAGTTCAAGAAAAATATATATTTAATAAATAAATACAAAATAATAATATCTAAATATAATTTATCTCCAGACGCGAAGAAGGAGGAGGACAGTGACGATGAGGAGGAGGAGGCGATGCCGAAGAAGAAGGTGAGGGGATATTTATATTTATTTTGCAAAACTAATAAAAAAATAAACACTTTTTGGTCAATTGTTTGTGTAATTAGATTTTCTCTTACCTAACCGAATCCCGAACACTAAAGGTGTTAGTCAGGAAGAGAATTAGCGCGAGTGAAACACACATGTTGCAAGTATGAAATTCGGAAAAAAGTAGCATTTTATAGGTATCGCTGATTTGTGTTTCTAATTCATTTCATAAGGAATGTGCACTGTCACTTTCAATGTGTGTCTCATGGACCTCTAACATAAACACTCAACACTTGTCAGGTGGTTGTTCAAGGACCTTGTACATGCTCCAAGATCTGGTCTACCTTTTGACTAGGTTATAGCAGCCTGAATTATAAACGTGCAGGCTGCGAAAGACATCAAAGATCACTCCCATCATTCCAGTCCTCTCCTCCTCCTCCGGCATTCCGTCCGTACGGCATCCTCGAGCCGGGCTGCGCCAAGGAGGCCAGAAAGGCGGCCAGAGCGGTCAGATTTGTTCATTTATTATTGTATTATTGTTATTGTTTTTATTTCTAATTTACGAAAAAATACTGCTAGTGCTCTTATTTATATGGTTAAATTGGCCAGCTACGCTGCATCAGCACTAGGAAAGGAATGCGGGTAGTCAGTCTAGAAGACGAACCGGGTTCACTTTTGTTTGTCGGAGAAGTAATATGAGTAATGTGAGCGGCTTGCGGAGTGCTATTGCCATAATTGTTTTGCAAGATTTATTCTAGTGCGCGTGCAACACGCATGCGGCTTGTCGCTGAATCGCAAGACACTTGGCATTACTAGAATGATTTGAGTTTCAGATATGTGTGAAATAGGAGCAATGTTGGCATTCTTTAGTTTATGCCAGAAGCCAGAATCTAAAATTAATTTCCAAAAACAATCACAACATATCAATCATTCCGATCGATACCGTAACCAGAGACGCCAATCTAGACACTGCTCAATAAATTTTCGAGTTCAATCGATACCGTACCCCCGATTGCACATACCGTAGCCCCCCACTGCAGGCGGCCGAACTCGCAATCACCGCGGCTACGGTACGCGCGCGGATTATTGATTGCGACCGAGCGACGACAAAGCTGCTCGCCAGCCTGGAGAAGCCCGAGCTGGACACGATCTTCAAGCTGCTCGCGGTGTAGCCGACGATTACCACTATCCCCATTCCTGCCCAAATTTGTACATGGTGTACGAAATCGACGTTTCTCACCCAATCACTTTTTATCCATTCCTTCCCAAATTATGATATTAATCGATGTTTGCCTGTGATTCGTGTTGGTTGTTCGTGCAAGATAGAGATAATAAAGTATTGATTTGTGGTTTTTGTTGAATGGATGGGTAGTAGAGTTACGAAGAGAATTAAGGCATTTGGTTCAGTAATTACTAGCGTTAGATTCAGCGGTACCAAAAGTGCTTATGAACATTCGCCGAATTTCTGCTGGGAATTCACTAGTCATTCACTAGTCATTTACCATAGAGAATATTATTTGTCTACTGTCTAGCCAGTGATAGTAGTGGTGAAATAATCACTCAGTATGGTGAGCGACGTGTTCGAGAGGGCGGTGATCTTTGATATTGTTTAATTTATCGATTGGTTACAGTAATCGGCATCATCACTAACAGCAGTCTGCTGTATCTGATACGTCGTGATACGCGAGTGTCGCTTGGGGCTTACAAGCAATTGCTCACGATTTTCGCCTCGGTTCGATCTGTTTCTGACTGTTCTACACGGAGTGATTGAGCCGGTATTGTCCCCAATCATTCACTTTGCAAGCATTTTTTCGCATCCCTGACCAGAGAGAGAGAGAGAGTGTGTCCAATGAAGAGACCATTTCTTATTATGCCATTCCATACACGATCGAATCATCCTAATAGTTCATTTCTCAGAAGTTAATAATCGCCAATACGACATTCGGTATTGCCTCCACCGTTGTTGATGATCGAGTTTGTTTTCTTCTGTTACAAGTCTAAATCACGGTGGTCGAAAAAGATGAAATTGAGCAATCTTTTCACTGTCAAACTAAAATTATGTGTGAAACGTAACTGAAAAAATGCCATTTTTCCCAAACCAAAGCGATTCTGAATGAGTAACGAAGAAAGGAATAATCTGAGAGAATAATAATATTTCCAGAGACTACCCTCGCTCTACTGTGCCTGTTTCGCCGTGCCTTTTACAATACTCTAATGAACATTCATTTTCTTTATCGCTTCTGGGCTGTGAGAAAACCTCATTTGATCTCGCTCTTCTCTCGAACACCATTCGTATTCTTCCTATCGTCGATTCCTTTCACGGAATCTATAGTCTGGTGAGAAATACGGGTCGTCTCTTCCTTCTTCACACTATCTCACCGATCAGAGAGGCGAGAGAGCGTGCGAAAGGAAGAGATAATTACCCGTATTTCGAACAATTATTGCGGAAGATTGTTATTTAATTAAAAGCACGGGGAAACAATTGAGCAATCGTTTCTTTTTTCAAACTAAAGCGATGAGTGAAACACATCTGATTCGTTGTGCGATGATTTTTTTTAGCTTTCTTTTTGTTATTCGACAAGTGCAGGTACCTCCTCTGCATGTTTTTCCTCACCGGGGGAAGTACAGAATGAAGCGACTAAATTGCTTCGATCTGAATTCGAAAAGAAACTCGGAATGAACATCGCGCGTGGATGGATCGTGATGGTCCATTGGGTAATTATATACTTTATTTTGGATAATTTCCTGTTGTTTTTTGTCAGAATTTATTCTGGTGTTGAATTGCTTCATCCCATTGAATAGCAGAACCTTTTTTTTTGCATCGAGATGACATTGTTATCTCAATAATTTCAGCGAAACGGCTGGGAAGACCCTCGACTCGTTTTTACCGCTAATCATGTTTGACTCAGTCATTGTTATCTCATTTTCACTAGGTAATGAATTTGTCTCATCCGAAAAGTGAAGAAAAGTGAAGAACAGCTCTCTTTATTCTCTTCACCGATTCATACGAGCTCTTTCTCACTCAGCAAGCGCGACAGTCCGCTGAAGGTAGATGTCATCATTTCGCATTCCAGCAGCCACTCTGGGGACGCTAACGTACTCTTCTATACGACAAACGAAAAAGTTATCGAGTACCAAAACAAACATTCACCTAACTCTGCTGATTGCAGTTACGGCTCAGGTTACTTTCTAAGGCAATAACTGTTTGCGAAAAATAGGTTTTTATTTTCAGACCCTGGTCCCGTTCATTTTCGTCTCCGTTCCCTACTTCTTCTGCCTGAATTTTCCCTATTTTGGAATGTCTGTCGGAATTTTAGCGGAACTCAGGTTCTCTAACTGAATATCAAAAATTCGAATTCGAAGGAGATTTTCCAGTTCCTTCCTGACTTCTTGCTTCCCCGCATGGGACGCAGTCATCGTGATTCTGCTGATTGCCGATTACCGTACCGCGGTGTGGTCGATGGTGCGGAAGCGGTGTGGTACGGTAGCTCCGATAAAAATGGATCAATCGATGATGAAGAACACTCTTGCATGATTGAATAGCAAATTTGTCGAAAGTGAGAAATATGTTCTAACCTTCATTGTTTTACTTGTCTTTCTTCTCAATTTTTATTCGTTCTGTGATAATTGTTATTTTGCACCATTTGATTGGATTTTTCAAATTTATCGGATCGACTGACAACAGTGGAAACAAAATTAAAGAAGAAATGAATAGGTATTAGTAGGTAACGATAGTGTAATAATACGCGTAGTCAATAAGAAACGATAACGACATTCATTGGCCAAGGAAATGAGACGGCAAGGTTGTTAATTTGCCGGCGAAGATTGGCGAAGAATTTCTCGTTATCACGTTCATATTTTTAATCAACATTAACGAATACCGAAGAAGGGAGGCTGCGAGGGATGCGAGGTATGATCATTGATAGTTTGGGGAGTGAGATTGTCAACTATGACGGGAATTCAATGTTCCATGCATGCAAATCGTCTCGTGATTGAGTCCACATCCTCAATCAATTCTTCCTCAATCGGAATCAATTCCGAGTGAACACCACACATCGTACAGTGCACTGCCTCTCCCCTCCCTTCCGCTCGTCCGCTTGCCGTATACGCGCAGGCGCGGCAGACCGCGTGACCGCACGCGGATAGAAGGGCGCGCTCGGCGGGAGATGGCCAATAGCAGGACGTGCATGCGCGAGGAGCGCGAGGGTCCTCGAGTAGGGGAGCGAAGGCGGTCGGGATTCTGGAAAGGAGGGATAATTAGAAGTGATATGATTCTATTATTGCCATTCTGCAAGCCCAATTCCAAAAGTCAGGATGTGATGATTTCACTCCCCTTTTCAGAAGGGATAAATAACTGCGATCCACAGTTTGGCGTATAATTATGTGAAACAATAATACCCGATTCTCACCTGCAAATCGGGCATTCCTCATAGGCGAAGGCAGCGCACTCTCCGCATACAATATGAAGACAGGCGCGTGAGACGACGCGGCTGTCCGGATGGTCGCGGTCGCACGCGCGGCAAGCGCGACTGAAGCGGTCGCCGCGATGGTAACTGAAGGGAAATTATTGAAGACCACAGATTCGATTTCATCGACAGACCTCCGTTTCCACGATCACAACTTTCTATTTTCAGGGACTGTAATGACAACGGAATAAATTGAATAATGAATGAATGGTGAAGATTTTTTTGAGCGAAGTCGTACCTTTTTTTAACAGTGCTAATACTTTTTTCAAGATTTCGTTTCCACTTTTCGAGACTTATCTTCGCAGTTTTCGAGTGACAGTGCAAAAAGGCAGTAACACGAATCCGATTTTCGATTTTAGCGATTTCCCGATTTCGTCTTCTATTCTTCACGTTTCGCCAGATGAGATATGTTTTTGGCAGAGCAAAACATTGCTTTTTTTCTTCAAACACGTGCTGATTTTCGAGTCCATTCAAAAGAGTTTGAGTGAATTACGATCAAAAGTTGACTGAAAGTAGTATCTAGACGATGAGGACCATTTCGAGTGTTATCTCACCTTTCCTCATCGACTGCCCTCAGCGACTGGATGAAGTTGTCGCGGGCTGCCTGGACGGTAGCGTCCATCGCTGCCTCGTCATCGTCGTCTTCGAAAGCGTCATGGGTGGTCGGGAAATCGCCGTGGGTGGTCTGGAGGGAGTCACCGTGGAGGTAGGCCTCCATCTGGGCGATCTCGGATTTCATTGAGTCGTCGTAGACAGGGCAGAGCATTGAGGAGGAGATGAGGGAGTCTGGAAGGAAACGCATTGATTATTGTAGTCATGCGATTAGAGTGCGCAATACGAGCAATCGTCTCTTCATTTCACACACTCTCTCGTTGCTCTGACCGGTGAGAAAGCACGTGAAATGAAGAGACGGTGACCCGTATTTCGAACTCTAGACGCGAGACAGGAAAGTATGAGGCCGGAGAGCGTTGAATGAAGAGTGAGCATCGCGAAGGCATGAAAGGCGACGCTAAACGTGTCGTCTATGCGAGAGAGAGTGTGGTGAATGATGAGCGTAGCGTCCGTTTTGGGTCAAATCAGTTGACCAATCGCAGATCCAGGTATGCCAGAAGGGTTTTTTTTGTATTTTGTGACCCAACCTATCCATATTGACAGATGCATCTTGTGAACTTTTGACCTTCAGGCAAGCCCATGATTTTGAAAAATTTACAATAGGATTGCCAGAAGGGAAATATCATGGTTTTGAAATATTTTTAAATTTTGTAAAATTGGGTTCACAATCAGGAATCGATTCAATTATTTATCTAGCGCGGTACGATTTTGAAATTGAAAATATGTAATCAGGTTTGACAGAAGGCATGTTTTTGAAAATCGAAAGCGTTATCAATGATTATACAGTTGCAAACATTCCAAAATTCGAATATAAAGCATCCACAGGAAAAATGAATATGACCAGCGTCTTCAGCACCCTCGAGAACCCTGAATAGCAATATTTGGCAGAATCGACATTTTTTTAATGTGCCGACCCTTGTCCGATTCTTAGGCGAACGGGCTCATAACAGGGATACGGGGGACAGGAATTGAATTGAATTGGAAAATACCATTCGAAAGGAATGATAGAAGAGCGCTGCAGGAGTGAAGAGGGGCAATAGAGACTGAAGACTGAGAGTCATTACCACCCTTATATACCCCCAAGGTAGATGCCACCGACGCCGATCTGTCGGGAAGACTCCTATCGTAAATGCGAGACAGTGGGTAAAATGAGGAGAGTGACGCCCGAATCTCAACAGTCATCAGATCAATTGGTCACTGCAGGTATGCCAGAAGGTATAGGTCAGTCCGATCTTTCTATATTGATGCGTCTTATGAATAATTTTAATTGTTAATTATTAAAGCCACGAATATTTGTTTGCTATCTACAATTTTTTTTTCCGAGAATTTAAGGCAGCAACTTTCAATGAAAATGCAATATTTAACATTTGTTTATAGAAAAAACAATTTAGAAATAAAATAATTAAGAATTGCAGTAAGAATCGTATTCGGAAGTGAGAACAATGTTGGCAATAGTTAGGACGAGTTATGAAGTTCTCGAACCACGCATCAAGCATGTACCACCACGGATTAGGGACGAAGTTTTCATAATGTTTGCCTATTTCGAACCGAATGCGATCGTTCGTTGCGGGATTGAATATGAAGTGCTCTGGATTTTTCTTTACGTACTGCAATTATTGTTTTATTCCTATTGAAAGGCAATTTTGATACCTCAAGTTCCGTCTCCCACAATTGCCGCAATATCCGTATGGTCGATGTCTCGTGATATGCGAAACTTCCAACGCCCAGAGACGCCGAGTCGAAGGCGTGGCTGTGAAATCAACATGAAATCCGATGGTAGAAGCAAAGGGCTAGTTATAGTGTGTTTCAGATGCTCAGCACAGTCAATGTGCTAATTATCGAGCCATTAATTGTCTGGGAGAGAGGAAGGGAAGAGGTAGAGGTGAGGAGAGCAGGTAGATCACTAGCTTCCTCCCGGCCTCTTCCTCCCTCCTCAATTCACTCAGTTCGTCAAAGGTCAACGGCGAGGGGAATCTATCTGGCGCACGGATGCATGGAAATTTTCGGATACTAAACAACAATACAGTCGAGTCTTTGTTCAACCTGACCGCGAGCATTTCAATCAGCCAATCAGTGTCGATTTGAAGATGGTAAACGTTTAGCGTTACGTAATTTGTGAGACACGGTATCATTGTTTTACTAGAGCAGAATAGGTTGAAATTCTGAAATAATTTTTTTTAAATCACCGAAATATCAGAACACTTTCTTACTCGGGAAAAAATTTGAACTTTCAACTTTGGGTGGAGAACATTCTGAGCGTAACTCTTCAGAAACAATTCGGTGATAAATGTCGTATGCGTATGCGATTCTTCAAAATGAAGCCGAATGTCGGAAGGTTTTGCCAATAGAATTAGGGAGAGGAATCTGAAGATATGTATTCGAATTCGGTTATTTCAAAGCTATTCTAACTAGGGTTAGCCGTTCGGAAATCGGAAAGGCCGAAACTCAACTGGCAAAATCACTCTCTTTCCGGAATGAGAGTCGAACAATGGACAATGGAATTTCGGACAAAGGAATAGTTTCTGAAGAGTTTCGGAAAGTTCATTGTTCGACTCTAGAGTGTCGAAAACGACTGATAGCGAGTGTGACAAGTCGCGAATGATTTTGAAACGACACGCCACTTGAAATGAAGGTTCATTCTCTCTTGAAATGATTAGGAGGCACGCCGTTTACAGTACATCCACACGTGAAACGTATCTAATATTTGTCCACAGTCACTCATTTCTCCATTCCCCAATCATACTTTTCTCAATCCACTGGAAGAATGAAGCGGCGCGTCGTTTCTCTTCGAAAACGACACGTCGTTTCAACTCATTCGTGGCCAGTCGCTCTCAAACGACTGGTCCGTGACGTCGTGTCGTTTACAAATGGAAACGGCACGCCGATCATTTTCGACACTCTATTCGACTCTCATTCCGGAGTGATTTTGCCAGTTCAGTTTCGGCCTTTCCGATTTCCGAACGGTTAACCCTAATTCTAACCGTTCCTCTGCAGCCTTTTCAAGAACCATGGAGCTGGTTTCGATGAACAAGAAGTGAATGAACTTCTTGTAACAATTGTTTGAAATAGCGCAAGAAAGTCATTGTTGATCAGAATCTGTCAAAGAAAATCACTTTAATTACATGATTTTGTTGAATCAGGAAGGTAACCGATCTAGCGTTGAATATTCTGAAGTGAAATCGGCCCAAGAGGTTAGCGTTTCGATTTCTTCCTGATTTCGTAATGCACTTTGCTTTAACTTGATCGATAAAATAGCGCTGAAGTATGGAAATGAAATTAAAGTTTGTTTTAATGCCTCTTACAACGGTTTCCTTGATATTCGTTTTCTTTTCAGAAAGAACGAATGGATCATTGACTATATTAACGTTCTGACTCCCCGTGATACATTTCACAGCAACGTTTAATGTCTGTATTCGCTCAAATATTATTCCGCAAAATCGATTACATCCTCTAGTGACGGCAATTTGTACCGCTTCGATTTTGAGTGCTCTCGAGCGTGAGGACTCGCATAATCCGAGCAGCCTCACATTGATCGTTGATATCTCGTTAAGATCATTGCTGAAAAGGAGGAAATGCTGTTTAAAAAGGGTTTCGTTTTTTGCAATCCACTTTAAGACAAAAAAAAATAAATATTGAATTTCTCACTGGTCTA
The DNA here is from genome assembly GCA_000180635.4 of Pristionchus pacificus. NCBI lineage: Eukaryota > Metazoa > Nematoda > Chromadorea > Rhabditida > Neodiplogasteridae > Pristionchus > Pristionchus pacificus. The sequence continues at coordinate 19,202,762 of CM026579.1, forward strand.
CTCTACAGAGTATGTCAAGCAGGCAGTCATGATCAAGCGTGGATAAGTGATCCTCCATGTGAGATTTACAGTCGATATTAGAAAGTATTAGATTCGAATCGAAAAGACTATCACTTTTTCTCACCTCAGTGAACGCATACCGACTGTAAATCTGTAAATCTCTCCTAATCGAGTGCTCCTGTAGTAGGCATTGCCACTAGGGTTGAACTAGATAATATCATCATTTTGACGACATTAGAGGAAATCATTGAAAGATTGAGTTGTAACGCTTTATCCGTCTGGGATACGAAATACATCAACAATACATGGACCTTGATTACGAACAGATTGATACTACTAGTCGACTTCTCATTCTCTCCTCGCTCCAATTTCTCTTCTCGTATTTCTTCGACGCTATGGTATCGCAATAGGTCTGTACGTTAACTCACTAGAACTGCATGCTTTATCGGATGCAAATAGTGACCTAACACAATTAAATTTGAGGAATGGATCAAAGGTGTCAGGAATGCAAGACGAGATAACAGATGAAACGGGCTGATCTATTGCGACATGGTGAAATAGGAAAGAGATGGGTCTAATCGAAGAGCAACGGGGTTAATCTCTCCTCGCTCGAATTCCTCTTCTCATATTTTTCCGAGCCTACGGTATCGCAATAGTTCTGTACATTCTCGCACCAGTTATGCATGCTTTATTGGATACAAAATGATATCAAACACAATCAAAGTTAAGTCGAATCTAATCGAATAACAACGGGAGTTAGTCTCTCCTCGCTCGAATTCCTCTTCTCACCGAGCTTATCACATTCAATAAAATGAATATAGAAAATATAAATAATAGAAATACATACAATAAATGGGAATGACATCTAGATGGAGAACTTAGGGATACTAACAATTGAGTTTTTTCAGAGCCCTTCCTGTTCTTCACGACACGATATGGAAATTGTTCTGTACTCACTAGAATTCTCACTAGAACTGCATATTTTATCGGATACAAAATGATATCAAACACAATCAAAGTTAAGTCGAATCTAATCGAATAACAACGGGAGTCAATCTCTCCTCGCTTGAATTCCTCTTCTCGTATTTCTCCCACGCTACGATATCGTAATTGTTCTGTACATTATCTCACTAGATGCTCATACTGCATGCTTTATCGAATACAAAATGACATCAATTATAATCAAAGTTACAACGGATAACGGGAATTAATCTTTGCTCGCTCGAATTCCTCTTCTCACCGCAGCCACGACATCCTCGTACTTGTCCATGTGAATGAAGCGAATGTGCTTGCCTCTCTCAAAATATTATTGTCTACAACATTTTCGCAAAATATTAAACCGTTTCGCGTAAAACACTCGAAACAAACTGTTCATCCACACTTGCCGTAACTTGGATAGGGAGGGCAGTGTATGTTCCCGATGCGAAACGCGATACAGTATGCTAGCAACTTTTTCGAGCGAATCGAATATTGATTTTATTTTTTTAGTTGTCTTCAAATTATCGATTTATTGACTTCTTTTGAGTTTATCTACTATTCTTTCGCTCTCAAATAACTTATACGACTCGCAAATATCTTAAAAAATCACTAACTCGACTCTTATTTCATTTTTATCAGTAAATATGGACACCTTCCACTTTTTGCCTTTTTGAAATGTCTCGATTTCATTTTCTCGCCGCTATATCAGGTCTTCCCACCTAACCAAACCACTCCTATTTTATCGGCCAAGTCTTTCTCACTCCCCTGGTAACTCAGGATCCCCGAATTTCTGGTGCGGAAGTACTGAAAACTTAACTTGAATGTCGTGACTCTGGCCAAATTTGCATTTTTCTCCCGTTTTCATTCTCCCATCATTATACTAGGGCTTCCCACCTAACCAAACCGCTTCTAGTTTATCGCCCATACCTTCCTCACTCACCCGATGACTCTCGATCCCTGAAATTCTCGTGCGGAAGTAACGAAAACTTTAGTTTTGTGTCGAGTTTGTGGCGCACAGCGCACTTTCCCGAGATTTTGACCCTCCCATCGCTATATTATGTCTTCCCACCTTACTAAACCATTTCTAATTTATTGCCCATGCCTATTACATCCCCATTTTCAATTTTTGATTCAAAAGCAATCGGATGTACTTTGTAGGTGCTCAGAATGTATTTACGATCATAAAAGATATATTTTATAAGCTAATACAAAAAAATATATTAATTAAAAAATGCGAGATCATAAATCTGACCTAGCGCAACTTCGAGGGGAGTACGGTAGGCGAGCATTTTCAGTGTTATTTTTGTAATCATAAATATTATTGTTTTTCATCATTTTTTCAAGTTTATATTTTTATAATATGATTCGGCACTGTCGAATGCATTGGTCGAGCACAAATGATTATTTACTTCTTGTCTTTAAGAATTAGCCGCTGCCCTCTCTAAACTTGGAGTCATAATACATCACGTAGGAATTACTTAGAGAATACAATAGAGTGAAATGAGCAACTCACGATGAAGAATTCCCTCAGCACTCCGTTCTTGCCTCCTTGATCCATGGTCACATTGCTCATTCGCAGATTGAGATAGCAGTCGCAACTCTCGAGTGTGCCTGTAAACATGATTTTTAGGACTTACATTTAGTGTTAGTATCTTTACCGGGAATTCATCGTTTCATTTTTGAAAGGACCTATCGGCAACTATTCGAACTAGTGAATAAAATACGGATCAATTTCTAGGAACAGAATAATAAACTAACCATTCGCATACTTGTCCCCTCTCAGCTCCACTAGCACCTTCTTCCCCGCCAATCCAGCGATGAAACTGGCCATGCCCTCCCGCATCTTCCTGCTCTCGTTCATGATTTCTACAATTTAAAGTGTTATAAACAACTAAAAAACAGGTCAAAACAAGTAAAAAACAATAAAAAAACAAGTGAAACAAGGGTCTGATCGGCTAGTTCACAGTAAACGCGCGCGCGACATGTTTAAACTTGTTTCCTCTGCGTCTCTGCCCCAGAGGGTTTCTCTGGCGCTCTCATCTAGGCGAACGATCACACAGACATGGGTAGAGTTTGAAACACGGGTCGCCGTCTCTTCATTTCACGTGCTCTCTCACCGGTCAGAGAGCGTGCGTGAAATGAAGAGAGGATTACCCGTATTTCGAACTCCACTTGAAATAAAGGAGATGATTTCTTTTAACATCTTAAAAGGAGGGCAATGTATCTATCGAAAATGGACGAACTCAGAGCAAATAGCAACGGAGAAAAGGAATGACGAAGAGTGAGAGCGCCGCAAGTTGTGCCGTCTGGTAAGGCTGTCTGGAAGTGGGAATCTATTCGGATGCCTCCGATCTCTATCTACTTCTGAGCGATCGGAGGCGTCGTTTTACTTTTCGGAAAGGGAGCGTAAGTAAGCGTCAGGTTCCATTTTTGCACATCGTGTATCTCTGTCCGAAGGAGTTCCTGCAGCGAGTGCGTGGTCCGAAGCCTACCGTGACTGCAGCAGAACCGAAACCGATGGACAGAATGGGTAGAATTCAACAGGTATGCATTGCGCACGTGAGATACACTGTGAACATGGAGTTCTACCATTCCTAACCTCTCTGATCTCTGAAATCATCCGATTGCAGTGCCTGCATCATGTTTAAAGTGAATTATACGGACAGGCGTCGCAAACCCTCTCATGTTCAGGAAATGTACGACTTGATTGAATTTCAGTACCTGAATGGCGCGGTGGCGCAGTGGTTGTGTGCCAGGAATGCGATTCGAAAGGTCACGAGTTCGACCCCGCCCGCCCTCAGATCCACCCAGACCAAGGGGGTTAAGAAATAGGTCAGAAATCCCTCACCACGTGAACACAACACGGGCGGATAGTCCTCTGTGGGAAGTCGCTGAGTTACTCAGGACAGACTAACCCCGCTACTTGGACGCGGGGGCGGCACAGCCAGCCTTGTCTGGATAGCGTCGTAATCAAGCTTTTGAATAATAATAATAATAATCTTCCTGACTCCACCACCGACCTCGCCAACACGACAATTCCATTCGAGATTCGCACGGACACTGGACTTGATGGAGAGCCTTACAATTATCGTGAGAATATTTTCAATTCCACGCGTGGCTGACCTTTGACGAACTGACATTGAGTGGAGGGAGGAGCGAGGAAGAGGCCGGGAAGAGGCTAGTGATCTACCTGCTCTCCTCCCCCTACCTCTTCCCTTACTCTCTCTCCCAGACAATCAATACGCTAACCAGCACATGGAGTTTGCTAAGCATTTGAAACGCACGATAACTCCAATACAAACAAGGCTTGTTGTCGACCTTGAATTATTCGGAAAATCATATTGTTTATTTTCAGGTGAAAAGGGAGCTGGAGAATTGCTGCAAATCGGATCTGCGTGACATGATTCCATAAGACATTCTATAAGTGTCAATAAAAAATGCTCAGGCCATGCCGGAGCGAAGCTTGTCTGCCTGATCTGCCGAGCTAGGACGGGCTTCGTGCGGCTGTGGGAGGACCTCGAGAGCGATATGCCACAGGAGGGTCAGGAGCCCCCGGAGGGCGAGAAGTCGGAAGGACGAAAGAGAAGGAAGGATGATGAGGACAAGCATGATAAGAATGCCGGTCCAAGGAGGTCAAAGAGACTGGCTCAATGATTATCATGGCTATCAATGTGCTCATGTCTGTAAAAAATGACCCAGTTTTACTCAAAAAAATTTTGAACCTCAATTTCTGGGATAGTTTGCGTCTGTGGGCATCTACTTGTGTAGACTCTTCTTAAAGTTGTCCAAAGTCCCGTTATTAATTTTGTTTTCTGATCACGCACAGTTATTGCAATGTCAAATTGAAGTATTCGATGAATCAATTTCAACTTAGATTGTCTTTGTAAATTTCTTGTATTGTATGAATTTAGTGTAATAATACTATGGCGTATATATTCGGTAATCGTGGATGTCCACACTGGCCATCCTAAAGTGCAAAAGTTCATCCTAAAGTTCACAAGGCCACAAGATGCACCTGTCAATGTCGGCTGGCTGAAATCAACAAATCAATACAAAAACGTACCTTTTGGCATCCCTGGAGCCTCAAGTGGACTACTGATATTACTCAGAACGGACGCCACCTTCATTGACCAGACCTCCTCGCATTTACGACATGCTTCCAGTTTGTGGGTATATAAGCGTGCATCTTCCACTCACTTGATTCGTTTTTCCTTCTATATCTTCACCATGACTGCTCACCTATTTACCACCTCCCTCGAATCTTTTCGTAACTTTTCATTTTGTTCCATGCTTCTTCCTTCTAATAGTTTTTATATTTTTCCTTTAAATTGCCAATTGATCGTTTGTTCATGTCCCTACCACATAGCAACTAAATATTCCAGTTCCTTCCAGATACGATGCTCTGCCCCAACGCCTACGATGACATTCTTGCAGAGATCGATGGCTTCGTCTCCCTCCCGACCACCCACGAAGACTATGGAAGTCATCGAGTGACGATGGCCGATCTGGAAGCGATGGAAAATTACTTCCTTGGGACCACCCACGGTGATTCCTTCACGACCACCCACGACGATTTCGAAGACGATGATGACGAGGCCCGGGACAACTTCATCCAGTCGTTGAGGGCCGCGGATGAGGAAAGGTATGTACATACAATCAATATGTGCATCGAAATACGATACATCTCCATCTACTTTCAGTAAACTTTTGATCGAAATTCACTCAAACTTTTGAATGTGCCCGCATTTGATGAAAAATTGGTGCATTGTTTTGCCCTGCCAAAAAACCGTATCGAATTCGACGAAACGTGAAGAATAGAAGTCGAATGCTGGAAATCGCAAACATGAATCCGAAAATTGAATTCGTGTTATTGCTTTTTTGCACTGCCACTAAAAACATACGAAGATAAGACTCAAAAATTGGAAATGGAATCTTGAAAAAAAGTTTTAGCACTGTTAAAAGGTAATAATAATCTTTATCATGTCAGACGGTTTTCGTCAGATGAGGATGGGTCGATATGCTTCTATAGGCGCGCTCCACCATTTGTCGCCAATAGTTCGTCGTAGATCGTCTCGCCAGCGAGCTTTCGGTTGACCTCGGGGCGTTTCCTGTTATACGGCATCCAGACAGTCGTAGATCTGCTCCATTGGTCGATATTCCATAGATGGAATCGTCGTAAGACGAGGTCGGTGCGTAGCCGTTCACGATGAACAATTTGACGTCGGGAAGTTGAAGGGTTGCAAGTCTGTCCGATAGACCGCGGAAGACAGCTTTCTTTGCGAGATGGGGTTGGACAAGGAATGCGACACCGCGGTGCGCAGTAGTGCCTCCAGAATGGAATATGATTGTGCCTGAGGATGTTAAATTGAAGCAGGCACAACCTACAATTCTCGATTCCTGTACAGCAATCACGTCCCATCTGATCTCGTTGAGCGCGTTTTCGATCTCGATCAGCTTGTCCTTAGGCGCCAGCGTCCGCGTGTTGAGTGTGCCGATGTAGAAGGGGCGACTCATCGTGTTGGCGTACACCTCCCGCGGGCCAAACGCTTCTGTGAGGGGACTCTGGGCGTAGAGGAACCGGAGACGGAGGGACGAAATACGCACACAACCGCTCGCCCCTAGCTTGAGAACCCAGAATGAATCACGACTTTGCTCAAAAAATCTTCGCCATTCATTCATTATTCAATTTATTCCGTTGTCATTACAGTCCCTGAAAATAGAAAGTTGTGATCGTGGAAACGGAGGTCTGTCGATGAAATCGAATCTGTGGTCTTCAATCATTTCCTTTCAGTTACCATCGCGGCGACCGCTTCAGTCGCGCTTGCCGCGCGTGCGACCGCGACCATCCGGACAGCCGGGTCGTCTCACGCGCCTGTCTTCATATTGTATGCGGAGAGTGCGCTGCCTTCGCCTATGAGGAATGCCCGATTTGCAGGTGAGATTGGGTTCTTATTGTTTCACATAATTATACGCCAAACTGTGGATCGCAGTTATTTATCCCTTCTGAAAAAGGGATTGAAATCACAATTTTCAGCATTTATCCTTACTTTTGGAATTGGGCTTACAGAATGACAATAATAGAATCATATCAGTTCTAATCGTCCCTCCTTTCCAGAATCACGACCGCCTTCGCTCCCCTACTCGAGGACCCTCTCTCTCCTCGAGCTTGCACTTCCTGCTATTGGCCGTCTCCCGCCGAGCGCGCCCTTCTATCCGCGTGCGGTCACGCGGTCTGCCGCGCCTGCGCGTATACGGCGAGCGGACAGGCGGAAGAAAGGGGAGAGGCAGTGCACTGTACGATGTGTAGTGTTCACTCGGAATTGATTCCGATTGAGGAAGAATTGTTTGAGGATGTAGACTCAATCACGAGAAGATTTGCATGCATGGAACATTGAGTTATCCATTCATTTCCTTTCATTCTTCTCTTCACCTCCTCTTGGCATCCTTCATTATATCAACATTATGCTTAGAATTAGCAATTTATTCCCGAATCCCCCATTCCTTCGTTAATTTATCTTTGCCAGACCCATCTTGCCCTTCCTCCACTCGACCAAGTTATCGTATTTCTCGCTTTGTTTATATTATATTTTCATTTATTTTAGCAATTGCAACTGGTCTCCACAATAATTTATGCGTTGATTCATTAACTGATAAAAATTTCAAAATATATACAAGAATACCAAACACAGTATAAAAAAAGAACTTTAGAGGCAGTTCGGGATCCCAACTGGAAATTCCCTAAAAAGTCGTCAAACTAGCAGTCATCATCGAGTGTCGCTCCTTGACCGGTACTACCGTACCCCATCGTCGCACCACCGACCACACTGCTGTACGGTAGTCGGCAAACAGTAGAATAACGATGACTGCATCCCATGCGGGAAAGCAGGAGGTGAGGAAGGAACTGGAAGAGCAGATTCTCCTCGGTACTATTTTGTGTTCCAGAATAAGTGTTTTTGACCAGTGATGCTATTTCCACACAGTGATCTCCCGCCATCCACCCATAATGGGGTTTTTTTACACAAGTGTTTCTTACACTCACCAGATGTTGTCAAAATCCCAAACGACTTACCTGAGTTCGGCCAGTATTCCGATGGGAATGCGAAAATACGGGAAATTTATGCAGAAAAAGTAGGGAATGTACACGAAAATGAACGGGACGATGGTCTGAAACATAATTGTATTAACTTGTTTAGATTTTAGGATGATTACCTGCGCAGTAACCGCAATCAGCAGGGTTAGATGAATATTTTTCTTGTTGCTCGAAATCTTTCGCGTTCTTCGAATTGCGGAGTACGTTAGTGTCCCCAGGGTGAGGGCTTAAATATTTCTTCGATTTTTTAAAATATCCTATTTTGGTGATAAAGTGAAGAGCAAGAGGAATAATTTCGTACCCAATATCAGCGAGCAAATGATTACGACGTCAAACATGGAAAGAATGACGATAAGGCGCGGATCTTCCCAGCCCTTGCGCTGGAATAAAGTCAGTATGCTGCATACTGACTTTATTACTACTGTATGCATACTGTATGCAAGTACATTTCAAAATTTTTGCACTTTTACGGTAGAATAAAAAAGTGACCCAATGATCCATGACGATCCATCCTTTCGTAATGTTCATTCCATCTCGTTTCTCGAATTCGAATCGAAGCTCCTCTGTCGCGTCGTCCTGAACATCTCCAGAGAGGCCGAAGATGCACAGAAAGTACCTAAAAATTTTGATCGTGGCCTCTTAAAAATAAAATAGGGGCAACACGTGATGGATCACTGGGTGACGAGTATCGTATTGCATATCGAGTAATGCGAGCGAGCGAGTATTGCGAGTATCGAGTTTCCGAGTAAAGTATGCTCACCAAGTGATCGCCTGTCCGAGGGGAATCAATGCTAGGAACAGGATGAAAGACCCTCGTGAGAAGAGCGGGATCAAATGGGCACTGCGTACGGCCCAACACCGATAGAGAAAGTGAATGTTCATAAGAGTAAATGGCACGGTAAAACAGGCACAGTACAGCGACGGGAGTCTCTGTAAGGAATTCTCATCCTCATGAGAGGTTCCAAAAGTTTGCATAAATGCCATTTTAAACCGAAACAATCATTGTGTAGAAGACTCTGCAAATTACCAGTCACATGAGAGTTATATCAAAGTTTCAGGATTTTTTGACAGAAGGCTTTTGCCTGAAGGCATATAATTCGAAGAAAATAGCAGTATGCTTCAGCTTGGTATGAAAACCGTATCGGTTGCATCGAATGTAATTTCGCATTCGTTGCCTTTTTAAATATAAATCTTATTCAAAAAGTACCCGATCTTCTAGGACAGTCGAAGCGATGCCAAGTGTGGTGTTCACAATGATCAGTTTCTAAAATATATTATTTTTAGGGAGCCGGAGACTTTTTCTGGGATTTAATGATAAATACCGGCTCAATCGCGCCGTGAAGTACCGTAAGAATGAGGTCGTAAGATGCGAAAACTGTAATAACGTCCACTTTTTAGAAGTTATATTTGCAAATTTTACCGGTCAGTAACTGCTTGTAAGCTCCCAGCGAAACCCGCGTATGCCTCCGAATCAAGTACAGAAGACAAGAATTGGTGATGATGCCGAATACTATAAGCTACCGTTCATTGATCGTTCAAAGTGACTAAGCACTAAAGCGCAGATAGACCTTACCCACATGAGCCCTCTCGAGGGTCTCGTTCACCATTCTTCGTATTGGCGATGTTATCTCAACAATGAATGATTAAGCAAAAGGCGATCTACGATTATCAAATTGCCCCTGGGAAAATAGGAAGGAAAGTTGTGATGTGCGCAATTGAGATGATCATTGATTGTGTTGAAGCCAGAGCTAATGAGTTCTGACTATGCTGAATATTCATGGGAACTATCTATGGCAAAATTGTCGCTGTTTTTCTTCAAAATAGACGCTCACTGACCATGAGCAGTAAAGTACACGGGAAGGTAGTTATCACAAGCCTCCTCCCCCCCCCCTCCCACAAGTCATGATCGCACAAGATAGCTGTTTTGAAATTTTCCGTTTTGAACTATCGTAATTGATAGATATCACATTTTGACGCAAAGTTGTTTCTTGTTCCGCGCGTAACAAAATTGCTACTAAACTATGCTCGCGTTTAAACTTAAGCATTAATTATATAATTTGTGCTTAATGAACGCGAAACCATCCCAGAAATCGTGTTTTATCATTAAAAACTAAGAAAAGATAGTGAAAATAGGCTGAAAAAGCGTAAAACGAAGTGAAAGTGGGCGGAGCTAACGCGTTTGCCGCGCGGAATAGTTTAATAGGTGTGCAATTACAATCGTATCATTTTAAAAATGTGATACCTGCTAGCTAGAGATTTTCCGTTTATTGGTGACTAGATCACTGGCTTGCTCATGTCAACAATAAAGACAGATCACAATCAGTTTTCAAATTCATTATTCTGCCGAAAGCACATTATAATATAATCTCTTTATCTTACTCAAATCAATAACAATACGCAGATTTAACACAGACAAGCTACACTACTATATTAGGCTCTTTTTCTCTCTCGGGATTGTCGAAAAATGCATGAAATGCAACGAAATTGGAGCTAAATCACATGTCTTATGGCGAATGTACGGCGCTTTTTTGTTGTTGACCCAAAAACTCGGATGATGAAAGAATTCGTGATGTGTATGTGTTGATAAATGCAGAGACCGGGGGGGCGGTTTGGCCGACATAGAATGGGGGAACACAAAATCAATAACTAGATTGAGCATTGGATAATCAGGATACGTTATGTACAAGGAACACGTTATTTGGAGATGAACACGAGGTTGAGTGAGGGAAGGGTACGGTAAGATAAATTACGGTTGTGTATTTAGACGTCGGTGATTTCCTCATCGTCGGGCGGTAGGGGAATGTCTACGAGGCCGGACTTGTCTCCAGAAGACCGGGCTTTAGGCCGGGGCGGAATCTCCGGTCGCGGACCGGCTGCCATCATCAGGTTCTGGGCGGGCGCAATGATGTCGGCGCCCGTGGGCGGCGGGAGGTCGGAGGAGGTCGTCGACCTGGGAATAATTCAAATTTGAATTTCGCTCCGAGATTTTGATATTTTTGCAAAAATTGGCTATTTCAATCGAAGATTTGAAAAAAATCGAAGTGATGACAAAAAATTTCAAAATGCAAAAACTCGGTAATTTTGTGTAGGGACTTAAAAAGTTGAAAATATTTGGCGGGAATTCAAAAATTCAAAAATTCTCACCGGAACGAGGCCGATCGGGTGCTCGACGACGGCATGTCCTCGTCCGCCTCCAGGTCGTACACCGGATTAGAGAAGGTCGTGGACGCACCTTAAAGCCAGAGAATTAGTTAGGGCCGGGAAATGCCAGGACCGGGAAATGTCAGAGAGTCGGCATTTCTCAGAGCCGTCAAGTAGCCGGACTAACCTCCGGTCGCGCTGGTGGACGTGCTCGTCGATGACATCTGCTGCATCGAGTATTCCATCGGGGTGGGCTCCTGAGAGATTAAAGATCAGATTAAGCAAAGATCAAAGATCAAAGACTACAAACTACAAACCTGTTTGGTCTCGAGGGCGGGATTCGAGAAGGAGACGACATTGCCGTGGAAGGCAACGACGGAAGAGTCATCAGCAGCGTCCCGCTTCTTGGCGAACAGCTCGTGTTTCTGGTACAGTTTTATGCCTGCAAATTGAATAAATAAAGCATATTATTTATTATTATGTTTCCTAGAGCTGTGGGTGCATAAGGAAAATGGGACAGGGCAACGAAGAAAGATTCAAGCTTCTAGAAAGAAGAAACTATAAAAAAAAAGTCTGCAATGATGGAAGTGACTAATATGAGGGGACGATTGCATGATTACTGTTTGCAAATTTCAGAAGATTGATCATCTTTTCTTTTTTCCTGATAAAGTCCGAAAGCGATATCAGTATTTTCTTTAGATTCAACACAATTGGAATGCGCTTCATCGAGACTACAAAAGTCTCAAAAACCTTATAGATTAATCTTTCCTTCGGACTCCTTCTTTTCAAAAAAAAATCACTGAATTATTCTGATAAAAATTACCTCCGAACGCGGCCAGAACTCATACCCTGCACGACTATGTATCATCGGAACATCTCTCAAGCACAGTAAAAATGCGATTCTATTGAAATATTGACTCCTTTTTCTATTTTCGTCAATTTATATACTGCCTTTTGCATAATTTAAGCACTAGAGTTCGAAATACGGGCAATCGTCTCTTCATTTCTCACACTCTCTCGCATCTCTGAGACCGGTAAGAGAGCACGTTAAATGAAGAGACGGCGACCCGTATTCCGAACTCTACTTATTCTCACCTCCAAACGCGGCCAGTCCGCACGCCGCGGCGAGCGCGACGAACACGAGAATGCCCATGAATATGGATCCGGCGAACGAGCCAATCAACTGGAAATTAAAAGGGTAAAGATCAAAAATAAGATTATACCGATGATCAATCTGGCTGAAATAATAGAACCTATTCGACTTCATGCCGTTGGTCGAACGATATCGATTGTTTTTAAACAGGCAGAGACAAAGTCATTATTTTGGCAGAATAATTAGTGCGAAAGGTAGTGGTGAAACATATTTCTTGACAGAATTTTTGGGGTATGTTCAAGAATCGTTCTCGTTGAAAAACCCTCGTAACCTCCAATCTCTGTACATCTGGTAGGTCACGTGTACTTTCTGATTCGACTATTTCAAGAAATATCAAAGATCAACCAGCAATCTTCCTATCACATTTTTAAAATGATACGATTGTAATTGCACACCTATTAAACTGTTCCGCGCGGCAAACGCGTTAGCTCCGCCCACTTTCACTTCGTTTTACGCGTTTTCAGCCTGTTTTCACTATCTTTTCTTAGTTTTTAATGATGAAACACGATTTCTGGGATGGTTTCGCGTTCATTAAGCACAAATTATTTAATAAATACTTAAGTTTAATGGCGATCATAGTTTAGTAGCAATTTTGTTACGCGCGGAACAAGAAACAACTTTGCGTCAAAATGTGATACCTGTCTGCTCACGCTGCTGCCCGACTCGCAGTGCTCGCCCTCGAAGTCGGGCAAGCAAGTGCACGCGCCGTCCAGCGAGCACAGTCCGCCGTTCGTGCACTGGAAAGACCATACTCGAGACTAGAGTCTAGTTTCGAGTTTACGATAGGGATCAGATTGCATTAGAAGACAAAGCACGATTGATTCAAGAATCTGGATGATAAATTATAAAGAGAGCACAGACCGCCGTTCGGGCACTGAAATGTCGAGGCTAGAGTCTGGTTGAGGGATCAAACTAGAGTGTAGTTACTAAAGGAAGCACAGACTTAGTTCACTGGAATGACCATATTCGAGACTAGAGTCTAGTCAGGGAACAGAGATCAAACTACAGACTTCAAAGAAAACTTCGTCATACCTTGCACTGCTTGGGCGCGACGAGGGCCTCCATGCGGGGCGCGTTGCACGAGCCGTCCTGAAAATTGAGGAGTTCAAAGATCAATCTACACTGGCCGCATAAGAGCCCATCTATTGTTTTCAGAAGTGGAAAAGGTATTGAATGATGCTAAAGTTTCAAAGATTTGAGGGATCCTTGAAACATATCCAAGAGCAATGACAATGGTGTGAACACCAGAGATCAAAGATCAAAGATCAACAACTGACCGGATTGGGTAGTGCCTCGCCGGGGCAGAGGCAGGCGAAGCCTTCTCGGGCCAGCGGCACGCACAGATGGGAGCATGCGGCACGCTCGCACGGAGAACGCTGACGGGTGGCGTCACGGGCGAATCTTAATTATTATTATTTTTGAAATTATAAATCACAAAAAACGTATTATTTTTCACAATTTTATGAGGTTTTCGATGACAGAAACTAGATCGAAAAACTCGACTTTTTTGCACTACACCATCCACTTGTTGCAAGTTCTGGCGCAAATTCAAATTCACATTAATTTCAAGTAGTAAATCACTCACTTCTGACTAACTCTCACGGCGTGGACGTCCTCGAGATCGGAAGCGAGAATGGACACACGGCCACGGCCAAATTTGTCCTGATTAGAGGGCGGAGATTAGAGATCAAAGATCAAGGATCAGTGTTATTGGTGGATGCACATCGAAAAACCTTACCTATCATTAAACTATGCACTACTACGTTGCGTTTTGCATTCTACTCTCTTCATTTACTTTAAAATATGAAATTAGTGAAATATCTCACCTGCGCATACATTTTGTAGCATATATAAATTGCAAACAAATTTTGATTATATACAATTAATAAATGTATTTCACCTGCACATACAACGTCTTCGTCTCTCTCGACGCCCAGTAGACATTATTCTCGAAGACGTCGATCGCGTAGGGAACGTTGACGTCGTGGACGACCGTCTGACGGGAGGTGCCTGTGGAGATAAATGATCAGATTGGAGAGAGATCAAAGATCAATAATTATTATTTGTTGTTATTTTTTTTTGAAGTAGCTTCCAGCCAAAAAATTGAATTGCCCTTCTTACTCATGATTTCTACCAGCGGTGAAACATATTCAAACGATTCGCTCGTGAGAAATTGAGTTGCTCATTCAAATCCTAATCGATCCAGGTCAAATGATTGTAACAAACTAAAATAAAATGAGTTTTTCCTCACCATCAGGCAGGATGGAGTAGACTCTTCGGAACTTGGGATCGGCCCAGTAGATGCGGTTGCCCTTTCCTTCGTCGACCGCCATCGACGACGGCGAGTAGATCAGCTCCTTGGCCAGAATCTGGAAGGAGAATATTTGAATTTGAATTTCGGCGAATGTTTAATGTGGTGTTAGTTTTTCGGAAAAAGACTTGGAAAAAGCATCAGATTTGAATTCCCGCATTTTCCGGTTTTGCGCAATATCTTGGTTCCTGATAAATCAATCGATACAAATAATTGGCGCCGCATGCATTACCCATCTGGGAATCTAAATTTCAATTTTTGTGATGAATAGGCACTGGGTAGCCGAGATATTGGTCAAAAACGGAAAATGCGGGAATTCAAATCTGGTGCCTTTTCCAAGTCTTTTTCCGAAAAACTAACACAGCATGATGACCTATCCACCGTACCTGTCTATGGCTTCCATCCATCTCACAGCACTCGATCTTCGCGTACAGTCTACCACCCATAGCATACTACTACTGACCTACCACACGCCCTGCCGTACCTATCAACACTACCGTCCCTCACCTGTCTATGGCTTCCATCCATCTCACAGCACTCAATCTTCGCGTGCAGCCCCGAGTCCGCATAGCAGACTTTGCCGAGAGCGGGAATGGCCACGAGCGCGGTGGGCAGTTGGAGATGCCCGCCGATAACCTTGTGGAGGTACCTGAGAGTAAATTCAAATTTGAATCTCGAGCCAATAAATGGAGAACAATAGCTGCCGCGTCGAAATTTTAACAGGAAATGAATTTATGAAAGATCAAGTATAGAATCGCAATCGACAAGTTAGACAAGAGTCCACTACAAAGTCTTCCTCAGGACTGTAATAAAATATTGGTCAACTAAGGATCAAAGATCAAATATTAAAGACCAAAGATCACCCTCACCGTCCATCGCTCTTGGCCACCCAAATGGCGCCCTTGTTCGGGTCTCTCTGAGCGGGTTCCGAACGTCGCTTCACGCGCGTGCTCTGTCCGTCCTCGTCGGCTACGGAGGAGATGAAGATGTTGCTGAACGATTGGAAATATTTGAATGTTTGAATTTCGCTCCGATAATTCTCAAAAAAAAAGATGCTGCGTCAAAATTTACACTAGACTGGGAACGAGATTAAAGATCAATAAACAAAGATTAATTATTTATATTTATAAACCCAACCGCAAGCACTATCGTTAGTTGTGAACTTCAATCAATTTTCTGCAGAACATGAAACATAACCCAGAGTTAAGCTCAAAACTACAACCAATGCAAAACGAGCAAGAGTTTAAATTGCGAAATTCAAAGATCAACGATAAGCCTCACCCAGTCAGGTAGTCCGCGGAGATCGCCAGCGGAGTGTGGCCGAGTCCGCCGAAGTCCACCTCGAGTACCTGTCCCTCGTGCGATTGATTGCCCGTGAGGATGGCCGACCTTAATGATTGAAATATTTGAAATTTGAATTTCGCGCCGAAAATTCGCTAAAAATAGCTGCGGCTTCAAAATTTGCACTAGACTGATGAAAAGGCACTCCTCAATCACTCATAGTGCGTTAAACTACGGTAGCCGACGCATCGTACCTGTACACCTTGCGAGCCGTGCCGTCCACCCAGTACATGAAGCCGTTGCGGAAGTCGTAGTCGACGGCCACGATGTCGTTGTCCTCGTCGGGAGCCTTCAAATTTTCAAATATGAATTTCGCGCCGGAAATTGCGCATAAATAGTGTCGCTGTCGATTTTTTGACAGGCGAGCATTTTTGCAAATTTTCGAAAAATCGATATTTTCGAAAAAGTTGATGATTTTGTGTGGAGACTTTGAAAAGTGCAGAATTATTGGCGGGAATTCAAAATTCAAATATTTGAATCGTACATGAGCGGCGGCGTGTCGGTTGACGCCCAGTCCGGCGCCCAGACCGACCAGCACCAGCTCGTCGTCCGCGGCAACGATGACGTGAGCAGCGTCGCCCTGTGAAGGAGCAGAAATCAAAGATCAAAGATCAGCCTTCGCTAGATCATTAGTTGTTTGAGTAAGAAATTGAGGATCCATTGCTTCTTTCATTCCCTAGTGATTTCGTAGATACCGTGAAACATAGCCATGATTGAAATTGATTTCGAGTATTTTCGAATTTTTTATTAAGTTTTTTCGAAAACTTCGTGATTTTATGTGTAGAGTCTGAAACGTGCATAAGTATTGGCGCGAATGCAAATATTCAAAAGTACTGTAGAATAGGCTATCATACCTTCGCTCTGCAATCCTTGCCCGTCATCGCGCCAACGACCACGTTGTTCTCGTAGTCGTCATGGCATCTGAGTTCGTTATATTTTTTTCACCAACTGCCGAGTTCTCACTGTTCGATGATCTTCTCCTCTGTTTTTGGATTGTCTATGAAACATAACCCAACATCAATAAAAACCGTGAGCAAAGCTAGATTTTCGAAAAAATTGATCAATCAATCAATAAATCCACAAACCTGCAGACGTACGATCCCTTGGTGTTGTGACAGATCTGCGTGCACGTGTTGTTACCTGAAATAATAATTTTTACAAATATCAAAGATCAAGAAAGTTTTTCCGAAAAAATGGCCATTTTGTGTAGACACTTTCAAATGCTGCTCGGATCGCGCGCGAGTTTCAAATTCTAATTTTCCTCACCCATGCACTCATCGACGTCAATACAGTCGAGCGGGTCAGCGGGCGACGGACGGAAGCCGTCGCGGCAGTGACAGTAGTAGCCACCGCCTTGGATGTCTGGAAAAGGTTGAATAAATTAGTCAGTCAGCGATTCATTCATTCATTCATTATTTATTCCGTCAGAGTAATGTGCATAGAGGTGCGAGAGAGTTGACCAGAGACGGAAGTCCGTCGACGTTGTCGATTCGGTTCTTGCGGTAGCAAGGGTAGGGGAATGGGGAGGGGGTGGGTAGAGATTGGAGGTATTTTTTAAGTTTCTGATAAACGAGACCAAGGAGAAAGTCACTCTTGAAGCATTCAAAGGTTTCAAGAGACACGCGAATTGCTATACGCATTGAATTTATAGACCATTATTGGGTGGATGAGAAAAGATCAAAGATCATTCACTCACCGGTACACAGATGCTTGCAGCCGCCGTTGTCATGGTGCGAGTCGCACGTCTTGCCGTCCTTCTTCGCTGCAAATATTTGAATATTCAAACTCCCGCGCGAATTTTCAGAAAAATAAAAAAAAATCACGACTTTTTGCACACCGCCAGCAAGTTCAACAGAGATTCCGGCACGATCTCAAAATTCGAATATTTCCTCTTACCGCATCCAATCTCATCGCTGGCGTCGCCGCAGTCGTCGTTGCGGTCGCACGCGAGCGTCGCGTTGATGCACTTGCCGTTTCCGCACTGCAACTACCGTAATTAAATCAGTCCTCGATCGTCATCGATGGTGCGGAGCCGGGAGCCGGGATTGCGGTAGTCGACACTTGCCTTGAACTGCGTGAGACTGCAGTCGCCGTACTCGGAGAACGACGAGCACATCGACAGATGCTCGTCCGAGAAATCGTTCGGGCCGCAGTCGTTGAAGCCGTTGCACAGCTGCAAAATTTGAATTTTTGAATTCGCAACAAATAGCTGCTGCGTCAAGATTTGCACTAGACTGAAAAAGTCAGTTCTCGATATCCATTCGTGGTGTGCCCGGGTACGGTAGTCGATAGGGCATACCTGGAGGATGTTCAGGCAGAGTCGCGAGTGCGAGCAGCGGAAGCGCAGGGGCGGATCGCACGAGGCCGTTCTGGAAATGATATCAGTTGGTGATCGCACTCGGTGGTGTGGTTCATGGTGTAGTAAGGGGTACGGCAGTCGATTGAAATAACGACTTTTTTTGCACTACGCAAGCAAATATAGTCATTTCCCGATCGCCCTTGGTGGTGTGGCACGTGGTGTACTAGGCATACGGTAGTCGATTGAAATAATGACTTTTTTTTGCACTACGCAAGCAAAAAAGGAGTCGGTGATCCTGTTTGGTGGTGTGGCACGTGGTGCACCCTGGGTACGGTAGTCGACGGGTACCTGCACTCGTTCGTCGTCTCGTCGCTGTTGTCGCCGCAATCGTTGTCGCCGTCGCACATGAACTTGCGCGGAATGCAGACGGAGTTGGCGCACTCGAACTCGAATGGCGAGCACGAGCGACGGGACTGGAACGGAGGGTGGAGATTAGAGATCAAAGTCCAAAGACCAGAGATCAACCACTAACCACATCCGTGCACTGTTTCTCATCGGAAGCGTCCGCGCAGTCCTTCTTGCGATCGCACCACTGAAACGAACATGAGAGATCAATGATCAGTCTCGACGGTTACTGTCTCGAAATGAGTTTCACACATCCTATAGATGAAGTGAGCGAGGATAGAACTAATGGATGCCAGAATATTACCAAAATATTAATAAAACCATCCAAAAGACCTCAATTCGCGGGTACTCGTTAAAGTCCAAAGACCAAAGATCACGAACCTTGTGCTCCGCAATGCACATGCCATCGTTGCACTGCTTGTGGCCGGGTCGACACTTGCGCATCTTGCACTGTGATTCGTCGAGACCGTCGGAGCACTACAAATGCCAAAGATCAAAATCCGGAATCTTTTTATTCTTATTACGGTAACGTCTGTTTCCTTAAGAATGTTACGATATCGTGTCGTTGATTGCGTTGATTCTGATCAAGTTGGAAAGTTATCCCTAGAATACTAAAGCGTGTCAGTCGTGAATTTCAATTACATAGATCAGTTCATGATCGCCAAGGTTACGGTATCTCCAGATTATGATATTGTACTAGTCGTGAATAGTTCGTGATAATCAAAGGTACTGTAGTCAAAGGATACGGTACTCACCTGTACGGTGCCGTCGCACACCTTGTTGCCCGGGATGCACTTGCCGTCGTTGCACCTGGAGAGAGGGTACGAGATAATCATCGGTTACCGTAACTCGATTTCGATTGTCTCAAAATGCAACGTCAACCAGCCCTCGATGATTTGCACGCTACCCGTGTCCCCTTCCAACAGTATCTGAACTCTACACGATCGACTGATTTCTCTTCAGACCAGTCCTATCCCAACTGTTTCGTTTTCACCGTTAGTTCATCGAAATAGCATAAATAGTATTATTATTATTATATTTCCTTACCGTATCCCAACCTTATCGTACCCCACTCTACCGTACCTGAACTCGCTTTCCGAGCAGGGTCTGCTGGTGCCGCCGCACGACGGGTCCGTCTCGTCCGAGTTATCTCCACAATCATTCTCCGAATCGCACATCCACCGCTTCGGAATGCATCTGGAAAGATCAGATATCAGAGATCAAAGATCAAGGATCAGAGGTCAAAGATCAAAGATCAAACCTCTGCGAGGTCGCGCAGCGGAACTCGCCAATGTCGTCGCATGATGGGCACTGCTCCTGAAATTTATTGATTTTTTTCAGACTGCAATAGGAGACGAATTAATTACATGTTCATAGTATCCGGGCATTTTCAGCTAACTTTGGAACGTATTCGAACAGACATTCATAGATCAGAAATCTGTAACTCCCGTTCAAAAATTTTTCAGAGCGCTCTGAAAAGGCCGAAAGAAGGTTTGCAGTGATCTTGCTCTCCCGAATCATTCGAAACAAACTGTGAGATACCCGTCTTTTCAGAAACTCTCTTACTGCGCTATCGTCTTTTTAACCCCAACTTGAGTTCAGAGATTGAAGATCGAAGATCAAGGATTAACCTTGTTCTCATCCGAGTTGTCCCTGCAGTCGTCCTGACCGTTGCAGAACGCCCAGTTCGGAATACATCTGGAAACAAATCAGTTTGCGATCGACCCACGTGGTGCGCCCCTCTATTAGATACGGTAGTCATCAAAATGAAGTCATTTTACGATCAACCGTCTCCGTAGTGCCCTTTTCTGTCTATTGGATACGGTAGCCGACAAATCGAAGTCAGTGCGATCGACCAACGTAGTGTACCCCTTTCTGCCTATTGGATGCGGTAGGCAACAAATTCATTTTGGTATCCTTGTGTGCCCGTTTCCGCCTAGACGTTACAGTTGCCCAGTAATTGAAACCAGTTTGCGATCAACCGTTGCTGTGTGCCCCTTTCCGCCCCTTGGTTACTGTAGCCGACCTGTAGCTGCCCGAGCAGCGCGTCCATCCCCGTCGGCACTCCTCCTGCGCGCACTCGGCCGGCTCGTCCGAGTTGTCCCCGCAATCGTCGTCGTTGTCACACCTAATGATGCAAATTTATCAATTTTTTTTGCGAAATTGGGAAACATCGACCGCTGTAGTGCACTCATCACACCACGCACCTCCACGCCTTAGCGATGCACTTGTGGTTGTTGCAGCGGAACTCCTCGGCGGTGCAGTTGCGGTCGGGACTCTCTGCAAAAGGGGCGGGGCTTAGTGAAGTGGGCGGAGCCTAAAGAAGCGTGGTTTCGAAGAGAAACACTCACTGCACACAGCGTCGTTCTCGTCCGACCGATCGCCGCAGTCATCATCACCGTCGCAGGTGAATCTGCCACAGGCGATTTTTAGTAAAAGTCGTCGCCTTTATTCACCACTGTGGTGCGCCCCTACCGTACCTCTTCGGGATGCACTTGCCGGTCGCGGCGCACTTGAACATCCACGGGTCGCACGGCTTGTCGCAGTCCTTCTCATCAGTGCCGTCGCCGCAGTCGTCATTTCCTACAAGAACCGTCGCCCTCGCCCACGCAATGCAAAAAAGTCGAGAAATCGGGAAGTTGGGAAAAGTCGGCGCGCAGCCTTCACCCTACGCACCATCGCACAGCTGGAAGGGCCGCGTGCAGTTGTGGTTGGCGCACTGGAACTCGCCGACCGGGCAGATGCGCACGCCGCAAATGTCGGCGCCCGGCTCGTCCGATCCGTCGCCGCAGTCCTTCTCGCCGTCACAGTACCTGTTGTGAGAAACGTCGCCCTCGCACACGCAATGGAAAAAATGACCAGATTTTCGCAAGTTTGGGAAACGGCGCCCTTACCAGAGCTTGGGAATGCACTTGGCGTCGTCGCCGCCGCACGCGAACTGCCGCTCGGTGCAGTTGGCCGTGCAGGTCTTCTGAAAGGAGGGTGGTATTCGTCGATCGAGCACACATGGAAAAATAACTAGATTTCGAAAAGTGTAGTAACCATTGCCCAACCGCACCACCAACCTTGTCCTCGAGCAGCGTGAACTGGTCCGGGCACGAGCACGTGTAGTCCTGATATGGCAGAGATCAAAAATCAGATTTTATGGTTGTTTTATTTGCCACACACGAAAGTGCACTCACTAGCCTACTTCTTCTTATTCTCCTTTGAGAATCACTACACATCTCAAACTGTCAAAATCCACAATGTTTGAAGTTCAAAGTTCAAAGATCAAAGGTCAAACTCCCAACCTTTCCACCAGCCGAGATCAGGCACAGATGCGAGCAGCCTCCATTATCCTCGCCGCACGGGTTCTTGCCCATCGGCTGCCGGAGCGGATGGATGATCTGTCGATTTGAAATTTTTAAATTTTATTCATTCGCGCCAATTATTCTACGAATTTGAAAGACTCCACGTAAAAAGTCACCATTTTCAAAAAAAAAAATTGGTCAATATTTTTCGAAAACTCGGTCATTTTATGAAGAGACTTTTAATTTTGCAGAAAAGGCGCGGGAAGTAATACACTTTAAATATTCGCAACTTACTCTGACGTCGTTGGGCAGTTGGATGACCGGTTGCAGCACCGTCTCATTGGCTCCAGTGTACTTGTCGGAGCGAATGATCTGAAGGACATTGACGTCATTGTCGTGTTATTGATTTTCTAGCACCATCGTGAGGAAAACATTGCAAATAATAGTCGATGCCGTTTCTTAAATAAAATTTGGAAACATATCTTGTGTAGCTGAACACTCGAACTTTTTTGAACACTTTTCGCTGAACACTCGAACTTCCCAAATAAAAAAAAAGGTTTTAGAAGAAATAACTGATACATTTCACGCTTGACTCCGAGACATGACAAATAAGGGCGACCCACCTCTCTCAGGTTCCAGTCCGACCAGTACAGGTAGTCCTCGAAGGCGGTCATGGACGACACGTGGGAGGTCCTGCACGGATTGTTTGAGGGTTACGGTAGGTTACGGTAACTCCCGAAAAATCGGTCATTTCCAAGAGGAAGTTATAAATTCGTGGAAATTGCGGCGGGAAATTCAAATTTGAATTGTCACCTCTTGGCGGGGATGTGATGACGGCCGTCGCCGTTCAGGTCCATGAAGCCGATCTCGTTGAGGTGAGCGTCGCCCCAGAAGAGCCTGCAATGACGTCAGCGATCAGAAGGAGACGAATCCGTCTCTTCATTCCGCACGCTATCACTCCTCTCTGACTGACGTGAGATAATGCAAAATAAAGAGGGCTTCTCGTTTCGAGCACTATCTCGGCGGGTTGTTCGCTTTTGTATTTTTTTAAAATTCACACTGTCTCGGTCAATGACTAGATGTAATAGCAGAGAACGATTTTCGAAGAATACGTGAAACATATCCGGACTACGAAATAATCAATCGGAAATAACAAAAACAAAAACAACAACAACAACAAACTTGTCCGAGTAGTAATCGATCGTTAGCGCATTCGGCCAGCCGAGGTCGTTCTCTGCCAGTTTCATCTGCAATGTTGATCTTTGATCAATCGCTTTAGTAAAATTGTTCTATTGTAAAGAAAAAAAAAGGACAAACAACTGAAGCAAGAATTCTGTCGATTCTTACATGTCGTTACTGAAACATATCAAAATTTGAAGTAACAAAAATCAGTCATTTTCAATAGCAAGTTCTAAATCTGCTGAAAAATGTGCGCCAATTCAAAAATTTAAATAATTGCTCACAATGGGGTCCGCGGAGCCGGGCGAGCCGTCCAGGGCCATGCGGCCGATGTACGGCTGCAGCGACCAGTCGGTGAAGTAGAGGTAGCCCTTGGCCGGGTGGACGGCGATCGCCTGAGGGGAGATAGAGATCAAAGATCAAAGATAAATCGACTGTTCAAAACCTGCTTTTCAAAATCATGGATTGGCTACAATTACAAACCTTGGGTTGCGTGATCCGGTCTCTAATGAGCGTCTTGCAGTATCTTCCATCCAGCTCGCACACTCGAATCGCTCGCTCTTGTCTGTTCAGTAGGTACAGCTTGCGGCCGACCCAGTCCACCGCGAATCCTGAGAAGATCAAAGATCAAATTTACTAGAGGTCCCCACATTTCACATTTTTTGCTAGAGAACCAGATACGTTTCAGATACTGCATAAGGTCAGAATCAATTTAGGAAGAGAACGATGAATGCACCGCGGCTGGGGAACATTAAATATAAAAAATAAAAATACAGAGATCAAAGATCAAAGATCAACCCACACACACCTTCAGTGCCGAACACGTTGTGTCTCAACACGGTCTCGTAGCTGGACAGAGGCGCGTCCATATCGTCCTTGCCCACTCGGTACATTCGCAGCTTGCCAGTGTCCACAACGTAGATCTGTAATGCAAATTTGGACAGGCGAAAAAAAAAAAAAAAAAAAACACACCACCCGGACCACTGGGCACACCACCATCTAAATATAGCACACTCACCTTCTCGTCCACCGGATCGACGTCCATCGAGACGACGTTGTCGAAGCCCTGCAAAAGCAGGTTGTGTGCGGTGTATGCGAGACGCCTTTTTACTAATGGTCGCTTGTCGG
This sequence comes from Pristionchus pacificus, assembly GCA_000180635.4. Lineage (NCBI taxonomy): Eukaryota > Metazoa > Nematoda > Chromadorea > Rhabditida > Neodiplogasteridae > Pristionchus > Pristionchus pacificus. The sequence goes on from CM026579.1 coordinate 19,227,077, forward strand.
AATTTGTGAAGAAGTCTTACTTGGGCGGCCATTTCGTAGACTGATCCATCGAGGGACAGCTTGCGGATGTAGTGCTTGTTGGCGAGGAGCAGGAACGGTTCGGGCTCCTGAAATTGAGTGAATAGTATTTGTTGATGTATGTTTCACGGATAGGCTAACAAGTTGATTGATTGACAATTTTAAATTTCTTCGAGATAACAACCTCAAAAAAATCTCATGGTGTGCGCGGGGCGCCTTTTACCAAACATCGCCTGTCGAAATTTTCACTGACCTTTTCGACGCGCTTGCACGAGTGATCGTTCCTTCCCAGCGTGTATCCCTCCACGCAACCACACTTGTACGTGCCAATCTTGTCCTCGCACGTCTGGGCGCAGTTCGAGATGCCCTCTGAAAGAAGGTGATCTTTGATCTTAGATCTCTTCATATTTTCTTTTGGACGACCCATCTTCTGACAAACCCGCCTGTAGAGTTCGAAATAAAGATGATCGTCCCTTCATTTAGCATACTCTCTCACCGGTGAAGGATACGATTATCTGTATTTCGAACTCTAATGATTTGACAACTTTCAAATGCGCTCCAACGCACAGCCAAAAGCCACAGTGAATCCTTTGATCGATCTTGGAGTGATTTGTTGTGTTTATGAACAACAATAAAACATGTGCTGGTGTACCGGCCGGTGCGACGTTTCCCATTGGTCGCCCTGTCGAAAATTGACTGAAACGCTCACCGGAGCACTCGTTGATGTTGGCGCAGCTCTTCTTGTCGTCCTGCAGCGCGAAGCCCTCGAAGCACTCGCACTTGTACCTGAATATTCGAATTTGAATTTCGCGCCTAAATTCTGTAAATCTTCGAAAATTTAGTCATTTCCAAGAGGCACTTTGAAAAGTATGTGTCAGGAAGTTCTCAAAGGCAGAACATCTTTCTTGTGATCAGAATGTGATTGATGGTGGTACAAAAAGCAAAGATCAAAGATCAATCGTCTCACCCGATCGGCATGTCCGTGCACTTTTGCTCGCATAGCGGCTTGTCCGCGAGCGCACATTCGTCGATGACTGGAATTTGATTATTGACGGAACGATATATTATTTTACGTTTCGTGGATAATTTTCGTACCCCTACCACATATTCACCGTATCAATCGATAAATCGATAAACATGATCATCAACCCAATCGTGCTCTGGCGGTACACTCAGTGTCAGTACAAAGCAGATTCCATGGCGAAGAATAGTACTACGAATCGTTCGACAATATAAATCTATAAAAACTCACAGCACTGCGGTGATTCGTCTGATTGGTCGGTGCAGTCGTAGCTGCGGTCGCACACCTGTCAATCGATATTTAGAAATGTATGAATACCGTAATCTACCGTACCCAAAACAAAAGCACTTTTTTGTTTTATATAAAAATGCGAGCGATTTGACCACTAACCAAAGTATGAATAAATCCTATACTTTTCTTTCGTATTTTGAATTTTTAAAGATACCGTAACCCAAATCGATAATACCGTACCTTCTTCTCGTCGATGCAGTCGCCGTTCGCGCACATGAACTGGCCACTGCAAATATCGATTTTTCGGTGACTACCGTAATTCGCGATTATCGTTTTTCGAGGTCTACCGTATTCCGATTTTCAAAAAAAAATCGATAACTCACGGCTTGCAGATGGCGCGCATCGTGCCGTCCATGCGGTGCACCTGCGCGCATTCCTGAAAGGAAGATTACCGTAATCTGGTACTTATGTCACATAATATCGATCTAGTTGAAAATTCGACAGGCGACGAATTGTAAACAGCGCCACACCACACACCACCGCACCTTCTCGTCACTCGAATCGTCACAATCGTTGTTGCCATCACATCTCCACGATTGCGGGATGCACTTGTGGTTGGCGCACTGCCAGAAGCCCTCGGCGCATTTGGAGTAGGCTTAAATTCAAATATTTAAATATTTTTTTTGTAGAGGAAGCTGAATCTCCATTGCAATTCGAAAAATAGTAGGCCACAAGTAACCAGCGTGAAGCATATCTAACACGCAGATCAGGACCAGATTTCCACTGCAATTCCCGTGTTCGTTATCCTTTCTAATACTAATAAGGCTAAAAAAATCCTTGATACCGTAACCATATCGTAATTGCACCGTACGAGACAAACAAAAATGAACTCACTGCAATTGGCGTGCTCATCCGATCCGTCCAGGCAGTCATTGTCCCCGTCGCACTCCCAGTTCGAATGGATACAGTGGGAATTGGCGCAGCGGAACTCGCCCTTGTTGCACTCCTTCTTGTCGCCCTGCAGAGATCTTTGATCTTTGATCTTTGATCTCTAAGCTTTCGTAATTCGAGTATGATGCTATCACATTTGAGTTATACTCCTCGGCTATTTTCGAACAATAAATAATAATTTTAAAAATAAAATAAACCTTGCACAGTTCGCTGTTCTCATCTTCTCCACCAGCGCACGTGACGTCACCGTCGCACAGCCACGATTTCGGAATGCACTCGTATCTGAGAAGAGGCGGAGATCACAGATCAAAGATCGCGCATCAATATTCAGAGTAGGGCATCACGCAATGCTTTCGAACTTTGAAGCGAATCGCTACGCCGAGACCAAAAAAATGTCGGTATTCTCAGATCAATGGACAAACGGAGAAATAAAATAAAAATAGTATAAAGATCAAAGATCGCCGACTCACTTGGGCTGCGCGAGCTTGGCGTTCGACGCGCAGTGGAATTCGTCCTCGGAGCACGTGCGGTTGCCTTCAATTTCAAATTTTATTACTTCCCGCCATTATTTAAGAATTTTCGAAAACTTGGTCATTTCTAAGAGGAACTTTGATTTCTGTCGAAGAAGTGGCGGGAATTAAAAAAAAATCAAATTTTGTGCTTACCACACTTGTGGCGCGTGTGCTCGTCCGACGAGTCGCCGCAGTCGTCCTCACCATCGCAGATGAAGGCGCGCGAGATGCACTTGCCGTTGTCGCACTACGACGGAAACGGTAGGTCAGAGATCAAAGATCAAAGACTGCAAACCTGGAACAGATAGTCGCCCACGCAGACCTTCTTGCCCGCGGCGTCCGTGCAGTTCGTGTGCGTCTCGTCCCAAGCGCCCTGTAAAAGGTCAAAGATCAAAGATCAGACAAGACACTGCAGAGATCAAAGATCAAACTACACAAACCTCGCCGCAGTCGTTGTCCCCGTCGCACTGCCACGTCTCCGGAATGCAGCGACCGGACGGACAGCGGACGCTGCAAAGGAAGGAGTAGAGATCAAAGATCAAATACTTAATAAAAGAAAGTTTGTTTTTATTTCACGACACACGTGCAAATGCTAATGTCTTTGAGCGAGCCCGTCGGTTCAAGGATGCTCTGTGGAACTCAACTTGAAATTCCTTTCCGCGTGAAACTTCGACCGATCAAACAGACTGATAGTACCGAAACTTCCAATGATCAAAGACCAAAGATAAAAGATGGACTCACTAGTGATCGGCGCACTTCTGCGCAAGACAGAACAGTTTCGCTTCGTCAGCCTTGTCGCCGCAGTCGTCGTACCCGTCGCACAGATCGGCCGGCTACAAATTCAAATGTTTGAATCGCCGCCAATTATTCTTACAAAATCAACTCTAATGCAATTTTTGACAGGCGACGAATCGTAAACGTCGACCTTACCTGGATGCAGATGTTCGTGTTCGGGCACCGTATGCGCACACCACGGCAGTCGATCGGCAGCCCGGGGCAGGTGGCGGCGCTCTCGTCCGACACGGCCTCGTCGTGGCAGTCGTTGTGGCCGTCGCACACCTGCAAGCGGCGACGTTTGTCAAGACACAACATTTGTAAATCTAGTTAATTTTTCGACAGGCGACGAATGGGAAGCGTCGGCACACCACACGCCTCACCTTGGTGGCGTTGATGCAGTGTCCGTTGGCGCACGAGAAGGAGCCCTCGGGGCAGGTTATGGCTGCCGAGCATTCCAGCTCATCCGAATTGTCACCGCAATCGTCGATGTGGTTGCAACTGGAATTGCCCGATTATTATTTGAATATTTTTAGATAATATTTTTCTGGGAAGTTACAATTACACAATGTGCTATCTAGTTATTGATTAACATATTACGCGTGACGTATACGTCGAAAATGATTTCGAGCTAGATATTTTGAACTATCTGTCATTCTCATTTTGCAATAATCTTTGATTTTTTGACAGGCGACGAATGGTAAATGTCGTCTAAAAACCGACCGGAACGAGTTGGCGATGCACTTTCGGTTCGTGCACAGGAAGTAGCCCTCGGGGCAGGAGCGCGTGTCTGCAAAGCGTAGTTGATTTTTTGACTAGCGACATATGGTAAAAGTCGCCGGCGCACCACCATTGTTCACAGTTCATAAAAGTCTCACTGCAGTAAGTGCCCAGCTCATCCGATCCGTCCGAGCAGTCGGGTTTGCCATCGCACGTCGCGCCCAGTTTGATGCCTGCAATGCACTTTGTGACTGGCGATCTTTTGGAAACGTCGCCGCTGCACCACCACACCACACCACTCACACGATCCGTCGGTGCACTGGAAGTTGTAGGGCGCGATGCACTGCGTGTTCGACTCGGATCTGCAAAAGTGAATCGTGTTGCTGTGCAAATTTTGACAGGCGACATTTGGTAAACGTCGCACAAAACATACCTCATCACACACTGCGTTGGGTAGTCCTTGCCGGGCACCTGCACCAGCTCGTAGCTGTCGTTGCAGGCGCACTGGATGTGCGGCAGCTCCCCGGTCGAGACCACGTTGCAGATCTGCAACAACAATAATAATAACAAAAACAATAACAATAACAATAACAACAACAGAAACAAGCAAGGATATTATTAATTTTTTCACAATCACCAGAAATTTGATTTGAAGAACTCAAAAAAAAAAACGGAAAAAACGGAAACCTGTTCGCATCCTCCATTGTCGGCCTTGCAGAGGAAGGCGGAGGCAGCAGTGCAGACCTGGAGACATCAAAGATCAGAAATCCAAGATCAGAGATCAAAGATCACCGCCCAAAAGCGCACCTGATTAGCCGTCTTCTGATCCGATTCCGAAGCGAAGATTCTCAGCGAGCCAGGCACGCGTCTCTCCGCCACCACGGGTTCCGCTTCTCCTGGAATGGTTATGCTGTTATTGTTGTTGTTGTTATTGTTGTTATTTTTGTTGTTATTGTTTTGGCACGCGAACCTCCAGTGTCCTTGTTGATGCGGAAGACACCGTTGCTAAGGGGGTCCGTGAAGTAGAGCCAATCGTCCCACAGATCGAGTGACTTGGCACGATAACCGGAGCCGACGACCTTGAAAAATTATATTTGTTATATATGCACGACTGTATTCCAGGTGCAATATTTTCCGAGTGTGTTGTGCATCTTGCACTATTGATAAAACATCTCATTTAGCGTGAAACAACACAAATAAAATGTTGTCGTTGTTGTAAGAATAGAGATTTGTTGTATAGTCATATTATGATATACATAATAAGTATTACACTATTTACTAAGCAGACTAAATAGTATGTGACCCGCCGTAATTGACCTGCTCCGCTTGGACTTACCGTAGTTTACGCAGTGTTACTCGCGGAACATTTTATTCGTCGTACACTTCCCCATACACTTCGTTGCGCCGTTCAATGCGTATTATGTTTAGGCTATTCCCTAAAGCCTATTCTCTCAGTAGTTGAGTCGATCTAGTTTCCACCATCCTAGCACGTCGTGTGCGTATTTCCCTCTTCTGTGAAGCTAAAGCCTATATCTACTACTCCACGTCACGGACCATACCATACTCGCAAGACAACAGCATACACAACAAGATTATTTTTTGTTCTCACTCGTCTATTCGTTCCATCGTAGTCGACCGATTCGATGTTGAGTCGGTTGACATCCGCCCAGTAGATGCGCTTGTCACTGCAATGGATTCCATCAAGTAGAGACCGCCGTCTCTTCATTTTGCACACTCTCTCGCCTCTCTGATCGCTGAGAGAGTGTGCGAAATGAAGAGTCGGAGGCTCGTATTTCGAGATCTAGCTAGCATCAAGCAAGGACGCAATTCGGAATGCACTAAGTTTTATAGCTCTACTGCGAAGAGATTCACATAGGAGAAGCTTCATATTGAAGATATCTACGTATGCGGATGAGGTTGCTTGATTTTTGAAAATTAATCAAATTAATTACCGATAATCAGCCACAATTGCAGCAGGCAGACTGACGCCTTCGCTGACGATTATGTGTCTGTCGCCTCCGGCCATGTTTGAGCGCTCAATGCGGGGTTCGTACGCGCCTTCAATATATCATTAATTGTTGAGTACGTTTTGCTTTTTTCCATCAAATTGATCATAAGTCATATGCAAAAATCAACAGTAGGAATTGCTGACAAGAATAAAAGCTTGTAAGATCAAAGATCAAACTCGCCTCCATTTTATTTGTTTCCGAAATTGAACAAACAGAAACAGTAAATTCTCCACTCCAATTGTATATAAACAATTTTTACAGTAAAATCTGACAGATCAAAGATCAAACTCGCCTCCATGCGGTTTGTATCCGGAGTCGGACCAGAAGATGTAGCCGTTGCACGGATCGACAGCGATCGCGTACATCCAGTCACCTGGAATTAATAATTATTACAATTTATCACTTATAATTCAATACTGGGTCAACACTATTCTGTACACTATGAATGATAGATAAAATATGGTATTTGTTAATTGCCACATGAAATGATACAAAAAAGAAATTCTTCATTGTCTTTTGGTGAGGGTAATGAGGAAGTGGGTGAGATACACTGTTGCTTACCAGTTGCAATCGTTGGCAGATACTCACGAACATATCAAGATCAAATCACAGGACTAGCACCTTGATCAGTTGGTCTCTGAGCCCTTCCGACCCCGCGAAAGATGCAACGAACCAGTTGCAATCGTGGACAGATGCTCATTGCTCACATCCAGCGCGAAGACCTTGCCCATGCGGCCGGTAGTGAAGTACGCCTGATAATATTCGTTTATTCGAGTTTATTCATTTAATTATTTTTTTTATTCTATTTTTAAATAAGTAAAAGCACAACCTTGTGCCCGATCCAGTCCATCTTCATGTCGCTTATGTGCCGAATCTTCTCGGCGGTCTGCAATTTCTTAATTATTTTTTTTTTACCACGAGATTAGTGAACGATATCACACCAGAATGTTTGCAATGATACTCATAGTGATTGTGAAGAAACGTATCTTTGCTGAAACATTTATGACATCTCCACATTAGGGTTGGAAACACTCGCGAATGAAATGAAGAGACAGATTGTTCATCTTAACAATCCGTCTATGCATTCCCTCAGAGAAGCGGAAGGGCAATGAGCAAGCCCATTTCAGTTCACGATCAATCTCATCAATACCGTATACCTTTTGTTTGCCCGGTCCGAGCAGCAGTCTTCTGTTCTCAGCATTGTTCATCGCGAACCAGGAGATATTGGCTTCCGTTGGGTTCTCAGTGACGTAGTAGATGCTGTAATTCGATTATTGTGTAAAAATATTGTTTAAATTTCCCTCTCCCAAAAATCGGGCAAAAAACGCAGCCCTATTTTACCAACTTATAGTTGGATAAGTCCCTCTTGTTTCTACAAGAGTGAATGAAATTCGTTATCCTGTATCGACGACTGATCATATTTCCCCAATCTTACCGTCTCATGGTCACATCAACATCGAATATCTGCAGATTGTCAACGGGCGGGAAGGGCTCCTTGAGTGGGTGGGAGGACTGCAAAAAAATGGATATGCTCATGTTATTTTACAGTGTTTGATAAATATTTTCGTTTGTATAATGGTCAGAAAGGAACTAAAATCGAAGAAAACATGACGCAAAATTAAAAAAAAGTCACTGTGAAGCATAACTCAACAATGGTTTTGGCCAGGAATAAATAAAATCATTTTGCGTTACTATTCCAATTTCAGTTACCATACCTTGACGTCCGGTTCGATGTTAGCATCGATGATCTTATCCCCATCAGCGAACATGATGTACGTGTCGGGCTCTGAAAATCGTTAATACCGTAAGCGTTATTACAATCGCTCCGCGTGGCGCCTAGTCCATACGCAACTCTCGTCACTTCAAAAAACACATTTTGGCCGATTCTATAGTCGATCTATAACTCAGGCTACCGTACCCTCGCAGGTTCTTCCCTTCAAGACTCCTCTCGCGCAGGCGCAAGTGGGCGCTTGCGTGCCTGGAGTGGCGAAGCAAAGCTGCGGGCAAGGCGTCTGAAAATTTACTTTCAATAAATCTAAAGAAAGAAATAAACAAACATTCTCACTGCGGTAGGTCTATGATACTCCATTATTTCCCGCACAGTCAAAGCCGAATTTCACGAACCTTTCTCAGGTTATCAGTAACTTGACAGGGCGAAGTTGCGCGCGGTTGGTTGTCCCGAGAGAACGCGACGACCTGTTATTAATTTTAGGTTAAAATATTTAACTTCATGCACAAAAATTGGATTCAAGATTAAATACGAGTCACCGTCTCTTCATTTCTCACACTCTCTCGCCTCTCTGAAAGGTGAGAGAGCAGGTAAAATGAAGAGACGACGATGCCCATCATTTTGAACTGTACTAAAATAGCACCTCTCCAACGTCCTTGAGGTTAGCTGTAAGAGCGACGGGCGAGAGCAGGAGGGATGTCTGGTTGGGCTTGCTGGAAATTAGTTACTTATTCATTTTCATTTTGATCGATCAGTTGCGTTTCACGAATAGGGTATGGTGCTCGAACTAACTCGTTCACCGATTGCTTTATCGATTCTTCTTTCCAAAACAATTATAAAAAGATATCAATGCTCTCAAACCTGGACGCCTTGAAGACCTTCTCCAGTCTATTATCAGTCCAGAACATGTTTTGGCCGAGCAGAGCGACTCCTGTAGAAAAATACCATTTTTTAGATTACAAACTCGATTTTAGAAACAGTTTAAAGACCGAAAATTCAAAACAAGTAAAGAATATTCACCGGCAGCAGAGGCGATGTCGGTGCGTACGAGTTCGGGAGCGCCGCCGTTCGATCTGAACGATTTATTAGTATTATTTGATTTTTTTTGCCATAACCAATGAACAGTTGAGTTTCACAAGCTTTATTAGAGGAGCTGCAAGTTGCTTATTTGATGAAGCGTTCGTTGAGTATCTGTTGCAAATATAAATGATCACACTGACCGCACTCTAAAGATGCCGTCCAGCTTGGCATCCGTCCAGTACAGCATGCGGCTGTTGACGTCCACGATCAGATCTGAATTGTTGTGCAGCTCATTTATTTGCACAAAAACTGGCTAGGCGATGAGAAATGAAAAGACGGCATTTCGAGCTCTAGCAGCCAGTAGCTTATTGTTAGTATTTTTCATTGGAATCGATTGAAAAACAGTAAAAGAACAATGCAAATTGTATGACTTTTGCTTCGAGTATGTTTTCCATCAGCCCCTTTGATGTTTGTCCCTGTGCGAATGACAATTGAAGGGCCTACCTGTCGGTTCAGCTAGACCCTCCGAGACGATAACCTCGCGACGTGATCCGTCGAGGTAAGCACGCTGAAGTGAATAAAATAATAAATTATGACGTCATCGCCTAATATTTGGTCTCCATTTCAGTGCGCGAGCGCGAGCTGTCTTCTTTGCACGGCAGAAACATTTCGGACACAAAAAAAGAGTTACACTATGAAACACTATGAAATCGCACGTCCTAGGTGTTTATTATTATTTTGCCTTCGGGAGTAGCAAACGAAGTTGATCTTTGATTCAAGCAGTTCACCCCTCGCTCGAAAATCAGTTATTTTATTTATATTTTTTAGCTACCAATCTAACCCCGATTACCTATCATCGCTGTATTTCCAATTTCATTAAATCAGGAAACTCACCAATCATAACAATTTTATGCAACCGTTCTAAATCCTCCTAAGCAGCATCCTAAGGTTGAGGCTTTACCTGAATCGTCGGTTTCTGCCCTTGATCAGCCCAGTACAGGTACCGCCCGACGGGAATCTAATTCTAAGGATGGTGTCCTAAGCTTAAGGCCCCCAAGATCCTAAGGCTAAGATTAAGGTTAAGGATACTAAAGTCAAGGTTCACCTGAATCGTCGGTTTCTGCCCTTGATCAGCCCAGTACAGGTACCGCCCGACGGGGTCGACAGCGATGGAAGTTGGCGTCTCGGTCTTCGTAGTGAAGATAACCTTGTGGTTGGAGCCGTCCAGACGGCAGACCTGGAATTAGAAATTTAAAAGCATTTTGCGATTCCCGGGAATATTCAGGCTATTCGGCAGACATAGAGAGAAAGAGGGAAAATTTGAACTATCAACGACTAGTTGTGTTACCTTGCTGCACCTCAACTTCAGAAAACAACGAAAGTCGAGCTAGACCACGAGAAGAGGGAGGAGGGTCCCACCCCCGCTCCCGCTCCCAAACCGATGATTAGCACGAAGACACTGCGGATTAGCGTTCACGCCTGGTTCATTCGTACTCAAACGTGGACGTTTCATCAAGTCCTGTCTGCTAACTTCGCCGGCACGAAATCTCCGAAAACTAGGGGATAGGTTTCGTAACGCATAATTTTCGGTTACGCGGAAAGAAAAGACATCGGCAAACGTTTGCGTCGACGTCTAGTCATCTTTTCTCGAATATTCAGTCGTTCAGCCCATTTGTATAGGTCCAAGACGAGATTTTCGTTGAATAATAATGATTATTAGATATTTTAATTAATTAATTACCTCGATATTCGTCCTGTCCGAATCGACATTGAGCATGTACAGATTGTAGTTCACCCAGTCAACGGCGAGCCCTGGAATTTATTTAATTTTTTTCAGTCTTTTTTTTTAAAATCCTAACTACAGGACATAGTCGCAGGCTTACCAGCACAACTATATTTACATGAGTCTGTATCATAGATTCTTAGAAGAGGCCAGTTCCTTAGAGGAGCTCTAAGGAACTCACAATCTCTTTTCTAAGCTTTCTTAGATGTTTTATGCGTGCGAAGTTATGCCCAGAATCCCCCTCGCCTACTCACTGAACGCCAGACTTCGAAATACGAGCGATGTTTACTTCATTTCGAATGTATGAGATGTGAGCATGCGAAATTAAGAGATGATCGCCCATATATAGTGAAATCACTGATCGCTCTCACAGAAGATTTGTCACACTGACTCTCACGCGTTTTTTTTCGTCCCATGACGTGCTAACCTAGCTACAAACATTCAAAGTCGGATTGTCAGTAATGCGTATCTTCTTTTCCCTTGCTTTTCTACTGGTCGGTCGGAGTTGTCAGAGAGTACGCGAAAAGAAGAAGCGGATTCGTAATTCGGAGATCCCAAACTGAAGTGTTTGTAGCACTAGTTAACGCCCTCGACACCTTTTCATACCTTTTCGCTACCTTTTCATCATTTGACTGATTTGTACTCAAACAATCGTTTCATTCCTTGATTTTCTCACATCCCTAGTACACGCATGCGTTTCTCATTTTCTCCCCAATCACAACTCTTTTTCATGAACAATAGCTAGGAAACGGGCGATTTGCTATCCGATAGAGAGGGTATCCTAGTGATCTCCTTCATTTTCATTTTATCCTACGTCAGAGGACATGCGGGTCTTATTCTCACCACCTTTTCACTAACTGTGACGAAAACTTCGAAACGAGGAGACATTTTGCCCTATGTTGAATGAGGTTTTACGCCTAATCACGCCTTTCATGTCGAGTGTGCGAAATCGGGAAATCATTCGCGGAAATTGTGTTCCATTCTCTTACCTCTAACACTGAATGAGCCCTGTCCTGATTTGAAGATCTGCTTTGGGGCCGACTGTCCAAGGGTGTACCTGCAAGCATGAATCATCATCTTTATTTGTGAAACTATTTTCGAAAATACTTCCCACCACTTGAAACAACTTTTTTCCCGAATCGCCCGTATTCCCAGTAGCCTTTCACAAATTATGCCAGAGACAACGCCAAATCGAGAGAGTTTCAGTTCCGTGATTTTCGCTAACGAGCGAGTCGAGTGCTCTGCTATCGCCACTTCTTCCCTGTTTCAGTTTCTTCCCCAGAGGCACTGACGCAACATCGACTCACGGACTTTTCGAGACTTCAACTTCAACGTCGAGAGACTTCAGAAAGCGCATTAGCGAAGCACAAGAAGGTCAGTCGACTATGGACTCCCATTCTCATGTCTCCGCATCATTCAAACAACCGCGTACTATCGGTCAGTAAAAACCTCATTTCTCACTGACTCTGAAGTTGCATTTCAATTTCTGCATTTTCACCCACTCTTTCTCTGCTCTTACTTGATAGGGAGCACAGACCCTTCAGTGCTCTTTCGGTCAAGGAAACGAATGAAATGTGTTTCCCACCTGCTTACAATCACCTGTTGCGGCGCGTTTATTAATTGTCTGTCTCTCTCATCTCGCACCACTCTCTCGTTTCGCTGACTGAAGATAGATAGATAGACAGGCATATTGCTCAACACGCGACACCGTGCGCATTGTGTTTTGTGTGTGCCCGCACATGCTAGGCTAAGTCACCCCTCAGGGAATCCTAGTCATCCTAGATCAGCACCCATCAAATGCCAGGTATCCAATTTTTGGAGTTTTTTTCTGCGGAAATAGTAGCAGTCTGCTATAATGGGAGGCTAGCGGTGCACCAATTTTTGATCTTCTTAGAAGAAAAAAGGGAACCCAATTTTGGGTTTAATTTCAGGCTTCAACGACTTCGACGATTTCTACTTGCCAATGAACAAGTCAATGTGCGAGATAATAGCCGAACTACAGGTCGATTTAGTGTACACTCGTGAGTGTATTATTATGTCTTTTAATTATTTAATTTTGTGCTAATTAATCTACCCAATTAACATAATTAATTACAGTTCTTATCGCGACAAAGTTCGCACTCTGCACAGTAGGCACGGCCATGTCGAGCTACACGTGGTGGAAACGTGTGAGAAAATACATTTTGTTTTGTTATTGCTATCAAACCCATACATCCATTTTCGTACTTTGCGCAACTCTGAAACTCAACTAGAATATGTGAAAACCCTGCCAGCCATCATTCGATAAATCATCAATCATCAAACCATTTGCGATCAGGTTTAATTAAGCTAATTAACATAATTAAGGAAACTAATTATGATAATTAAGGGCGTGGGGTGGCTAATGCACGCTAACTCGAAGACCCTCTTCACGTACTACTACGCACTCGTCGTCCTTATAGGGGCATCCTACGCGGTCCTTTACGGATTCGAGTTTGTTCGGTAGGTATAGTACCTTCTATCGATCATCATGTTTTCAACAGGGCGTCTGAACTAGGAGCAGTACATTCTCATAGGCGTTAAAGTTAGTACAGTACCGTAACATTTATTGATTCCACAATTCAAATCCCCAATTCAAGATCTATCTTCTTCAGATTGCGCCTCTCCTGCTTCTCCTTCGACTATCGCTACGTGCTCGTGTTGAGGACTACCGGGCTTGCGGCCATTGTTGCATCGCACTACGTCATTGTGCTGATCTCATTCGAGGTAAGGGATCTGACTTACCGCACCCCACTTGAAACGGCGATCTACCGTAACCCAAGGGTCACGAATCTGCCCTATCGAACCTCACTTGACCCACGGTCAACCATAACCTCAATATTTTCAGCGCTTGCTCTTCTCGCTGTTTCCCTCGTTCTTCGAACGGCACAGCAACCATCATACTGTGGCTGTTCTTGGGGGATTAACCCTTGTGAGTTAATTAATGCATAATTAATTAATTAATGTATCTAAGTAGTTAAATAATGTATCTTATAAACAACTAATTAAGATCTCTGTGACGTTCTTCCTCATCTTCTACGCAGTTTCGGATGCGTTCCAGCTCTTTGCGCAACCGAAATCCGTGGGAACTATCGACTTGAGGGTGCCGGAGAACGCAGTCAACTATCAGGCAAGGCATCTAGTTCAAAATGATTGTTTTCTTGTTCAAAAAAAACCGGCATATTACACGAGCTTTACAACGCCGTTGAGTTTATATCAAATTTCGCTCTGTACGAGCCACAAAAAGGCATGGGACCGCTTGGGGCCGGCCGGGGCCGGGGCCGGATTGTTTTCACTGGGGAACGAAACCGGGACTGTATTTCAGCTCACATTCAACGTTCTCGCTATCACTTTGGGCGTCAGTACCGCATTGATCTTCATAGATATGGTGCTCAATTTCTGCCCGCGAAGATCGAACAAAGTGCATGGGTTGAACGTGAACTATCAGGTATTTCTTCATCTTTTTAGAGCAAAATGTAGCAAAGAATATCGTTTCAGTTCGATGAAAATCGAAAGGTGCTGAAGGTTATGCTGCCGCTGGAACTGTTCAATTCGGGAATGACCATATTTGCCACGTTTGCGCAGTTTTTCTGGATGCTGGTAATAATTTCCTTCTCCAAATACAATTGTTGTAGTGTACATCATGGTCAGAAAAAAAATGGAGACATGACCAGTATCATATAATCCCATGATGTACAATGAGCGTGATCTTTATTTGTGTGAAAGTCATACGTGCGGTATCCTAGAGTTCAGCGAGCCAGAGTACAACTAAGGATCACATTCATTTGTACTCAGCTCCCAAAATAAACCCAAGTAGAATATTAGCCGAGAAGAAATGATGATCACTTTTCAGATCAACCCCCAGTCCACTTTCATCGGCCGGGCGCTATTCGTGGAATTCTCCGCCCTTTCTCCACTGTACCCTCTAGCGTTCTCCGTAATCATCTACTGGCGGGTGGGACTGCGGTAATAAGCCTTCCAAATATTCTTCATTCATTTTCACCTCACTTCTCGTATCAAAATAACAAGGAAATGATATCACTTGACTTTATTTAAAATTAAAATTTCATTCATTTTTCAGCGAAAACGCAACGCTCGCCGTACTCGAGAAGCAGAAGCGAAATCAGGACGAATATTTTAACGATCTCAAAAAGCATTGGAAATCCCAACCGCCAACTTGATCTTTGATCTCAGATTTGAGAGGATCCTGTTCATGTTCTATTACTCATTTCTTATAGTTTCATTGATTTGGAGTTTCGTTAATATCAGTACTTCTTCCTTTGTTATGCCTTCTCGGTAGGAAAATAGCTCATTAGCGAGCAAATGTAAGAGCAGAATGAGGTCGCTACTTAGAGCTATATCAGAACTATATCAGCATTCCTTCTATCTCATTCTTCTGTGTTTGTCGTATCTAAAATATGGCAAGCTAGAGACAAACTGCCACATCTCATCCCTCATGATAGCCAAGAAATCGGGAAAACAACATGAATTTGTCACGGATGCATGAGTTTTGAAATGTTCTGTTCCAATTATCACTGATTGTTGATTGCTATTCATCCACTTTATAAAGCATTGAACCAATTTCTGTCGATATAAGCCCAAGATGGAAAGAGATTTGTCATATGTCGCATGCGTGGTGTAGGCTACAATTGTTTCTGCTTTCGCGCTTGGATAAAGCGTCGACATTTCATTCTACTGCTTGCAACAATCCATTACTCCCGTATGCTCGATCGTATTTTACGTGGTGATAAATTGTCAATTTCTTGTACAAGTACCGTCGTACTCTCACGCGGTTTTCTCGGTATTCCCTGGTTCACTGGTCTATCCTCATTTCTACCGTGTTTCTCGGACCGATGAAGAGATCAATCCGATTTGCATCGCTCGTGAGCACTTATCTTGTTCCCCCCCCAACGTGCCTTTATTTTCCTATATAGGTTCTCATAGTTATTGTGAATCAACACACTCGTCCATGATATTGGTCGCTCTCCGAGGCTGTTTTCGTCTACCTAAACAAGGAACTTATTTCGCACCATCGCGTGCTTATGTATATGTACTTGTATTGTTAGCTTGAGAGTTCAAAGTCCTATCGACGGTCTCTCCATTTTGCCTGCTCTCTCGTCGCTCTAACTGTCTTACTCACCTCACGTCTCTCCAAATTCCCGTGCTCTCTAATCACCCACGATTGTCTACAATGCCTAATTCGTATACGCTCACGTGCGCTGTCCGTATTTCGAAGCCAAAAATGCAACAAAAAAATTCCTAGAGTCATGTGAGAGTCTCTCTTGTATTTCTCACATTTTTTTTTGCCGAGCTTGTCTATACTCTAGCGGATGTTTCGGAGAACGTTTCATTTGTTTCTATTCAACGAGGAAATATTGTTTTCCCATATTGTTGGCAACTGACTGCTTGTTATCGCTTAATTGCGTCACGCGCTTTCTCTAGTGATGTTTGTGAGGATATTATTGTTTTTTTTCTAAACTTCGTAAAGTGAAGACAAGCGCGTCTCAACCCTTACTACAAACAGGCTAGGACAACAACATTAATGCGTCATTCAAAACTGAGTCTTCGGTTCAATTGAGTTCCGTCTGTTTGCATTCGTTTTCCTGTTCTGAGACGTTAAAGAAGGCGTAAACTCAATATTTTCGGGGCATATCTGACGTCATAGGTCGATTGTTTCCGAATTCGAAAATTAGAACTCGTTAGCTCAACTTTGAACCGAGTTACACGCGCGCAAAGTTTCTACAGGGCACAGGCAAAATCAATATGCGCGGTGCAAAGGGAAGGGAGCTAGGTCAAGACGCAGAGGAGATGGGAAGAGACAGGAGAGGAGCGAAAAACTCTCGCGTCTGTCACTCTCACCTCCTACAGTACTTCCCCCCTGATAGCACAGGGAAGAAGTGCTTCCCCGAATTTGGAGTTTACGCCTTCTTCAAGTTAGTTATCAAGAGAGGATCTCGCCCATTTCTTCATTTCAGAAGCATGGTCAACGAGGAGTGCTCGATCGTCTACGCAGCATCGATAAGCGTCGCGTACAATACGATTCTCATCGTTAAAACGCTTATCTGTCTCGGTGGAGCGGGCTTTCTGCTGCGACAATGGATCGTTTATGTGGGTTATTATCGTGAAATATTAAAACGTTCCGCGTATTACGATTCCTATCATTCATTTCAACTTTTGACAGGAGGGTCTCCGACCCCAGCTCTTGTTTCTAATCGTTTCCTAGCAGCACTAGTAGCACTTACCGAGAAAATGAGAATTTTAGCATTCATTAATAGTGAGCCGGCGAATAAAATGTTCCGTATTATGCGCTAAACACCGTAGCGTCTCCGCTGAGCATTTGAATGTTACGATACATTTTCATTATTCAAAGGGCTGAAACTGTTGTCAAATGTTCCCTCATTCTTTACAAGCGTCTGTGAAGCGTATTCGGATATTGAAGAACTAGAGTTAACGAAAAAAAAAATTCAGAACAAAAAAGAATTAGAAAGAAATTTTTTTTGAGGGTGTCGGATTTCTCGGGCACGCTAACTCGCGCGTGCTTTTCAATTTCTACTATGCAATGTTCATCCTGCTGGGCCTGAACATTGGCGTACTGTATCTCATCGATTTCATACGGTATTTTGATTGCAATTATTGATTTATTTTAAAAATCTAGCGTTGCATTGGCGTACTGTATCTCATCGTTTTCATACGGTATTTTGATTGTAATTATTGATTTTTAATTCGTTATAATTTGTAGACTTCGACTCACATGCGCCTTGCTCGACTTCAGAATTGTTTTAGCGCTCAGGTAAAAAATGTTTAATTAGTTAGTTAATTAGGAAATTAATAAATTCAGAGGCATCTGCATATCCTCCATCCTCTCTGCACATCTCATCCTTATCCTCATGTCCCTCGAACGACTCTACTCGTCCTTTTACCCGGCGAAATTCGAGAAATCATCATCACCAAAAATCGCTGTCGCTCTGGCTCTGCTTGTTGTAAGATCCAATCTAATTTGTTAATTAACAAATTAACATAATTAATTAAATATTTAATCTCAGGTGGGCGGCTCAACGACCTACGTCATGCTGAACCTGACGGCTGGTTTTGCGCTATTCTACGATCATAAAGTGGCGCTTGCGGACCCAAAAGTGAAGGAAAACGCGGCGAGATACATTGTACGTTTCACCTGAGCGCCATTTCATATCATAAATATTTTTTAATTGACTTTTATACGTCGAGTCGACGGAACATTAACGCCTTCTTGAAAGCACTTGAATTCAAAGCCCCGTTGAAACATACTTTCAAGCTAACCGAGGTGGAGAATAATTACGAGATAGCTTTGCAGGAAACGAACATTGCTCTCTCCATCACGAACGGCTGCTCCCTGCTCATCTTCTTTCTCGACATTTACCTCAATTTCTACAGGAAAATCAAGCAGAATCTGACGCTCGGAGCGTCTTATCAGGTAAGGTCTCCCCATTTTGCCTACTCTTTCGCCAGTCACATAAATTAATAGAGCACGCGAAACGTCGACAATTTTTCTTGCAATCAGATAGAAAGAGATGGCATGGGAATTGAGGAGAGCACGGAAAATCAATAACTCAAAAATAAAAATATTTACAGCTTGTCGAGAATCGCCGCGTAATTCTCGTGCTGATGCCCATTGAAATTATCGATTGCGCCTTTACTCTACTGACTACGGTAGCGCAGATACTGCATGCCATGGTGAGGAGGATACGGTATTTATTTTTCGCGAGGTTACGGTATCTAGTCTGATTCACTTGCCGAGATACTGTATGCCATGGTGAGGATGCTACGGTTGATACAGAGATACGATAAGGTATTGATTTTCTTAAGAATATCGTAGAACACACTCACTAGAGTTGATTGTGAGAATATTGTATTTTCAAAACACATCTGATGGAGACAAATCACTTATCTATTTCGAAACCTCTAGCAAATAGCGCACCGGTGAAACGTACTCAAATTCTGCACACCATCGATTGATTTTTCATTTGTAGTACATCAAGGACGCCACTCCGCTCGGTCGACAGATCTTCCTCGAGTCGACCACATTCATCGTCTCTTATCCCCTCATCATGGCCATCATAATCGAGTGGAAAGTGGGCCGACGGTGAGCTTTCTTCCTGCGGAATGCTCGCCCTCACAATTTGACCAGAGGCATAGAATGGAGATTTTAAAAAAATGCTTTTAGGAAACGAGCCGTCCTCCCTGACGAGACCAGCATCGATTACTTCGAGAATCTCCAGAAGTTCTGGGCATAGTCAACGTCTATTCTTGCCCTAGTAAAGACTACAATTCACTGCATAAACGGAGATTTGCCACTGCATTCGGGTTACACATTCTAGCATGCATTTGTGTTCGTTGTCGTGCAAAACTCAGTCATACTTCAGATTGGGATGTGCACTACGTGTTGATTTGTTACTCTTTCTCACATCCTTATTTAGCAACAAGTGACATGTATTTGTAGGAATGACGCACAAATGCTGTTTGACTGATAAAACTTTGCGAAGTAGAAGTAAGTCCATCGAATCAGCGAATAATTTGAACTTCTCTGGTCCCATCAACTCCATTATCATCCAGCGTTTGTGGACTCTATTTAGGGAGTGTTGCGTAGCAAGTTAATCTAATTTGCACCAAAAGCCTGAACCCGAGAATACTTTTCCACTCAGCTGATCTGCATGTCTCCTCGAATTCTTCATGAATCTTCAAGGCTTTATACCCGAAAGCAAACCACTTGACATGCGTCTCCTAAATTTATCGGTGTCTAATCAGCCATAATGAGTTATGGGCCGTGTAGAGAGAGACAAGCTCTTGAGTAGGGGGTGAAGATTCCGTCTCTTCATTCATCGTATTCTCTAACAATTCATAATGGGAGATAGAACATGGAAAAGAGGACGGAGTAAGAGTAGATACTCCAGCACTCAACACTTCTTCAGTCTTGTGTCGTGAACGAAACACCCCGTACACAGCATCGATTTGTTCGCGCATTTCGAATATTTTTACTTTGTTTGTTTTATCCATCGTAAGCAACGGCAGCATTGTTGATCGAGGGAATAGGGAATCGAGGGAATGCCTTATCCGTGAAACTCAACTCGTCTTCCTGATTCCTAACCCAATCACAACCGAACTCCACGACCCTCGCAGCACGCGCCGCTATGGATTCGGGGCTGCAGCAACTGCAGCAGCTGCAGCAAGGGCTGCAAGGGATGATGCAGCCCACGCAGCCGGAACTCGTCAAGATGTGCTCGACTGTCACTGTCCTTGCCGGAAGTGGCGAGTACATTGCGTGGATCGCCATCAAGGTCAGGAGTTTCGAAAATAAACGCTCAGGTTGTGATTTCAGTTATTCGCGGGAATCTTCGGTGCAATCGTCAATGCACTCCAGCTCTGGCGCCGGGTACGGTAATCCTACGGTTCTGGTACCGGTACCCGAATCCCGAATCTCTTCGGTGCCAGGTACCACGCCTTGGAGGGCTCGTGTGGTCGGTACCAAGGCTTCTCTGGTTCCTGGATCCCGGTACCGTACCCATCACACACGTTCAGTTCACCGCCTGGACGGGGCACGAGTCCCGGTGCCAAGTCCCACTGGTTTCCGGTTTCAGGTACCATAACCTTCGCCTTTGCAGGGCACTTCCTGGACGGGGCACGTCAACACGCGAGTAGCGCTAGGGTACGTGTACGCGTGGAACATTCTATTCGGACTGGCCGTCGGATCGTTCTACGTCTACGATATTGCCAGGTAATGATGGGGGTACCAAACTGGTACCAAGGGAACCAAACTGGTACAAAGTGATTATGGTTCCCTTACAGATTGGTCGCGACCGACTGCCATCTGTTCGACTACAGAATCGTGCTTGCCGTGAGAGGTGAGTGATTTTGACTTATTCAAATTTTCCAGTTCGTCCAATAACCGAGAAAAAAAGGGATTCTCTTGCCATTGCACTTCTATCTTCCTGAGCACTCTGCCCCTCGAAGATGAGGCACACTCAAAGTGCATTTAAATGCGCACTCATTGAAGTTTACGTAGTAGAGTTGTTATTCCGAGTAACTCGACACTCGCGAGTGAAGAATGAGAAAATCACTCGCGAGTGGATTTTCACTCGCGAGTGGATTCCTTTGTTCGCACTCGCGAGTCAAATTCACTCGCGAGTGGATTCCTTTGTTCGCACTCGCCAGTCAAATTCACTCGCGAGTGAAATGAGCTTTGTCTCACTCTTTTTCTCCTCGCCTGTGCCAGGCGATCGGTCCATTCCTTCTATGGAGGGGTTTTCTCTCGTTGATACTGTCTTAAACAAGTTTGTTTGATCTGTATTGTTCATTATTGTATGTGTTTTCTCAGATGGAAGTGCGACAACTGTGAATGGACACAGCGAAAGTATGGATCTACAACCACTAACTTTTCCACGCATCGCAGAAAAGTCCGTTTTTGTCACAGCTCGATCTCTATATCACAGATTTCGCTCCCTTTTCAGCATGGTATTGTTCGATCAGCGCATCCCGATCATCAGCTGAAGTTTATTGAGCTGCTCGTCTCTGCACTGGTGATGAACGTGCTCTCGTTCAATATTCTCAGCTCTCCTTATTTCCAGGCTTTGCTTAAATTCTTAGGTTAGCAACTCCCTATTCACTTTCTAAGCATTTCAATTCTATATCGAGCTTTAATTGTCTGTAGTTTATTATTGATAAATATATTTTAATGTAAAAAATCATTTCTCGATCCAAATTCTACAAAAACACTCGCGAGTGGATTTTCACTCGCGAGTGGATTTCTCATTTTCCACTCGCGAGTGCGGCGACCGGTTCGAGTGAAAATGAAAATGAACTCGGCGAGTGCGAGCGCTCGTCGAGTGACACTCGAGCAAACAACTCTATTACGTAGTCTTACTCGTCTCACTTTCTCAGAAAAAACTCGAAACAAGGTTGAGTTTCACGGATCAGGCGTCTTCCCCGTTGAATCAACCAATAAATCGATCATGGTGAAAGATCAAAGATCAACTTTCCAGGGTTCTCCCTGTCCGCAGTGTTCATGAAAGCCATGATCATGCTCACGATCGCTTGTGAGCGATGCTACGCAAGCGCTTGGCCGGGGCACTATGAGGCCCGCATGCGGCATCCGTACCTCACTCACGCATACTGCCTGATAATGGTGCGTTTCGAACGTTGACTTTGCGAAGTGAAAAACAACGAAAACATTCACCAGTACGTCATCAATGCTTACTGCTTGCTGATGATAAGTCAGACCATGTTAGTGGTACGAGGTGCTGACACGGCGGCGGAACAATTCCCAAGCCAAGGAACTCTATCGTGGCCTCATGATCGCTGTCGATTGCAGTCCATCATCTCCACTGCCGCAGTCTACGTCATCGTATCGGAGCGGTTTCGGCAGGTACGGTATCTAGTCGACTACCGTAATCCATGGATATCGTCTACTGACTTATTTTCAGTTCGTGCCCAAGCCAGTGCCCACTTTCGACCTCAAGACATCGGAGAACAAGGAGGAGTATACGGTGAGGTTAAGGTAGTCTGGGTACTGTATCAGGTTACGGCATCCCGGATGCTCTAGCTGCACTTAGGTATCCCTCAACTACTGATGAGAATACGGTAGTTTCGTCATAGGCGGAAAGTTGGCCCATGTTTTAGTCTCTTCCCGGACTAACTCTTCCTCTAATATCAAGTGGCAATCAGTGGGAAGAGAGATGTTTCTAATTAGGGCTACCAAGACGAAGAAGCCGCCTCTTCTTTCCTCGTACTCGTTCAAGGGACAGAGAGACAAGAGTGAATGCGAAATTAGAGAGATGCATTTCTTGCCAGGCCTTCTCTACTCTGTTAGGTAATGACCGATTGGCTTTTGACTTCTGATGCTGAGAGGGGGGGGGGTGGAAATCGCACGGAAAGTCAAGAGACGGAAGCCACTTCCGTGGTTAGTCACCGTGCTGGGCTGAGATGCGGAGGAAACATTCGAAACTAATGAGACGACGACTCATCATTGACTGACGTCTGCAAATTTAATGAAAATGCCGCTTTTACATGACGAGAGCCAGCAAGTACTGTTTGAAAACCGGCACTAATAAATATGCACGCGCATGCTGCATTTCATGGCCTAATCTGGTCGATCGCGGGTGTACAAGGCTTCGCCATCGTCGTCTGCGCCGTCGATGCCGTCTGGAGCTATCGCATGTCGAAGCGGGACTGGAGCATGGCCAACTCGGTGAATGGGAAGGTTCAGGTAAGGAACTCCACAGTATTCGGCACCGTATGGCATTTGGCCCAGTTAGAGATTCCCTCCGAGAATTTAGAAGACATGAATGAAAGGGTCCAGTATGGGAACCATGCAATTTTCTCCCAAAAATTGTGAAGCGATGAAGCGATTGGCAAGGGTTAGGTTGGGTTGATGATTTATTTGTACCGAACATCCGCAACCGCACTATTGGAACCAAAATGATATTCTATTGATATCTGCGCGTTGAAACATATCCGACTGCTTCGGAGGGCGGTGAGGAACCGATCCGAGAGATCAAAGATCAAAGATCATCTCCAGCTCGCCTCCAACCTACGCGTGCTCAAGGTCGTGCTTCCCGTGGAGACCCTCGATGCCGGCCTGTGCCTGGTCGGGACTGTGATGCAGATCGTCTCGCTACTGGTAAGCTACGTGAAACAACAATGCCGAATTAACTCCTACGTCGGTGTCAACTAGTTGGTCAAATACATATTACTTCATGAATAAGAGCTATTGGCAGACGTTTTAGTAGAAATGTCTATCCGGCATACATCTTTGCAGTCCTTCCAATCGCAATCTGTATTCGCCCGCCACCTCTACCTCACGAAGCACACCTTCGCTGTCTATACGCTGTTTTTCCTCCCGATAGGAGTGGAGATCCGGGAGTACTTCATCCGGAGGGAGAATCGGAGAAGGTGCGCCACCGAGCCCTAGAGAGGGAGTCCTAGGAAATCCTTGAGTGCCGCCGTATGGTGGGAAATCGCTGTAGAAATCCAAAATTTCTGTGCTGACTGACAGTCATCGTCAAACAAGTCCAGCAGGGTGCGACAATAAGCGTTTAATGTTCAGAATTGTCGCCGTGGAGCCGGCGCCGACGAACCAGACGGTCACCGATATGTACTTTGCCGGACTGGCCAAGGCGTGGGATGAGGTAGTATTGAATTTTATTTAAGCTGTTTCTTGATGGCTCAGAAATAAGGAATTTTTGGTCATTGACGAATCAAGGAAGCGATAGAGTGTGCGAGAATGGTGCAGTTGGAGCATCAGATATCGCCCCGGAGCGCCAATGGAAGCCGCGGTTCGCGCGCAAGCTCACGCCGATCTACCATGCCCCAACTGCCGATATTCGTCGTTTCCGACAACGTCTCGTCGGTCTAATCTGGTCATTTATTGAGACGCTATTGTTACACTCATTATTTCTCCTTATCTAACCTCCCTCCCTCTCATTTAGCCTGGGTAAACAACGTCGAATACCTCCTTGTGTCCTTTTTTTGTGACCCTTGCAAATAAACTGCCCATTTCCAGTTGTGTTTCATCCCATCCCGATAAACATTCTACCAAATAAGAATTCGATTGCTTAACTGGACCCAACGAAATACCAAAAATAATGAAACATCAAAAATTATTTTGACCGAATATGATAAATTATCGTGAAACGACTCACGCGCTGACACCCTTGTTGATGCCGCTGCTCTCGGCGACGAAGATCGTCTTGGACTCGTACTGAAATTACCGGTTTTCTGTTTCCGTTTTATTTCCCGGTTCTCGAAATCCCGGCTCCCGGCCTCATCCCTGGTATTCGAAATCCACTTCCGGTATAATTCCCGGTTTTCGAAAGGCGTATCCGGTCTAATCTCCGGTTATCGAAATCCCGGCCCCCACCTCAAAATCGATGCTCGTGATGGCGACGCCGTTGATCATCTGCATCGCGACGCCATTCTGGTTCTCGTCGAGCCTGCGAATATTCGAAATTTGAAATTCGCGCCGCATTATTTGCCAAAAATGTGGCGTAATACAAAAATGACCAGATTTTCAAATTGCGTGATTTATCGGCGGGAATTCAAATAATTCAAACAAATCACTCACGGTATGCCGATGACCTTGTTCTTGGTCGCGACGACGAGGAAGTTGGCATCGTACAGACGGCAGCCAGTGGCGCCGTCCGATTGATAGCCTTAATTTGCATATTAATTAATTAGCATATTAATTAGTTTATCATGCTAATTAGTGTTCGATCGCATAAAGCGAATCCTCGGTTCATGTATGTTTCACTACATCCAAATAGCCGTTGTTTTCAGGTTCATTTCAGTTTTTCCTCACTATGTCTCGAAAAAATAAAACAATTACGTTTTTTTGTATAATTCAAAAATGAAATAAATTATAAAAATCAGCTCACCGGATGCGCACATGCACGAGTGCTGCGAGAACTGCTTCGGGATGCACAGGTGGTCGCAATTTCCGTTGGCCACACGGCACGGATGCGTCGCCGAGGCTGCAAATTCGAATTTTATTAGCTCCCGCCAAAAATCCACCATTTGCAAAGTCCTACACAAAAAGTCCAAGTTTTTGAAAATTACAAAATCGCGGGAATTTAAAAAATTCAAATGTCTTACATGCGCGTGGCTGGACGACCTTGATGTTGACGAGGTTCTCGACGTCCTTCTTGAAGTGCTCGAAGGGCGGAGGCTGCCCGTCGCCTGTGAGATCAAAGATCAATGTTTTGGTTAGTTCTGAACTTCCGTAATAGTTCTCGAAATATTGTCACTATTGTAGGCGAGAGTATGCGAAATGAAGAGACGATTGCCCATTTTTCGAACTAACATCCGGGGATCCGGGGTGTTAGCAATGTGCTCGGGTATGTTTCAGGCAGTGCGGATAATGTTTCTGATGTCAATAAGTAACATTGCTCGACGCGGTTCTATCAATGTAAAAATAATAAGAAAAAATTGTTTGGAAATATTTTTTGATATTTCATCTCTAACCAATGATCGTGGCCACATCAATCGAATCAAAGGCGGAATCAGCGTAGAATAGACGGTCCGAGAAGAAGGCGAGACCCTGGAAGTTATGATTTGTTATTGTTTCCATAAAAGCCTAGTCAGAATGTGCTTGTAACTGTGCTTGTAAAAACAAAAACACTCTGGGATGCTTGGAAGATCAAAGATCAAAGATCAGAAAGCGCACCCTCGGTTGCTTTCCGGCATCATTGAGCACGTAGTGCCTGTCCTGACCGTCGTAAGTGATCGACGAAATCTGAAATATTATATAATTTTTTTTATTTATTTATTTGTTTTTTTTGTCGACAAGGTCACTTCCCTATAGTGCAAAGATGAGTGAAGCGGATAGAAATTACTAATGTGAAACATATTCGATTCTCAATTTCCGCCAATTTTTTTTTCTATTTGTGAGATCAAAGATCAGCGTTGTCATTGATACAAAAACGTGTTTTGTATAGCTCGGCAAATCTAAAGGGTCAAAATCAAACGTTATGTGCTTACCTAGTGCTTACTCTTCCAGCCGCTTACCGTCTACCGTATCCCCCAAATACTCACCCTTCCAGCTTTCGCCTCTGAGAAGTACACTCGCTGATTGGCAGTATCCAGAGCGATGTGGTCGAGTTCGGCCAGGTCATTGGAGGCGATTACGAGCGGGTTGGAACCGTCGAGGTTGGCTTTGGCGACCTGTAATAATTTGCTGTTTAGCTCCATGGTTCATCGTCGAGAGACTACGGAAAGATCGTTGGAACGAAAAATTCCCGAATGTATAGACCACACTCCCATTCCAGAGTAATTACGAGTCACAGATCAAAGATCAAAGATCAAAGGTCTACCTTCACGTCGCTCGCTCCGCCTCCTCTGTCCAGCCAGAACAGCACTCCCTTGTCCGCGTCTTTAATTAGTTAATTATTAATTTAAATATAATTTTTCGATAACCAGGTAGGTTTCACTCAATATTCATACCATCCAACAATATTTAGTGCACAGCGATTGCTCACTGGCCGTTTTTTAACAAAATTATTACAAAAACTAAATGAAAAGGTGCGTTCACAATCAAAGCGTTTTAATAATTTTCTATATTTTTTTAAAATAAGACGTATACGTGGGGCACACCGCTAGTGACACGGCAAACATCCAAACACGAAGGAAAGTTAAAAGATCAAAGATCAAACTGCTCTCACCGACTGCGATGGACACGGGTGTGACGACTGCCGTGGGCGTCTGGTCGTTCTTGAGGATGACGGCGCGGTACTGGAAGAGGGAGATCAAAGATCAAACTAGAGAGATCAAAGACTAAAATACAGAGATCAAAGATCATCCATACCGTAGTGCCGGCGGTCCGGACGACCTCTATCGTTTGCGAGATCTTGTTGGCGATGTAGAGATTGCGCGCGTTCCAGTCGAAAGCGAGGGCGTACGGGTCCTCGGCGACCTGAGACAAGGATCGATAGTGCGAAACTATGGTGCACTACGTGTTGCGATTTCGAATAGGTCGGCGCGAGCGCACACAATGGTAATTAATCGAGAAAAAAATGAGCCATAAACCCACCATATTTCTCACGACCAGCGTCCGATTCGCCGCGCCACTCGGGCAGCGGAACACGGCCGCATCTGTGGATGGGGAGGCGAGAGTACGGGCCTTGGCCGGGTGCTCCAGGACGAACATCTGGAAAGAGATCAAAGATCAGGTTGGAAGATCCAAAGCCCTAAATCATCATCAATATGACTATGATATGGATGAGGGATCAAGCACCGCTCACCTCCTGTGCTGCGGCATCGAAGGCGGCGTCGTACGCGTTCTGCAGACCGGCCATGGGGACGAGTCCCGCGAGACCGGGCGTTGTATTCTGAATGGGTTCATGTCTACGTCGAAAAGTGACAATTATGACATTTTCCAGCCCGTATTGGGCCATGATAGGAGTTTGTTCTTATTTTTTGCCCGATAAAACGTTTATCAACGATCATTGGAAATGAAATAAATAAACATCAGTTTTTGTAAAAAGAAGGGATGTCCGCCATTTTTGAATTCAAATAAGTTTCAGGCACCGGCAAAAGAGATGAAGAGAGAGGACGACGAACTTTGATTCTTTCCTCCGTTACATCTTACAAAATATCCAAAGATCAACGATCAAAGATAGAAGTTCAAAGACCAAAGACCAAAGATCACCTTTGGCGCGTCCATCTGTACTCCGAACACGTTGTTCTTCTGAACGAGAAGGAGGAACGGCTTGTCTTCCTCGACGCAGGATCTTAATTAGGGTTAATTAGTTAGTTAATTAACATTTAACTTAATTAATTAGTTAATTATCTAAATATTTACCTCTTGTTGTCTGACAATCTCTTTCCAAGCGGGCAAGCGCACGCGAAACCGGGCTGAAACCGAATATTTTTAAAATTTTGATCATACGAAAACTGAAGGCGGCTCAGCGCCAAATCCTACACGAACTTTGGCTCTGGACGAACTGAATGGCGCGAAATTCAAATATTCAAAAATCTGACATTTCCGGGCGAGAGCAGGCAGAGATGGGAGCAGGGCGACGAGGCACACGGGGAGGTGGGCACGGCCGGTTGGAGGGCCTTGTGGATGGCAGCGACTCCGAGGGCCTGAAAATCAAGCATCAGCAAGGTCAAAGATCAGATTGCCAATCAGATCAAACTACAAACTACAGATTGCAAGAATCAAAACTATATTCAAATGAAGCTGTTAATGTATTCAGACTGCAACTATTTTTTTCAGGAAGCCGCGATCAAAGAACAAGATGCTTGAGATCAAAGATCAAAGATCACTCGGCGAACCTTGGAGAAGGTGTGGCTCGGGTAGGTGCCGAGGGTGCCGTTGGGGTACTTCGGGTACACCTGCAGCCGCTGAAGGCGGCGATCACTGCAATGTGTCACATTTTTATCAATTTTATTTTCGAAAATTGAAAATCAGAAAATTTGATCATCCCATACCTGTAGTACATGGAGTCCTCGAAGATGGCCAGAGCGTGCGGGTGCTGCACAAACTTCTGCGACGAAATGACTTGCGTGCGGCCTGAGGGAGATTAGAGATCAAAGATCAAAGAACAGACTAAAATCTTTCACGGACTAGTGAATTGAATTGAGTTTCGCGAGTCTTTTAATTGCCTGGGAGAAGCGCAGTTTCAATGATACCTGAGTATCGTCGCTTAAAAAATCAAATAACGCTGAATCGAAATTCCAATTTGAATTCGCGCCGATAAATCGCAATAACTAGAGGTCCTGTCGCAATTTCGACAGCGCTGCCACTACTCACCGGTTCCATCGTAGTTGCAGAAGTCGATGTAGTCGAGCTTGGAGTCGGCAAAGTAGACACTGCAAGGATCAGAGAGAGATCAAAGATCAAACTACAAGGATCAAAGATCAAACTGCACGAACCGGTCCGTCGTGTAGTCCAGCGCGATCGTGTTCGGCCAATAGATCTTCGTGCTCACGATCGTCATCCGGCCCGAGCCGTCCATGTTGGCGCGCTCGATGCGCGGATTCTGCGGGTTATTTGAATATTTGAATTCGCGCCAATGAATTGCGAAGACAAACAGAAAATAGATTCAATATCTTGAAGGTGTTATGAGGCCTTTGAAGAATGCGTGAAGCATAACCCATTTCCAGTTGGAAATTTGTTTCCCTGTTGGAAGTTTCCAAGCGCAAAGCGGGGTATGCTTCACGCATGCTTTGAGAAGGCTAGGATGCGGACAGCAACGTTAATTGCTGGTCTCGGTTTCACCCCCAAAAAAAACACCATCACCACAGACAGTATCAGTGCCAGTACCCGAGACGGACCCAGAGCCGGTTCTACGAACCAGCGTAGCAGAGCCAGAGCCAGGACCCAGAGCCAGGACCCAGAGCCGGTTCCAGAAACCACCATACCTGTCCCCAGTCGGTCCAGAATAGCACTCCCTTGCGCGGATCGACAGCGATGCCTCTCGGCTGGTCGACGTTCTCGTGGATGAGCACGGTGCGCGCGCCGGGGACGTCCAGCGAGGCGACCTGAGAGTATATTCAAATTTGAATTTCGCGCCGATAAATACAAACAATTGACGAGTCTCTTGATTTTTGACAGGGCAGCAAAAATTAAAGATCAAACCTCGATCGTATTGAGTGCGGAATCGACCCAGTAGAGGTTGCGACCGACCCAGTCGAGAGCGATGCCCTGAAGGATTTGAAATATTGTTTTTTTTTTTTAAAGTTTTGTGGAAATTTCAACAGGGCAGCTTCAGAAAACAGATTAGGCTTCACGATGAGTGTTTCAATCATTTTTCCATTACAGCTTAATTTCAGTGATAGATGCTAGTACAATGAACATCAAAGATCAAAGATCAAGTATTATAGAGCTAGGAAGATCAAAGATCAAAGATCATAGTCCACAGACCTCCGTAATGTCCAGTCCCTCTCCGACGAACACGGTGACGTTCGTACCGTTCTGCGAGGCGGAGAAGATTTTCTTTTCGCGAATGTCCGACCTAAAAATATTTAAATTTGAATTTCGTAATCAATCATCAAATCAAATCATCTTATCTACCATCGGACAACCGTATCTGGTGTTTCCATCTACTTGGGGTTGCAGTGTTTAATGCTGGCGGAGTTTAAGCTATCCCGTAGAAGAAAACGTCGGAAAAAAAACAAAAAATACACTCACCAATAAATCCTGTCCGTCACCGAGTCCCATGCAAGGGCAATGGCATTCTCCACCGGCGCAGCAAACGTCCGCCAGTTTTCCAGCTTCGAATCGGACCAGTAGATTCTGAAGTGATTTTTTTATTATTTTAGATGCTTATTCGCTATTCGCTGTAATGTGAGCGACCTGTAAAATATTAACGAGATGTGTTTCACGTCTTGCATATCACTCTTTGACCCTGACAATTGTGTTTCGATTTGATTTTAAAAAATCATCAAAATATTCCGTACCTGTTCCGGTTCGACACGTAGATGCGCATGTCCTTGCGGTCGTCGGCCACCTGGAAAGAGCAAAGATCAATGATCAAACATGAACAATCAAAGATCAAAGATCAAACTACACGAACCTTGCAGGTCCGCTTGTCGTCCTTGTCGAGAGCGTAGCCGGCGTCGCACAGGCACGTGAAGCCGTGCTTCTCGTCCACGCATCTGCGGAGATCAGAGATCACGGACCAAACTACATTCTAGGATGATCAGAGATCAAACTAGAGTCTAGTGCGAGGTCAACTACAGCCCTCAACCGAGTATGTTTCACAAGTATCATTTAGATGATTGTTCTGGGTTCTGTCAATGCCAGCTCCTCTTCGATTGCAAAAAATGGAGAATAAGAAATCTTGTCGCACCATTTGAGATCAACAATTCAAAGTTCAAAGATCAAAGATCAAAGATTAAACTCGGCACTCACTTCTGCGAGCAGGTGCGCGGGTCGAGGCACTCGTTCAGCGGCTCGCACCGGGTCTTGTTCGAGATCTGAAAATGGGGAGATCAGAGATCAAACTACTGCAAAGAAACTGCATCAAAAGCATCGAACTTCTGTTTTTTTAATTGAAAAGCAAGATGAAATTGTGAGTGAGCTGATCAACTGCTTTAAATCGAATTCGTGAAACACAATTAATGATGCGATCAATGGTAAAAGTAGGAAACGCCTCACGCAATGGAAAAAAATCTCAGATTTAGAACGTTTAGGAAACGACAGAAACGGGAACACAACGAATACCTGCTCGCCGAACGGGCACGTGCACACGGGGCCCTCGGGCGAGTTGTGGCACTTGTACTGGCAGCCGGCGCGGTCCGCCGCGCACAGATCGCGCGTGCACCTAAATGTGGGAAACGTAGGAAAAGGCCACACGCAATGGAAAAATTCATTGATTTTTCGTTTTTTTTTGGGAAAAGACAGATCGCGCATGCACCTGAATGTTGGAAACGTAAGAATGGGCCACACGCAATGGAAAAATTTCATAATTTCGTTTTAATAAACGACAGGATCGTTCGCACACAACTCGTAAACGTAGGAGACGCCTCACTCAATAGAAAAACGCTCGATTTTTCGTTTTGTAGTAAAAGACAGAATTGCCCACACGCAACTCACCTTCCGCCCTCGCCTTTCACGACTTTCATGTTTTGGTAAATGACAGAAACGCCCCACGCAATGGGAAAATGTCGCAATTTTCGATATTTAATAAATGGCAGAATCACACAACGCACCTTCCGCCCTCATCCGTTCCTCCGGGGCAGTGCTCCTTGCCATCGCACAGCTGGTGCATGGGAATGCACACCTCGGAGTGACCGCATTGCCACTGGAATTAGGAGAGATCAAAGATCAGTGAATAGTCTACAAACTACAGATATCGAAGATCAGACTATGAACCACAAAGTACGAAATCCAGCTTCATCGAAGAAGTTTCAATGTGCAAATATCAGGCTATTTAACGAGACTGAAAGACAGCATGATGTCGAGATCAAAGATCAAAGATCAACCACTCACGTGATCGAAGGGACACGCGGCAAGGGCGGGCGGCTTGCAGCCGGCCGTTTCCGCCTCGTCACTGCCGTCGCCACAGTCGTTCTCTCCGTCGCACAGCCAGCTCTGCGAAAATTATTCAAATTTGAATTTGGCGCCAAAATTTGCGCAAAAATAGCTGCCGCGTTCAAATTTGCACTATTGTATAATTTTTTTTTGTTGAAAAATAGCGATCCAAAAGGCATTGTGAACATTACAAAATTTGATTGAAGAGGCGGCGGTGAAGCGTATTCGAACTCTAAAAACCAAGGATGAAATTACAATAAAGACTCGGAATAGGCTCCTTACAAATGAAGCACTGCAAAAAGGGGAGGGAATGAATGAAAACTTTATCTCCTAGATAAAGCGGACGGGTGTTTCGTTACTTGGGTAGAAGACACCCGACTCGCCCCATCAATGCAAAGACCAAAGATCAAAGATCAAACTCACATTCAGCACGCAGCGGCTGTTCTTGCACTTGAAGTGGTCCGGCTTGCAGGTGGCAGCGGCGCAGCCCGAAGTGGGCTCGTCCGACCCGTCGTCGCAATCCTGCAGCATTCAAATATATTTGATTTTCGCGCCAATAATTCTGCGGAAATTGAAAATTGTGACTTTTTTTGGATTACTGCACAATTTTCAACGCAAACAAGGCTGCTCAAAATTATGAACAAAAGCCCAGATGATTCAAATGGCATACGTGAAACTCATCTGTTCAATCTTGAAAAAAATCAAAATGTCGATTTTTTTGCATTACGCTTTCTTTTTCGTAAACTAATTGGCGGGAATTCAAAATTCAAATGAAATATGAATTATACCTTCTGCCCGTCGCACTTCCACTGCTTCGGGATGCAGATGCCGGACGACACGCACTGGAACTGCTCCGAGGAACAGGTGCCCGTCTGGAATTTGGTGGATACTGTAGGGTTACGGTAAGGAGACTAGATCGATCCACATCTGCCGTAGCACATGTTATATAGTTGTATTGTTGGTAGAAGCTATACATACTACCGTAGTATGTAGCTAACTAAATTTTGCGGTAACGTGTCAGGGTAAGTAATCCAACCGATCGATAAATAGTATACTCTATGTCCCGATTACGGTAAGTCGATCGATTGCGATTACGGTATTCCACGGTAGCAATAAACTCACATTGATCACGCACGCATCCTCGTCCGAGCCATCGTTGCAGTCGTTCTGGAATGCAGGGATCAAAGATCAAAGTTCAAAGATCAATTATGGAACCGATATTCCTTCTTCTAGCACTTTTTCATATCGGTTCATCATGGAATTGCGAATCCGGGTGCGCATCTAATGCCACTGGTGAAGCGTATTGGAGTATCTATGTATTCTGTAGATGTGACCAGAGGGATCAATGATCATCCTTGCTTTCTAAAGATCAAAGATCAAAGATCTCCAACTATACCTGTCCATCGCAGTGGTTCCGCAGCGAGATGCACTGCCTTCCGTCCGCGCAGCGGAACTGATCCGCCCGGCACTGTACCGACGGGCAGCGCTCCTGCAAATAATTCAAATTTGAATTTCGCGCCATAAAGTTTCAGAAAATAGCAACCCTGTCGAAATTTCGACAAGACTTTCGAATTTTTCGATTTTTCGATAACGACCGGTGCATGTTTCGAAGCCGTTGCATCTTTTCATTTGTTTGCATAGTATTCATGAATCGGAACACCCTTCGCTTTCCATGAGGCGATTATATTGCATCTGTTTTATCGAACAGCGATCTGACACCTCGCCTTACTCTCTCACTGCTCTGCCTGGCTTGTAGAGTTCGTAATACGGGTAGCCGTCTTTTCATTTCACACACTCTCTAACCGGTCAGAGAGCCGAGAGAGTGTGTGAAATAAAGAGACGGCGACCCTTGAATTTCGAACTCTACTGGCTAGCGATAACGCGGAGTGGAGAGACGCTAGAACATCATTCGCTTTATCAAATTGCTATCAAGGGGCTGTAATCGTCCGTTCGATTCTTGAAGCGACGAGATAGGCACAATGACGCTTGTATGATACTGATAAGGAGAGGAGAATCTTCAGGCGAATTGACTTTACGTTCTGCCTTTCTCGCTCAGTCAGTCACTCCCGTCCCTCCACACAATGGCCAGCTACGCCGCTCTCCAACTGATATTCGAGAAGCTATCGCAGCACGTCAATCGCGACTGGCAGGTACTACTTACTTCATAAACTGTCATTTTTACAATTGCGTGTGCGTCGGCGACATTTCTCAAATCGCCGCACTATACACCACACTACTTCAGGCGCCGCGTCCTCGCTCGCGCTCACCCTTCATACAGCAACTGAAGGAGGAAATCGCCGAGATCAAGATGGTGATCTCGCAAATATTGCTGGCGCGCGACTTATCTCATCAAGGGCAACAAGGCCGGCCGGAAGCAAGGGCACATTCAACCCCCCCCCCCCTGACGCTCAACACCGACACTGGACACAGAAGGAAACGAAGCGCTGCGCACGTTGGCAACGATGGATCGATACATGCACCCTGTAATGGTCGATGCGGAAGCCGAGAACGTACTGCTCATCTCGACCGCCCGTGCGCATTCACCCGTCGACCAGAATCCGACGTCGCTTCATCAGAATCCAGCAGCGACGATGCGCGCTTATCCAAATGACGGGCGCAAGTCGTCGCGGAAGCAGATGTCGTCGGATTACGTGGCACATCCGGCAGCAATCTGAGCGAAGCGTCGCGACTATCGCGACACTCCAGGTTAGTGTTGTTGGCAATTGGCTCCGCCTGGGTCCTGGGGACATTCCCTGAGTCGTAGTAGTAATTTCCTTATTTCAGATGCCGGTGCCCGCGGCGCTCGAGTGCGATCCCCCTCCTTCAAGCCGGCTGCCGAGCACGTCATCATCGAGCAATGTCGGCCGGCAGTTCTATTTTGAATAACATAGAAACCCCCTGTTGCAAACTTTCAACAAGACTTCCAGGCTCCGGTCTAAAGGCGGCGCAAGTATTAAAATCGTAGTGCATCTCTTAATACATCATCGAGCAGGTCGTCCGGCGGCAGTACGCCGAGCGTGATCCCGCGACCTTCGACCTCAACGACGTCGCGGCGCAGCTGTGCAAGCGGCTGGCCGAACTGAGGGTGAGCGCGGCAAAAGTGCAGTTGCAGGCCGGAGGATTCGAACCACCCCAACCTCCTCCTCTGACAATGAGCTTGTAAGCATTTGCAGGTGTTCGGCGCGCGACTTATGGCCCAGGCAACCGTAGCTGGACCTAACCACTCAACCTACTCGAACCTGCCAGACGAGGGGTACGTTTCAGTACCCCCCTTCCGTAAGCAATTTACGGAACACCACACACTATATATCATCCTACAACACCCTAGCGCACACATTAATACGTCTTACAGCATCATGTACATCGCACACGTCTGCCGACGGGTGCTCGGGCATGCGATGCAGAATGAGGACCACTTTTGGGATGTCTTCCGAGAGTAGAGGCGATGCGCAAGCTCGCGTCCCGGTGCCGGCGCGTGAGACCCGGCAGAAAGACGAGGGAGATCAAGGTATCAAGGTAGGCTATTGAACGCTCTCATAGTCTTCTATAGATCTCGAGAAATGAGCAGCAGTCTCTTCATTTCACACGCTCTCCCGGTCAGAGAGGCGAGAGAGTGTGTGAAATGAAGAGACGGCGACCAAATCGATTGCAGGAGGATACCGACGATGCCACGACGGCTCCCCTCGACAATCAGCAGACTCAGCAGCACGCACTGGGCCTACTCGCCAGCGGCTTCTCGCCTGACCAGTGGCTCGAGCACGTCAAGGTACGGTATCACTAAAGTTGATCATTAGTGGCGGACCCTAGTATCCCATTGCACATGGAGAACATGGCCGCCATGAACGAGGTCGAGCTTGCGCCTCACAATCAGTTGTTGCTCTCGACCGCCCTGCATCATTTCACGCCGAACCCCCCAACATTTTCGTTACGGAGGAGAGCATGGATAGGGGCCACAAGCTCCGCCCACTTTGGTGTGACATGCTCCTCCAATGAAAACGAGACGGGAGAAGCACAAACTTCATTCTTAACCAAATCAAGCGTGCTAGGGCGCGTTGGATAGCTACTGTCCTAATCTACCAGTAAAGTCTTGTAGGTTTTGAAAAAGTTTTATCTGTGTTGGTCAAAATCGATAATCCGGCCTAGGTAGTGTCAATTTATCCCTTTCCTGAGCATGCACCTTAAACCTACAGCAATATATCGAAGAATAGTATTATTTGAGAATTTTTAGAGAAAGTTAGAGATTTTAATAAAGAAAAAAAAATAAAAAATAAAAAAATAAAAAAATAAAGCACAATTCCCTGAATTGTGCTTTATTTTTAAAGGTTTCACTACGCGCGTATTTTCTCGATTCCTACTCTCGCTAAACACAGTGTGAGCGACAGAGGGGATAGTCAAATGAGAGGAGAGGTGGAGAGACACACCACACTCCCTCTCCCTCCGCCTCGACTCTCTCTACTGTTTCTAACCCGTCGTGACTAGCACACGCTCTGCCTGGATAAGAGGTAATTTCTCCCTTGAATTGTCTCTTACGACTTGGCGAAGCTCTTGCCTCCGAATTTTGGGAATGAGTTGGAAGTAGGCTCCGCCCCCTTTCCCTCTCGTCTCGCCTTTTCCCCCTTCACAACAGTGCGTTTCGCGCGTACTTTTCGGGCTGTAGCGCAGCTCAGAAATAAGATATCAACAAACGGTCAAAAGTATGATGTTATTAGGGTCACAGGGAACTGTTTAGACACAAGTTTGACCCCAATGCGACAAATCAGCTATCTGCGTTGTGGCCCCTAAGCATGGAGGAGCCAGCAAGCGGGACCTCCCAATCCGATACCGACAAACCATTAGATCTCTGAGAGTGGCCCACCGCGGCGGGGTGTGAGCCACCACCTCCCCCCCCCCTTTCCTTTTGCGCGCTGTCCCTTGCTTTTTTACCTTTCATGTTTCACGCTCATTTACCATTCATCGAATTCGCTTTCCATCAGTAAACTTACTCTTATTGCATTGTAACATAGAGTATGCGAAATACCTTGTCCTCATCCGTGCCATCATAACAGTCGTTATCTCCGTCGCACAGCCAGTAGATGGGCACGCATCGGCCGTTGGCGCACGAGAACTGCAGAGATCAAAGATGAAAGGTTAAAGATCAAAGACCAAAGATCAGATATAAAAAATCCTGTTCACTGTACATCAGGTCAGTAGGGTGGACAGGGGTGATGAATTAGAGATCAAAGATCAAAGACCAAATATCAAAGATCAAACCTGATTGGCGGCGCAGGTCGTGTTGGCGCACACTTCGAGCTTCTCGTCGGATCCGTCGCCGCAGTCGTTGTCCGAGTCGCACTTCCACTGAAGAGGAGAGAGATCAAATATCAATTTTTTCACAAGAGAAATTGCGAAAAATTATAAAATTGATATCAGATTGTATCAAATAGCAAGTGTGAAACACAACCGAGCTCCTCAACTGTAGAAAAAGTCGTTGTTGATCTGAGCCCGAAACTAACAACTCTAGTATCCAGCCCAAAATACAAACGAGAAAGATCAAAGATCAAACTACACCGATCAAAGATCAAACTGCGCAAACGCACCTGTTCGGGGATGCAGCGGTGGTTGTCGCACTGGAACTTCTTCGAGCCGCACGTCGGCGTCGAGCCCTCCTTGCAGTACTGCAAGAGATCAGAGATTAAAGATCAAAACTACAGACTTTAAAGATCAAAAATCAAAGATCAAACTCCAAACTCCGAACCTTAGCATCCTCGTCCGAGTAGTCACCGCAGTCGTTGTCGCCGTCGCATCCGTACTGCGCCGGGATGCACTAAACAGAAAATTTTGCACTCGAAATTGCGAAAATCGCCCGCACTCTCTCGTTTTCGCACGCTCTCTCGCCTGCTCGCGCTTCTCTGGGCTCTCTCTCCGTTTCTCACCTTCTTCGTGTTCGTGCAGCGGATCGTGTTCTCCGGGCAGGGCTTCTACAAGGATGAAAAATCAAACTACAAACTACACAGTAAAACTCGTGAAAAAATGGTCGATTCTTGTAGAGACTTTGAAAAGCGCCAAAATCGGGCGCGAATTCAAATTTGAATATTACCTCCTCGTAGCACTTCTTGCCCGAGGCGTCGACCTCGTCCGAACCGTCCAGGCAGTCGTCCTCGCCGTCACACTGCACAATTATCGATTTATTGATTTATCGAAAAATCGATAATTCCCTAAATTTTGATCCTTTTCTGTGGAGACTTTACTTTTCGACGAAATTCTGGCGGGAAATTTGAATTTAAATTATCACCTTCCACTCGTTCGGGATGCATCGGCCGTTCTTGCAGGGGAACTGCGTCGAGTTGTTCGAGCACAGCACCTCGTCCTAGAGAGATCAAAGTTCAGACTAGAGTCTAGTGATCAGATTGCGGAGATCAAAGATCAGACTAGAGTCGGCTTGTAAGTAGATTAGGAAGATCAAAGATCAGACTAGAGCCTAGTTATCAGGATAAGGAGATCAAAGATCAAAGATCAAATTGCAAACCTGCTCAGAGGGATCGCGCATGCACGTATGATCGTTCTCCGGGTTCAGTTTGAAGCCTGGAGAGAAGTTAGAGATCAAAGATCAATAAGATGAATCCGGATATGTTTCAAGATTAGAATATCTATAGAGCGGGCAAATCTCGTAGATTGTACATACAGAGCTTGGTCAAATATTAATTTACTAATCTTCCAGAGAATGTTTAGATGATAACGATCAAAGCTCAAAGATCGCAGACTCACCAGTCCTGCAGGCGCACTGCTTGACCAGGCTCTGATCGGACGATCCTGCAAGATCAGAGATCAAACTACAGACTACAGATGCGTGATCAAAGATCAAACTCCACTTACCCTCGCCCTTGGGCACGGCGAAGCACAGCTGCGCGCAGTCGGACGAGTGGCACGGGTGCGCGGCGGACGGATCCGGAACCGGCTGATTGGTCGCGGTGCAGGCTGCGAAGGGGACGTTTAAGAAAAAGCAGAATCGCTTCACGCAATGCAAATTTACTCTTATTTTATCATTTTAGTAAATTTAAGAAAGCGGCACACCACGCACCCTTGAGCGAGAAGATTGAGCGGTCCTCGCCAGTGAACGAGCGGATGATCTTCGGAGAGCCGCCGGATTTCTTGTTGACCTGGAGAATTGTTGTGGTAAAATGCAGAATCGAGCACACGCAATGCAAAAATGTCCATATTGCGGGATTTTAGGAAAAGGCAGAATCGATCTCACCTTGCGGATCGAGTAGGGCCGCTGGTGCACGTAGTAGAGGTCGTCGCCCATGAGCGTGATGGCGACGGGGATGGGCGGCACCTGCGATGGTGTGGTTTAGTGTGTACTTTGGTAAATGTCGCCGAAGCTCACACAATGCAAAAACATGCTGAATTTACCTCTATCGGAATCTGGACGAGCTTGCTGCCGTCAAAGTCCATGCAGGAGATCGACTGCAAAGCGTGGTGTGATTGGGAAAAGACAGAATCGCCTCACGCAATGCAAAATTTCATGATTTCAGAAAATTTTGGGAAACGACAGAAAGCAATTGCACCCACCTTGAGTAGCGTGTCTCCGAAGCACAGTCGGTTCTCGGCAAAGTCGATGGCCATCTCGGAGGGTCTGAAAACAGCTTGTTGTGTGCTGCGTGGTGCGATTTCGGAAACGACAGAACGCGTTCACGCAGTGCAAAAAAGTCGCGATTTACCTGCCGATGGTGGAGTTGCGGATGACCAGGCAGTTGGTGCCATCGATTGAGCAGCGCGTGATCTTGGCCGGCCTGTGCGCCTCGGCGTAGAACAGCCAACCCTGAGGAAGCAATTGATCTTTGATCTCTCATCCGAAGCTCCGATCATATCTAATTGTCTTTTTATCTGCTAGTGAGGTGCGAACCGAGAACGCACTCAATTCCTCGCATCATTTTCAGATACGTTTCACAAATTGCTTATCCGTCTACTCGCCCACTTTCAAAGATGGTATCGTGCGTTTGAAATGCTCAGCAAACTCAATGTGCTGGTTAGCGTATTGATTGTCTGGGATATGGGAAGAGGTAAGGCGGAGGAGAGCAGGTAGATCACTAGCCTCCTCCCGGCCTCTTCCTAACTCCGCCCATCGAACGGTAGTCAAAGGTCAACTACGAGTGGAACGGAAAACATTTTTACGATACTTCTTCCTTTTTTCCAAAACAAATATTGTTCGAAAATCGTGTCATTTTCCACAGCAGCAGCAATTT
The DNA here is from genome assembly GCA_000180635.4 of Pristionchus pacificus. Taxonomy (NCBI): domain Eukaryota; kingdom Metazoa; phylum Nematoda; class Chromadorea; order Rhabditida; family Neodiplogasteridae; genus Pristionchus; species Pristionchus pacificus. The sequence continues at coordinate 19,267,587 of CM026579.1, forward strand.
CGTCAATTAATTGGAGCGAAATTCAAAATCGAATTCCCCGCCTACCTTCCACGGGTGGACGACGACGGAGACCGGGTCGTTGAGGCCGGATAATAGCTTGCGGTGCACGAGCTGATCTGGGTGCACGAGGCCCGTGTCCGCGATTTTGACCACCTGTGTTGATTTATTGATGTATCGATTTATCGATTTTTTGAGTTCTAATTCGTTATACTAGTCATACTAGTCGATTTTTCGAGAATATATCCCAATATGTTTCAAGCATTCAATTTCTTACTGGTAGGCGAACTTCGGAGAAGTACTGTTGGCCTATGTTCCCCCAAACTACAGCCTACCTCCAGACTGTTCCTGATGTTGTCGACGTAGTACAGCTGCTTGGACACCCAATCGAAACTCATCGACACGAGTCCGTCGTTGTGGGTAACGAGCACGGGCGCCGAGCCCTCGCCGTCGGGCTTGATGCTGCAATTTGTGAATTTTCAAATTCCCGCTGAATATTTCGCGAACTCGAAAGTCCCTTCAAGAAATGACCGATTTTCAAATTATTTAGGCACTAATTTAATAATTTACTAGATCAAAACTCAACCGAATTGAAAAAAATGAGTAACATCTCGTTCATAATGGCATTGTGAAACTCAAAGGAAATTAGCAACTCGTTTCTTTCAATAGAGCTTGCCAGTGCATCGGTCAAAGATCAAATACCAAAGAAAAATACCAAAGATCACCTACCGATACACCGTGTTGTCCATGATGTCGGCGTAGAAGAAGCTGCCGCCGTGCACGTCGCATTCGACCTGCAAATATTTGAATCTTTGAATTCGCGCCACAAGTTTTCAAAAAATGAAAATTTCGACTTTTTTGTACAGCACCGAGAAATTGTGGGGAATTCCGGCGCGAATTCAAAATCGAATTAGCCCACCTCGAAGTACATGCCGATTCGGCGCTGAGACACGGGCGAGATGGGCAGAACGGCCTCGGCCAGGGCTGGCTGGACAATCTCCGGGAAGATACCGCGGACGACCTTTAGTGTTAATTTCATGATTTTTTTTTAAATTGTTCACGAAATTTTGTTCAATACAGCAAGTTTTTGCGTGTGTGTCAAGTTTTGGTTTCAGATGAGATATGTTTCAGAAATCATCGAAAGTTTGGAATATTTTCTTGAAGTTATTTCTTGCGGATCAATTCCTTTTGCAATAGCACTCATATATATCAAAGATCAAAGACCAAGAACAAACCTTGTTGCTCGAGAACACAAGATAATCAATTGCCTCCTCGCAGCGCTTTCCGTCGATTAATTTCTGAAAGTAATATATTTCATGTTTTTTTCAACCATTCAGTAAGTTTATTGCCGATTAATGGTAACAGTGATAAGCGAACGAATGACAGGGCAACTTGTCAAGAAACATACCTGTCCAATCGGGCAGGCACACTTGTACCCGACGCCGAAGCCTCCGGCGTCCTTTGACAGCAGACACATTCCCTGCAAAGATCAGAGATCACAGTTCAAAGATCAAAAGATCAAATCAAATATCAAGCTGCAAACCTGGCAGTCGGCGTTCGCGCACGGGTTGTCGATGTTCATCGCAAGACACTTGGACTGCTCCGGGCCTGAGATTAGAGATTGGAGATCAAAGATCAGATTGCGAGATATGTTTCAGCGCGCGGTCAAGGCCATGAACGAATTCCGGGAATGATCGCTTACCGATTCTTCTTTTCCAAATAAAAAACCTAATAACACGTGTAAACCAGACCGGAACGTAGACGCAAAATACGCAAGCCACAAACTACAGAAGATCAAGAATCAAATTACACCCTGTTGAGATCAAAGATCAGCGCCCCTCCAACTCACCGGGCTGCACGAGCTTGTGGAAGGCGGCGATGCCCATCGGGAACACGTTGTTGTCCTTGTTCGTCCTGAAGCGGTTGAATATTTGAATATTTGAAAATTTGAATCGCGCCAAAAATAGTTCCAAAATAAAAGTCTCTACAGGAAATGATCATTTTTTCAGAAATTTTCGAGTTAATCGCTCTGCCAAAGGCATAGATTATTTGACGGAACGATTTCATTCTTTTAATTTTTCGTAAAAAAATCCCATCTTCGATATTCTTGCAAAGGTTTATTGTTGTTGAGGATTTCTCGGACCAAAGACCAAAGACTAAAGATCAAAGACGAAATGATCCAAAGACCACCTACCAGATCATCTCCGGAGCGCTGCCAAACTTCTCGATTCTCGTTACTCCGAGACGAGTCCAGTCGGTCCAGTAGAGGTACTGATCGAACAAGGCCAGACCGAACGGGTGGGGAACGCTGAAGATAAAGATTTATTGGGGAATTTCAAATTTCGAATTGGCGCCTAAATTTCACGATTTTGCGATGTAGTGCAAAATTGACCACTTTTCTTGATATTTTTAAAGAGGTCTGACGGGGAGAATTTGAAGCCATTTTTGGTAAAAACAACACCAAAACATGCCAAAACAACAACAAGAACAACAAGATCCTCACTTGAGCATCCCCTGGGCGACGATGCGCCTGTCGTTGCCGTCGTAGTCGACCGACTCGACGCGGTCCACCTGCAATTTATATTTAAAGATATTTCAAATTTTGAATTCGCGCTCAAATTTCACGATTTTGAGGCGTAATGCAAAATTAATTTTCCATTTCAGTTATTGGAATGAAAATATAATTATAATTCTTTTGAAAATCACCTTTGGATCGACCCAGTAGACGCGCTTGCCGGCGACGTCCACTGAAAATTTTCATTTTTTTGAAATCGTTTTTTTAATAAAAGATATGTTTCACAACGTATATGGTTAAGGGTTTCTCTGTGGTTAACGTGTTCAATGTTAGAGCGTCGGAACGCATGTAAAAAATCGAATGCATTTGGCTGTCAAGGAAGTCACTCCCCAGAGATCAATAAACGATGATGAAGATCAAAGATTAAATCTTCTACTCACCAACAATTCCGGACACCTGATGGGTGTGCGTATCGATCAGCGTGCGCCGTCTCGAGCCGTCCATCGCGCACGCCTCCAGCTTGAACTGGTTCGTGAAGAACATTTCGCTGCAAAGAATTCAAATTTTGAATTCGCGCTAATAAATCCACGAAAATGATGGCGTAATGCAAAATTGACCACTCTTTCATTTTTTTTATGAAAAAGTGGCGGGAATCGATTAAATTCAAATACCCTCGCAGGGGATCAAGGGCGATGTCCAGGGGCAGCGTCAGACCGTCGGCAAGGAGCACGGTGCGGCGGTCGGCGTCAAAAGTGGACACGTCGATACGGCTGCAAAATTTGAATTTAGCCCTTCCCGCCTTTTATTCATAGAAAATGATGTCGTAGTGCAAAAATGATCAGATTTTTTATTTGCGAAAATGAACGGCGCGAAATTCAAATAATTTCAATCTTACCGAGATCCGGATTCAATAATGTAGAGCGTGTTCGTGATCCAGTCGACGGCTAGAGATCTCGGGTAGATCAGCGACTTGAGGTCGAGTTTCCTGGATACGGTAGCGGTTAGAAAGTCAGTTATTAATTGCGGTCCGTCGTGCGCTAGGTTACTGTAGCGGATGCTTACTTGATGTCGTGAATGTCGCCCTCGACATCGACAGTAGCGGAGAAGGCCGAGTGCGCCAGACGATCGGTCCAGAAAATCTGCAAAAATCTATTGGGATAAAAGACAGAAAGCTTCGGCGCACTTGCCGCACCACGGAGGTGCACCACACACACCTTCTTGTCCTCGTAATCGTAGTCGATGCCGAAGATGAACTCTCCGGACGCCAGTCTCTTGGGCTCCTCGTTCGGTCCGGTCGGATTGATTCTGGAATAAGGCGGCTACCGTATTCCAGGCACACCATGCTACAGTATTCAAATTTTGTCATAACTGATTCACAGCCGTGAGCTAATTTCAAATGTTGTCAGAACACCAAATGGTACCGTAATGGTACCGTTCTTAATAGTACTGAGTCATAATGCTACAGAAATCCATAGTTTCGTATTCCAGGCCACCGTAACTCTATCGTTCACCTTACAGTAACTTCCGCTACCGTACCCCTACCGTACCTGTACAGTCCTTCCCTTCTCGCCACGAACAGCTTCATCTTCTCGGCCTCATTCGAGATACAGTTCCCCCGGGTGGAATGGTTGGCGCCATCCGAGGACGAGCCGTGGATCATCTGTGGTGTGGTTACAGTAATTTTTGGGAAAAAGACAGAACTGCCTCACGCAGTGTATTTTTGATATGAAATGGATTTCTAATGCGTTTCAGAGCAATCCATTAAGTGAGAAACAGTTTTCAAGAATGATGGTTGAGTGGTATTGAGTTTTAAATAAAACAATTATCAAGGCGACGTTTCCCAATTGTCAGGAATGTCAACTTTGGCATTCGTGTGTGTTTCTACCGCATCCCTGCTAAATCGCAGAGAGCAGAAAAAGTAGTCATCCAACGTGGAGCTAGCATCCTTCAACAGGGCGAATCGTCGTCCCTCACCACACCACACCACACCACACCACACCACTTACATGGAGCGAGTAGCAGTCGCCCAGGCAGGAGCAGGTGAAGCCGGGACGGTGATTAGCGCACAGCTGGTCGCAGTAGCCCCACTCGGCGCACTCGTTGATGTCTGCAGAGATCAAAGATCAAAGATCTGAGATCAAATAGTAAAGATCAAAGATCAGAAACGAACCGGAACAGGTTCGCTGGAATCGATCGTCGAGCTTGTAGCCTTCGGGACAGGTGCATACTCCACCTTCAAATAACTAACTTAGAACCTTTTAAAATTGTTGTCAAATATGTTTCAGTAAGGATAGAAATGGTGTAATTCTGAGAAGAATGATAATTCGAACTCATCCGATTCCGAAATCAATCAAATTTTTATACTCCAGAATCGCGAGATCAATGATCAAAATAGACTCACCGGACGGCGATGCCTTGCAGCCCGCTTGGCATCCAAGGAACGCGCACAAGTTGTTCGCTGCAAATATTCAAATTTTATCGATTACCTCAGTTTTCGAAAATTTCATAAAATCTCTGACTTTTTTCCATTACGCCTCAATTTTCTGCGAAATAGTGGCGGGAATTCAAACAATTCAAATATCTCACTGCAATTCTTCTCGTCCCCGCCGTCCGGGCAGTCCGAGTGGGCGTCGCACAGCTTCTCCTTTTCGATGCAATGGCCGGTGCCGGGGCAGCGCCTGAGTTTTTTTTTATCGATCTCCCCGCACGTCTCAAGTTCGAATATGTTTCAGCCACTGCAGATATGTGTAGATACTTTAGGAGGAATGATTGCTTGTTTGTTCTGTGCTTTAGAAACCTAATAAAAACCGGCAATCATTTCGAGGTCCGGAAAAGCCGGAGATTAACGAGAAGGGGAACTCACCATTTGCCGGGCGGGCACTTGTACTCGCCGCACTCCTCCTCGTCCGAGTTGTCACCTGCAATGGTGTAGTGTATCGAGGCCGACGTTTACCAAAGCTCGCCTGTCGAAAATCCGACAGTCGACCTTTCGGAAACGTCGCACCACCCACACAACCTACCACAGTCATCGTAGTAGTCGCAGCGGAACTTGCGCGGCACGCACCGCTTGTTCTTGCACTGAAACTCGGAAGCGGAGCACTCCTTGAACTCTGCAAGGGATATTTGGTACATCACAGAATCACCTCACGCAATGCATTTTTTGACACGGCGCCTTTTACTACTGCCACACCACACCACTGACCGCACGTATCGGGTTCGTCGGAGCCGTCAGCGCAGTCTTTCGAGCCGTCGCACACCCACGATTTCTGAAACGGATTTTTGCGGATATGTTTCACTCTAAACTGATATTCCTGTAGATCTTGCTAGAATTGATGCGGTGTCGATGTGCGCTAGAAAAAAAACTAAAGTACTAATAATGCACAAAGCCTGACCACTCCATAAAGTGCTACTGTAAGGAAGGTACCATTCTTTACCGGACCTCCTAAGAGCGATAATTGGTAAATGGCCGAATCGCCTCTCGCAATGCAATTTTGCGACAGGCGCCTTTCACCACTACACCTCACACGACACGCTCACCTGTATGCACTGTGTCCCATCGGCGCACCGGAACTGGTACTGGAAGCATGCCGTGTGGTTGCGAGAGCAGTTGTCCTGCAACGACCTTTGTTGTCGAAAAATCGACTGGCTAGTTTTCGTAAAAGTCGGCTGCACAACGCACGCACCTTTTCGTCCGACAGATCCCTGCAGTCGTACTTGCCGTCGCACTTCTTCGAGATGTCGAAGCACTGTCGGCCGTCGGCGCACGAGAACACGGTGCCGTCCGCGTTCGAGCACGACACCGGATTCGCCGCTAAACACAGGAAATATTCGAATTGTTCTTCTTCCCGCCAATAAATGAGCGATTATTAAAAAACGTGACTTTTTTGCACTACGCCAGAAATTGGGAAACTTGGAAGGCGCGAAATTCAAATAGTCGAAATCACTCACGGCAGTCCTTCTCGTCCGAGCCGTCCGCGCAGTCGGTCGTGTTGTCGCATCTGCAATCGATCGGTGACTACCGTAATTTCACCATAATCTGCTCCTCTGTCGAAAAAGCAACAGGCGAGCTTTGGTAAACGTCGCACCACACCACGCACACTCACCTCTGGTACTCGGCGATGCAGCTCACGCCCTGCCACACGTACTTGTCGCACTGCCACTGCTCCGCCTTGCAGCCGGGATGCGCTGAAAGGTGATCTTTGATCTTTGTAGTCTGTAGTTTGATCTCCCTCCCCAAGACCAAAGATCAACAACTCACGACAGTCCTTCTCGTCCTCGCCGCCGTGGCAGTCACCGGAACCGTCGCATCTGAGCGATTGAAAATTCAAATTTGAATTTCGCGCCATTAAAATAAAATGAATCTCATTGTCAGTCCTGTTCAAAAATCGACAGGATCGCTATGTTTCAGATTAGGAAGGCGGGAATTCAAAAAAATCAAAAACTACAGTATACCTCCACTCGCTGCGGATGCATTTGCCGTCCGTGCAGCGGAAGTCGGTGTCGGCGCAGGTTACCTGCGGAAAAATCAGCTACTATCGATAATCAGCTACAGTATTCGAAAGCTATCGTACCTGGAAACTTATGGCTGTCCAGTCGAAATTTCGACAAGGTCGCTAATTTTTCTGATTTTGTGGCGGGAATTCAAATAAGTTCAAATTGCTTACGGTAGCCGAGTGTAGGGAGGCGGAGACGCGACCGCCGGGTAGCGTTGCGCTCGGGATGACGGGAGGGCCTGAATTATCGATTATCTTTCACTATGATCTCGGGCATAATACTAACCACCCGCAATCGTCTTGTGATATATTTAGCTTGAAACATAACCCAAAATGAGCCAGAATCACAGAACGCAAACATTGAAATTCGGCTTTCTGATGAGCGTGTTTTAATTACAGTTTCAGATGTGTTCAATTCCCTCTTGTGCCCCTAAATGCATGTTATGTTCCAGTATGAAGTTAATCGCACCTCCCCTTTCGGCTCTCGCGCGCTCTCTCAAATTCGCTCACTCTCTCGCCGGTCAGGGAAAGCGAGAGAGCAGGGGGAAACGGGAAGAGTGTGTGCGATCCCATTGCGTGTAAATCCAATCAAAGGTGGTGGGATGATGGGTTGAAGGGAGACACGATCTCTCCATTCTCCCTGCTCTCTCGCCGATCAGACAGCGCGAGAGAGCGGGGGAAATTGAGAGAGTCAGAGAAGTGAAAGGGGGGGAAACAAGCCGGATGTGTGGGACAAGATCCATATCGTTTCATGCGCATATAGATATCATATTTTACTCACTTGATTTAACTTTGTGGACAGCCGGGTACTAAATCCATGCTTTCCCCGATATCGGGTACTTAATCCCTTCAAATCACTACTGATGAATACGATAGCACTCTCGCGCACACTGATCATTTTTATATCCCTGTTTTTATCCCTAAAGGTTCACTGATTAAGTGTCGAAAGAAGGAAATGGACGGGAAAGTCCTCCTTTCACCTCTTTATTCGTGAAGAAGGAACGCTTCATTTTGCAACGATTTTTCGTCGATCAGAAGAGCTCGAGAGTATGCGAAATGAAGAGGCATCCTACATCCTAACAGCCCTACTATCAAACCAGACACCTTTCCATTCAAGCCCAACGACCCATGAAGTTCTAATCCCCCTTTATGTCGAAACCGTTATACTCTAAGCCTTTGATGATCAGTCGCGAGCGATAGAACAGGTTCCCCTCCTTTCCTACAGAGAAACAGTTAGTCGTGACTGAAAGATGGGCGTTTTTCGCACAAAATTGGCTCTAAAAATAGCGCCGGCTACACCCCAAATTTACACTAGCCAGCGAAATCGAGAGCCGGTAAATTCCGGAGAGTAAATCCGCATTAGCGCTCCCAGTCATAAACTTTTTTCGCCCCGTCTAATGAACGCTGACCTAAATACAATTTCGCGTTCCGTTCGGATCGATACTTGCGGTGTTTAGCACCGATTGTATGATCGGAGTGGGGATTTTGCGTCGATCTGTTTGTTGATGAGGGAAAGAAGGGAAGGGGAGTGCTCTTATTAGAGCACTTTTTTGTTTGACCGCTCGAGGGGTGATTTCCACCCTTTCTCCACTCTCTTTTCTCATTGACTGCCTAGTATCGCATCGCACACATACACACAAAACCGCAATCTAAAAGCCGGTCAGGACCGGAGATCGATTCCGGCTATCCTATTCTACGGATGGCTAATGAATCACGGCTGCACAGTCTTTTGACGTCATATTAGATGGAACTGCAAGATTCTATCAGGACCGAGCTGCATGCCGGATTAGCCGGCTGCGAAAAGTCGTAGATCCCGGCTATCGCCTATTTGCCGGATCAGGTGAATCACGGACGTGTCCGAAAGGCAAAAGTTCGCGGCCAGTGCGAATTTGATAAGAAAATGTAGGGCAAGGTCGGAAATTGGGAAGGGGGATGGGAAACGGTCGAACTCCCCCTTATCACCATATTGATTGGGCAGTTTTATCGCGATGATGAAATCCGGGGCAATTGGGAGTCTATGGATCTGGAGAAAATCGCTGAAGATGCTAAACAACCCTGGGTTGCTCAGACAAGGCTAAAGAACCCTATCCCCATGAAGATTACGTATCGAGAATATATTTACAAAAAAACAGTGCGACGAAATTGAAGATTTTCTTCGAAAATACACATTGTGAAAATCAGACTCACCGCTGGGCAGGATATTCACGGGTTCGGCGATTTGCAGCAGACAAATTGAGAGTAGTAATAACGGAGGCCATCCTGGAAATAAATTCAGGTCACAAATTAATTTTTTTAATTACTTAATTAATTATTAACTAATTAAGTAAACAAACCTGTACGCTTATTAGTGGTTACCATCCTGCTGCATTTAGTGTGCGTGTGTGAAATAATAAATATTATTATTATTTATTATTATTATTTAATCTGCCGGTGGGTGGTAGGGCAGATGGAATTGGGCCCTGAAAAATGGTATATTATTATTAATTTGTGTATTGCACTCACAAGGTACTATTCACGACATGACAATACATTGAGTAAATGTTGGGCGTGAAACATAGGGGAATAACGTCGTGGACAATCACAATGCGAAAGAAGGAAGAAGCAGAGGGAGAATAGCGAAATGAGATATCAAAAAAATTCTTCGACGTCTAGACTACCATCTCTCTAGTGCATTAAGAACGCCTTACGCAATGGCAAAGGCCTCGGCCCCCCAATCTCGATGATCCATCAAATGTGCCATATCTTGCGCACCTTTCTCAGCTCTCAGATTGGTATCTGATCCGAGATAGGACTGATCTAACGGGTCGATCTGGTGATCTAAGAGACTTTGGATCTCCCGAGATTCATATATTGGATCAAGGATTGAATTCTAACAAAGAATTCTCATCGGCGAAACGTAGCGCAAATATCAGAAGGTATAACTTATACCGTATAAGTTAAAGCACGCCAATAAAGTAAAAGCGTTTCTGAGTTGCGATCCCGGAAGAAAGAGTTAATCGTACTTTAGGGTGCCAGCCACCCGATTTTTTGTCACTATTCCCTCTTAGGCTCCACTACTCACCCTCCGCCTCTCGCCTCCTCTCTCAAACTTATCTCTCTTGACCAATATCCAACAGAGACAACGAGTGATTTCCGCCTATTTTCAGCACAAATAGAGCGTTAGAGAAAATGGAGTGAGAGGTGGGGTCACTTATCCTTTGTAGATTGTACAAGAGGCTGATTAATCGACCGCTATCGTCGCTAAATCGAGAAAGTCTGAGGATTCGGAAGCCCTTATATCAGTGATATGGGCTGTATAGCGCGCAAGTTAGTCGTTCATTGCCCGGACAAAGTGTATTTTGCGAGCAAATAGACTCTTAGAGCGAGTGAGGGGGTCACTTTTCTGCGCTAGTTCGGTGCTAGAGGCGAGACGTAGATAAACTCCTATTTTTTGATAATATCAAAACCATTCCTCCATTATTGCGATCGATCTCTAGAAATTGCATTGGAAACAACAAATATTATGAATTATTTTGATTTAACGAGTAGAACATAAGGCCAAATCGTACTGAGAAAACCAGAAACAGCGAGGTCAGAAAACTCATAAATTAGTCGCAAATACGTGCGAACGCAATGCGAACGCACACGCATTCAAACTGGTTGAACAGGATAGGAGTGAAAATGGGCAGAAAAGGGGTGAATAAGATAGTCGAGAGAAGTCACGGGAGAGATTGTGCGGCTGGACAGTTGACTGATCTGGTCGGTAATGGAAGGTTCGAGAAATTGACTTGGGCCGAGTAAGCATGTGAATGGGAGATGATCAGTCGGAAAAAGTGCATATTTGAACAATGAAGTTAACTGTAAAAGCCAGATATTCATAGTTCTCATAGAGAATGTTCGAGAAATTTTCGTACGAAGTGTAAAAGTGGAATAAAAAGGTCGAGAATGTGGCCGATTCGCACAGTACCGATCAGCAAAGTCGTTAATTTTGTAGATATTGCCAGTGATTAGGTATCATTACGAATTGACGGAAATGGGATTGAGGTTCGAATACGTTACAGCATATGTGCAAAATGCGAACAAAACGTTTTAAATTGATAACGACTTGAAGCCCAGCGATAAAATAATAAAACTCATCGTCCCATTCGAATAAATGACGAATCAACCGGACTCCTGATCTACCCTTCACTCTCTTTCTCTTCTCCCTCTCAAACCCTGCTATCCCTCCTCCTTTCCCCGTCTCTACCCTCCCAACCCGCCTAGAGTACCGGTCTAACTCTCCTCGTTTCCCATGCTCTCTCACCTGCTCTGACCGAGGAAAGACCATAGGAAATGAAGAGAGCACCGGTCAGCCCCCAAAGTCAACACAGGTAGCCACCACCCGGCCTAAGGGTTAGAGGGAGGTGTCTCCGATCCCAATGCTCAGTAACCGGTCAGAGAGAGCCAGAGAGTATGGAGATTTTAGAGACCTAGGGAAAGGTAAGAGAGCCCAAAGGGCCCGTGGGGTGCAAGAAACTATTGACATTCTATTGACAGTCGGGGACCCTATTGTTCGGGCCCCACTCGGCTCTCCATCACATCTAAAATGGCGCAAAAACGCGCCGAATGTCTCATTTCTCGGAGAGGTGATTGAACCCTGGAGCCTGTTCTATTGTTAGGGTAGCAAATCGATGCAAGACGATATAAATTCAAGCGCGAAATCTGCATCAACATTGTTCCTGGAAGTACCAAAAACACGGCAAACAAACCATGTAAAATGTGGCAGATTGTCACAGGTGTTAACATTGTGTTACTCGTGAAAAACACCTCTCCCATCCATAGGTGCCTATCCACCACTTCTCTTTTTCGTGAAAGGATCTCCCCAATTTCCGCTCTCAATCAACAGTCAGAGAAACGAGAGACCAAGGAGAATGAAGAGAGTTAGAGAAAGAACCCTTCGCCTATCCGATGTTTTGAGTACATCACGCGCGTGCTGCCGACATCCTTCCGGTTTTAGGCGCAGGATCAGGGTCGGCGCTAAAACCAGGAAGTCTCGAGATCGCTGAGATGGTAATGATCAATGGAAAATTCGATAAAGGCTACTTTCCAGTAAATCACAAGAGTCCCCTCTTTAGATTGCCAGCCGCCCAAAATCTACGAGAAAAAAAAGGAACTCAAAATTACATCGAAAAGTGCAAATACGTTGTAAGTCGGGGCAAAGGGTAGCAACGGTGATTCGTCTAACAGGATTGGCCAAGAGATAATACAGGACAGTCACTGGTGGTAATTTTGCTCTTGACGACGAAAGAGTGTGGGAAAAGGAGAGGGTGCAGACGGCGAGAGGAAAAGACGCAGAGAGACAACGGGAAAGGAGGAGCGCGGCTCGCTCAAAGGAGCAAAGTCGCCGGCCTTGAACCAAAATCAACCAGCGAGCGTCTAGCGATGATCACGCAGCCGGGATCGATAATTCCATCGTGTAGGCGTGGTGGTGTGATGTCCGAAACGTCGTCGTGTGGAGAAAAGGACAAGGTCGGTGGCAATCTCGCAAGAGCAAGGTCGCGCGAGGACTACTGATAGGGGCGAAGGTCGACGCGCTAAATCCAGGAAGTGCCGAGATTTTGCAGCGCACCCGACACCGTAAAATGGTCGTGTTTGTGCACTACGGCGGCGATAAGTTGCTAAACAGCACAGGTCCGGCGCAGGATTTCGCAGCACATCGTATCCAACAGATCTTATCGCTCGAGAAATCCAACGCTGAACGCTGTGCTGCGCAATTTCACTTTCACTGTGCTGACTTGTTTCTGTTGGGATGGGAGGCGGCGCTCTCTCCATTTTGCGTGCTCTCTAGGAGGTGAGAGATGGCGAGAGAGAACGCGAAAGTGAGAGGGTTAGAGAAGGGGAAAGACGGGGCGACCCACTTTGAACGGTGTGAGATGAGCGCAAACGTTAGAGCGGAGGAGATATCATGGGAAATATCATCGTGATAGGATGAATTTAGTGACGCCCGAAATTCATGAAAGTGGAGCTCATTCCAATTCTGCTAGTATTTTGCTCAAGAAAGGACGAGATATCTCAGGAAAAATTGTGGCAATATTAATCTTTTTTTTTAGGAAACGTCGATAAAGTGTTGTATTTCATTATTCAGATTACGTCATGAAAGAATGATTATAGTGCTCGTAGAGTGGAGTAAGTCGAAGTAAGTGTTACCAAAGTTAGTGGAGAGGTAAAACTACGGAGTAAGAGCACTTACTAGAGGCGGTAGGCGAGAAAAGTGCAAAACAAGGAGAAATTGGTGAGGAAATTACTAGTGCAAGATGTAATGGAGATAATGTAGTGAACGATTGACCATCGCATTTCTCGGTAGTTCGAAGGCACTTTCGCTCATCATTTTATGTTCAGGGAAGTGAATTCAGATTTTATATGCCTAACTCTGATTCAAAAATTAAGCATAATAATACAATATCAATTTAAACGGCGAGAAACATGGATAAAAATGAGAAACAGCCTGTCCGAGTCTCTATTTCACCTTTCCAAACCGCCTCTCTACTCCCTTTCGGCTGTGATCAACCGAGAATAGCCCATTTCCATCACACTAGGACCAGTCATCGAAGTTGGCTGGGGAGGGTTGAGATGAGATATCCAAACTAGGCAGTCAATTAGGGATGTCCAATCAATTCCAATACCGAATTAATTGATTTTGCGACCGCTCAACCCCTCGGAAAATAAGGAATAAAAGTCAATTAATTGGTCAACCCAATACCATTTACCCAATTAATTGGTATTGTCTCTGAGTATTGTGTATTGAATTGAAATCACTACAGTCAATCAGTGTCGGCGCTAAAACTAGAAAGTCTCGAGATTTCGCATCACAATCCCACAAACAACTCAAGAAACGCCCAGAACAGTATCGATCAACTCAGTTCTCAAACCGACTACGAATTGTAACGGCAAGTCACAACACTTTAGCCACAACACCGTTGATTGATTGGGCTGACTAATCCGTTGTTATGATTAAAAGATTCCCTATTCTCCTTTCTATATCCATTCTCTGACCAGGGAGGGATAAAGACAATCGAGGAGTGCAATATTCTAGTTATGATAAGAGGAAGGATCCGGATCTGAGCGATCTGCTTAGATACGGTTGAAGATCAGAGATGAAATTGGGGGAATAGTCATGCTCCCTCCGTTTCCTATGAGGTCTTGCCGGTCAGAGTGTACGAGGGAGTGTGTGAAATGGAGAGAGCGAGATCAGAGATCAAAGAAACAGTAGTGTTCGTCAAGTGAGAATAGCTCAGATCAAAGACGCTGATACTACGTGTACCGAGGTGCAATTAGCACTTATTCCCATGATTTGTTTGTGACCAACTTTGCTCTAAAATCATCTATCTATAGTAGAAGCATAAAAATTAATAAATCAATACGTAAAATAATGAAGCTATTCTTAGAGGAATAAGAACGAGAGAAACGTTCCTTGGAAATGATCTCGCATTCTATTGATCGAACGTCTTGCCTAGAGACTTGGAAAAAGGAAGAGAGTCAGGAAATGCTCTAGGTAGTAGGACAGAAATTGAGAGTGACGAATGATCTGGGGGACGATAGTTTCTATCGACATTCTCAGGTTAGAGAGTGCTAGAGAGCAGGGGAATCGAGAGAGTTAGAGAAAAGTCGTCCGGAAAATGAGGAAAATGAGAGTGAGGCGTTCGATCTCCCGTGCGAACGCATACGGAAAAGTCGGTTGAAGTGAAAGTTGGGAGGAGGCGGAGGATAGATGGTCAGTCCCTCTCACTAGACCATGCTTTCTCGTATTGTCTGACTGACGAAAGATATAAGGCACAATGAAGAGACATTGCTCGAGGATGGTTGGAGGGGACTGGGGAGAGGCGTGAGGCACAGTGAACTTTGGGATGATTAATGGACTGCGACACTTGTCTTGGGTTTTAATTTTGGGGATAACTAAGAATATTGTTATTGGATCGAGCCAATGAGTGCTAGAAATTTTAAAAAAAAAGAGAACATTGAATATATCGGACATGTGCCACGTATTTATTGTGATTTTTCGTAGCAGAGTAATGAGTTAAATTAAAACATTAAAACATTAAAATCCATTAAAACGACGGAATGAGGTCAGACGGGTAAATAGGCACTATTGGATGAGTCTACTGCAGTAAATGATTGAAATTTGAGTGAGCAAGAAGAAGATCGTTAGATTGGAGCGGTGTCTTTCAGCTTGTCAATGATTCATTTTGATAAATCGAGAAAAAGCACCTCGTAATCAGAGGAAACACGAAACCATTGAATATCGTTGAGCTGTGAAACCTATCTGTTCAGAGCTCAAGATTTAAACAGGCCAACCTCGGTATCTGGATAGGTGTGTTGATAATGGGCCTCTGGTACGGAGAGCATTAAGAACTCTTCGACTGCTTCGAATACATTGGATATGTGAAGCAGAAACTTATTCACTCTGTCGAGTCGTAAAGCCGATGCAAACAACAAGAGCAAATCACAGTTATTGTTAGCGCTCTACGTAAAAAAAACAAAAAAAAACAACAAAAAAAACAACCAATAGACGCACAACGCCAACTCTCGTGAACTTTATCGAAAACCTCTGATGAACAGGTAGCACCAGGAAATCATGAACTAGACAATTATGGTGAAAAGAGAAAAGTGAGGAAATCTTCTTCACTTCTTAAGCAGTTTGTCCGTCTCTCCACCTGAAAGTATCTAGCTTTTTAAAGAAGGCTTCCCACGAACCGCGCCGGCGATTATCACATTTTGACGCAAAGTTGTTTCTTGTTCCGCGCGTAACGAAATTGCTATTAAACGCTTAAAATTAAGCATTAATTATATAATTGGTGCTTAATGAACGCGGAAACGTCCCAGAAATTGAGTTTTATCATTAAAACAAAGAAAGAATAGTGAAAATAGGCGGAAAACGCTCTAAACGAAGTGAAAGTGGGCGGAGCTAACGCGTTTAGTGCGCGGAATAGTTTAAT
This sequence comes from Pristionchus pacificus, assembly GCA_000180635.4. NCBI lineage: Eukaryota > Metazoa > Nematoda > Chromadorea > Rhabditida > Neodiplogasteridae > Pristionchus > Pristionchus pacificus. Next base: position 19,283,543 of record CM026579.1, read on the forward strand.
AGGTGTGCAATTACAATCGTATCATTTTAAAAATGTGATATGCAAAGTGAGGAATGAGAGAGTGCGCTCTCCTCATTCCTCACACTCTCTCGCTCGTTGCCTGCGTTTCAGGGTCATTTGGCACGCAGTTCAAGCGAAAAATGGTGACTTGGGAGCTTCGAAAGTGTTATCGTGTAACAGCGACCCACCACCTCATCTCGAGAGTTAGCCAGATATCCGTGGGACACCTTCTTTAAAACTAAATTTCAAATTCCCTCTCAATTTTTTTCGAAATTGTTGGCGTAATGAAAGTATGCTCAATTTTCGCTAAAAAAAACAAATAATTGTTCTTTTTCCAAAAAACGCGGAAAAAGAAAAATTAAGAAAAAAAGAAAAAAAAATTATTGAAATGGCTGTCTTCATTTTGTGTACTATCTTTGTGTTCAACATGAGAATAGCAGAGATTCAGTTGTCCCTCTTTTTCGATTTTTATTTGATTATCCGAAAATTGAAGAAAAGGATGCTTTTTTTCGTATTAAACTTTGAATTTATGCTTTTGTTTGTGTGAATTCAAAAAAAGTATTATTTTTAAAGTTTCGCGAACTCACCACCTGGAGTGGGCGTCTCGGGCTCGGGCGGAGGAGTAGCCGCAGTGAGCTGACCTTCAAAATTTAATTTATTATTATATATTTTTTTTAAATTCATGTTTTTTTCATGAAGTTGTTCATACGTTCTCAAAAGTTTTCACTAATGCTAATTAACTAAAACTAATTAATAAACAGTTTGACAATAAATTAATTACCAGGCGTGGGCGGCGCGGCGTCGACCGACTTGAGGCGAGAGGCGGCTGCAAAAAAAAAATCCCATAATTTTTTATAATCTTGAAAAATCACAAAAATCGAACATTTTTGCACTATGCCACCAAATGCTGATTATTATTGGCGGGAATTCAAATAATTCAAAAATATAAGCTCACAAGGATTGAGGCGGGCGGAGATGAGCTGGTGCGGGGTCTCGGCCATTGCGAGGGACGGCGCGCGGCCGGCTGTGGCTCCCTCAACGCCCTCTTCCACATCGGCCTCGTCGGCCTGTGCGAATTGCGGTTTCAGGATCGGAGGAAAGATCAAAGATCAAAAACGAATATCTTGTTTCACCAAATGAGAAGTACAACAAATCGTGGCGCTCTGATCAACCGAATAATAAGCCGGTGTTGAAGCGCATCCGAAACTATTGCAACAAGAACATTTCACTGCCAATCAAATGATCAAGGCCCAGGGACCAGGGACGATCTACGACGAACTATTGGCGACAACTGGTGGAGCGCGCCTATAGAAGCATATCGACCCATCCTCATCTGACGAAAATCGTCTGACATGATAAAGATTATTATTACAGGGACCAATGGACTACATACTAGAAAGATCAAATATCATCGACCACCCACCATCTTGTCCATGTCCATGTCGTCCGGCAGCTGCTTCGTAGCCTTGATCGTGGCCACGACCATGCTCAAATTAATATTCTTTAGTCAATATTCGAAATTTGAATTTCGCGCCGAAAATTGCTGCAAAATCACGGCATAATGCGAAATTGATCGAATTTTTCACTAGTTAATCGATGATGGCTTAACTAAATGCCGAAATTAGTTCATTAAACATTGAGAACTTCGAAAAAAAAAATGAAATTTGCATTACGCCGCTGATTTGCAGCAATTTTCGGCGCGAGATTCAAATTCTAAATATTTGCGCTCACTTGAAGGAGCGGCGCATGTTCTCGATCTCGATGAACTCTTCGGCGGTGGGCAGCAGATCCTGCGGGCGAAATGATACGATTAGAAGGCCACGCCCCTTTCCCGACTCCGCCCCCTCCAAGCCCCGCCCACCCACCGCGTTATCCGCATTGTCCACGCCCTCAATGTTGCTCTGGAGGTTGTTGACGGACAGCCAGGCGTGGAGCACATTCACGTCCAGGAAGAAACCCTCGAGGCCTGCGATTATTTTAGTTCTTGCTCCATTAACGCGTTCGTTTGAAATCCTCAGCAAACTCCAAGGGGGATGGAACAAAGATGCCCTGCGGAACAAGAGAAATTGAGAGAAGAGGGGAAGATAGATGCAATCAGGTGAAAATGCGAAATGATTCAACGAAAATCGATCTCGAGATCTATGAGATCAGAGACAGTATTCGCAAGAATAATGGGCCAATAAACGCTCACACGCGGTTTTGAAAGTGCCTACGTCAAATTTCGTTTTTTTTCTTCTAATTTTTACATTAAATAATGAGTTTAAATCAGAAAAATACGTGAAAAAGCTCACACGCGGTGTCGAAGGTCTCGGCGCGGCCGCGGATGCCACGCTTCGCGCAGTACTCGTCGTGTTCTTATAATTAATTAATTGAGAAGCTTATTTGATCAATTAATTATGTAAAACATCTATTATTGATTAATTTAATTAATTAATTAAGTGAAACATTATTTATTTATTTCATTAATGAAATGATTACTGAATAATACATTATTTAAGTGATTCAAATACTTTTTAATTTAAAATAAATATATACGAACCGACGATGGCCCGCTGTAGTGCGTCGCAGCGCGCCGCGAGGTCAGTGCCCTGAGTAATAATAATAATTATTAAACGATTCCTCCGATCTCAGCCTTTCACGCCACGCCCCCCATCACACCCCATTGCCACCTTCCGTCATTCATTTTAAGCCCCTGTCCCCTTTCCCACCTTCTTCCTGTTGAACGCGCATGAATTGTACGGGAAGCAAGGCCTCCGATTCAGGCCACGCCCCTTCCTAAGCTCCGTCCCATACTAAGACACACTCCAAGTGATAATGGTCTAAGTGACAATGATAATGGTCTAAGTGATACTGATAATGGTCCAGACTCTAAACACTGATTACCTTCTTCGAGCTGAGCTTGGAGAAGTGCTTGAGCACCATCGTGAACACGACGGCGACCGAGAAGACGATGAACAGAAAGACGACCTGATATTTACTATCGTTATTATCTTTGAAAAAATATGTAAATATCAGAGATATAAGAAAACATTAAATTAAATTGTGGTACAGATTGTGTATACGCGCATTGTTATGCAGATTGAATGCATGAATATTTAACGTTAAGAAGACTGGTCTAAATAAGCGATTGCTGGGGAAACCGCCTAGGTACACAAAATGAGCACCATCGTGAACACGATGAGAAGGAAGACGACCTGGCATTTGTTTTTGATCGTAAAGTGACGGTAAAGGTGTATCCACGTCAAGCGATTTTACGTCCTAAGACAACGCTAGGTGGGACCCGCTGGTAAGGCCAGCTGTTGCATCGTAAAGTGACGGAATTGACAAATAGAGTTCGAAATACAGGTAACCGTCACTTCGCACACGCTCACGCCTCTCTATGAAAGAGTGTGAGGAATGAAGAGACGATTACCCGTATTTCGAATTCTCGAAATATATAGTTCATTTAATCAATTAGCAACGCAAAAAAGGAGAAAAAAACGTTTCGGTTGATACGGAAAATGATGCGGAAAAATTAACAAGTAAAGCTGATGTGAAAGTATAGGTTACGTTGCTTCCACAATCAAGGCGATACATTTGTCATGAGACAACCACGCCTGGTGGTGTATCTACACAGGTAAGGCCGGGTACGGAAGCTGAGAAAGATCAAAGATCAACGATCGTCGGCTTCCCCTCTTGCTCACCGTTTCCTTGCGCTCCTGCGACGAGCCCCTGCAGCCGAGGCCTCTCTGACAAATTAATTATTTAATTATTTTGCTAATTAAATATTTCAATATTTAACTGATTTTCGAACAATTCAAATAGTATTTCATTCCCATTCCACCTAGCTCGCACTATGGCGATCGGTCGAATTCGACATTTGACAAAAATTCAGAAAAAACAACGAAAGCTAAAACAACAACAATAACAATAACAAAACGTACGAAATTGCCGAGCTCGAAGAAGCTGGAGGACTCGTCCTCTTCCGGTTTGAAGAACTGCAAAGAGAATGAGGAATTGGGACATGGGCTTTCTTACCTTTCTATTTTACCTTTCTCACTCAGGGTTTTTACCTTCCTTACTCAGGGACAACACATAACGTCAGGAATTCAAGCTCGAGATTTAAACGCTTTGCTTTAAGCGTTTTTCGCGAGTAATTGATAGAGCAAAGGACAAAGATCATTCAAGATTATCTCATTCGGTCAGATACATGCTAGTAATTGAGCTATACAAACGAAATGCCTGGTTTTTGTCACCTATAAGATATCCTGGTAAGATAAAAATGCGCAATGCGAACGAATGCTGTCTCTTCAAAAATGGTCCCCAGTCAGTGGACTTCTTGGGCTGGACCAGCAAAATTCAAAGGATAGTCAATGTCATTAGCAAGCTATCTGGTTAGGAGGTATCGAGATTTGAAAAAGAAAGAAACAAAAATTCCGAACAAAGTCCAGCGAGCACATTGCGGCGGAGGGGGAGGAGAGGAGACCGCGCGTCGAGAGAGGAAGAGGGACGAGTGAGGGGAGGAATGAGGAAAGGTGAAGAAAGAGTGAAATTGAATAGTCAGGGTAAATGCAAATGGAATTTTGAATAAAGAGACGTGATGAATAATCGAAGAAGAAAATTAAATATGAGTATTCGATATTATCTTTATCTTTATTTATCCATGTATCAACGGTTCAGTGATGCAAACATTTTGGCAGTGCTCAATATTTATCAAATTATGGCATTATGACATACTTAACAGGGCTAACAAAGGTACGAAATCGATCGGTAGTCAGGGTATGGTCAAGCTCTGAAGAGAAATGTCGACGGTTTTTGAGCAAGAGGCAGGGGGGATGAGCGGGGAATTCAAAATTTCAAAAATTAGCGCTAGAGATCGCGAATTGAAATGCAAAAGATGTCGAAAGAAATGTGTTATCGTGAGTGCTACCCGTGTGCTTTTCGGCTAGAAGAGGTTACTGCTATGGATCGCGAACGGAAAACGGGATACGGTAGTCTATAGTATCGATTCAAACTAAGATGGGTCACACACGGAAAATCCGCGGGTTACGTTAGTCGAATGGATACAGTAGTCGGAAATATCGATTCAAAGGGCCGGTGGATCCCGCACGGACCATATGAGGGGTACGGTAGTCGATGGGCTACAACATGCTCACTCCCGCCATCCACGCCAGTATGAAGTCTATCACGTAGAGAATGACGTTGATGAAGCACAGTATCTGAATGGTAGCAATATCAAGGTATTTCGTGGAGCTTCAATTTTCTTGAACAAGCAGCGTGCGAGAGAGTGTTCGAAAAGGATACGTTTGCAAGAGTATTGCCTTCATGGGATATTTCGCCTTTTGCCCAAATTCTCAATCTCATTTCTAATGCGTTTCACGCATTCATTGAAATGCTCGAGTAAGCAGAATTGTCAGTATGTGTCTCTCAACTATTTGAAAAATATCAATCAGAAAAATCTATCACCCTACCATACACAGAATAAAGTCATCCCTCGGTAACCACTTTTCGTGCACCTACCTTATAAAATCGGGCTCTAAGCTCTAGGCCAAACTAGGCTGAGCCTCTAAGGATTTTTACGGATGCAGGGATAAAAATGAGCAAAAAAAGTCAGTCCTCGATGCCCCGTCCTATCGTGCACCTACCGTAGCGATGATCCACTCGGGCCGATGACAGACGAGGTTCAGCCGAGGGCCATTGGGCGGATAGCACGCCGCATAGTACGACTCAATACACGCCGCGAGCAGGTACAGAATGAAGCCGACGATAGAGGCGTGCGCGTCCTAAAGGGGATGATTATGGTAGAGAAGGATACGGTATCGTACTATGCTCTTGATAACGAAATGCCTAGGTCGTCCTTATTTCAAGAATTACGGTAAAATCTATCGAAGAGATGGTTAACCGAAGTTAAGGTTGACCTATAAAGGAAAGTCGTAGTAAACCGACGATGGATGCGTGTGAGGGGAAGAAGAAGAAGAAGAAGAAGGGGGAGATGGGGATTACGGTAGGGTACGGTATTTGGATTGACCATTGGAAATCACCGTAGACTAGGTATACTGTGGAATATGTGAACCCACGCCAAGTTTTTGTAAATATTTCCTTGAGTAGAGTCAAAGGAGAGTCATACAATGACTTACGGGAATAAATTACACCAGGAACATTCAATTACCGAATCTGGGTTATTGTAGGTTCAGACAAGATAAGGATAGTCTCACCACTTTCCGCCATCCGCCGTTCTTATGCATGAATATCGCCGAGACGAGCAGCAACAGTGTCACTGGAAAATATAGTCAATTGTCGATCGGAATTGATTACGGTAGACTTATAGATATAGGAACGGTATCTATATCTCTGAAAAAATGGAGACACTTTGTACAGCTATCAGACCTCAAGTGCCAAAAGTAGCAAATTTGGAAATAAAGCCAGTTATCGATCGCCCAGCCTGGTGTGCCTACCGTACCTATCGTCATAGTTCCGACGATTCCCACCACGACGCCCTGCCACTCCGTCCGCGTCGTGGTAACGAAGTCGACCAGGGACGTGGCCCGCATCGGGCCGAGCACCAAACCGAGTATGGCCGCACCAAGTAGCTGCAATGGTGTAGTCGAGGACGACGTTTACTAATCCACCAAGCTTCCACGTGGTGCGCCGAAGGGGGCGACGTTTCCCACACTCACCAACTGCGCGCCCTTCACGATGCAGCGCCAGGCGAGCCCGTACCGGTTCGGATCGGCCTCCTTCGCGGCGCGCTCCCTGTAAAAGGGGGATACAGTGAGGTACGGTAAGTACGGTAAGTGTAATCAATCGATAACCGATCGATGGTGCCCCTAGATCTTAAACAACACACAAAGATGCGAGGAGGGACGGGGAATTTCGAAATGTTATGTTTCAGATCGAATTGAAGGCTGTTGAATGCGCTTATTATGTAATCCAATAGTTGCCTTGCGACGTCGTTGAAAAAAACACACTATTCGTCACTAAAGACGAAGCATCCTACATTCATTTGTCATACATTGGTCGTCGAGAAAACGTTCATCAAATACAGCTTTCAAAAACAAAAAAACTGTTTGCTCATTTTTTCCAGAAAATTTGGGGCACAGTAACACTCTGATTACGGTAGAGATACCGTACTTGAACTGCATTTGAGCGGGCGGATAGCTTGTGTAGGAGGGCTGGTAGATGGAGGGAGTCCGGTTGATAGGCCTGAGATAATTGATCTTTGATCTCGGGCTCATAGCTAATCTAGCCACCGTGTGGTTGTTTCGCCTGACTGATCTTTCTTCATATTATCATTCGACTCAAATCTAAGTTTATCTATACAAATTGAGATCGATAACTGTGACTAATTGTTTTTGGATGGTTGCACTCCTCACCTAGCCACCGTGTGATACGACGGATAGTGATCCATAACGGTCGGGCCTGTCATGTATCCTGCCGGCATCGTGCCGCTCGCTTCGTGGTAGCTGGCGCGCGAGCGGCGATTAGCCGCGTATGCTGCCGGCGGCCGCTTGCCCGGCGCCAGGTACGCGCGGTACGCGACCGCGTCAACGCTCGCGCCGCGCGGACGTCGCGCCGCCGTCGGATAGGCGCCTGGCGGCGGCGCGGCTGCCACTGGCGCGGAGCCGCTCGCGCCACGCGGCAGCGTCCGCGAGGGAGCGGTCCTGCAAAAATGATGTCTGTTTTCACATACTCAATCTATCAAGCATTTATCATGCTTCCACAGATCAGGACGTCTTCTTCATATTGAATCTCAAACATTTCCGACATATTTAACCGATTTCTAGACAACCCAATCATAGCACCCTCAAGCTATAGAATTATCAAGTGGGCTGAATCGGAGGATATCAGTTGTACAGCAAGGCAAACAGATCCGGAAGGATGGACTAGAGACCAGAGAGGGCGCAGAGAGGTCAGACGAAGCGAGAGAGTGCGGGAAAGTGAGAGATCAGAGAGGGCGCAGAGAGGTCAGACGAAGCGAGAGAGTGCGGGAAAGTGAGAGATCAGAGAGGGCGCAGAGAGGTCAGACGAAGCGAGAGAGTGCGGGAAAGTGAGAGACCAGAGGGACAGGGATTCCTGATAATTCTTGAAGACAAAGGGGGCGGTCAGGCTCTTGTATAGTTTGAGCGCGTCCAGATAGATCAGAATGTTGCGAGCGGAAAGAATCCTGTTCGTATTGGTCCGATCATCAGAACAGGTGTGGCATCCCCTCATTTCTGGCATTGGAATAGGTATTTTATGGTCCCTACAATGATTTTCGAAAATGCTCAATGATTAAAAATGTAGCAATGATTTTGCAGACAAATCGGAGTGCGATTGTGGTGTGCAAATGAGGAATCGTCGACTTGTCAAAAATCTAATGAAAAGTGGGTGATTGATAACCGTCGCCATCGAATGCACACAACGCTCACCGTGACCGTCGATTTGGCGGACTCGGCTGTGGGTAGTGCATGTAGGAGGTTCCATACTGCTGGTTGTATCTGGAAGAAATCGAGATTTGACGTATTTGACGTGACGTCATTATCGTCAGTTTCTGCTTATTTGACTTTCTTCAATTTTTAAAAGGATCATGACAATTCAAGTTAATTTATTTTTCGAAGGGTCAATGAATGCAGTGCATCGAACACTTTTTAGTCATGTGAAGAAATGTCGTTGAAAAATAAAAATAAAGCAACAACAACAACAACAACAACAAAACCAACCCATGTGATGGTCCGTAGAACGTTCCAGTAGGGTAGGAAGTGTACGCCGCACCTGCGGGGAAATCAATTTTCATTCAATTTCGAAAATGCATCTTGTTTTTCTGAGTTAAAGAAGGAGGAAACCTCATGAGTCTCACCACGAAAACCCTGTGTCCACAAAAAAAAGTCAGTTCGTGATCGCTTTCAATCTTTTCACTACCGTAATCCCAGTCCGCCAGTTGAGGCGATCGATTTCGAATTTTACACACTACTTTTATCGCTGTTATTTGTTTAATTAGCTATTGATTTGTGGTAATTATTGTGTTAATTTATGCCAGGACACGCACTAATCCAGTCCCTACAGCTTGGCATATTGAATAATCAGTTTTGAGAGAAATAGAAGCGCAAAGACAAACGTGCTTCGTAATCCACCTTGTTCGCCTACCTTTTTTCGTGTTCCCAGCTGTTCCCTGGTCTAATTTGAGTTCAATATGGTCTAATTTTACATTGTGCGTGACAATCGTGCGATACTGCTTGTCGTGATATTTCAATTTATATAGCTTATATCAGTTTATAGAGCACGTGCTTCCCTCCATCTGCAATAAGGCGCTCAAGAGCGTCGTTTCCAAGTTCAACGCCTCGCAGCTCATCACCCAGCGTCAGCAGGTACCCTTGATATCAGTTGGCATCGTAAACAAATCCCACGTCGCATCATTTCATAACTGCAATTGATTTTATGTTTCTCGTAATTGTTTTAGCTCGGAGAGGCGTTACGTGTCCGTGTCACTATTTTTACATTTTATTTTGATTAAAAATGTTTAAAATTAAATATATTTACAGGCATCGTCCCTCAACTTGTTTCCCTCGTCCGTCCCGAATGAATCAACTCGTCTCATTGGCTCTCGTCGGCCTTCTGGTCGTCGCTCCCGTCCTCTCCGTCGACATTGAAGAGGAGGAGAACGTTCTCGTCCTTACCAATGTAAGCATACTGTAGGTTACGATATCCCCATCCATCCAACTACCGATTTATTGATTTTGCTAAAGTGCTGATTCAGGACAACTTCGAGTCGGCGCTTGAGGTCCACCCTCAATATCAGGTGCTCGTCGAGTTCTACGCCCAGTAGTGCGGACACTGCAAATCGCTCGCCCCGAACACGCAAAGGTATAGTACATTTACCATCGATAGCTGTGTTAATATATTAATGGACCAGCCGATTTCGCCCCGCCTTCGGTGGAGTCTAATCGGCTGACAGGGTTCGCCGCAGTTCGCTCCTCATTTCAAAACTTCGAAAGTGCGCGACATGTTTCGACGTGTTTACGATTTCGTGACCTCTCGACTTGTTTACAGTTTACGTGACTTTCGCGATAGCGGCCAAACTCAGCACACTGGGATGCCTCTCTTCTTTATTAAAGAGTATGATATTTTGAGGCGTCTGGAGTGCTCAAGGACGAGGAATCTGAGGTGAAGCTCGACAAGGTTGACGCCACCGTCCACGGTGTCCTCGCCAGCAAATTCGAGGTACGGTGCCATTGAAAATCAATATAGCACATGTCTTATTGATTATTAATAATTATCATTTTGCAGGTTCGCTGATATCCCGCGCTCAAGTCCTTCCGTGCCGGCAAGCCCACCGAGTACACTGGTGAGTGTTTGTTTGCAACAAGTCAGTATCGATTACCGATTTTCTTGGCATTCCGTAACTTATTAACGTGTTCAGGAGGCCGCGACGCCGATGCTATCGTGAAGAAGAAGACTGGCCCTGCCGCCGTGACGATCGAGTCTTCCGATGACTTGAAGGCGTTTGCCGAGGGAAATGACGTATAAATAATTTTGCCAGAGTATATTAAATATTAATTATTTGGAGGTTCGCCCCCGACTTCACCGACCTCACGACGGAGAACATTGTCTCCTTCAACGAGCGATTCCTCGCCGGCGAGCTCAAGCAGGACCTTATGTCTGCTGATGTACGGTGATATCACTGTAGCTTATGAATATTGCTCAGGAATTGACTTATTTACAATTGTTTAATATATTTCTTGACAGGTCTCCGAGGACTGGGACACGAAGCCCGTCATGGTTCTCGTCGGAAAGAACTTCAACGAGGTCGGCAAGAACTCTGGAAAGGGACAGCTCGTCAAGTTCTATGCCCCGTGGTACGTTGAGATCGCTATGAAAACGTATACGTTTGTTTATATATTAAAATTAGCCACTTCTTTACTTTACCTGCCCACCAAATATTCATTCCCCCTCCCCTATCGCTCGCTTGTCTCGCTATGTGGTCCCTCTCATTTCTTGAATCCTAGAACTCTGGGCGCTGGCGTTTATATATTAAAATTATAACTGATTTCATTGTTTTCTTTAAATATTTGTTTGTCTCTATAGGTGCGGACACTGCAAGTCGCTCGTGCTCGTTTGGGAGGAACTCTGAGAGAAGTACGCCAATTCTTTTTCAAGGTTCTCATCGCCAAGGTCGACTACCCAGAACGAAGTGAGTATTACGGTAGATTCAAGTCTACTTTAACGGTATTAGTTGCTTCATGATTATATATATATGACAACAATGATTGCAGATTGGAGAGACCACCGAGGAGGACAAGAAGGGGGAACACACCGAGTTGTAAGCTGCCAACCCTACCACGACGTTTACCCCTTCCCCCCTACCGTAGACCAAACTCCACACCACATTGATTTGTAACGACGATTCCTTATTGTTGCCTTGCTTGTGATAGTTTTCTAATGTGTGTGAATGTGTATTTATTTTCTTCTGTGTTTATTGTAGTGTGCTAATTGTGCAAAAAATAATAAATCATAAATGTAAAGTTCATTGTTGAATGTGTGATTGTGGCAAGTAAACAGAGAGCCGACAGAATGCATTCCCGATCGCAGGCAATAGAAGAGTAATAGTGGAAAATTCAATGACGAGCGTGATTACTTTTGTGAGAGAATATGGCGATAAAGCTTGTTTTGAGAAGTTCATGTTTAATTTTATCATAGTTGATGAGCTGTCTCTGAACACCCGTCTGAATCAGCGACAAGCATGTTCTCAAACTATGTGTCCTATCAGTAGCTTGGGTGAGATTGGTGAGAAAACCTGTCTGACCTAGTGACACGCGCATCTTGCCTCTATGTATACTACCTCTCCCTCCTCATCCCCAAGATCTCCCGTGGCCGAGTGGTAAAGCTCCAAGAGTTGATGTCCCGATGTCGTGGGTACGATTCCCCGTGAGTGCAACTGTTCTATTGCCGGTCTCTTCTTTTTCAAGAATCACAACCTATCAATCAATAGTATCGAAAACCTACAGTACTCCTTGATTTGCCTGTGTCCAGGCCCAAACTTTGAAAATACATAGCAGGGTTCAAAGGCATTTCTGTCACTTCGGATAAACTGGGATCTGATCGGGTGGTCATTCTCTATCACTCCATACTCTCAGAATGTGTGACCAAAAATGAGGTTTCCTCCTTCTTTAAGGTAGCCAATCAGACATACAGGTAACATCCATGGGCAGGCATTTCTGTCACTTCGGATAAACTGGGATCTGATCGGGTGGTCATTCTCTATCACTCCATACTCTCAGAATGTGTGACCAAAAATGAGGTTTCCTCCTTCTTTAAGGTAGCCAATCAGACATACAGGTAACATCCATGCAAAAAAGACAGAAAGCCAGACATACAGGTCTTGGGTCAGCTAGGTTGTCAGGTAGTCAGACAGAGACATGCAAGTAGACACGGAAGGCAGACATGAGGGTATACAGACAGACAAACATATTGATTGACAGACAGGCATGCATGCATACAGACATTAAAGTTCACTCATGTTACGTCCCTTGGCTAAGGTAGGCGTAGAGACGTGGTAGGATAAACCATAATTTTTTTTACCAAGAATAACAAATATTAATCAAGCAACGCTAATGCGGAAAAAAAAAGCACACGCAACAATGGCGATTATTACAATTGGTTAACCGCGGCACACTACGGTAATGGTGGAGGGTCTGTAATGGACAACTGAAATATATAATTTTGTATGTCTTATTTAGGATAACTGATTACTGTAAGATAATTAACTATTATGCAACATATCACTAAAAAAAATATAGAAACTATACTAAATTTAGTGAGAACTTGCAAAATAACTGACAAGCGGATAGCCAGTAAAACAGACAGACAAACAAATAGCCAGACAGTTTGGTAACAAAATGCGCAAGAATGGCTAATTTTTTTTAAAAATAGTTTTGCATTTTCCTTTCCATCTTCAAATACTACAAAAATTATGTTATTTTTTCCAAAATACGGCAATTTTGATTAACAAGCGTAACCCAAACATGCAGACATACAGACTAAAAAATCATGCAGAGATATTTTTAGTTGCATTTTTCTCGTGTGGTCATTCTCTATCACTCCATACTCTCAGAATGTGTGACCAAAAATGAGGTTTCCTCCTTCTTTAAGCCTAGCGGAATGTTCACGAAAGCGCAATGTTCGCAGTGGTTCATGATGAATAATCGATGAGAGTGGCGAGAGAGTGTGTGAAATGAAGAGACGTTGATTTGAATTGCGCACAAATTTCCATGCAAATATCCCTGATGGATAAAACAATTCAAATTGAAATATTAAAAAAGCGGTACTAACCAGGTCGATACGTGGCATCCGCGTAGCCTCCGAGGTACGGATCGCTAATGTAGTTTACGCCTGAATTCAAGATAACGTAAGCATAATCATGTTTTTTTTTGCTTTTCGGAGAAACTATCTGAATATTGAAACATTTCACAATGGCACCTCCTCTCTGATTGCATGAATTTTTACTGTTTCCTCTCTCCCGCTTTGAAACTCATTTTATGAGATCGTGAATTGTTTTCGTCCGGTGATTCAATCAATGCCAAAAGAAATATGGAATCGATACCTGAACTCATTCCCATGTAGTAAATCGCATTCTCGGGTAGCTGAGGGGCCTGAGAAAATCTATAGTTCACAAATCATTCGATATTACGAAAATCAATCGATAACGATCACCTACCGTACTCGATCCGGCGACGGACGTGTGATGATGATGGGCACCTGAATACGGTGTAAGATTTCGATCGATAACTGGTTACGGTAGTCGTGAATTGATTATTGACTATTACAAAAATCCTATTTTCTCAATTAGCTGTAGTAGAACATCTTTACAAATTAGGTTAGTTCACGATAGGCAACGACCGGATACGGTACCTCCTACGACGCTCCTGGTTGTCGTCGCCACAGTGTCGTTCACACCGAGCGTTGCAGTCTGCTGCTCGCCGTAGTGTGGATACTGTAAGCGAATTGGTAAACGTCGCCGCGTTGGAAAATCAACAAGACTGCAATTACCCGTGGTGTGCGCAAGTGGTAAATGTCGTCTAGTCAATTTCCGACTAGAGTAGTGATTGGTAATCGTCGGCGGACTACGCGCACACACACAGATAAAGGAGAGCCCCCTCCGGGTTGAGCGATGTCGTCATTACGCTCTCTCTCGATTTGTCGTGCTCTCTCGTGCTCTCGTTGTCTCGCCGCTCTCTCGTATTCGCCCGATCTCTCGCGCGGCTCTGGTAAAACCACTTGAGAACATACACACTAAGATGGCGCGCTTAGGCACATTGTTGGGCTAACTAGGGGGGGGGGACGAAAGGAAGGGAAGGGAAGTCAGGATACCCCACCCACTCTTCCTTCATTTTGTGGTTCGAGGATCAAGAGCTCGTGGGGGCTCATTTAGGATAGATATCGCTGCAATATACGGTGAGGATCCGGGAGTGATTGTAAATGACTAGACAAAGGAGAGGAAAAGTAGGGCTGTCAGAGTGACGAATGCAACTCTTTACTTTACATACTTCCTCGATTCTCTGACCGGCACGCGCCAGACATGATGAAACAGATTCTGTAGTTTGACTGCTCGGCACTTCTTCGATTTTTGGCCCAGGCTTTTCTCGCAGAGTATTCCCTCCCTACAATGCTCATTCCCCACCCCCTCCACATTCGGTGCGGTTGTTTCCTGGGCCAAAAATCGAAGAAGTTCCGACTGCTCTATTTCTGAGGTTCGAGAAGCAGGATGCGGTAGTCTGCAGTGGCAAATGCATGAAGTCTTGGCCTGACAAAAATCTCAAATATTATTGTCTAGAAAAATGTTTCTGTCATGACATGCGTGTTATCCCTCTCACACGAACTCAAAATATTTTTTTTCCAAAGTGACACCTCCGACTCATTCACTGACGATTTCACAACCCAACCTCATTTTAGCGCTCATTGAAGCATACTTTGCCCCATTTCCCTTCGAAATATTTGAACAATGATTGAAGCGTAGTCTCGCACCGATCAGAAAACAATGGCATTTGTCACAAATTGAATATTTTTTGACCGAAAATTAAAGACTACCGAACTCGACCGATTATCGAAAGAAACTCATCTGCTAAGAGCGTATGAAGGTTACGAAATGACAAATAGGAATCCAATGGGTGAAAAAAATGGAATGGGTAAGGGTTCGTTATGCAAAATGCGTTCAGCGATCATAAAACTCGCCCCAGATGATTGAGAATGTAAGGTTACGAAAAGACAAATGGTGATAAATGTGCAGGGACAGGGCGCTGGGATGATAGATGGGGTGAGTGTAACAACCATTGCGCGAACTATCGTGTGAAAGTGAAAAATGAAAGCGAATGAGCGAGCGGTGCTGTTGTGATAAGAGGAATGTGAAGGATAACGGAATGGATGGAGGGGATTGTGGATCAAAAATTGAGAAGATGAGACGAAGGATTGGAAGAAAACAATTAGTTAAAGCAGCTCTACTGAGGAGCATCATTGCAGTAGGCCGTATGAAAACTGCATATTTGTCAATAAGCTCTCAGACAAAACAGCGGCCTTCGCCTACAAGCGCTGCCATTAAAAAAAAAGGCAAAAAATTTTCAAATAACATCCGGCCGAAAGAACAAAACCAAGAAGAGGGGGCTATAAGGCGATATTCGCTAGAATCGAACGACAATGTAGTAAGTGAATGAGAAGCGGATCAATAGCACCCACTTCATCTGAGATTGACTATGTTGTCCCCAATTCAATAGCACCGCCAATAAAGGTGTCTGATTTCACACACACCTCCCTCCGTTCTCGCGCACTCTCGACTCCGCATGCTCTTTCGCTTGCTCTCTGACCTCTAGACTCTCTCCACTTCGCACGCTCTCTCTCTCTCGCCCGCGTTTCGATTAGACCGCCTCCTTTGCATTATCCCCATTCTTCACCTCGATCGGATTCAATAGGAGCGTGAGGTAGAGAGAGAGATAGACAAGGATAGGGCGAAAAGTGGTAATGAACCTAGAGCAATTGGAAATTCGAAAATCCAAAGGAATATTCCAAATAATAAATATATTTTATTGAAAAAAACACCTAAAATCAGAATTTTGGGTAACTTGGGCTGGAAATAGAACTTGTGAAACTCAACCGGGAGATATAATAGATAGAAAATGATGATAACGCGCGCGTGTTCTGAAACTGATACTGACTGGTAATCCACCCCAAAGCAAATAGGAAGAGTGGTAGGGACACATACAAAGATTAATGAGCATGGCAGAGTGTACTAGAACATTAATTCCCGATGAACATACACTAAACTTTCGCAATTCGTGAAGCGTTCCCAACTTTTTGTGAATACGTATCAACAGAAAGCTATTAGGAATCGTAAGCTACTACGCCGCCAAAATCCAAGTAAAAATAATGATGGCTAATTAATTAATTAAGCGAATTACCTTATTATTATCATACGTATCGTAGCCATTCTCGGGCGCCCACAGCTCCCACGATGAGCCCGTGTGCATCTTCTCTCTACTCGTTGCTTACTCTCTCGTCGGTGAGAGTAAGCGAGAGAGCAGGGCAAAGTGAGAGAGGGCGCAGTTGTCTAGGAAAGTCGAATCAATCCTTCCTTAGCTTACTCTCTCGTCTGCTAGAGACGATGAGAGAGTAGGACGACGTGAGAGCGCGCAGACAATCTTCTCCGTCAGAGAAGGGTCGAAGGGATGCGATGTAGCACACCACTGTCGCTACCGAAATACAGCAATCCAGACACAGTAGTCCAGATACCGTAGTTCAGGCAAGTTACAGTAATCCAGGCACAGCTACCGTAATCCAGATACCGTAATCCAGGCGGAGAGTGCGGACTAGGTCGAGTTCATGCTTCGAGAACTCTCTGCTTCACTGTGTATGGAGCATCATCAACACCTTTCTCGGGAGCGAGGGGTGATGAGGGGGGGGCACTGAAGATGCCCCTCTGCGAGTGAACACCTTCTCACATTAGACATCTTGAAGTTAGAGCGGGCGAGACAGCGTGTAAGATGAAGAGAGTCTGAGAGTCAGAGACGATGAGAGATCAGGGCGAACGGAGAGAGCAGAGAGCGGTAAGAGAAGGTGAGAGAGCACGCCGAATGGAGAGAGCGCAGACAGCTCTCCGTTTCTCCTCTTCATGATCTTTCGGCGCGCAAAGATTGCCCGAGGCGAGGAAAAAAATGGGATCAATTCTCGGTCAGTTTGCGGGAGAGCTCAGAAGAGAGGTGCCAGATTATTCCAGGGCACCCTCTTAAATTGGCACTGTCTCTCGTCGGTCAGAGTAGATGAGAGAGCGTGCTAAATGCAGAGAGCGCAGAGACGAGACAAAGCGTGAACAAATTAGAGAGACATGAGGGAGAAAGGTTGTTGAGCAGGAAGTTTTTCGCTCTCCCACATTCGCTCCTGAGGGAGGAAGAAATTGGGCGCCTGTGAGGCAGAGCGATGATGGGGTTGATGGTGGTGATCGGAAAGTGCAAGGTGCTTACACGGGGGGGGGGGGGGGGGGGGGGACGTCGTCTCTCCAGTTCCCAGTATTCCTCAGAATGCGAACGTGGGAGAGAGAGAGAGCAGTGTGAACTGAGAGAGAGTCGGAGGGGCTTCCCGGTCGCCTGAGGCAGAGAACGTGCCAATCGCAAAGTGCGAGAAGATAAGGGACGGCGTTGAGGAACGCTCAGAGGCGTGGAGCGCAATAAGCGAGTGAAATAACGCCTGAGAAAATCACAAGCGATGTGTGTGAAAAGCGATTCATGGTAATAATTTTGAACTCTTCAAAAGAAACAAATTGGATTCACTGCGCTATTTGTTGGGAAAATTGCGCGCGTTGAAACTCAACCGAATTGAAATGAGGAGAAGCGGAGAATTTAATGTGTAAAAACCAGAAAATATTCAAGTGATAGGCGCTTCAATAAACTGGCTAAGCCAAAGTTTATCGACAGCAATCAATGCTAAAGGTAGAGTGCAACGCCGTCTCTCCAGTCTACATGATCCCTCGCTAGTCAGAGAAGTGAGAGAGCGTTCGAAATGGAGAGAGTCAGGTCAACGACGGTAATGGGCAACCGGAAATGATAAATCAACACGAGAGGCGGCGAGTGACCTTTTCGATCAAGTTCGCGTTACAGCAATGAGAGCTCAAGCTTCGAGTCACCGCCGCTGGCGTTCAAAGTTCAGGCCATTGTCCCTTCCTCTCACTCGGATGTCTTCGCCATTGGCGAATTTGCGAAATGAACAGATGATCACTCGTATTTCGAAGGCAGCACGGGAGGCTTCCAGTAGCAGAATAGAAAATTCACAGTAACTGTAAGGTTGGCGAGAATACCCTCCATAATAGTCCAGCTCAAGTTCCGAACGACCGTTCAGCGAATTAAATAACCACCACCATTCGAAAAAGCGGCGATAATTAGGGCCTCTCATCGATCTTACCGATGAGAGGAGAATCGAGATCAATGAAGAGACAGAGTCTTCAACAACCTGTCAGTCCTGGTGCTAATTCGCACCTTCTGCAAAGCGTGTGAAACAGGGGGAAATGGGGCTAAATAGGGGGGGGGGTAGAATTATCGGCGCTCGCGGTTTTTGCTTCGAGCACATTCCAAAACCGTCCATTTCAGGGGATTATCCGGGTTGGCTACCAGTGAAGCAATACTAGATCTCTGATTTTCATCATAGGAAATCATGATTTCAGATATTGGTTATGTTTCATAGTTTCAAGAGAAAGCAATGTAAAATGTGCAATGAATGTTTTTTTTTCCATTGTTGTTTTTTTTTATAAATTATATTACTCACCTGATGGTTGAAGTACTGCTCCCTTACGAACGCGTCCGCCGCGTAAATGCGCACGTCCGGATGCGGATGCGGCGCGTACGCCGCAGCGCGGTACGCGGACGCGTCCGCTTGAGGAGTGTATACTGCGCCGGCGCGGTACGCGGACGCGCTCGCGTACGGATGCGCGGCGACGATGACGCCGCGCGAGGCAGGCGTCGCGTACGCCATACGCTAGTGGTGCGTGAGATTGGGATGAAGCGGATAAGAAGGTCTGAAAACTATTTCAAGAATTTAACAATAGATCGAACAATCACGACGAAAATAGCAGACAATAAATCAGCGAAATCCCACAATAAATCAATACGTCTGTCAGCAGTGATGGAAGGGTACAAATTGCCTCTCTCTCTCTCTCGCTCTCAGGAGGGAAAAATGATAGATTCGGGACTATCAGAGAGTATCTCCAGTCTTTCCAATGAGACAAAGCGAGAGAGCACGGGAAAGTGGGAGGATCTCCTGAGGTCAGAGAAGGCGAGAGAGCACGGGGAATGGAGAGAGTCAGAGGACGGAAAAGAATGATAGAGGTGATCAGAGGCCGCCGGGAGAGATCATAATCACGGATATTATCAGTGGAAGATCGGGGGCGGTAGGGGATTAGAGAGGGGGATGGACTGGGACGGGGAAAACAACAGAAAAACAGTGTCTAGTAGTGCAGCAAGCCTAAGTCTCGGCTGTTTCTCTCTCTTTTTATAGTTACCGAACACAATGACAGGTGAGGCTAATTCGGGTCAGTATAAAGATAAAGTGCGCTCTTAACCGTACGCGAACTTTTCCCCCTCAGTCTGGATGGGGGTAATTCGGAACGGAAAGACCATCGCTAATGAACCCTGGAATGGGGAAGGACCGTCTCTCCTCATTTCGCACACTCTCTTGTCTCTCTGACATATGTAACAATGCGCAAAACGGAAAATATAGTCATCCCGATAATGAACCCTGAAATGAGGAAGGGCGGGCAAAAACGGTGATTGGAAGCGTTCCAGTGCGGTGTGCGGAGAACGAAGAATGCTGCCCGTTCCAGTCTACACATTTACCCAACTTCTTGCGCACTAAATATAAAATGTAGTTTAGCAGGCTACAATGTGATGTGAGTGATGCATGAAATCGCATCATGCATATTGAACTGTTAGAGAACGCTCTAGCTCAAACATTGCTGGTCCACTTTACAATAAGCGCAATCGATCCAACCGTTCCGAGTCTCAAACCCAGGTATAAGAGTGAGTGCGAACTCTGGAGAGTAATGTTACTACAAGTGCGCAATGCTCTTTACAAATAATGTGCGAGCCAGCCGGTGTAACCTTGGGTCCGTTTTGACCAATGTGCACTCTGTGAAAAAAAAATGGTTTGATCACAGCGCTTTCCTATTTTTAGCTATTAAAAATGGTTATCACCTTTTCTTGCTAACCGTCCAGGATCACAGCATATCTCATGACGCGTCTGAGCAATTTGTAGGACATTCCCTTCAATGAATTCCCTACCTACCTCTATCCATATCCACCTATTCATTCCATTCAGAACACCCTATCATAACAGCCACTCGGATAATGGCACGGTGCGCTCGCGGAACGGGAGTAATAAACGGACCAATTAAATCCGCCGAGCGCTCTCCTAGATCTGCCCACTCGTCGGTCAGATAAAATGAGAGAGCACGCGAGTAAGAGAGATTCAGATAAATCGAGCCTGTTCCAGTGATACGCGCAGTTTGGGAAGTGATTGCCGATAGTTTATGACAAGAGATGTGGATATCCACCACCCATGAAAGCACCACTCTTTACATTTCATTGCCGTTTTGGCTGAAAAGGATAACGTCATGCAGATATCAATGCCACAATGTGTACTAATCAAAGCAAACCACTCTCAACTGAACTTTGTCTCTCTCGAACACAGAAACGGGTGAAAACGTCATGCTAGTTGATCCCCGCACGCTATCGAGCATGGCAACGCTCTAGCCCTCTTCACTACACCTACTATCTAGATCTGCCTAACCTCAGCGGAAACGGACGGGCTGGAGTTAAACCGCCGAGAAGGATAGAGGATTTGGAACGAAAAAAGCAACTGACAGTGACGTTACTGCGCAAGACCGAAATCAGTTTTTTTTCAAAATCAGAATCTCCATCATAATTGATGAAACTGAATCAGGAAGATGCGAGCCCCCTCTGAAACATAATCAGTTCCGAATAGCGATATGAAAGGCGTTCAGCACAAAACAATTGGTACGGTCAGTCTTTTAATCACTGCGCACCGGCCCATGAAATTATGAACCCAGAGTGAAACACATCACATAAAAAATTTATCTTTGCGAAAATAGCACAAAAATCAATTTATTAAACCTCCGATCCCAGTTGTATTTTCACCTTTTCACACACATAAATACTATTTAGAAACGGTAAAAATACAACGTTGGTGACATGATTGAAATTGGTCCAGAGGGCGGTTTAGACAGAAAAGAAAGCGAGATCAATCAGTACACGCGGGGGTAAACGAACATGCATCCCTTCGCTCTCGTTTGCATCCAAACATCCGGGTAATCCCCCTCCTTTGCTCTCTCCATCTACCTTGCTCTCTCGCCGTCTCTGACCTGCGAGAGATCAGGCGAAATGGATAGAGTGCTGGTCAGAGAAAGCGAGAGAGCGTGCGAAACGGAGAGAGAGACAGACAATCTCCCTCGATCCCTAGCAGATTTGATACAAAAGAAGCGCCCCGGACACATTCATGAAAAGGATACTCTTCTCAAACTTTCCTCAAACTGGGAAGGTCAGAGAAGAGGAGGGAGCATGGGAAAGTGAGATACGGAGGATAAGAAACAACTGGATGTGTCCTTACCGCTCGATCATGCAATTATGGATTGTTTGACCCGCACTTGTAATCTGGAATGCAGTTAAAGTCAGCATGTGAAAGTGAAGCTTGAAAAATCGAATGGGTATCCTCGGAAAAAACTCCTCCGTTATAAATATGTGAATAGCGTTCTGTGGGCAGCATCAGAATAACTCAATTAGTCCTGAGCTTTTAGCGTTATTAGATATTTGTTGAGAGCAAATGCAACGCGCAAGGAAGGAATAACCGACAACAAGAAAGAATCTATGCATAACGCGAGGCCGTCGAAGCACTGACACTGACATAGTTACTATGCTCACTCAACACTAGCTAAGAGATATAATAAGATAACGCAGCGAGTGCGGGGCAAATGCTGACACCTCGTCCTACCCACTCTCATACAACATCACTTCCTGAGCGCCCCGGGCTTCCAACCGCTCAAATATTTGCACCCCGACACTGATACAGATAAGATAAGAAGATGGGGGACAAGGGAGGGTGGATGAGGGAGAGATGGGGATATGCCCTGAGGCGATCAGAGAATGTGAGTGAACACACAATGAGAGCTTCTTGCTTGATCACGTTTCGAGGGGGGGGGGGGCAAAAAGACAAGGAATTTAAAGAATCAGCGCTCTTGATTTGTCGGACATTCCTTCAGAGAAGGCACCTGTTAATACTTTCAGTCAACAAAAAATCAATGAAAAACAAAATAAAGTGCGTTTTCAAATTTAAACATGAAGAAAACGCGAAATTCGGAAAAGAAATGTGCTACCACGATTCGTGAATGGATAGTAGCGAACATCCAAAAGTCAGCCATAAATGATTAACTCGATTAGCTGATTCGTCACCCTAACCGAATATGACATAGATGATAACGGGTAAGGATATAGAGTGCTTCGAAACTTCCTGCGGTGAACTCTGTATTTCATATTGTTATCTAGACGTTGTCATCCAAAGTAGTATGAAAATGGGCGGATTCGACATCGCTTTGGCACAATCAATTTTGCAAAGAAAATACAGAAATGCTCGATCAGAAATACGAACAGCCCTTGACGTCGGCTCAAACAATCGGCGCGCCGAAATGGATCGGCTAAAATCGAGGAGACCCGTGGGAAAAGAAGAGGAATGATCGGACTCTCTCAATTTGCCATGCTCTCTCGCTGTCTCTGACCGACGAGAGAGCGTTGTGAGATGAGAGAACACGAGAAAAGAGTGACGTGTGTGAACCCACTAGAGATCCACCGCTCCGCTCTACGCTGGGTTCGAAGGTCATGAACGATCTAGACAGATTTTATGTATTTTTTTCTGTTTTTTCCTACTGTTTTTTAGCTGCTTTTTCTTTTGCCTAGCACTTTTTTTCTAAAGAACAGAGGAAATCCTCTATTCTATCCCTACAAATTGCTAATTTAGCGGACACTGCTGTACAGCAGGGTGGCTGAATGATTGATTTTGAGCATTGTCAGCAGTTGGACATGATAAAATTGAATTTGCAATCGATCATCGGACTTGATTACGATGTGAAACATATTTATGAAATGCAAAGTGAAATATATTTAAAAAAAAAATTGCTGACGAAAAAATCGAGATTAATTTATGTTTTACTCGTTCTTGAATAGGGAATGGCGCTCTCGGCATTGATTGTTCGAGAGCATTGAGCCAAACTGAATCAATAATTCTGTCCAGACCAATAGACCAGCTAAGATATCTGAATCTTTGAATCTTTGAATCTTTGAGTCTCTGATCTTTGATCTTGATCTTCTTGGAATCTTTGAGTGGTTGCTTTTTTCCATTGTTTTTTTCACTAAACAGAATATTTGTGTGAACAGAATATTGCTCTCACAGCGTCGTTAATGTGAATATCTAACGATACCCGCTGGCTCATTCTTCCACCCGGACCATAGCCAGATCGGGCTCACCCGACCTCACACTTGCCTCTAATAGTTGGATTTTCAAGCCGGACCCCACCGGCTTCCGTTCCCTGACTGGAGGTTGGATCACGATCATTCGACCACATTTATGCTGTCAGTTATGGCCCGAAGCGCTCCATTTTACTATAGCTCGATTTATTTTTATTGTTTATTTATTGTTTTCTTTCAATCACTCACCCTAGTTGCTCTCCCAAGCTCACCCATCTCAACCCCCATCGGCCATGCGTGTCCAGTGCTTTTCGTTTTTTTCATGGATATCTGCATCTCACGCTCATCCGCGACCACGCGTATGCTCTTACGCACCTCATTCCAGATATGCTCACCCACGTCTCCTCGATCATGCGTCGTCCTCGCGTCGCGGCCGGCAGCTCCTACTACGACCAGGTCCCCACGATCATCGATGGAGTGCCGTGCATACGCGAGCTCGCGGATGCGGATGATCTCAGCCGCTACCACGCAGATGAGCTTTCGGCTGACGAAGTAACGCGTAGCCGTGCTCTCGCAGACGAGTTTTTATCTGATGAAGTCACGCTTGTCCGCGACCTTCCTGGCGCGTCAGTCGATCTCGCGCGCACCTACGTTGTCCCTGACGCGGCATCGGTAGTTGGAGCCACGTTTCTGATAGACGCTCCGGGCGCGGATGCGCGGACGGATAATCTCTTACTGTTCTCCACGGATTGCGTGACGCTGAACCGCGACCTCGCGGATGCGCGGACGGAAGTAATAGCTCCGGTGCAACGCACGTCGACCTTCCGTGATGCGCCGGTGGACGTGTCGGCCTACTTCAAAGGGCAGTGGGAGCAGGAGGAAGCGTTGCGAAGAACTATTCAAGCGAGGTTGGCTAAAAATATGTATTCCTTTTTCTAAACAATCAAACAGATTTTTTTCTGACTTTTCCCGGGATCCTTGGTTATAGTAGCTGTTTCCAATTGTACTAGTTAGAAGGGTCAATAATAGGCTTGACGAAGCATTAATTGGGTTGACGAAGCGGACTTTTAATTGAATTAACGTCCAATACCGGAACGGATTAAAAACGAACAATGGCCATTCCGTGACGAGAGTCGCTCCGAACAAAAAAAAAGAAAATTCGATTCTCATTGGCCGAACGATCAACCCTAGTCAGTAATAAGTAATTATCAATTTCAGAAAGAGCATCATCCGTCCGAGAGCAATCGTGGAGTATCCAATCGATGCTGTCGTTGATCCACCGGCGAAGGCAACGATGATTCGAAATGCGAAGAAGACTCCCCGGTGAGCACGTTGTTGTTCTTATTCATTTTGACTTGTATTCATCGTGACTATACGGGATTTACGATCTTATTCCCGATAGCGCAACCTCTAGGGAAGAAATACTCTGTCAGAAAAGACTGGGCCAGAAAAAAGAGCCATTTTTTTCAAATAAATAAATACATTCTTTGCAGTGGCACTCCTCGCTTCCTTCAACAGTGTCCAGTTTGCTCTCTCCATCCCTCTACCGTCACGACTGTCTGTGGGCACTCATTGTGCAAGATGTGTGCAGGAAAAATGAGAGGTAACCAAATCATATTTACCACATGGAAACATTATTTTAGAGTTGCAATCCCAATGAGAAAGAACTATTTACTCATCTTGACGTTCACACCTTTCAGAATCCGCTCACTCCTCCTGGATCGTCTGCCCAATCTGTCGGATGGCATGGCAAAGCATAGACATCGATCAGTCGGAGTGTACGGTAGTCAAGGATACGGTAACCGAGGATACGGTAGCTGAGAGTACGGTAGCCGATACCGATTGGGAAAGGATGAATAATAAAGTCATGGAATTCGAGGAGGTACCAAAGAGCGCATTCAAGCGCACCTTTAGTCAGAATCGGAATCGAAGCAGCCTGATCGGAAGGATGTCGATTAGGGTTAGGAAGATTCTGAAATGAGCTTATAGTAATCATCATCATTGTATTTTCTTCAAATCCAAGCTTATCTTTTTATTTATACTGTCCTTTGCATGATTATTTTCTTCAATTGTAGTCGTAGTCTGATCGGAAGGATGTCAGTTAGGGATATTATGTGAAAAATGATGACAGAATTATCCCTACTTCGAATTTTGGGCTTAAACGCATAGATCTTTCTCTGTTTTTCTCCACTTCACCTGCTCTTTTCGCTCTCCTGACCGGCGTGAAGCAGTGGTTAATGGAGATAATCGCACTTTGAGCTATGTTAGGCTAGTCTCTCTATTTTCCATGCTCTACCGTCGGTCAGAGACATTTACAGAGCACGGAAAATAAAGAGAATCAGAAAATTGCCACTCGCTCCGGAGTTAATGAGATTTTCGTCGACATTTAAGGAAAGGTCGGTGACGCGGTTTTACTGCTTAGATGAAAAGCTTTCCCCCATTCTTAGCTTCATTGAACTCTTTTCCATCTATTTTCGCCCCATTTCGCACTTTCTCGAGGAAAATTTGCGATATTGTGCTCACTTATCGATGCAATTTAACACTAGATGTAAGTTCTTACACTTTACTTTACTAGACCTTCTTCATTTTCAATCGGAGTCGTCGATGGACGTAAAATTTTATGAATTCAAGTAACGACCCTATTAGCACTTTATCTTGCACAAGAAACTGATGTGTAGTCAAAGGTAAATGGCGTCGCAAATAAGGCACAATTCGAAACCACAATCTCCGCTAATCGGCATTTGAGGCAGTATTGCCCGAATCCCCGACAAGTTCGGTTAAAGTGCGTCCGCGTTTAATTATTTCTAGAAATGGCATCTTGACTTGTTCGAGATCGCCTGGCATCTGAAATTTCCCGCTCCTTATGTGCTGTCTGGTATCATACGATACTATTCACCTGCTCTTGAAGGTCTAACATCACACTAGCCTTTTTTGATTCTTTTATTCATTCAACCCCTTAATTATTCCATCTTCTGTTTCTTTGGTCTTTGAAGGCGGAAATTCGCTGTGACTATGCCCTTTTAGCACCTGTTATTACGATTGCAATTGTAATTGCAAATCTTTAGTCAGGCCTTTGAAAGCCACCTGTTTTTCTTGCTCAAACCTCGCTTGGTCTATCGTGAGATTATTTTCCATTCCACACGTAGTGGACCTTTGACGAACTGAGTGGTGGGAGGAGGGAGGAAGAGGCCGGGAGGAGGCTAGTGATCTACCTGCTCTCATCCCCCTTACCTCTTCCCTTCCTCTCTCTCCCAGACAATCAACACGCTAACCAGCACATTGAGTTTGCTGAGCATTTGAAACGCACGATACTATTTCGTCGCTTGGCAGAAGAATGGCCCTCCTCATTTCGGATTCTCGTGATTGTGAAGCCATCCTACTTTGGACCATCAACATTGAAAGTCGCCTGTTTCGCTTGTTTGATTTCTGCTCAAAGCTCACATGATATGCTCGAGATCCGAGAATATAAGATTCTTATGATTTCAGTGGCTATTTGTTGTTGTTTGGGTACATTTTTAAGATTCTTCATCTAAAATTCGTTAATTAATTAGCAGATTTTTACTCTCTACGATGCGCAAACTTTAAAAAAAGCGTGAATTATTGTAATTGATTAACTAATTCAGATGTCGAACATCAGTGAGGAGTGTCTCGCGGCGGATAGACTTGCCGCCAGCGCGCCCTACGTCGTATTCCTGGCAGTGAAGGTGAACAATTTTAACGTAAAAAGGGGAAAGTTGAAAAGGCAATGTTTATTTTTAATTCGATCGCTTCACTGGTGACATTGATTTATTCACCCATCGTATTTCATGTACTAGTGATGAAACTTATCGGAACGAAAGTGGCAAAAAAAAACTAGGAAAGTTATTCTGATGCTCACACTGCCTGTTGTCATTTATTTTTGATTCTGATGCTCACACTGCCTGTTGTCATTTATTTTTGATTCTGATGCTCACACTGCCTGTTGTCATTTATTTTTTGAATAAAAGGAAATATATTTCAGGCCATTCTCTGCTACATTGCGCTCGTGCTGCTCGTGTGGCACGTGAAGAGAAACGTGAGTTTCGAGGGAATAAAAACAGTTCTCGATCCGATTAGTGCATCCGGATAACTGTTGTCGACTTTCCCCTAAAAATCAGTTATCGATCGCTATCCGTCGTGCGTGAGGATTACGGTAGTCGAAATTCCAGTCCGTTCGCTGGCTCGTGCACACCAACACGAAGATCGTCTTTGGTGCGTATCTCGCGTGCAATTTCGTCGCCAGCTACGCGTTCGGGGTGATCTACACGATCGATACGCTGAGGTAGGTCGACGTCTCTTCATTTTGCATGCTCTCTCACTTTGTCTGACCGGCGAGATAGCGTGAGAATAAGAGATGATGGGGCGGTGATGGGATGACTCTTCATTTCCCAAGCTCCCTCACACTGTCTGATCGAGGAGAGAGACGTTGAGGTAGGTCGTCGTCTCTTCATGTCCCACGCTCTCTCGCTTTGGATGAAAATTACTGATTTTTCGTTGAGTTTCATCGTTGTTTCATAGCTTGAGACGATTAATAAACATCAGTTGCGAAGTGTTTTGCGCGTGTAAAAAATATCAGAATTTGCACCTTTTGCCCAGGTCGAGATGATGTCTCCTCTCTTCATTCTGCATGTCCTTTATTTTGTTTTATACTGCAGTTACAGAATTATGACAGAATTCAGAAATTCCCTCCGAAAAAAAAGAGTTCCCAAAAAATCGGAAATATGCATAGTTCAGGTTATGGCTCGGCGGCCCCTGTCCATTGCTCGACTTCCGGATAGTCTTCGCACTTCGAGGCATCGGAATCATCGGTGAGCTCTCGCAATTTTGCATCGATCGCTGTCTGACTGGCAAGAGAGAAATTGTATTGGAGATTCTACCCATTCGTTGACCGAATTGTTCGAAGAGGATTTGGTTCAGTTAAGTTTCCGCGAAGGCCTAACTCACGTGTGCAACCATATTTTCTAATCTGTCGTCAACTTGTTTGTGAAAAATAATAACAAAAATAAAGCAAAACAAATTCAGCATGAGTTTGATCAAGATATTGTTAGAGTTGCGTGAAAATCATGATTGCGTCTGACCACCTCTCGAACAAACGAAAATAACCTCCACTTTCACAACGCTATCTCATGGAGCGGGAGAGCGTGTGAGAGCGCGAAGAGACGATTATTTCTAATTTAAAAAATCCAGCCCTAATGAGCGAGATTCTCTGTGCTCTGTTCCTCTCGCTCGAGCGTCTCTACTCCTCGTTCTTCCCTGTTCAATTCGAGAAGGCAAGATGCGTGTGGTTGAGTGTGGTGGCGGTGATTCTGTCGGTCAGTGTCCTATTTATCGCGTATATAATTTTCCTTGCAAATCGCAGCTAGGTCAATCATTATTTCTGTCGGTTCGAGTTTCACTAAAATCAGATAATAACTGTGCAAATTAAAGGAGGAGTAGCATGAATATTTCGGTGACAAATCTGTTAACTCCACATTGTAGCAATCTATAACCATATGAGCTTTCCAAAACTCCCGTGATTCTACGACATCAATGAACCGAGTTATAGCGAGTTGGCCTAGTGCCAGAATTCCCCTGAGTCCAGGAAACGGCGGGGATTTTGAACTGAGGTTTTGACTGGGAAGAGAGTGCGCCTCGATCTACCATTGTCTCCCCTAGTCTCTTCCCATCGATCGCACTCCTCCCTCTCACAAACAAGGGACGGAAGAAGGGAATACGTACTTTGGCGAAGAGCCAAAGCTAACTACTGTACTTGCAAGTCCCGGGATTTCGTTGTGGGAGTTTCTGACATTCATTCCTGTTACTCCTCCTTTAAAGGGGGAGGGGCACGAATATTTTCTCACATAAGCTGAGCCTGTGGGGTAATAGGGATGCTATACCCGATCACAAATCACTTTATCCGAAGTTCTAGAAATGCCTCTGAACCTCACTACGGATTTTTGAAGTGTCATTGATTGTGCACAATTTGGGGTACTGTATTCTTGTATTCATTTCACTAGATTGGCAGTCGAAAATAGCAGCAATAGTGAGGCTTGCACACTGCGGGAGTCGAACCAGCGGGTGCCGGATAGCGAGGCAAAAGCACAACCACTAGGCTAAGTGCCGTTATATTAGATGAGTCTAGACAGCCTAGTTAAGGGAGAGGACAGAGTCAACGGCTGTGCTGATTACTGTAGTTACAGCGGGGTGCAGGCACGTCGTGGTGGGACCCACCAATTTCGATTCATGCCCCTCCCCCTTTAAAAAAAAATCCTTCTGGTATCTATAAAAAATCTTTTTTTTTAAATCGAAATCATAATTGTAAACAATCAAATATGTTTCATAGGGCCTCTAATGCAAAGATTTTTCGTTCTCTTCAGTATATCGGAGGATACCACTTCAAAAAATCGCAATAATCATTCTAATATCACAAAGCCCAAACAAATACAGAAATCCGATCACTTCTAAGAGGAATTACAAAACGCAAAAAGTATTGGCGCGAATTCAAAAATTCAAATATGTCCCCTTCCAGCTCCTTTCCGCCACCGCAGTCATGGTCGCCTTCCTCGTCCCGCTCGCCGACTTCACCGCCCTCGTGCCGACGACGAATCTCAAACAGCCGGTGACCGCTGACGGATATCAGGTGCTGTAAGGTGGCCCCGGCTCTGATATTTCCCGGCTCTCGCGGTTCCGGCTTTGGCTGTCCATTTCCCGGCTCTAGGAGTGACCGGTAACTTCCGGTTCTAAAATTCCTAATTTACAGATGATGATCTTCATTATGATCGGTATGGAGCTGGCCGCGATTGTGACTTTCCATCTCGGGTGAGAATAAAAAAAAAGGAAATTTGAATTTTTCAAAATCGCTCCAATATTTATTGCATTTTTAAACTCCTCTGTTAAAAATGAATGGAATTTTTGAAAGTTAACTAAGATTTTATATTTCATTGCTAAGTTCCGCTTCGTTACGCAGTTTCTCATTGAAATTGTTTCACTCAAATAGATCAGTTTCAGGAAATACAGAAATATTGTGAGTGAACCTGAACTTTGATGTTGTGTTGTTCGCTGCTTTATCGTGCGTTTCAAATGCCCAGCAAACTCAATGTGCTAGTTAGCGCATTAATTGCCTGGAAGAGAGAGGAAGGCAAGAGGTAGGGATGAGGAGAGCAGGTAGATCACTAGCCTCCTCCCAGCCTCTTCCTTCCTCCTCCCTCCACTCAGTTCATCAAAGGTCAACTACGCGTGGAATGGGAGATAATCTCACAATAAACAAAAAAAAATAAATCGGAAAAAAATCATTAAAAAAAAGAATCTTTACAGGTTGCTCGTTAACTATTTTCGCCGACCGAGCCCCGCGTCCGCTGCGTCCATCGCCTTGCTGTATCAGGTGAAGAGGCTTTTTATAACGGCTAACAAAGGGAATGCATGGTTTTGGTTAAAAAATTTCTTTTTTAAACGCATTTTTTGTGCATTTCTGTAGTTCTTTTCTGGTTTTATCGATTGTTTCGCAATTAATGATAACGAAAACTTGCAATCAGTTCAACATTCAATCAATTTTCAGTTGAAAGAAAACGCCGAAGTCATCGCTACCCTTCTCCCCATCGAGTACACTCACTCCGCCTTTATGTGTACCATCACGTTTGGAATGGCGTTGTATCCTTACGTTCGTTTATTTTGTTAATTTTTTTAACCAGCGACTTTAGAAGGGAAATGTATTGACAATCAGCGAAGTTTAAAGCAGAGAGCTTTAAAAATAGGGATATCGTACATCGCTCCCATTACCGAACAAACGGCCTTTTCTACCTTTTTGGCCTTTTTTCCCTTTAAAGGGGGAGGGGCACGAATCGAAATTGGTGGGTCCCACCACGACGTGCCTGCACCCCGCTGTAACTACAGTAATCAGCACAGCGGTTGACTCTGTCCTCTCCCTTAACTAGGCCGTCTAGACTAACATGATATAACGGCACTTAGCCTAGTGGTTGTGCTTTTGCCTCGCTATCCGGCACCCGCTGGTTCGACTCCCGCAGTGTGCAAACCTCACTATTGCTGCTATTTTCGACTGCCAATCTAGTGAAATCAATACAAGAATACAGTACCCCAAATCGTGCCTGCACAATCAATGACACTTCAAAAATCCGTAGTGAGGTTCAGAGGCATTTCTAGAACTTCGGATAAAGTGATCGGGTATAGCATCCCTATTACCCCACAGGCTCAGCTTATGTGAGAATATATTCGTGCCCCTCCCCCTTTTAGCGAATTCACCCTTAATATTCTTGTTTTTTGTTTCATATTTTTTATCCACCCCCATAACTGGACGAATACAAAAATTGGCCGGTGAAATATTATTTTAAATAGGTGAAAAATGAGAGCCGCTGCCTCTATTTTCAATTAAAATACGGCTCTACCGTAATCTCCACGTCATCACAAATTTTCCGTACATTTTCTGTATTACGGCTGTAATTTTTCACCCATTTAAAATAATATTTCACCGGCCAATTTTTGTATTCGTCCAGTTATGGGGGTGGATAAAAAATATGAAACAAAAAACAAGAATATTAAGCGTGAATTCGCTTAAAGGGAAAAAAGGCCAAAAAGGTAGAAAAGGCCGTTTGTTCGGTAATGGGAGCGATGTACGATATAATACGAAATAAAATTTCTGGGTACGACCACTGGATTGGCGCTGTATCCTCATGTTCTTTCAATTTTTTATCCTTCCTAATGCATAAGAATGATTGGCGAATCGCCTGTTAAATGCTATCCGAGAAATCTATAGCAGTAAACACCTGGAAAGCGCTGTATCCTTACGTTCGTCCATTTTCTACCTGCATAAAGAGTAATGCGTGAAAATCAAGTATAATGCAATGCATCTTAGGGAAATCCTAGGGAATGATAATGTAGAAAGTGATAGTGGAATTTTTTAATTGTTCAAATTTTCATTTTAGATCGTTCAGGATGTTCAAAATGTTCTGAACCAGCAGATTTTCCTCGAGGTAAAAATTTATAATACTATGAAATAGGGGAATCGTCTTTACATTTTGCATGATATCGAGCATGTCATAGAGACCAGAAAATTATATTAGGAACTACCAGTCGTACCCAACCTTACTTGTGTATACCATCAGGCGTGGTTGTCTCATGACAACTGTAAAATTGCCTTGATTGTGGAAGCAACTTTACCTTTTATCCTTTTTATTAATAACTTGAATTACACTCCATAATTCCATTTGAATTACACCACTCCACAATTAACTTGAACACAATTACACTCCACAATAACAGCTGGCCTTATGAGTGCGTCAAACCTAGCGTTGTCTTACGACGTAAAATCGCTTGACGTGGATTCACCTTTACCTTTACCTTTACCATAATTCCTTGCAGATTCTGTCGATGCCCGCCCACTTCACGCTCTTTCTCGTGCTGATTCTCGAGTTCAAGTTGGCACGGTGAGCATTGTTTCGACTTTTTTTAGAAACAATTTCTTTCGATCACTGCTATGCAATTCTTTCCAATGAGACTTCATCGCTTCTCATTACCTCTTATCAATTTCTACTAGTCACGGCTCAAGTTTTGAAAATTTTGATTTTTGATCTTTGATCTCTAACTAGGGTTGGCATGTCAAGATAGAAACCGCATTTCAAGATTAGAATGGCGCAGAATGGCAAGACTCGGCAAATTGCCAATTCTTTTCAAGATCATTTCAAGATTCAAGAGTATTTCAAGATTGAATAAGTTTCCAAGATCGGTTGATCATTTTCCACCCACACCGACTCCCTTCGACCGGTCCGTCCGTGAAAATGACGAAACGTGTTGAATTTCAAGATCATTTCAAGGACCAAGATCTTGAAAAACAATTCGTTGTTTTTGACAAGATGGGATAATTGAGTTATTTCTTTTCGAGATCTTACAATCTTGCTTGGCAAGCCAACCCTATCTCTGACCTCCTCCTAATCTCTCAATTCAGCAGACGTCGTCGTCTTCGTCACTCGGTGATCTCGAATGAGACGGCCGTCTACTTCCAGAATCTGAGTAAGCAGTGGGCTTAGAGGGACGTCGGCTTAGATGGATTCTCACATACTTGACAGCCTCTATAACACCACGACCCCCTCTGAATGTTCGACCTTGTTCCTTACACGACCCACCTTTATCTTTTTTCTATCCTTGAAATTCCTGAGGAAGCAATGGAGAGAGAGACCCTAGACAGATGACGTCATCAAAAAACCCCGCCACCGCTAGCCCAATATTCTAACTGAAGGGCAATAATACGTTCCCCTGAGAAATTTTAACGTTTTATCACTCTTCATATCATGTTTTTTTTTATTTTTTGCGCCACTGCACTACTACGAGGTATTGTGTATTTACTGCTTCCCAAGTGTTTACAGAATGCGTGAAACCTATTCGTTTTGTCCGAACCGTTCACTTGATATTTCAACCTTCGAATGTATTATTCGTTTCTCTGACTGTGGAAAAATTAGCATCTTGCCTTATCCCATGGATATTGTTCAACCCATTTCACTTACCACTTCTGTTATCGTACGAGTCTGAAATTGAAATGAGTAAAGCGTTCATTATTTTATGTTCCATTGTACTCAACTATGTGACTGTCTCTAAAAGAATGTCTCTTCTAATTATTCAGTCAGCAAGAGAAGCAGGAGAACTGTTATTATGAATGCGATGCTGATTACACATTCCATTGCCACTAGAGTGTCGAAAACGACTGATCGCGCGAATGACAAGTCGCGAATGATTGTGAAACTGCACGCCACTTGAAATGAAGGTTCATTCTCCCTCGAAATGACTAAACGGCACGTCGCTTACAGTACATCTACTCGAGAAACATATCTCATATTTGTCCCCCCTCCACTCATTTCTCCACTCCCCACCCTCCCATTTCTCAATCCACGGGAAGAATGAAGCGGCACGCTGTTTCTCTTCGAAAACGACACGTCGTTTCAACTCATTCGTGGCCAGTCGTTCTCAAATGTCCGAGGTGGCGTGCCGTTAAGAAATGGAAACGGCACGCCGATCATTTTCGACACTCTAATTGCCACCACTATACAAACGAAAGAAATATGGGAGTGTTCCCTGTGGCAATCCTATTGCAAGTAAACCATAACGCGCGGGAATTATTTTCTATTCACGCGTTTCCAAATTTATTTCTAAGAAAATGAAATGTAATTTTTTCAACTTATTAATCCATATTTGGAGATGGAGAAAGTCGAAAAACGCGCTCGTGAAGACGATTCAGAAAATCGATCGAGATCAAAAGTTAACAAGCTCGGAACTGTACGTTTCATCCGTTATTTTTCTAATTGTCATTTATATTTGTTCATCTCACATGTCACAAGTAGTCAATATTGAGAAGAACAGATATTGAGGCCACATCTCGAATTCCTTTCAGAATCATCTCACAAGTCTTCCTGAGGACTGTCTGTTAGATGTTTTCGAGCGATTGAATCAGTGAGTTCTTATCATTGTATATTTTTTTCGGAAGTGAAGTGCAAGGATCGAACACCATTTGATCCGATGACGTCTGGGATTTTATTTTTCAGCAATGACCTCGACGAAGTGGCTATTACTTTTTTCATAAAACTTGACAAATAAATTGCGCGTATGGGGAAATTGACGATTATCGGAAAAGGCGCCCGACCACACCAAATGCTTATAAATACGTTCAAATAGATTTCTCTGGCTCCAAAATGGAATTTAATACTTCCTAATAGTTGTTTTTAGCCGATTACAATGAAAAACATTGAAAAGTTTTGACTAAAAGGCATAGAAATCTAATCTAAACGATTTGAGTACGCGGAATTTCGTTATGTCCGGACTAATTAAAAAACGTAGTACTCTTGGATGGCATCTTTCCCATCTGCTGAGTGATCTTTCCCGTATTAAAGCAAGGAGAATGAGAGCGAGCAAGCTGACGATACTGCAGGTGAGCGTTGATTCAATACGATTACCTTTCTCGAGTAATTCCTTCTTGCAAAAAAAAAACTAGGAAATCAATGCGATCTCATTTTGGAACGCTATTTCCTCCGACTTGGTCAGCTTGGAAAGTAAATTGCAATACTCCTTAATTTTCTATTGCGCCCCCCCCCCCTATATATGTGTACCCAGGAGCACGACACATAAAAGGAAGCGCGTCCCTGAGTAACAGACTGACTGAGTGATTTCAGATCGATCCTGCACGATTTCACTTCACCGTCAACTGCAACAATCGCGATCATTTCCTGATGATGGATGGCGATTTTGAGGGGCTGTCGAAGATGATGAGTCGAGAAAGTGATGAGGTAGGATAAAAGGAGTAATCTAGTACAGACTTCTCTGGCTTTTTTGTACGCAGTTATCCGATGATTCATGCAAGATGATGAGTCGAGAAAGTGATGAGGCAGGTTGCAAGGAGTAATCTAGTACAGACTTCTCTGGCTTTTTTGTACACAGTTATCCGATGATTCATGCAAGATGATGAGTCGAGAAAGTGATGAGGTAGGTTGAAAGGAGTAATCTAGTACAGACTTCTCTGGCTTTTTTGTACACAGTTATCCGATGATTCATGCAAGCTGTCTACAACCCGAGATAATAGGTTCGTTTCAGGATGACCATAATCAGCAAATAAATGATGTGAAACGAGCAGCGAGAATGATCAGCAGATTCGATGTTGCGAGCTTCGTCACGCACAAGGTAATAAAGATTGGATAAAAAAATAAAGTTTAAATTATGTACTCCATGGTGAATGAGGAGCTCACATCTTCTGCAAACGTGGTTTGTTGTGCAAATTCTGAAACAAAACGTAAAAAAGAAAGAAAAATATAAAATTCTTGCACCATTTTCGAATCAATTTTCTCCGCAGATCACAATCTCCAGCCCGTTTCTCGATTGTCTCGAAAGGATTCTTTCCTCCCTTCACCTTGCTGCATCTCGCTAATGCATCTCTAGATGCCAACTTGGACACGGAGGAGCAGGATAGGTATGTTCTTCCTGCTTTTTTTTCCTTTATTACCTCTTTAGTAAGATGCTTTCTGCTGAACATCGCAACATCCATTCCACAGCTTCCTTACAAACATCATCACTAGAGTTCGAAATACGGGTCGCCGTCTCTTCATTTTGCGCACGCTCTCGCCTCTCTAACCGGTGAGAGAGTACATGAAATGAAGAGACGGCGACCCGTATTTCGAACTCTAATCATCTCAGATTTACCGACCTGCTGCTCTCCTCCAAGCCCACGTCACTCGTTCTCCACTTTAGCTGTGTGCAGAACTTGATTGATGAAGATTTCCTAGAGGATTACGCCCAAGCTTGCACTTTCGGGAAACTCTCCGTCGGGAGCAAGTATGAACCGGTGCGTAAATTTTCCTCACTTTTGAAAAAAAACATCCTTGAAGTTATTTTCATAAGATGCAATATATTAGTAATTAGTATTTATAAATATTTAAGGCATCTGAACTCTCGATCGAACGATTCTCAACGAAGCTGGCACTACTGCAAACGCTCGAAATAACTCGTCTTGTGGTGGACTCGAATGAGATTGTGAAGGCGCTAATGGAAGATTTCATTATTATTATGAAATGATAAGCGTGTTTGATTACGGATTTTTCAGTGAATCTTTGACGCTTACGAAAGTTGATCCACCCAGTACTAAATTCGTTCCGCTCATTATCTACTATTACACAGATTCGCCTGCGCACTCATAAATCCGGTCGCTGGCGCTTTCGCGTCACCCGGGACATTGACAGGAATGAGATTGAGGCCTCGGCTGAGTTGTAATGAGAGTCTAGCCTCGGGTTTGAAGGTCAGCATCACCATCTTTTTCGATGACACAGACCAAGCAGTAAAGCAGCACAGCTGCGACTTCGGCAGTTGACTGGTTGATCTCATCCTTTGTTATCATAAATTGATCAGAATTCGCCCTTTTCAGTACGTCCCCTACAGCTACGCACATCCCACTGCATTGCAGTCAAAGGGACAACAATGTCCGTAATTTTCACGACTCGTCCATACAAGACGATGTGGATATTGGAAGCGAACTTTTGGATTGGATCAGAGTTATTCTGAGGTCGTCCGATTGCATTTGTGCCAGGTTCATAAATGATTCAAGTACAGACGACATTAGCATGCACTTTAACCCAAACCGACCTCATGATCCTGATAACGTGTATTGATCCTGATAACTCCTGATAACGACGTGTATTGACCGATTCGATTGATTGCAAAGCGAGCAATACCAGAGGGGGTTCACTCGTCCTCACTCGTCCGTTCCCTCACAGCGCATCAGTTTATAATGCTACCAACTGGCTCTCTCCATTCCGGGTGCTCTCTCTCATCAACTAGCCCTCGCAATAAATTGAGAAGGCAACCGTTCTCGATGCAATAGCAAGATCGGAAGGCTCCAGGCCTCAAAAACATTAAAAGTTGTGTTTCTATAGCACTCCGATACTGACCTCATCATAACGCTCATCGTTCATTTGTCATTGCTTTTTTTGGTTATTTAAAAAATATTGTAAAAATAAATCTTTAGAAATGCCCTCAGCCGACGCACCCTCTCTTCCCTCGACTCCCCTGTCCTCCAGAAGAGCCGGAAGGGCGGGCAGTGCCTGCACTGAATCTACCGAAGCAGCGACCTCTCCGACCGCTGCAGCAGCCGGAGCTCGCTCCCTTACCTCCACTCCCGTCTCTTCGCGAGCTGCTACCAGAGTGAATACACCCTCGTTCATTGCTCTTACACAAGCGTCTATCGAGAAGCATGCAAGTCTTCAAAGTGATGCAGTGATTGAGAAGGTACGATAATAGTTTTTCTTAGAGATAGGAACGTAATTTTTTTCAGAAAACGCCCTCCAATTCCTCACCAACACTCGCTGAGAACTATGCAGCTCGCTTTCTCAGGACCCCGACCTCTGCAACTACCACCACTTTCAAGACTTCGATTCAAGTACTTGAAACACATTTCAAATCCATTGGTGCATTAGAACAGTATTTTCATGAAACAATTAAAAATTAAGCAAATTGGGATACTTTCCATTGAATTATTCAACTTGTTTTTTTTCTTACAGACCACCCCCGTCTCAACGACCACCCAGTCGCCCGCTGCAGCGCGTTGTGGGCGATCGAACAGGTAGGCTAGCTGCCACTTATTGCATGGATATTGCGTTGCAAGTTCAGCTAAAATTGTAGTTTAGTCTCCAGAAAAAATACATTAATTTGTGTTTATGCATTTAGTGGCAAGAAGCTAGATTTAGAAATTCGAGTAATATCCTATTAATCTTACTTACTATCTTGCTGATAGGTGATATTTTCTGCAACAAATATTGAAATATTTTAGATCCACTCCAATGTCCTCGCCTACCCCTCTGCCTATATCTTGCGCCGAGTGTGGAGATCAGTTCAGATTCACACATCTGCTCAAGTCGCATGAGAAAGCGCATAAAGGTTAGTTGGTTATGTTTTCTTTCTTTTTTTTTCAGCAAAAATGCGGATTCGCTAGTTCGATAACACACACTAATATCATGTCAAAAAAATTCCAGCCAAACGAATCAAGTTGTGCGGTCTGGTCTGTGCGCTACCCGACTAGTTTACATACTTTTTTCAAAATTATTTTTTTCTATATAATTTCTAAAAAGTCTATTTCAGCCAAGCCTATCAAGTGGTGCGGCCTCTGCGTGGCTCAACTCTCTCCCGAAGATGACATCTTCAAACACATCAACGACGTGCACATTACTGAGGTTCGTAATAAAGTAATGTTTGTGCACTTTTTGGCCCAGCGGATATGACTGCGCAATCACCGTATCTTCCTTTTACACATTCTGTCGACGTTCAAGTGTTAAATACGTGAAATAATGAGAAGGCGTTCGAGTGGTAAATACGTGAAATGATGAGAAACTATATTCAGAAATGAAGTCCTAGCACTAGAAATCGGGACCCTCAATTTCTTCAAAACTATTCTCAAAATAAAACATTTCTTTCAGACTACCACAACGCCTCGAAAGACGACAGACAAGCGGTGCAGAATCTGTTTCACCGCCGTGAAATCGCTGATTGAGATGAACATTCACATGCAAACGCACTCGTCAACGCAGAAGAAAGGAAGAATGTGAATCCCGCCCACGTCAAATCAAATGTCACAAAAGAACCATCCCCGTAGATTAATGATCAGATCGCATCTGTCAATCAGATGCATGACTCTATCCCTTGCTATTTTTTTCCCTAGAATTCACATCTGAAATATATATCATATCCGTATGATACGGACCGTATCCTTTGCATTTTTTTCGAGCTATCGCTCCACCCCCACCCCCCCCCCTTCAAATTCGAATGCGTGAATCCGTAATAAAATCTGTCAAATAGCACGAATTGATATGAAAAACGCACTACGACATCGAAATCTATGGCAAGAAACCCAATCGTGCCGTACATCAGTGCCGCAGAGCCATGATTAGAATTAATGACAGGGCCGAAGAATAGGGATGTCTATACGGAATTTATTTAGGGGCCACAAGCTCCGCCCACTTTGGTGTGACATGCTCCTCCACTGAAAACGAGACGGGAGAAGCACAAAGTTCATTCTTAACCAAATCAAGCGTGCTAGGGCGCGTTGGATAGCTACTGTCCTAATCTACCAGTAAAGTCTTGTAGGTTTTGAAAAAGTTTTATCTGTGTTGGTCAAAAATCGATAATACGGCCTAGGTAGTGTCAATTTATCCCTTTCCTGAGCATGTACCTTAAACCTACAGCAATATATCGAAGAATAGTATTATTTGAGAATTTTTAGAGAAAGTTAGAGATTTTAATCTTGTCTCCCTGAATTGTGCTTTATTTTTAAAGGTTTCAGTACGTGCGTATTTTCTCGATTCCTACTCTCGCTAAACACAGTGTGAGCGCCAGAGGGGATAATCAAATGAGAGGAGAGGGGGAGAGACACACCACACTCCCTCTCCCTCCGCCTCGACTCTCTTTACCGTTTCTAACCCGTCGTGACTAGCGCACGCTCTGCCTGGATAAGAGGTAATTTCTCCCTTGAATTGTCTCTCACGACTTGGCGAAGCTCTTGCCTCCGAATTTTGGGAATGAGTTGGAAGTAGGCTCCGCCCCCTTTCCCTCTCGTCTCGCCTTTTCCCCCTTCACAACAGTGCGTTTCGCGCGTACTTTTCGGGCTGTAGCGCAGCTCAGAAATAAGATATCAACAAACGGTCAAAAGTATGATGTTATTAGGGTCACAGGGAACAGTTTAGACACAAGTTTGGCCCCAATGCGACAAATCGGCTATCTGCGTTGTGGCCCCTAAATTTATTCCGTTATTCCGAATCGATTCTCCCTCTCATTCTCCGATTACATATTTTCCGTAATCGGTCTAAAGAATTACGGAATTCCGTAATTCCGTAATGAATGGGACAATGAAGAGTGGTTGAAACTCAATCATTTCTCTCCTTCTCCGAGGCGCACCGGTCTCCTCAGATCGAATACGGAAGAACGAGAATTACGGAATTCCGTAATCATTCGGAAATCCGAGAGGAGAATGGCCGCATTACGGAATGATCGAGGAATGAGAGAGGCGTTTTTCCGTTTTCCGTTTAGGCAACCCTACCGAAGAATACCCAAAAAGAAGAAACCCAGTGTCGATCATCAGTGCCGTAGAGCCATGATCAGAATCAATGACAGGGCTGAAGAATCCCAAAAAAAAAGAAACCCAGTGTCGATCATCACTGCCGTAGAACCATGATTAGAATCCATGACAGGGCCGAAGAATAATGAGTGAAGTGAAAGAGGAGAATGAGGGGATTATACGGTTGAATGAAAATGAAAAATAGGGATTATGAAAATGGATTG
The DNA here is from genome assembly GCA_000180635.4 of Pristionchus pacificus. Classification (NCBI taxonomy): domain Eukaryota; kingdom Metazoa; phylum Nematoda; class Chromadorea; order Rhabditida; family Neodiplogasteridae; genus Pristionchus; species Pristionchus pacificus. Next base: position 19,324,804 of record CM026579.1, read on the forward strand.
AAGAGTTTACGGTAGCATGTTCGTTCCACTATCGCGATAGGTAATCTAGGGCTACTATATACTGCTGAAAGTCCACCTCAGGTTACGGTGCCGTGTTTTGTTCGGTTCTCGGTTGATTGGAACACTGAATAGGCATAAATCTTTCGAATTCGTTCCAATCATCCTTCGCTTCTTAGTCAATTCTGTTTGGTCAGCCACTTTTGTATGTACTATCGATCACAAATTAAGAAAACAACCATTTATGAGATCCAACGACTCGCCTAATTCACGTTCAAACTGAAAAACGTTCACATCACTGAAATCATGTAACAACAATAGAGTATCGAGCAAATAACTGGGCCAAAAGTCACGAGAGACGACAATACAAATAACATTGCAAAAAATAATAAGGGGAAAACGCGAGATTACAACGACCTAGGTGGATAGGTGGGTTAAGCGATTGATTATGGTGTTCTACTAAACAAAAACAAATAACTATCACAATGCGAGATTAAATCGATACAAGATGGGAAACGGTAGGTCGCCAATATCGATCGATCTTCCGGCTGCCGTACTCCTCAGACTCCGCTCGGGAACCCGAACACCCTCAGGCGGGAGTCCCTTCGGGAGTCCGTAGCAGAGGGACAGGCCAGTGCGAGCAGGTGCGCGCGCGGATGCCACGCGACCGAGTACGTCTCGCAGTCGGTCGGCACGGCTACCACCCTGGAATGGAATACTTTAAGGCTAGGATACGGTATTAGAAGAAGACCACCCTGGAGCGGCGGTACTGTACGTCGGGGATACGGTAAGTCTACCCGAGAAAACATTGGACAGCCGGGTATGTAGTCCGTCTAACAGCTGGCCTTACCAGTGGGTCCCACTTAGCGTTGTCTCACGACTGTGAAATCGCTTGACGTGGATACACCTTTACCTTTTTACGGTAAGTCACCATTATTGAGTTGTCACAGTAACTAAAGGAGACCACCCTGAAAGGAGGGGTACGGTAACTCTATGGGGTACGACAGTACTAAAAGAGTTCACACTCCGTGGGCACGGCCACCACCCTGGAATGGAATGATGACTAAATAATATTTATAAGTTTAGCTTTTTTTTGTTAGTTAAGAGACCTTCTCCATAAAAATTCACCATTTCGACCCCTTTCCCGGACATCCTCTAGGATTTTCGACTCAGGCCTCCATATTACGATCATAGGAGAGGGTCGACCCCATGTTTACAAAAAAAAATGAAAAAAATTGAGAAATAGTAAATACGCTATTTGAATTCAGAAACTAGGAGCCACCGACAATACCTCGTCTGCGGTGCTAAGTAGTAACACTGAAACACCGAATTCCCTATTGCCCGAAAATGACCGCGGTCGGAGAATTCACACCCAGTTATCGATCCCTATCTATCATCTATCTACCGTATCCCAAATAAACTCAGTCCTACATCGCTGCCCCCCGTGCGCCTACCGTACTCACCTTGCTCCGTCGTCAACGTGGGCCACGTCCACCGCGTGGTCCTCGCTGGCCACGGCGAGTAGCTGGCTGTCGTGCGAGAAGGAGACACAGCGGATCATGTAGTCGAGTCTGAAACATGGATACGGTAGGAAGATAAATCGATAAGGAATACGGTAGGATATTACGCAGAGTACGGTATGTCTCAATTCAAAAATATATTAATACTAGTTGTAACGGATCATGTAGTCGAGCGCACGAAAGATCAAAGATCAGGAAAACCAGCAAAAAAGCTCGAACTGTTGCATACCACATTCAGGATTTCTGTGAGATTAGTTACTTTCAGAAGATTCCCTAGAATTGCTCACTTACCTTCGGAGGGTCTACATGGTGGCGGTGAAGTATAAACCCTCCACGAAAATTCACTATCGAATTACAAGTAAGTTTACCGAACCCCAACCGGCCGACATCGCTCTACCTTTTTTTTCGTCATCCACATGGACAATGCTCTTACCATACTTGTACCGTACCCCCCCCCCTACCGTATCCATCCACCGTATCTCTCTCTACCGTACCTCGAGATCATCCTCTCACAGATGAGATCGGCGCTGTTCCAAATGGAGCAGAGCGCGTCGGAGGCGCCGACGGCGAAGCGATCGCCTGAGGGCGAGAGGGCCACCTGCCAAGTATTATTGATATTATTATTATTATTATTATTATTATTATTATTATTATTATTGACGATATAATCATAATCAACACAAGGATGTTTTATGTTTCAACGTACACTAATCATCACGTAAAAAAGGCAGCCACAATAATGTTCCGAGAATTTTCTGGTAAAAACAAATAGTCTACATTCGATCGTTAGAACAATGCAGCTCAGATCTTACTCAGATGCTTCTCCGAAGCCGGTCACAAAAAACTTCGTAACGCTCAAAGGGTGTTTCCAGTTACAGACTGCTCTTATAAGCTCGGAAACTATGTGCCCACAATGGATGATGATTGTCAAATGCTTCTAAACACTAATACTCTGCATTAGATCTTTTGCAAAATTACGAGATCGATTCTTACTCACATGCCCTCCCGAGGCAGTTTAGAAAAATGTTCCTTCATGTTTCAGCTTGCTCGCAAATAATACAACGACAATTCTTCTCCCACCTAAGCCGGTGAAAACATAACTTTTCTCAAAAAAAAAACTGTAAACGCATTTTACACTTTGAAAGATCAAAGATCAAAGTCCAAAGATCAACGACTCACCGATATGCAGCTCGACTGGGGCGAGTGCGCGGCCAGCGTGCGGGAAAGCGTCAGCGACGGCATACTGTAAGGATACGGTTAGGGTACTGTACGGTTGCCGGTTCGACAGCGGTTTCGTCATTACGGCACGAGAGGGACGATATGTACATAGAGGGTGCGAAAATTCCACACCTCAAAGAATGGGAGAGGACAAAGGAAGGAAGGGGGGAGAAGAAGGAAGAGTGCGGGAATTTCGCACCCTCTTTACATATCGTCGCCCCTCTCCCACGGGATTGCCGATACCAAACCTGCAACCCTAGGGTACTGTAAGAGTACGTAAGGGCATGATAATGATACGATAAGGCTACGGTAACGTGTCATGAAAAGCCCTATTGCTAAATGTTCGCAACTGGGTGATTCGCCGTTTCTGCCATTCTACACCTTCACGGCTCTAACGCTTTTCCGATTGATTCTTCTTCCCCTTTTTTTTTGGCAATAACTGACCGCGAATCTGAATCTTACTCCAGTATCCGACCTACGTAATCGCCCCTCTTCCCTCCCGAAGCTCCGCCCCATTTCTACAACCCGTCTGGCTTAGCACTCACTCGAGTATCCCTCGTGTGGGGACGATGAGTTGGTTTCTCCACTACTGAACTCATAATCGTCACCTCCTATCACAATTCAGGAACCACCTCCCCCCCCACCCAAATTAGACAATCTGACAACTACGCCTGTCATCAGATCGCCTGTCATAAACAATTTGATAACTACACCAGGCATCAGCTCCAATTTGATAAATACACTCACTCCAGTATGCCAATCTTGCCCGCTCCTAACGCGACGATGAGGTGCTTGCCACTGGCGTCGTACGTGAATTCGTTCAGCACCGCCTTTGAGAGGTCGCACGTCTGCAAATGGAAAAAAATCACAAAAAAGAACAAATAATTTGTGTTGGATAAAAATTTGATGTATTGTTTACCGATTCACCACAAAATATTGCACACTTTTCCAACTAAATTCGCACAAGTGATTCTATGTTTCACCTAATCTAGAACATCGATGAATTTGGTTAAGCAATAGTGGTCATGTCCAGCGTCCTATCGATTCGGCTACCGTACATACACGAAAAAGCTAGTGGAAAACTACCTGGAAATTGAAAACATATGCCGCATTTAAGGTTTTCGTTGACAAGGAATGTTTTTTACGATTCGCAAACATACGCCTCACTCATAGAATTAGTCGATTTTTAAGGTCTTTTTCATAAACATACCCGCATTCGTAGGCTTTTGACACATAACTTTTTCATGTATGCTACCGTACCTATCCCATGCTGAACGTCCTTTTTTCCAACAGCGACAACTGTTCTTATCTTCACTACCGTACCCCGGCCCTCGATCCCGGTACCGTACCCAGCCCAAAGTTACCGTACCTTTCTAATACTGAAGGTCCGGCCCTCGACCAACGACAACTTTCTTACACTCACTACCAAAATAAGTCAGTTATCGATTCACCCACCGTACCTTTCCAATGCTGAAGGTCCGCCCTTCCACCAGCGACAGTCGCTCGTCCTTGTCGCCGAGCACGAGGTACTGGCCGCACGGCGACCATGCGACGGAGGTGCACGCGGCTGGAATGGGGAGGTTACGGTAGGGATATGGTGAACGATTATTGATTTATTTTAATACAAAAGGGATCAATGTGAGTGTACGATATACAGCACAGTGCACTCTGTTGGAAGAAGCACTCTGGTAATGAAGGCTTTTTAAACTTTTGGAAAGTGACAAAAAATCAAATATTTTTTGTGTTTCATGTTTACTAGAACATCATATCTTCTGCTCTTCTGGCAATGGCAGTAGGAATGTCCGCCTTTTAAAAAATATCTATGCGACTGTAGTGGTTAACCGTCAGCCATGTAGCGCATTCCGATAATCTATCGCAGTATCATTGCCTACATAGAAGGCCTATCGTGCGCCCTCATCGTACCGTAGTACCCTTATTCGTAATCCTTCCCGGCTTCGCGTTCTTCTGTCGCATGTCCCACACGCAGATACTATACCGGATCCCTTCAATCTTACAGAATACCTACCGTAACACCTTGCCCTACCGTAGCGGTTCTTTCTACCGTATCTCTACCGTACCCTTATTCGTAATCCTTCCCGGCTTCGTGTTCTTCTGTCGCATGTCCCACACGCAGATGCTCCTGTCGGCGGAGGCCGACGCGAGTAGGGACGGGTTCGTCGGGTGCCAGGCTACCTGAAATCACGATACTTGAACTATAATTATACAGTAACCTGTGTCAAATTGAATGCACTAAACTAGCCTTTGATAGGGTGCCAGGCTACCTAACATTATAATCATGGTGCTATAACCTGTACGGCACCCCCCCCCCCCCCCAATATCATGGTGCCGTACCCCCGAGCACTACAGTTATCCAAGATGTTCGTGGGATGCCAGGCTACCTGCGAATTGGGAATCATGGGATCGCATCCTCCTGTGCCACAGTCCAGGCTACCACATCACAGTAAATCTAGCGCACCGGGAGTTAGTAAAGTGCAAGTAACAAAGCAAATTTCCCACTCTAACCCACTCTGTGTTTCACTGATTGTATATGATCGTTGCATCTTTAAGAATCGGTGATTTCTTGTGGTGGGTCTGTAGAAATATATCACGCTTGTCACGAGAGAATCGAGCTAGAATTGCAATTATTGGGAATTGGGCGAATATCGTAAAATGAGTTAACATCAGTTTTGGTCACCTCTAGGCATGTCCTTCCATCCCCCCCCCCCAAAGTCCCATTTTGTAAAGATCATTTTGGAGCTCTCTACACCGGGTCGGAACCTTGGAGCCCCAACTTCAACCTGTAATATCTCGCTCATAGTGTATTTTAGAGAAAAATTGATCTAGGATTGACCCCAGCTACTTTTACGAGCTCTATCGATCAGCGCAAACTAGAAGTCATAAAATAGCTTCTGAACGGTGCTACACATTCGATGATGAATTTCTCAAAAGTGTAGGATTAGTTACGGCTATTTTTTTAATATGACATGCACCGTTTCACGCTCTTTCGAATGAGTATCTTGCGAAAAATTTATTTTTAAAAATTTTTTTAATACTGAGGTACCTTCGACAACCTTGGAAGTATTCTACTCATTTGAAGTTATTTTTCAACAAGAAATAGAGGAATAATTGTTCATTCTTCACTAACCGAGACGAAGTGAGCGGTGTCGAATGAAATTTGTTGTTGAAAAATAACTTCAAATGGTTAAAAAATTTACAAGGGGGTGTAAGGTACCACAGGATTCATTTATATTTTGCGCAAGATACTCATTCGAAAAAGCGTGAAATGGTGCATGTCATATTAAAAAATTAGCCGCAACTAATCCTACACTTTTGAGAAATTCATCATCGAGTGTAGCACCGTTCAGAAGCAATTTTATGACTTCTAGTTTGCGCTGATCGATAGAGCTAGTAAAAGTAGCTGGGGTCAATCCTAGGTCAATTTTTCTCTAAAATGCACTATAAGCGAGATATTACAGGTTAAAGTTGGGGCTCCAATGTACATACCGACCCGGTGTAGGGAGCTCCAAAATGATCTCTACAAAATGGGACTTTGGGGGATGGCAGGACATGCCTAGAGGTGACCAAAAATGATGTTAACTCATTTTACGATAGCTCGATTCGCTCGATTCTAGCTCGATTCTCGATTCTCTCGATTAGCTCGATTCTCTCGTGACAGGCGTGATATAATTGAATGTGCTCAACCATTTCAGTGAACATTTCACTTTTTTTCACGAATTCGTCTTCAAATAAGAAGAGAGATTAGCAACGTAATATTAGCCCGAGAATTATCTCTCACGTGATAAAAGGCAGAGCCATCATGGTAAAACCTACAATACATCAGATAATTCGGTCCTGAGATCAAAGATCAAAGATTACCAGATCAAAGATCACTCACCTTCATGACGCTGTCCGAGTGCGTCGCGCCCACGAGCGTCTGGCGGAACTGGAAAATATTTAAATTATTGAGATTTTGAAAACCTGGTTCGCTCAGGTTTCACACCCATAAAAAATCGATCGAAAAATCTAGTGAAATGATAAATTCTCCATGCTGACTTTGCACTGATCGAAAATACTTCGAAAATTAGGTGATTTTGAGCACCGGGTTCGCTTGGGTTTCATGAAGATGTCAAGAGATGCTCGAACTCTTCTTCTCAATAGCGCAGTGTATTCGAATGGAAAAAAAAACAAAATTTTCACACACTCGCACAGAATACAAAATATGCACATTTTCTTTAAAAAAAAAAAGCGTTTTCCCGTCCATTAGTGACACCCCCCCCCCTCACGTTTTACGCCCGGTTTCCAAACACGGCGCTCCTTGTACACGCCCCCCCCTTACCTTTCCCGTCAGATCGAGTGCCCCTACAGACACGATCTTGTCCTCCGAACCGGTCGCGATCAGACTCCCGTCCGCGTTCCACGCCACCGAGTACAGCATGCTACCGCTGGAAATTATGCTAATTAATTATTAAAATATTAAAAATTAAAATAACAAATTGTTTTTTTTCACGAGAAAGGGTGCCATTGGCACATCATACTGCCGCTGGGAATTTACTAAATCATTGTTTTTTCATGAACAAGAAAACAGATGGTCAGCATTTTAAAGCAATCAGACACTAGGAAGCAGTGACGTTGAAACTCAACACTACCCTGTCATTCTAAAACGTCTAATAAATATTATTTTCAGATAGGACTACTCTGGCTTAACATTTTTCACAATTCAGCCACAAATAAGTTATGCGCTTGAAACTCAACACTACCCGGCTTCTACAAATGTCTATTCAACGTATTCAGCCATACTGAAAATCGCCGTCAGGCATTTATTCCGCGCATTTAGTCGCTTTGCCAATCGATACCCCGGCTACCGTATACCTCGCTCCGGTCCAGTCAGGCATTTCCTGAATCGATACCCCGACTACCGTATACCTCACTCCGGAACAGTCAGGCTACCCCCTGAATCGATACCCCGGCTACCGTATTCATAAATCGAAACCCCGGCTACCGAATACCTCGCTCCGGCGCTGCTACCATACCGCGAGTCCAGCTGGGACGAGTACCCGCGCGAGGAGGCGCCCTGTAGTGAGGAATTATATTAGCTTTATCGATTTTACAAGTGCGCTCGACGATTAGACAGCAGTGATGAGAACTGCCCTCTAACTTGAGGGGACACCAACACGTTGGTGGGGGGGGGGGGGGGGGGCGCTCATCACTGTTAGGCAGGATGTATCCAGTATATCGTTGTGGATCTTATGCAGAAATCATGTTTCAATCGTTGGATAGATACAGAACACGCACAGATGAGACGATCGTGGAACAAATTACTGCCGAAATAAATTGAAATAAAATTCAGCACTTCAGCAATGCTTTAATAGCTGAAATCTCGCGTTTGAATTATTCTGAGATCCAAAGATTAAAAATGGAATGACAAACCTGCAGCTCGAATCCCCTGATCCTCCTCATACTGGCAAAGTGCTCCGTGAAGTCCTCCACGCTCGTTCCTTCAAAAAAATATGTTTAAATATTTTAAACTAAATCGAATTATGATTATAAAATATTAGTCTATCTCCATTCCATTTCCCTGGTGAGCATTCAATTTTTTCCCACTTCCCTTTTGGCAAGCATTACCCTCACAATCAGCACGTCTGCTCAATACAGAAATGCGTATTTTCGAAAACAAGAGACCCGTGATATTTTTGCTTCGGACTTATTATGAGATCTCGTGGTTCTGGTGAGCATTCAATTAAGACGATCTGTATTGGTCAAAAAAAACTAAATGTAACGAAAACTCACCGCCTACTCGACTTGTGTTTCACGCTCCCCATTCATTGGCTAGAATCCTTACCCCAACAATTCACAGCACATTATCGTTCTGAAACACATTCAACCAAAGTTTGTGATTCGTTTGCTTCAACTACATCCCAAACAATCATTATCGTTGTTAATCCCTCATCACTCGACACTCGTAACACTTGCGTTTCACGCTTCCCACATACCTGCTAGAATCCCATCTCTACCAATGACGCTAGAGGTCGGATTTTAAAAATGTCTGTTCGACAGATGCATTACAACTACTGATCAATCGCTGGTTTAAACTATACATGAAAAAGTTATGTGGTAAAATCCTACGAAAGCGGCGTATGTTTATGAAAAAGGCCGCAGAAACCGACTAATTCCATGAAAGTGGCATATGTTTGCGAATCGTAGGTGACATGCCTTGTCATCAAAAACCTTAAATGCGGCATATGTTTTCAAATTCCAGGTAGTTTTCCACTAGCTTTTTCATGTATGGTTTAAACGATGGCGACAGTCCATACAAAGAGCCCTGTTCACCTCTCGCCATCCGTAGCACGTACACTTCACTCTCCCCATATATTGGCTAGCATATGATCCTAAACAATATCTCAATCTTCGCCGATTGCAAAATAATAGCTAATTTTCTAACAACACTATCTGTGTCTACACACATACAGCCCAAAAAAAAATTAACCCGGGGAGCCAGGATGAAGAATCCGTCCCTTCATTCGTCATACTATCAAGAGAGCAGACAAAGCACGCCGAATGAAGAGATTGATTCCTCATACTAACAGCTCTATTAATTAGTAACATCTCACCTCTCGCCACAACTCTTGCGTTTCACATCCCTCATACATTGGCTAGGATCCGTCTCTAACAATTATGTGTAGAAATCTGTTCACTTAATCCAAATTAATTGTTTCTTCAACTACAGCGGAAACATTCTTAATTTAGTAACCCCTGACCTCTCGCCACTCGCAACACTTGTGCCTCATTCTTTCCATACATTTGACAGAGTCTCTTCAATCACAGTGAATAAGGGTGTCTTTTTTAAAACAATCATATTTCCGGCTTATTAATCCCTCACCTCTCGCCACCCGCAACACCTGCGCTTCACATTTCCTACGCATCGTTAAGGAGTTCGCACATATTAATGTTAGCTCCTTGCAGGCTTTAACAAACAACTCTATCAATTAGAAACCGGACTATCAAATGCTTCCTTGTGCATTTGATAGTCCGGGAGTTGCAACAATTTGCTCCCCCCCCCCCCCTTGGAACAACCTAGAATACTACGTTAGCCCACAATTAGGTATGTTCAGCAGGGATAAAGGATGGTGGCGAGAGTTATTGTTGAGTGTTGAGTTACGATTATTGTTGAGTGAATTCTAGTCAATGTATAGGAAGCGTGAAGCGTAAAAGTTGCGAATGGCGAGAGGTGAGGTTTTGAAACTCCGGGAATATGATTGCTTTAATAAAAGACACCGTTATTCACTGTTATTGAAGAGGTCATATCAAATGTATGGGAAGCGTGAGGCGCTGGTCTTGCGGGTGGCGAAAGGTGAGGGGTTACTCTCATTGTTTGGCTATATCTCCGCTATGGCAACGTAAGAAAATTGCAACAATTTGCTCCCCCCCCCCCCTTGGAACATCCTAGAATACTACGTTAGCCCACAATTAGGTATGTTCAGCAGGGATAAAGGATGGAGAATTCTCTAGCCATACATTGGCTAGAATTCACTCAACAATAATGAAAGGACAACCACTGACCTCTCGCCACCAATACCTCCACAGTGAAGTTCTCACCTCTCGCCACCCGCACCACCTGCGCTTCACTCTTCCCATACATTGGCTAGAATTCACTCAACAATAATGAAAGGACAACCGCTGACCTCTCGCCACCATTCTCCTGCTACTGCTGCCTCCTCCTCCGCTGCCCGACCTCGTGCTGTCTGCCGCCACCATCTTGCTTAATTACTAATTAATAAGCTTAATTAACTAAATAATTAGTTATCACTAATCAGCATTCCTCCATGACGCCATTATCAGATACTTTTCCATTGCTTTTGAACAACTTTTCTCCAATTTTCATGCACTTCGAACCACCATTCGAACTTGATTGAAACATCGTTTACTCGATTCATTCGTGTGGTACATTGCGTGATACACAAACAAGGGAAGGGGGAAGGGTGAAGGGGGCGGAGCCAGCAGCAAATCGATAATGGGGCGGGGCTAAAAGGCAAGGATGATGGTTTGGATTGGGGGTAGGGTACGGTAGGTTAGCAGAGGGGTACGGTAGTGTAGCTTGTACAATCGATCGTGTGGGGGAAAGGGTAGAAAGTGTGGGGGCGGGGAAAAGAACACGTTATAGACGAGAGCTCAGAGATCATTTTTGTGTGTGTTTTGTGTGTGTTTGTTTTCGAGCATGATAACTACAGTATTAATAAATGAGATACAATGACGAGGAGGGGTCAAGAGGGGCGGGGGCAAATGCGCAGGACCGCACACCATCACGGTGCGGCTACGGCGGGCGAGCTTTGACAAATCGCGCCACGGGAGGGCGTTACACAACGGGACGATACGGTTTGGTTGGATACACGACTACTGACGGAACGGGCGGTTGACTAGAATGCGAATGGGACGGGGCTGCTTGATTTGGTGTGTGGTGTACGTGTGTGTGGGGTGTGCTAGTGCGACGAGTGTGGGTTACGGTAGGGTACACTTTGGGAGAGATGCTCTAGGGTAGAAGGGGCCTGATGTACAAGTCTTTTGATAAATAAGGGTCTCGGGGGAAAAAGAGAGGGGTGTACGGTAGTGGACTGGGTCAGTATTTTGAGATCTTACTCAGCTTTAACTGAAGATTGATTGAGAAAGGATGGGCGGTCTTTGTGAAAATGGTGAGAAAGAAGTGGAGAAAGGAGAGAATTTAACAAGCATGCTATTATGATACATGGGAGAGGACGGACCGAGTATGTTCTAAGAATGTTCTTATGCTATACATTTTGATGCTAAAATGTGGCCGGAAATATACGTAAACACATCGTATTATGCGAACATATTATATATTAGATTTAAACTATATGGCGGTGCGCGTTGCAAACGATTCTTTTTGGAACGTTGTGTGCGTGCATTAAGAAAGTGTGCTTAGGAAAGGGCGGAAAGGACGCCGAGAGAGATTACGGTAGGCTAGCTATACCGACAAGGACCGCGCGCAATTGGATACGGTATCGAGGGAGTGGGGAAGGGACAAGGGGCATGGGTCAATCGATATTCACAGACTACGGTACAGCAGACAAGTCTAAACGGCGGTCGGGGGCGGGGGACGGCTTCGAAATCGAGGGGGGACAGCAAATTACAACAAATCGATATTCTACCGCGGCGCCCCGGCGCGTCTTCTACAGTATACTGCAACAGGGGAAACTACGGTAGGTGGTGTGCAACAGTCGTTCGTCAATCAATCAATCAATAACAAGGTGGGCAAGATCGGGAGGGGGTGGTCATGAATGGAAGAGGGCGACGCGGGACTACCGTAATCCGGGTCGGGAGGGTACGGTAGCCGGCAGGAGGATATTGTAGCAGCTCACGAGGTGGTGGTGCGTGCGGAGGCGGGCGACGGCGCTCCGAACTTGCCTGCAAGAGTTGCGTTTCAAGGAGTTCGTATACTCACGGGAAGTAGGGCTGGAACAATACTAGCAGATCATACAATTGCAATTCCTATAAAAAAAAACAACAATCACTGGGCTCTATAATATTATGTCATAGTTATCAGAAATATACACCTTATAGACCTTGAACTATTGACTTTCACAGAATTATAATTGTCCAGATAAGGAAGCGAAATCAGTAACAGTGTCGTTTACGTTCTATATCAATACTAAGTGAAACCGTAAAATTCCCAATTTTCTTTATACAACGTTCATACTTATTCCACGATAGCCTAAAGATCAGCGATCAAAGATCAAAGATCATCCCCTCCTCATCACAATTCTTATTTATTCATATAGAGACCACCGATCAAACACCAGAGATCAAAGATCAATCCCCCTCCTCCCAACAGTTCTTATAAATTCATGTAGAGACCGACGCTCAAAGACCAAACATCAAAGATGAATCCCCTCCTCATCGCAGCTACTCTATAGACGATCAAAGATCAAGAGGTCAAAGATCAAAGATCAATCCCCTCCTCACCGCAGTTCTTATTTATTCATGTAGAGACCAACGATAAAAAGACCAAAGGCCAAAGATCACCCTTCATCACAACAGTTCTTATTTACTCATGTAAAGACCAACGATCAAAGACCAAAGATCACCCCCTCCCCTCTCACCGCAGTTCTGGGCGTAGAATGGCTCCGTGTCCTCCTCCGTCAGATCGTCGCCGATCAGCGTGAAGCCGTGGTTCTGAACGGAAATGAATGAATTATCGATTCGCTATCGTACCCCCCCCCCCTCCCCTCTCTCTCTAAGCTTGAACCTGCGATCAGTGAATAAAGAATGCACATTCCTTTTTAAACCCGGATGCTTGCCGCTTCATCATGAGACCACCTGTCGGCAGCAAGCGTTGATTCGAGGGAAGGTGCCCAAACAAAAATATCCTGTTTCTCCTTTGTAAGCTCCCAGATCAATCAAATGCCTATTCTCGAACAATTTAATTTGAAATATACAAATTGAGTAATCTATTTTCCACTCACCTTCTGCCCGGCCGAGGGCGGCATGGGGAGGGGCCTACTGCCACACCTTTCCGTTACCACGCACCAATTTCACCCGGAGTTCAAAGATCATAGCTATTCGATCCCTGGAAGGACTCACCTTCTGTCCGACCGCCGACGACGACGGCATCGGGAGGGGCTCGAAGAGCGTGTGCTGTCCCGTGCCCGAGGACAGGAAGGACGACGTGTGCGTGGAGGGAGAGGCGAAGGAATAGGAGCTGGAATAGAGACAGTATAATCATGGGGGGGGGGCTGATTATTATTATCAAAATTATTATAAGTAATTATTCACTTCGTTCGCTTCGCGCTTTGTAAACCGAATGGAACACGAAATTTCGGCTAACTCATTGCTGGATCGCTCACACAATTCCTCTCAAAAAGTTTCAAGTTTCATAATAATAATGTTTCCCGACAGAATTAGCCAAGTTGCTGAATTCGCTAATTGAAAACGCAGTGAAACACAAAACTTCGGTTGACTCATTACTTCATGTTTTGCATTTTCAAATGTACGAACTTCTCATCCACCAGCCAAGCTACTTGTTATATAATAAGGAACGTGAAACACAAAAGCACAGTCCATCAGCTCCCATGAATTCCGCTCTGTTTCACTAAGACATCCATAATCAAACAAGCAAACTCATTCGTACGTATTTAGTAAACCACGTGGAACTCAAAACTCACTGCTTATTCGCTCACGCGACCTCTTTCATTTTCAGCATCAGTATTTGCTCTTTAACATCAAAAGATGCCTAACAGTCATCCACAAGACTGCTTTATTTCCATACAATACGCGCAGTGAAGCACAAACACCCCGAGAGTCTCACTGCTTATTCGTCCCCGCAAACGCCTTTTCAATGCTCGGTCGCACAATTATTATGTTTCACACCGTATGATGTGTCAAAGGCATTAGCCATGTTCCATTATTTTAAACCCAGTGAAACATAGAACCCCATAATACTCGCTGTTACCCATTCCCTCCCACAAACTCGCGCTATAGTTCCCCAAATGGTGCTACACAGGCTTGCTTACACCATCACGTTCCATGTTTCGCCCATAACACAAATTACTCACTGCCTATTCGCGCCAACAAAGGCCTGCTCCGCGGCACTAATACTTTTAGTTTTTCACCGGAACCCCATTCTCATCCACCAGCCAAGCTACTTGACATATAATAAGAACCGCGAAACACAAAACCAACTAATATTTCGCTCGTAAGAAACCTTCTCAATTTTCTACTGCATCCGCGTTTTCCCTAAGAATCCCGATAAATATGATTGCCACAATTGAAAACTCACTGCTTATTCGCGCCGACAAAGGCCTGCTCCGCCGCGCAGCTCAGACCGCCGTGCTGCGGCTGCTGCGGCTGCTGCAGGTCCGACGCGTAGCCACTGCCACTGCCGAGCACGGAGTGGGTGCCTGAGAATGAGGAGGTACGGTAAGGACGGATTATAGAAGTGGTGGATTACGGTAGCGTTAAATCAAAGGACTTAGTGAACCTACAAATGATAAGAACGAACAGTTAATAATATTTTGAACCTACGACTTCATCAACATCTATAACGATCTGTCAGTCTATAATTGCTCTGCGATGCGCAACATCACCTTGTTACAAATATGTTTACATTTCAACGATGGATAATTGCCCGTTCGGAACAACCCTGCATCTATCCACTCTACACAGCACTACTTCACCAAGTTTTTGTCTTAATATCCCAAAATGCAAAACAAATAACAACAACAATAACAATAACAACCCTCACCATTGCTACCGGGCGAGCCGAGCGAGGGCGAGAGTGGGTAGAAGGAGGAGGAGGACGAGTAGTCGTACTCTGGAAAATATAATAATAACATACAATATTTCTCTAATAATAAAACATATGTAAAATTAATACGCGCATGTAATGAAAGAGCAATCAAGCTTGTACAACTTCAACAATTCTTGTAGCACTTGTGAAACTTAAATCCTCAATCGTCAATGCAAGATGCATAGGAGTTTCCTAAAATCCTAATCGCCATCTAAATGTAAGCTCTGCCCCCTTCCCAAACCCGCCCCCCCCCCCCCCCCCCCACTCACGTCTGGTCGCCCTGTCCCTCTCCGCTTGCGTGTTCCTCAGTGCCCAGAACAGCTCCGCCTACTTTTACCAACTCGCCTCTCCTATTGCCCACCAAATAGGCCACAAGTTAGGTGGGCTTTTCGCAGACCACCTTTAAAGAGGCCTAGTTCGTGGGCAGCGCTATGAAGTGAGCTATTAGGGAAGATACGCTCGGTTATTAGGTGAGGCTTATTAGGTGAGCAATACGCGAGCATCACTCACGTCTCGTAGCCCTGTCCCTCTCGGCCTGCGTGTTCCTCAGTGCCCGGAACAGCTCCTGCTTCAGCTTGTTCTCTTCAGCGAGGTTCTCCTCCAGGTGGAGGGTCTTGTCGCGGAGCAGGGACAGCTCGGCACGGAGGTCCTCAAATTAAGTTATTGATTTTGTTGGTTGGCAAATATTAAATATATTTAAGAAACGGGGGGGGGGAGGCAACAGTTTGGAGCTAAATGGTTTGAGTCTGAACGGTGAAAGGATAAATGGAAGATCGGCCCGCAGGTCCCGCGATGGGATTGGAGGTGATTAAGAATAATAAGACTCTCTTTCATTTTCGCATGTTACTTAATAATTTCTCTGCATATTTTGTTTCTAAGTGGCGGAAAAGAGGATACAATCGAAAAGTGAGCAGTCTCTCACAATAATGAAGAGTGGTGAAGCACGAATTCTACCGGCCGATGAATTTCCAATTTGTCTTATTGGATTTGTTTTCGCTTTATTCATTTTCAACAATTACAATGGCCTCACGGTAAGAGGGACTGGTGAAACACCGATGCGGCCATCGCCTCTAGACCACACTCCTCGACATTCAATGTCAGCGATTAAATTTCATATTACAAACAAATACTCAAAATAATAATAATAAATATAATAATAATAACAATAACAAACAATCTCCCTCACCTCCGCCTCGACGGCACTCTTCGCGATGACCCGCAGCACTCACACACTATTCAGGTACCCCATTTCTCTTGTTATTCAAATAACAACAATAACAAACAATATCCCTCACCTCCGCCTCGACGGCACTCTTCGCAATGACCCGCAGCTTGGTGAGCTCCGCCTGCATCTCCATGATCACCTCGTCCTGCAATTATAATGAATTAATTAATTAATATTAATTAAAACTATTATATGATTCCGGAAAATCTCACACACTATCAAAGATCAGGTCATCTGTAAAATAATTGTATAAACTAAATATTTATTTAATTAATTACATTGTAAATTGCAATAATAATAATATTGTTTCCGATCTCAAATGAAGAACCAATGTTGAATCCGAACACTAGCTGACTAAACCATCAGCTGCAGCACGTATTCATCGGGTTCACTGTTCATTTTTTTAGAAACACGAAGCTGCTTAAACTAATCTACCGGACAAAGCCCTGCACATAAGAACAATTTGAAACCACCATCCGCACGGTTCTATCTAACCTGTGATATCCGTATTACTACTAGATTACGTTCCGCCCCGCCCCCTCCTGAAGCCTCGCCCACCTTGGTTCTCGAGTCGGCCCGCAGCCGGCCGGCCTCCCGCTCCCACGCGGCCTCCTTCTCGCGCAGTAGCTGCTGCGTCTCGGACACGGTTTCGGATCTGGCGAATTGTTATTATCAAAGTATGATTATGAAAATCATTTCTGATGTCTGAACATCTTAACGTATGAGCACTACTTATTTGTATGTTAATATGTGCTGTGACCCAAGAGAAAATCAGCTTCCCGCGGAATTCAACGAACTAATGGCAATGGCGCACGCGCAAAATTTCCAGGAAGAAATTCACGGATCAATTTGATTTGCTAATCCCGTCATTATCAATTATTGTCTTCCCTCATCCGTCCTTCTCTCACATAGCACCATTGCCACACAATATTGACTCTTTTGGAGCAACAGAATCAAATTAATCACACTGCCCAACTGTCTTCATATTCACCTACGACACAAAGCATACGGGCATCAATTCATTATTAGAATTTCAATTAAAATTCGCAAATTCACTTTTCCCTACTACCCTCAATAAAGTAGCATAATTTCACTGCTTTTCTATGATTTTACAAAATTAAAATATTATTAAGTAAATATTTAAAATAATATCACACTCACTTTTCCCTGCCCTTCTCCCGCTCCTCCCGCCGCTCCACACGCTCCTTCTGAAGCTCGCGCTCCAGTTCTGGAAAATACTTTTATTATTATTTGATAATTAGAAAAAACTCTTACTCGGCCCAATACTTTGTTGTTTCACTAAGCTGATAGATACGTCGGTTTCGATGAAGGAACAATATGTAGTGCTCTCAATGGGTCCCAAAACACTTTTCTACTACAGTAACGACTATTCTTCAAACCCAACATTAGCATTTTAGCACAGAATCGATATACCCTACCTATTCCATCCTACAACATACCGTACCCTCCCCCCCCCACCGTACCTACAGCCCTTGCTATCCCTCCTACTGTACTCATCCCAACCTACGTTATTCCTACCACAGCACAATTTAGACATACAGAATCCCTCTACCGTACCCCTCCTCTTTCTACAGTACCCATCCGTACCTGCAGCCCGTGCAGCCGACTCGGCGGCCTTCCTCTCCGCAGCTGCAGCAGTCGCGCGTTCTTGCTCGCGCTGCCGCTCGATAGAGGACACCCTGGAATCGACTTTTTAAAAAAATGCGTTTTTAAGGATGCCTAATGAGAAACCACTGTCAACAACCGAAACTGATGCACGATATCTGCACAGTGAAACCCACATGATCCTAGTATGTTTAGAAATTGTATTTTTTTTACATCAACCCAAATATTGAGAAACCACACTGTCAACATCCGCATTTAATGCAAGGTATAACCCGCGACCTACGTGTGAATGCAAAATACGACAATAGGGGCACACGGATAATCGACAAACAACAACAGTGTTCTATTCATATCTGCCCGTTGAACCATGAGTATTGCCCCCCCTTCATTTCCAGCCGTTCAACCAACTGTATTTTGAGAAAAGCCTAACACACGCTGTTTACCATTAGAATGCACAACACAGAAATTTCACGCGGCCATTGTCGAATATTATTTATATTATAATATTATAATCGAATATTATAATATTTGTTGCAATAAGACCGTCAAAGTGCACTATAGCAAGTGTAACGGTTCGCAACGATTGTTATACAAGGGGTGAAGCAACAATCTCACTTGTTCATCAGCTGCTCTATCCGCCCCTTGAGCTGCCCGCACTCTGCAGCCGCGTTCTTCTCGCCGTTGCTGCAGTTCGTGGCGTGCAGTCGCGCAGCCTCCTCCGCTTGCCGCACCTTAATTGGAGGGGTTGTTAACTAATTAAGCTAAGTAAAAATATTTTTAAAAAATGCAATAAGGTACTCCACACACCATATTTGGGGATAATTACTTGATTAGTTATGTAATTAAATATAACAGACTGTTATTAACAGTCTAATACAAATCCGAGCGTACCTGTCCAAATTAAAAAAAACCACTTATCACATTTAAAACAGGTAATGGAACTTTGCCACACCGATATAAGGGAAAGTGTAGTAAATAACAAAATATTGGCAAATATACAGACCTGTCGCATCTCATTGCGCAATCGGCCGACTTCGGACGCCAATCTGAAGAATACAATACATTTTTTTCTTTTCTTTTTTTGATTGAAATCGTTCTATAGTAAATCAATCTCGTCGCAATATATTGCAACATCTAGCAATGGTGAAACACAAACTATCCATTTACCATTCTGTGAGGGCGAACGTGAAACGCGCATACCACATTTTTTGTTGAAAGCTTCTTTTTTTTTAAAGATTGGTCCCCACTCATCGTCGCAATTTCATCTTACATGTGTTAGCCTACTGCAATAAACCGAAAATTGATGTTTCTCTCTCCCTCCCTCGTTCAAACCTGACGCGCCTATCACTCATTTCCCGCACTCCCTACCCCCATCGTCGCTATTTCACCTTTTTCCTACTACAATAAAAGTACAACCCTAGTTTACATTTATCTTTAGTAAAACCTGCAATGAACAAATTGAGGTTCCCCCATAGGTGAAACACACACATTCCAATTGCTGATGTGACTGAAGTTGTTGCCTATTATTTATATTATACAAATCCCCCTCCCCCCCCCCCTTCTTATTCTAACCCTATCACTCACTTTCCGCACTCCACTCCGCACACCCTCGCTGCAAGTCCCCCGTTGTAGCGCTGCTCCGAGTCTTCGCTGTGCTGCGTGCGCGCGCTCTCCCGCGACACGTCCCGGAAGCCCGAGTCAAGGTCGTGGACCGCCCTGGAATGGGGAGAGGGAATTACGGTAGGTCATGGTAGGGGTACGGTAGAACATAATATGACTACGACAAGCCACGGTAGAGTTAAGGTCGTACGCAATGGTAAGATGCAGATCCGCAAAGCAGTATCGATGAAAACGCTGTTTGTTAACCATTCTGATTTGCGTTTTACTAATGATTCAAGTCGCCGAATCAACAATATTGTTAATGTGGCTATCCTTCGCAGTTGTAAACCAATCAAATAAAACACATCGATTCGCGTTTCGAGAGGACTACATGTTTCACGAATTACAAAGTATATTGATGAAATGCCGTTGTCGATCTCATTATTGATTGAAAATGAAAGAGGTCTGCATACAAGAAACTGTAAATGATACTTCATCTCCCCCAGCTTCCTGTTTCCAACCCGTCTCCTCTAGCACACACCCTCCTCTCAACCACTCACCCCAATCCGTTGCTGCGACTGGCGCTGCCCGCGTGGTCGTGCCGGCTGCTGCGCCCGTTGGCCGCGGACGCGGCGCTGCCGTTGTGCTGCGGCTCGCCTGCAAAGAAATGACGTACATTTTTCTGTGGATTTACCCAGCAGATTTTGGTTTTGTCGCTTCGACTAGAGCACCAATTCTATTGCGCAAATGATAAAACAATAAAATTATGATCAAGATGAAAATAACGCAAGTTCAGTTCTGTTTTTTTTTTGTTTCAGCGTCTCATCATAGGAACTATATTATCCAAACAGCAATCATAGGGTCTGATGATTGAATCCCAGAAAAAAAAACATTGCATCAACACAAGCACCATTGGTTATCTACTCATTCATCCTTCTTGGAGGATTTCCGTTCCACAGTCTCACCATAGCCCTTGACTTTAAATCAGTATCAGTATAGATCTATTTTCCTTTTTAACCAATAAAAAGCTCCGTTTCCATCCTTCCTACCTCCCTATCCAGACTTTCCTCACCGTTTGACCATTCTCCCGATATTTTCCGTCTAAAGGCCTACAATTTTTCCGTTCCACAGTCTCACCATAGCCCTTGACTTCATTAAAATTCCAATCCACAGCCTATCTCGTTGGTAACAAAAAAAAAATCAATAAAAAGCCTCTCCCTATCTCTTTCCCCTGAGTCCCTTATTCATCAATGCAGGTTTCATGTTCCGCATTCTTACCATAACCCTTGCCTTGATTGCAATACCAATTCCCGCCCTTTGCGCTTGGAAACAAATATAACCTATAACAAGTCACTCCCCCTCCTTTCTCTTCAACTTTCCCCCAGAGACCAGTATTCATCAAAGCAAGATTCATCTTCCACTTCCTCACAGTAACCTTTTGGCTTCGTTACAATTCTAATGAACTCATTCTCTAAAATAAAAAAAATGGAAAAATCAAAATGAAAACAATCCCCTCCACCCTTATCCTTCCTTCCCTTCTAATACCCCCCCCCCCACACTCTTTACTAACCATTGGCCATTCTCTTCCTGCCCGCCGCTCCTCCTCCGCCTGATGATTCCACTAGCACACCGTTCGACTTGGCTGCTGAAAATTTAGAAAATTAAATCTTATTTTAGATATAAAGAAGCATTGTTCCAGGTAAATTTGATGTGGTTTTGCTTAAACAGAGTCCTACTGAACATCAAAGAAACACGATGAGATTAAAAGGCTATCTAGAGAGTTGTGAAACATACAATCACAGAGCAATAAAAACGCAGGTTTTCCTTTCTCAAACAGCTAAGGAATCCAACGAAGGCTTTTTCAAATGTCTTTCCAACCCGGCGCTCCTAGCGCGCACTCCTTTTTCAAAAGCCGACTCACCCCTCTCACCTCTCCGCGGCGGCTGCGCATGCTGCGAAGGCGGCGTGCGCGGGATCTGCGACGTGTGCGTGAAGTGCTGCAAATTAATAATTAATTAAAAAATTCAAATTTAGTCACCCTCAAAATTACACATTTTTAGAAGCGCATAAAGCCCTCTGTAATCAATTGTGTTTTATAACACGGAATTTCGGGGCTTCAGTTGTTATACTAGAGAAAGAAGAAAAAGTGATTTTGTACATTTTTTTCACCAGGGTATTCCGCGCTTCGCTCATGCTTCGTATAGTCACGATGATATGTTTAGTCCGCCAGTAATCGATCAACATCTATCCCACAAAATCAACTATCAGTCGAGTCTACAGTATCCCCAATCAATATCTACCGTACCCCAATCAATATCTACCGTACCCCAATCAATATCTACCGTACCCCAATCAATATCTACCGTACTACCAAATACCGCAGCGCCTCGGCAGCAGCCCTCTTCAGCCTCGGCTCATCGGCCGACAGCTCCTCCGGCTCCTCTATCACTAACTTACCGTACCCCACCCCAATCAATCAATAACTACCGTAATCAATCGATAACCACCGTAATCAATCAATACCTACCGTACCCCTACCCCCCCCCCAATCAATCAATAACTACCGTAATGATAACTACCGTACCGCCTCGGCCGCCGCTCGCTTCAGCCTGATTTCATCCGGCGTCAGCTCCTCCGCCTCCTCCTCCTCGAAGAAGAAATATCGGACGAACGGCACGAGACACACGACGAACGTGAGCACACGCCAGAAGAAGGACTGCAAAGTGGAGGAATTAATTAATTTATTAATTAACTAATTTTCTAATTAATAAACTAAGTGAACTTCAACCGTAGAAGACTCTTCTCATTAACGAATGCGATTATGTGATCAATTATGCAATTATGGACTTGGCACTTTCCTGTTATCAGTTCCTATGAAACCCATTCAATGTGATTTGAAGCAATCTCGTCAACAGTGGCATATCAAATAGAAAATATTTCAACAGGCACTTTCTGGTAGCTAACCAGTTTGAAATACTCGCTCTAATGATGTATCCGATATTGAGACTTCTAGGTGTGGCCAGAGTGTGAACAGGATAGATGACGATTTATTTATTGAGACGTTTCGGGGTTAACCCCCATCATCAGTCGGTTCATACGTGAAAAAAGGGACAATTAATACAGAGACTAAACTCAAACGCGCAAGGAAGAAAACCCCGAAACGTCTCAATAAATTAATCGTCATCTATCCTGTTCACAGTCTGGCCACACCTAGAAGTCTCAAGATCCTACTACTACTCACCATGACAGGAATCACTAAGCTTCCCCTTATTATCCGATCCCTGATATTGATCTATTCAATCGTGTTCATCTACCGTACCCATACCTACCGTACCCCCACCAATACCGTACTCACCCCCACCGCCATCACTGCCTTCCCGAGCGTGAGCGGTCGCGTCCGCCCTCTCCTGTTCAGCTGCACCTCGCCCTCGGACGAGGAGGAGTCGTTCCAGTCTGCAAATTAATTAAATAAGTAATTAGTATATTTAATTAGTAAATAACAGTAGACTGAGATCTTAACAAGAGACCAACGACCAGGAAGAATCGTGTTTAACGCATACTATCAAACACAGCTGCTGGTCGACTTTCATTGTGTACTATTTCGAGATTGGAACAAATATTTTAAACGGATAGCGAAGGACCATTGCAAGCATGTAACACTTGTTGCCTATGTAGAAAGCCTAGTGCACCGATTCGGTAATTAAATATTTTTATTCTCTGCCCGCTTCCAACCGTGAATCGAAGCAACCGGACACACTAGCCTATACCCTCCAGCTGCAACTCGAACTCACCTTTTCCGTGCATATCTAATACATTTTGAAAAAAATACGATGGGAGTTTATCATTAGGCCAGCGACCGGCAACTATTGAGTTTCATGGGTACTATCACACACAGCTGCTAGTTGCTCTTTAATGCACGCTGGGGCCGAGATAGTGAACAAATATTTTGTTTTTAAGGAGAATCGCGACGACCCATTACAAGTGGGCAACACTTGATCCCTATGAAGAATTCCTAGAGCATCGATTCGCCAGGCTAAATTTGAATATTTTTGTTCACCCAATTCCAACCGTTAATCGAAGCAACCCGACACACTAGCCTATACCATCCAGCTGCAACTAGAACTCCCTTTTTCCGTGCATATCAAGTTAGCTTAAAAAATTACGATGGGAGTCTAACAAGACGCCAACAACCAGCAAGTATAACGTTTCACGAATACTATCAAACACAGATCTAGGTTGGCCTTTGTTACGTTCTTGATTGTGTTCTTGGCGAAAGATTGTGTTGATAAAGAAAGCAGCAATGGACCATTGCAAGTATGACACACTTGATGGCTACGTAGAACTCCTAGCGCACAGATTCGCCAGGCACAGAATTCACGTATTTTTATTGAAAGCCCGATTCCAACTGCGAATCGCGTCGAACCGGCGTCATAGACTATACAGTCATGCTGTAACCTCCACTTACCTTCCCTATTGCAAATATCCCTCCCTCACTCACCCTCTTCCTCGCCCTTCTCCGTCCTCCTTCCATTCGCCGTCTGCCCCGCCGGCTGCTGCTGCATTCGGCCGTTCGTCGCGGCGGTCCGCGATGTTTTCGAGGAGATTGACGGCCTGAACATCGAAGACTTATTGAATTCTCAGTTTCACTTCTAAGTTTCGGTCGATAGTTTTATGTTGCATCACAACGCTATAGTCTCTTAACCATCGCATCGAAATTTACAGTGCGAAAGGTTGAGATTGATGACCTGCAACCGATCATTTATTCATTCGACAAGGAAAAAAAGTT
The DNA here is from genome assembly GCA_000180635.4 of Pristionchus pacificus. Classification (NCBI taxonomy): domain Eukaryota; kingdom Metazoa; phylum Nematoda; class Chromadorea; order Rhabditida; family Neodiplogasteridae; genus Pristionchus; species Pristionchus pacificus. Next base: position 19,349,073 of record CM026579.1, read on the forward strand.
AATATTCGCAAAATTCAGACAACTTTGATTTATGTTTCATCGTTTCCTCATAGTACTCAAGTTTCCTCCAAATGCAATCATTCGGGGTGCTTCTATGGCAAAAAATAATTAACCGTGTCATCGCATCTAATAACACCCTACATAATATTTACAGTCAACACGCTGCCTAATCTGCACAACGGTTCACCTAGCTGCTTTGTGTTTCATCGTCTCCCCATAGCTCTCAACTTTCCTTCAACTGCAATAATTCTCGGATTCTCAGAACCTTACATGATTCACCCCCCTTTACAGTCAATTTGTGCCATACTCTCCCTCCCTCCTTGTCTTCTGCCTGGCGTGTCGGGGCGCTCTTGCCTCCCCCCTACTCCTCCCCCTGGGGCACGACTCTGCTCCCTTCGCAATCAACAACGCTCCCCTCCCCTTCTCCTCGACTGGGCAAAGACGCAGAGGAGTGGGAGATGCAAAAAGTTCTCTACTCAACGTCGACAACGCCGTCTGTTTTGCATGGAACTAACGAGATGGGGAGAGAGCGGCCAGGCAGGCAGAGACAGATACCGTATCTCGCAATTCGTAACACTAGCACGTCACCACAGGCTACAAGAGATATGATTATTCCGAGGGTCACAAAGAACAAATCGAACTTGATCAAGGCTTTCCATTATGGCTTGGTTGTGAAACACAGACAGTATTGGCTAAATGCTTGCAGTTCTTAAAATTTTAATCTACGGGAGAAGAGAGCAACACCTGTTTCTTTTAAGGAAAAATAGATAAAATGATAATATCGGGGAAAAAAGTTACCCGAGCAGCTATGAGATGATTGCGAACCAACGAACAAGAGGGAGCACCATTGATAGATTTTTTTTTTCGAGTCACGGCTATGGATTGATTGTTCTGCCATGTCCATCTCCCTCTTACGAAGATGATGAAACACATATTAACCTTTTCATTTTTGCTCAACTTTAGTTCAATTTTCGACAGGGCGACTACTTGTATACGTCGCCGCCCAATCTGCACCACCACACTCACCGCGAGCCGTTGTGCCGCCGCTGCACGCCGTTCGCCGCCGCGCTGCTGCTGTGGCCGTTCTCCGCCGGAGAAGCGACTGCAAAAAGCGATCGATAAGTAATCGATAATTTAGTTGTCGATAGTCGAAAACAACCGGAAGACGCCAAATTCGAAGACTCATTAGCAATGATAAAAGTTCAATGTCTTATGAGATTCTCGAAACCATAAAGGCGTTAGTTTGAAAGTGATTCTCACCCAACATCTCACCGATACTACACTTGTTTAGAAGTATCTAGAATAGAGTCTCGAAAACAAATGAATTTCGAATTTCAAATATTTGAAATAGAATTGTTTTCAAATATTCGAAATCAATTCGAATAGTCGAAATGAACTCGTTCCGATCAATTCATTGGCCAAAAAGCGGTCCGACTCGAGAATAAGAGTGAAACTCAATTGAAACAAGGCTAAGAAATGCGGAAAAATGGAAATTCTCAGATTTATCATACATTAAAGAACCAGTTTCTGTGTGTATCGTTGGTGAAAACTGCGTGCTTTATAGTAACTTTATGCAGTCTTAGGCATTACTTTAGGCATTACTATTCATCCAATAGTGGACATTAGGCATTACAATTTCCCATTCAATAGTGGCATCTGTGAAGTACTGCTCAGACAGCTCTAACTTTGTCGTAATGTAGGTAAACACCGGATTAACCGCTCAAGAGTTCAGAAATGGCGAGGAATGAGGGAATCGAATCGACGATTTCCTCATTTCAAATATTTGAAATCAAATTGTTTTCGAATATTTGAAATTGAATCGACTGGTTCAATTTCAAATATTCGATTTGGAATAATTCAAATATTTGTTTGTTTTCGAGACTCTAATCTAGAATGCCCGGAACATCAAGCTCCCTTGACATTTTCTTCCCCGATTCCGAGCCATTTCAGTGGAACTTTCATCAAAATAAAGATCAAAGATATAAACGCTCACCCGGTATGTTAACTTTTATCAAACTTTAGTTCAATTTTCGACAAGGCGACTAATTGTATTCGTCGCCATCCCATCTGCACCCCGCTCACCCGGTGTCGTGTTCTCGGCGCCCGCCTTGCTGCTCTTCTTCTCGTTCCGTCGCGCCTCGAACTTTTCGAATCGCTGCGAAATTGATATTATTGTTGTTATTGTTGCCATTCAAGAATTGATTAATAAACAAGGTGATTTCCCGTTTCACAATTTCGTCTAGAGCTGTGGCACGATATCATTTTCGATTCGCATCGAGATTCGTCTTCATTCATAAAAATCTTTCTATTCAGCATAATAACCATAATTGATTAATTTAATTCACCTGCAGCTCTTGCGGCGTCAGCAGCACCCGTCGCTCTTCAGGACTGAGCATGAGTAGGTACTAAAAAGATAGTTGAGTTATCTTCCTAGCTTTTGTCCGTGTACCCACAATTAGGAACCACGAATTGCGGCCCACGAAGCCCCGAGAACATACTGAAGTAGAACTAACTCAACATAAGTATGCATGCTTAATGACCCTCAAAACTACCGTATCTCTAGCCGCTGCCATACCTGCTTCTCCCCAGACGGATTGTGATACCGATAAGATTTGTCCCTACGGTACCCTACCCCCCCCCCCCTACCGTACCACAACCGTACACTAGCTACCGTATCCTACCGTACCTGTTTTTCTCCCGATAAGTTCGCGTTCGGGTACCGCTCGAGGAAGGGCTTTTCGGGTGGCGGCTCGATCGGCAGCACCTCTTCGAGGTAGTCGTCGTCTGAAGATATTTTTGTTATTATTATATTTTAGTTATTCTGAAGTATAATAGATAATTAGTTAATCAAAGTAATCATCAAAAATATTTTAAATAATAATATTAGCAATGTGTTTATTGTAAGCTGCAAAGCAACGATCGAATGTTCACAGCTCACAGCTCACTACTATTTCACCCACCCAGGGATACACTGAACCTCCTAGTGCTCTCTGTGTATCCTTTTGAACCTGAATCTTTCGGCAGCTTTTTTTGCACTGTTCCATGTAATTCAATATGGGATACATTGCAGTTCTTCACACCATATTCCGATCGAATCCGGATACCGTAACCCTCCAAGCTACCGTACCCTCGTCGTCCATGTAGTCCAGTCGTCGATACATTCGCGTCGCGTCGAAGTCCATCGGTATCGAGTCGGCCAGCAACCGGAACAGGTTCTGCAATTGAATTATTTACAGAAATAATTAAATTTTAAAATAAAACAAATTTAAAACATTACATTAGTTGTGCACTACTTGTGAAATGATAGATTTTTCAGCGAAAGTAAAGACCTATAATCGCAAAATCCTCAGCCCTAGCCTACTCGTACCAACCTTGCAGCCAGCATTCGCCTTGTTGAAATGTCTCGAGCAAAAACTAGTTTATAAAATTAAAACCAGGCATATCTCGGCCGCGCGATTGAATCATACTACTTCACTAGCTGCTCTATACAGTGAATAGGGTGAATCTTCATGGCGACTTGCTGTTTCACGGTTGGTTCAAGACAGTTAACGAATTTTCCTAGCCGATTGCAACGTGACACACGCCATTAAAAACCATAAATCACCCAACACTTTTGAAAAAATTGAAAAAATTTTTGAAAACAAAAACATTTTTTCATAAATTTGAAAACAGTGTTCGAAAATTCATGTCAACTACACCTTATTTCGGGCACTTATGTGCCCGACACTGATTTCTAGAAAGGTGCCCGACTGCGATCGATTACCCTTGCGACAGATTTTTTCCTACGTCTGGTTGGCTCAGATGCATGTAGGAAAAAAATTAGACCAATTGATAAAGAAACGGCAGAGAAAACCACCTCGAAGCAATTGACATGGGTTACATACTTTTCGATCACTGGTTGAAAACAATGCCACCAAGTTTGTTTCAACGACCATTTATCATCCGTCACCATGCGTCTCGACTAGGTGTACGCTTCCGCGAGTTAAATTCACTCTCTCTATCCCCATTCTCTCGCTCTGTCTAACGCCCTAGATAGCGTAGCAACAAGAGAGGTTGCTCATAGAATTTCTGATACTCTCTCTATTTCTCCATCACTCTCGCAGGTCAGACAAAGCTAGATATCACGCGGAAAGAAGAAAGCAAGTGCACTATACTTACCCTAGACGGCGGCATTTAGCCGTTACCCGATACAGCCTACCCCATAATCATCACCTTGTCAACAGATACTCAGAATAGGGAGGGCTTGGCAAGACATTACTCTCCCTTTTTTTGTGTGCTCTCTCGCCTCTCCTACCATTGAGAGTGTGTGAAACGACCCATTATCGTGAAACCAACCACAGAATTATCATAAGATATCTCGAATACTACCTTAGCAAGGAATGCGTGAAGTAGTTAATTAATCCCAAAATAAAACGTAATGTAATCGCACCGTGCTCATGTAACTCAATATCATAACTACTTGAAACACGAGTACACCAATCCAACTAAATCTTGAAATTTTCAAAATTATTTTCGAAAATCAATAAATCAATAATCAACAACTCCACCGAACGATGCACTTAACAACCTAAGTTTCCAACATTAAATTAACGTTAAAATAAACAATCATCAAGAAATCAATAATCAATAATCGCTACCATACCTCTCATTTATCAACCTAAGTTTTCAACATTTAATATATTTTCGAAATCAATAGATCGATAATTAATAATAATCAAGAACTACCGTACCTCATTCGTGTCCGATACATCACCCTGCTGCAACCGCAACCGCCACTCTCTGAAAATGTATTTGAATAAATATTTAATTATTAATCTTATTCATTTTCACAATCTTCTCCCAGTGCACTATTTTCATAGCAGTTTTCCTTATCTTCATCTATAGGCTACCCCATTCTCGGTCCCGTTGCTCCCCTTTCCCCTTGATAGGTGTAATCCCTATTTTCTCTAATTGCCAAGCCGCTACTCTCGACTGAATAACAAGCGTGTAAATCACGAGTTATCACGCGCTTTGTTGACTGGAAAGATTGCTAACAATACAAATCTGTGATATTGTGCTTAGCATAACGTAGCGGCAAATTAGCGCTTCACGACTGATAGAAAGACGGCCAAAACCCGAAACCGTTAGTATTCAGCACATTTTTTTCCAATCACAATAACTCACTACACCCGGCAGATTCTCGTTTCACCACACTCACTTGTAGTAGTACTTCGCATTGAAGGATATCACTATCAGCGGGTAGCCTATGCAATGCGCCGAGAAGAGCGCATTGAAGGCTTGCTGGAAGCCCGAGTGCATGCCCTGCATGTGCAGACAACCTGGAATATACTTTATTATTATTATTGTTGTTGCTGCTGTTGTTGTTGTTTTTGTTATTATTATTAAAGATAGCCAACTGATCTGAGCTAGGAGTACTTTTATTGTTGCTATCTCGTTACAACGAAAAAACAGGAACACCACCTAATCATGTAGCCAATGTGAAACCCCCTTTTCTGCATGTAATTCTCATTGTTTTAAAACTACGAAGTCAAGTGAAAATCGATCCAACTGAAAGCCAGCCTAACATGTAGCCTGGGTGAAACCCATTTTCTGCATGTAGTTATCATTGTTGGAAACAAAGTCAAGAAGGGATCGCTCTATCTGAGAATCGATTAATCCTGTAAAATGAGAGGCACTCCCTTTTCTGCATGTAATTATTATTGTTAAAAGCAAAACGGAGAAGGGATCGCTCAAACTGAGATCCACCCGACCATGTAGCCTAGTTGAAACTCATATTTCACAGGTCATTATTATTGTTAGGAAAGACGCCGAAGGGAGGATCGATTACCTAATATCCACCAGATCATGTAGCGTGAGTGAAACTCGTATTCCGCATGTTAGACAATTATTTTATACCACCGCCAGATAAAGGTAAAACTAACCACTTTAGATACACCTAACCATGACCTACTCGAAACTCGATTTTCACCTGGCTGTTAGCCCGATTAACCAAAATATATAAATAAAATTAATTTTAAAAAATTCTGACCGTCTTGCTCCTCCAACCAGGCGCTGAAGGGCAGGTACTTGAGGAAGATGAGGTAGTCGCATCGCATCCGACAGAATATCTGCAAGTTGTTATGGTTGTTATTTCGATGTTGTTATGTTATTGTTATTGTTCTTATTGTGTTGAACGTCCGGAAGATACGAAAATTCGGGGGCATGTCATTTCGGTAAACGACATTTCGGCAACTGCTAATAACTTGCTTCTAGATATAGATATCGATTTGAAACTTTCACGGCTGAATGCTACCACCAATAGCTCCCGATTCCACCTACTGCCAGGTTCCAAATGCCATTTTGAAATTTGTTCATGTAGGCTTTCCGGTGACTTTTATGGCATGTGGCATAGCGCACTAGAAGGCTCTCGAAATGTTTATTCCAATAAGCTATTCAACAAGCCTGGAAAGTTATATTTTAAAAAGAGTTGTGAGACTTGGCGCGAGAAGTTGCCGAAATGTCATACCCCCGAAAATTCATCGCCCGGTGAATCCTCGCCATGCCATTCCGTCAAGAGGCTTTGTCGAACTAGCATTATCAATTTTCTGTCTGGTTCTCGTAGGATAAATTCACCAAGTGACTCGCAGCTTTACCATCTCATCAAAGGACTCTACCAACTGAGGAACACTGATCATATGAACATAATCTTGGAAAACGCTAAATATCTATTAAAATAAATAAATATACCTCAAATATGACGAAGTACGACCACAGGACGACGACCGGCGCCGCCTGCGTCTTGTCGCCTGGAATACATATAGTTAATTAATAAAATGCATAATTAATCGTTTGTTTCCCTGTTTTATGGACAAATTTTCGGACAAGTTTGGTCAGGATGATCAAAAGGTTGTGGCATCACACCAATAGATACCCTGGATGAAACACGAACTCTACTTGAAGCTCGAATGATATTCCCACCCAATTAGTGATATGGAGCAGTAGTGTCATTCCGTGGACACAATATTACTAAATTGTTGAAATCATGCATTTCAATAGCACTCGGATAGAAATTTGGCTAATTGCTAAAGAACTGGCATCGATTTATAGAACAAATAAATAAATAAAAGTACAAACCAAGTAAAGTCCTCCTTAATAACAGTTTTAAATAAATTACTTAATTAATTAAATATTAATTAATTAAATATTAATTAACTAAAATCCCTCACCCAGTAGCGTCCTCATCGTCGGCAGGAAGCCGCCGTTCACGTGCCACACGAGGTTCATCCACACGTATCTGCAATTTAGTATTTAATTAACTTTATTTTTTTTAATTCGAGAAAAATCAAAAAAAAAACACTAGAGATGGACTGGTGGCGAATCATTGATGCACTAGGTGAATACGCACTTCACAAATACCACTATAGGATGTCCCATGGAGAACCATCGTTATTACTCTCTTGCGCGAGCGAATCAATAAAGCTTTGAATCAAGCGTCAATCACATAGCACAAGGTCAGTTTGCGCTGCATACATGCCACTTGAGGAGGACTAATGAACAATCATTGATGATCCCTCCTTACTCAAGCTAATACGAAATATCTCGAGCCTAAAGGAAATCAGAGAGCACTGGGTGAATGCGTGCTTCTCAAATGCCCTGTTACGATCAGCGTTACCCAAAAGTCAATGCTAGAGGTGAATTCGATTGAAATAATAATGTAATAGAATAATAGTAATGGAAAAGAACACTACCAGATGGACGAGGATGATCCAAGGTGATTTTCAGGCAATTGGAACCAGGTGCTTCCCATAATACCAAAGTGAGTGAAATTGGTAGCAACTTTCATAAATTTAAAAAGAAACCATGTATCTTAAACTACGGGAATGGATAATATCTAACCCGCCATTCAGAACCCGGTGAATTCGCGCTTCACATATTTCATATTAGGATCAAGATAGACATTAAGATCAATGGATGCAATGGATGCGAAATTTATAACAGCTCTAATTACGAAATAAAAACCAGAGATCAAAGACGACAGACTAGACATCAAGGTCAAAGTTCAAAGACCAAAGATCAAATACGTCGTGGCGAGGAATATCAGCAGGTGCACGGGGATGAATAAATAGCCTTTATATGCCCCCACTTACAAGTCACTTACAGGTTAGAACTAGGTGAAAAAGATCAACTACTCACGTCGTGGCGAGGAATATCAGCAAGCGCACGGGGATGAATAAGTAGCAGATGAGATCGGACGTCGCTGTTACGCACACGAACAGGAACTGAAAATATGTTTTAATTAATTAATTAGTGAAATATTAAATCCTAAAATGTTCTTCTATTGATCGCAAGCATCTCCCTGTGAAATCTCGAACGCATAATTCCTCATTTATATACATAATTACAGCTTCTTGTATTGCCGGAATCGCTCCAAAAGTTCATTACTTAAATATTTTACTAAAATATATTAAATATTTTAATTCTGTATCATTATCTTACGTGTCCTGAACACAAGATCATCGAAACAGGCCGCGATCAATCTAATCCCTTGCCAACAAAATCCTATATTTAGTGGTTGCAAATTGCGCAATTTGTAGTCAGCTTTGCCCCAGGCGCACTTGCGCTACAACGTTGACACATATCCACTTCCGTAATTACACATTTGATATCAACCACATTTGATATCAACCATTTGATATTCTCCATTCTTGCGCTCGCGACGGGCGGTCTGCTCTCACCCCCGCTCTCTTCCATCCCCAGTTTGGAGAATCCTCGTCCGTCAGCTTGGGCAACCCGACGAGTATCGCCCACTTGGATCATCAAGAGGACTCAGGACGGATTCTAATCGTCTCAAGAGATCTACGGTCAAGAAAAGCCCCATTCAAGAAGACTACTTCGTGAGTTTACTCTTAACCCCGCAAGTCAGGACTTCGGCGGCTGGATGATCTACTTCTGGACTCAAGCCATCGACTAAGTGTAAGCGCGACGGGCCACCGACAACAAACAGCTAAGAAGATATCATTCCTTGACCCTTTGATACTGAGCACGAAGATCCCAATTCCCTCCCTAACGATGTTTCTTCCTGCAGGCTCATGCCTTGATATCAGGATAAATCTGTAATCTGTAATCTGTAATCAACCAGGCCCCTTTCGGTACTCACTTAGACTCTCCTCATACAGCCAGTGCGTTCGAGTTTCACAGTCCACTCATGTGTGATGGGGCCGACGTGTATTTGCGATACGGTTCCAGAATTGCGTCCAATTTTCCCAATAATTACACTTTTCCACCTTACCTTGTGCAGTGCCGGTTCACAATCATCTCATGTACCGCTATCAGAAAGTGTGCCAATTTCTGCGCCGCAAATACGCCACATCCAACTTTACCTCCGCTCTAATCGTGCGTTTGAGTTTCACAGTACAATCATGAGCCATTGCCAATATGTAATAGCAATTTTTCCAGGACCACGTTCATTCTCCAAATAATCGACATCTCATCGTTTCCGTGGCAGATTCGCGTGTCACCGTCACTCCATGTCCCCATTATCGTACCTTATTCCAATACATGTGCTCCAATCCCTCAAATTCCATCCAATTTCGCCTCTTTTTCCTATCGTATCACTCCCGCTAACTTCTGCCTTGGCAGGTGCAAATCTCCGTCAATTTAGTTCACTTTCGTCCGACTCTCTCGATTCCACCTACTCTCTCGCGCTGTCTAACCACCTAGCGACCATGTCAAGTGGAGAGACGGTCGCTTGCACCGGTCGTACCCATTTACTCCCCCTAGCTGTGTGTTACGAAATAACTTCTTCATCGACCGCCTCGTCGTCTGGCTCTCTTCAATACTCGTGCTATCTCGCCTCTAACCAACCACGACCGCTGATTTTTCTTCTACGAAAAGCGAATTTCTGCTACGAAAGGCCCCAATTACAGCGCGGCAAATTTTGTGCCGGAGCTCTGCCTTTTCTGGCGCACTCGAAACTAGAAGGACGTGACTCTGGTCTCTCATAAATACAACCGATAAATCAATGATCTTGAAGGATCCGAAGATTTCCATCCAATTCGGCCACGGTACGGAAACTAATAGACATTTCCTTTCGATTAGAATCTGTGCCAAATCCACTTCATCTGGGGCCTCTAATCCCTTCCAATTTCTCGCTACGCAGGTGCAACTTTTGCTCAGCGTAAAACATCACTTTACGACAGCATAAACACCTATCGTCTATATGGCTACTGTAATTCCCTAGCTACCAATCAAGCCATACACAGCCTTAAAATTTGTGAATTTCGCAGGAAAAGTCCTCGAACCCCGACTAATTCAACGAAAAATGTTTTCGAATAGTGGGTATTTTTCGGCAAACTTTTTCTCATCTTTGTCATTTCTCCCATTATTCGTCAGGAAAATGTCAAGCTACGCTGGATCTCGGCTAATAAAAACCGCGCAGGCACAGCCCCCCCCCTGAGGGGGGCATATGCTCTCTGCTTCTCTGCTCCCTCTCCTCGATTCTCACACTCTCTCGTCGCGCTCGTTTTGCCTCTCTCGCCCGTCTGCGCTCTCCTCGTTTTGCCTGATCTCTCGCCCTCTTAAACATCTGGAGGCCCATTCAGCGCAGGCAGCGAAAATGTGATGACAGCGTAGGAAAAACCCCGCGCCGAACGAGACCAGGTTTGAGGATAAATTCGAAAATCCAAGCCAGAGAAACCAGGCAAATCTCGGTTTCAACAATTCTACAACACATGAGAACTCTTTGAAAATGCGTTAATAACCTTGTCCTCTGAATAATACTACCAAGCGCTTCTCTTAAAATTAAATCCTGGTTCCAAAACATATTACAAGGGAACAGGACAATCCCGGCTTCACGTGCATCACTAAAACAACACGCTTCGCGAACATCCAATACCATAAGGGATCCCTATTCAACAACACAACTTTTTTACAATATTTTTATTTTTTGGCAATAATTTTAATTAATAAATCCCAGTCCCCGCTTCCCGTCCCTCGTGTCCCCCTACCGTACCCAGAGTGTACTTTACTAACCGTCGTCGTCTGGCTGGTGAGGTGGACGAAGGCGCTGCGGCGCTGCATCGAATCGTAGAAGGAGCACAGCAGCATCCAGCACGGCCACATGAGCTCCACTCTGTAATGTATCGACTACCGTAATCCGAGAGACTTACACGACAAATTTGGATCGATAACAAGTTTAATTTTCGCAGACGTCCTTCTAATATTGTAGATATTTGAACCAGGTGGATTGTATTTTCGAGAATGACATAATGGTCGATCTGATATGGAAGATGTACTTGTTTGAACTCTTCATGATATAATAAATATATTACATATTTTCAAGGAACAGCTTTTTCATGGTATGACAAATCCTATCGATTCACAGTTTCAACGATCTCATAACTTCCACACTGCTGGCTTATATTAGTGAATTTTCCATCTGTTCGGTTACAATAATTATTCTGATGATAACCATGGCTATCTTTACATAGACTAGAACCTTTCATCCTGTTTACCTCTAAAACTCAATCGTAAAGGGTAATTGCTAGAAAAAAAGGTATAATCATCTCTTTAATCAATTCCATTCCATTCCCGCGGGAACACTACTAACACATGAGAAAAACAGGTATAAATACAAGGTGCATTCCGAGATTACAAACCGCCTATATGAACTATGCCTAGTTGAACAGGCATTTAATTAGCCTATTTTTTGCATCGGTACTTATCAGAAATTTGAAGTGCACAGCAGGCAATGAAAAACAAAATAACTTGGCAGCTACCGCTATCAATTTACGAAACCAATAAACTAAATTCCATTGATATAAAACACACGTCAAGTGGCTCACTTCACCAACTTCCCCCGAAAAGCTCAAACCTCCTTACTGAATACCTAATGATGTCTACACTTCATAAGACCCGATTCGCGAATTATTCCCCGCTTCCCTCCTCACATACTAGTTGTTTCACGGGGCACGAATAGCCAATGAGCTTGGGATCTAATATTTTTGCGAAGTTTGAAATGTCGACTACCGTTTTATACAAAGTAATTTTTCAATATTTTTACTGGGAACTGTCGACTACCGTAATCTTTACCGTACACTACAAATGCGAATCGACAACTGACCGGAACCCTGTGAGGACGTCCGCGCTTACGATCGAGAACCACACGGCGATCAACTTTACGTAGGCCAGCGAGCAATTCGTCCTGAAATTAATTTTAGGATATGCTACTTAAGTTGTTAATTAGTCTTTTCCATCATAAAGCCTTGTTTACTTCATCAGCGGGTTAATTATCCTAATGAGTGCACTCTTGATATTCCCTCTTGGCCCCGTTGTTATTCCCGCTAATGATCAACACATCGTCTCGAGAGCACTCATATCTTTCTGTGAATAAAGTTGCCTTAGCACTAACAAAACACCATCACTCCTTTACTATCTCGAACTTTAAACATTAGAATAACAAGCAAGGGAAGGGGATTCACACTTGCTTTTATCATTTTTCCAACAGATTTTAAGTATAATTTCTTAGGTCAACGCCTACGATGTATCACAAAGGAAGTAAATCCCCTTGTTTTCCGAGAAGCCGAGCATAACCTTTCCAGCTGTGGCTAACACTTACGCCTTTCCCCGCTCGTCTCAACAGACCACGGGTAGAAGATAATCACCACCTTTACTTTCTCTAGCTCTAAATATCTCGCCATTTCTCAAACAAATCGATTTCCGTCCTGCTATAGATAACATGCCGGGGAGCTAATAGAGTATTGTGCCTCGACTATTGACTGTTAGCGGCAACGAGCGCTATAAATTGTAGAAGATTGAAAGCACAAAACGGCTGTGGTTCGTTGATAAAGTTATCGGGAGCGTTATCACACCTAATTTCCGTTTTGGCTCGCTGATGCCGAGCTTCAGGGCAGTTTCAGAAGCCTAACTAGCAGTATTCAACCGAATTTAGAGCCTTGACGAGCTCAGTAAACCATCGAAAATGTGGAAAACGACTTACGATTCTCTCAGGGGCACCGTTTTCCGGCTCTTCATCGTCCGTTTCAGCTTCTGGGTCTCGACTGCTCGACCCCGCTTTTGCATCGTGCTATAAATCGGATAAATTGCACGCAAAAACAAGCAATAACGGGCCGAAATGCGGTCGGAAACAGCGCGCAATCGTTGCTGACCTACCGGAAACGATATAACACGTGAAATCGATCGCCAAAATGACGAAATCCGGCCGGCGGTAGCGACGATTCTTACACACGCGCGCGCATGAGATGAGCACCAAACACGCGAAAACAAAACGGGAGGAAAAACGAGCGACAAAAGCACCGCCGCAACTTTTCCGGCGAGGCGAGAACCGGGAAATGCCGCGAGAGCCGTACCCGCCAAATCGATGCGCCTCACCACCTTACTATTGTAACAAACGGCCTCTCCCCAGCTCATCGTTAGCGGCGCTTATAATCGAGTTTACTGCGCTAAATCGACGTTTTTGTGCGCGGCCAATTGGCCCGGGCGTCAGTGCAAACTGATAATCGGGGTCGGAAAGGTGCAGAGCCGTAAATGCGCGCGTGCCGATTAGCCGGTGATTAGGGGCGGGACACAGTCGTCACAGTGAGACTCGGGCGCGGTCGATATAGCGAACAACGACGGCGCGGGGCTCGGGGGGCTCTCGCTGGGGCTTCTCTCTGCGTGTCTATCCCCCTGCCTGCCCGCCTCGCTCTCTGCCCGCTCTCGCCTCGTGTATTTCTCTCCTCTGCTCCCCTCTGCTCTCCCCACTCAGCACACTAGAGCTCTCTCCTACCCCCCCCCCTCCCCCCCCCTACTCCTCTCCTCACTCCCCTCCTTTGATAGCTTCATCTTTGGATACATACAAGGATATCTCCCTCTCGCTCGCTCGTGTAAAGTACACGTCACACGTTGTTCGTGTTCGGCTACAGGAGAATGAACTACCGTACTTCTTGTTAGCTTGTAGATAATATTCTTCCCTCTCTAGTTTCATCCTTGGAGAAATCACTGCGCTAACAGTCACTTCTGAGATAAAAGATAGCGCCTAAGGTAGAATGAACTACCGTACTTCTTATTCGCTTATAGATGAGATTCTTCCCTTTCGAGCTTCATCTCTGGACAAAAGAATGAGCTTACCGTATTTCGAAATACCACGCTTTGCGCTAATTTATTTTATCGTTAAGCTCCTGCAAGTCCTGCTAGCTTCACCTTTCACTACGCTAGTAACCCAAGCGCCGTGATTCAAATCGTAATTGCAAGAGTATAATGGTCACATGCGAACGAAGCGAAACAGCGAACTTGATAGATGGGCAGTAGCATTTTGGGACTTTGCCCTCTTACTGCAACTCTTCCTTCCCAGCTTCATCTCTTTCTCTTCTCAATTGGATAGGCTAGAAACTGCTCGATACTTCGCTACTAGAGTTCGAAATACGGGTAATCGTCTCTTCATTTCCTACAGTATTTCACCGGTAAGAGTGATGAGAGTGTGTGCAAAATGAAGAGACGGTGACCCGTATTTCGAACCTCGCGACAATGAGAGGGCACGGTGTATGGTTTACCGAGAAAGTGCACATGAAACTATATCTAGCCCCTAGCATACTTTGCACCCTCTCCCTGCTACCCCCCCCCCCCTTGCCAAGCTTCCCATCACTGAACTAGGGATATTAGTGTGCGCGGGGATATCTCTCGCCCGTCCAAGGACAAGTTTCCTTCCATGTCAGAACGGCTCAAGCTAATTGTCCTTCACCCCTTTCGACTCGCCCGGGGTGTTCAACACGGATAAATGCTCAGAGAAAAACGAGAGAGCATGCGAAAGGGAGAGAATCTAGAGAGGGTCTCACAGCGAACTTGCAGCTAACTACCTTTACCCCGAGCCGGAACGCTTTCTTTGTTCGAGCCGATTTGTCACCTTCAAACTAGGGCTGCTAAAATTATGAATTGAAATCTTCATTCAACTTTACATCTTATCACTGATCGATTAGAACATACAAGACATGAAGAGGCCGATTCTTCAACCTGAGAGTCATTCTTCAAAACCTACAAACATGAACAAAGATGAAGTCAGCCGTTGAAGAATGATTTTGGAAACACCATTACAAATACATTTATCATTGTAACACAAACTCGTGATATCAAACGAATGAGTACGGCAAGATTATGAGAATAGAATGAGAGAATTAATCGATAATCGAGTGAAAACAG
The DNA here is from genome assembly GCA_000180635.4 of Pristionchus pacificus. Classification (NCBI taxonomy): domain Eukaryota; kingdom Metazoa; phylum Nematoda; class Chromadorea; order Rhabditida; family Neodiplogasteridae; genus Pristionchus; species Pristionchus pacificus. The sequence goes on from CM026579.1 coordinate 19,364,244, forward strand.
CGCCTACCGTAATCGACTAGTGAGCGGTCTACCGTATCCCCCAAGGGGAGTTACTCAACGTGTTGATTACTATGAGATAATAAGAAATGGTCAGATTAGCAGGGGCTTATAAGAAATAACGACTGAAGATTCGATATATCATCGGTTCTACAGGATAAGAGACTAGGAGAAATCGAGAGAGCTTAGTTAGAATGGGCTAGAGGAAATCGAGAGACTACTGCCATAAATGATTATATAAGGCGATAGAACTATAGAAGATTGAGCCAATTTGAATAACACAAGCCATAATGCAAGAGTGATAGAAAGAATAGAAGATAGAAGACGGGAGAAAAGAGAACACCGGAACAGAGAAAGAGAGAAAGAAGAGAAAGAATCGAATATCTGAAGGTGAGGCGACGGCATACCGACGACAATAACTGCAAGGGAGGGGGAAAACATAGAACAATGGCGTCCACGAACCTCACTCTCTCCGTTTCCCATGCTCTCTCGGCGGTCAGAGCAGGGCGAGAGAGCGTGGGGATTGGAGAGACGCAGACAGGCAGAACAATGAAAAAACGGGATTACGGTAGGTATTTGGCTATCGCGAACTGATTTACGATGCGGCCTTAGGCGGTCTTTTCCCTCTCTGCGGCCTTGATTCTGTACGCCTTGATGATCAGAGTGGCGGCGACCATCACAAGGAGACCGCCCACGCCGAGCACGGACAGTGTCTGCGAGTCGTCCTGAAAAGGTGGTGTGGTGCGGTGAGAGCGACGAGTACTAATTCCGTGTTTTTGGCCAATTTTGCGTTACGGTTGCAATTGGTAATCGTCGACCACACTTTTGCCAAGCACCGAAGGATAGAAATGGAATGCGTTTCATAAATAATATGATAGATCTGCGGGAGAATTTTGTCAGTGTTTGCAGGATGTCTATCACAACAAAAATGTATCAAATTTGCCCAGCGGAAATTATCGAGAATTGTTTCCATTGAAAGCCATCTTTGAACCGTTGATTACCGTAACCCCAAACTGCAGTATCCTACCCCTCTACCGTATACCCGGAAATACCGTAACCATGCTACCGTATCATTGCTTCGATACAGTATCCTGTCCCTACCGTATGTCGGCAACTACCGTACCAGGGCGATCTTCTCCTTGTACAGCTCGTAGACGCGCTCCACGGCCGATGATTACCGTGACCCAAACTACAGTATCCTACCCCCTACCGTATACCCGGAAATACCGTAATCATGCTACGGGATCAGGGTTTCGATACGGTACCGTATACCGTACCCCTACCGTACCAGGGCGTCGATGATCTTCTCCTTGCACAGCTCGTACACTCGCTCCACGGCCGATGGAGGATCGGGCACGCGGTGACCGCGCAGCTCCTGAGAGGGAAAATTACGGTAAGGTATCTACGTATTCTTGTCCTAACAAGAGGTAAGAGGAAGAAGAGGATTGCGGTAGATTATCTACGGATCGATCAATGATTGCTAGACGATGAATGCCCCTGCTGTTCGTACCCTACAGTGCTCATCCGTGAGCTACGTTCTCATCGAGCAGAACAGTCCTCCTACACTAATCCTACCACATTCATGAGCTACTGTATTCTCACTGGATACCTCTCCTACCGTATACCTTGAACATGGCGAAGTTGACGTGATTGCAGCCTTAGCCCTCTACAGTTACAAATTATGTCACCTAGAGCCATCATAGCCCTACCGTAGCCCTATCATGCCAAACTGTATACTTGAGCTACCATAGCCCTACCGTATACCTTGAACTTGAACATGGCGAAGTTGAACAGGGAGCGCACGTCGCGGGCCGTGTCCTTGTACCGGTACATCTTGCCGCGGTGCAACCTAGAAAATCGATAAATCGAAAGACAATAATTATTCCAACCGTAATCTCAAAAGATCTTCTACAATATTCAATGGATAATCTGCCGCATATTGAGCAAGCTCATACGGCTTTAGACAAGCTTACCAACGTTTCGCCTTATTTTTTGTTATCGGATGACTATGAGTGGATCGCTACATTAACGAATTCATCTCATTGGCTGTGATGAAAACGCATCTGTGAAACATACTCGAATTTTGCACGTTCAATATCGTCACTTCGAATTCTACAGTATCCTCGAACAACTCTATCTATCGTACTTGCTCAAAGTACGGTAGCTTTCGGAACTGCCTTCAGTGCCTTACACGATTTCGGATCCGAGCTGCTTTCGAACTCTCTCCATTTCGCACGCTCTCTCGCCGGGCAGACGAAGCGAGAGAGCGGGCGAAACGGAGAGAGTGCAGACGGCAGGTGTTCTCTCCCCACTGTATAAGGCTCCAACTTCCTCCGCTCTCTCACTTCCGCACACTCTCTCGTCTTTCTCTAACCTCTTCTTCTGTCTGGAGTCTCCTCAGTTTCCGTACTCTCTCACCAGCCTAATTCAGCACCTCCTCATCGGGCAGTTTCGCAACACGTTTATTAGGCGAGAGACAAGGCAAAATGGAGAGAGTGGAGGAAGACAGAGAGACGACGAGAGAGTGTGCGAAATGAGGAGAGCACGGAGGAGCGAGCGATTACCCACAGAGAGACAGATGCAGTAGAGTCACGCTAGCAGGAGGAGGAGGAGGGGGGGGGAGGAATTACTGGTATGGCGTATGGCGGGGTGGAGGAGGATGATTTAATTTTTGCGGCTTTTATGTAGTAGATACGCCTATCTTGATTTAGTTCGCAGTGGATGACGCTGATTTTAGATTCTTGAAAAATGTTGCTAGTAAAATTCCATGTCCAGCATGAGATGATCTTTTTTCAATTCGACTTATTTCGCCGCCGTGAAACATACTTGAAAATTTCCGGAAAAATGAACTAATCAAATTATTTCCAACACCATTTTTATGATAAATCGCTGAACATTTTCGTTAAAGTTTAATTTTCCTAGAGATCTCACAGCAGGAACGTCGGGCAGTCTCCCTTCTCTACGTGGAATCGCTCGGAGACGTCATCGTTCACGCCCATCTCCACCTTGCCGACGTTCACCAGACCGCGGAGTCTGGAATTAATTAATTAATTAAAATTCTGGATCTTCTTAATCTTTTTGAACCCTGCCTTTTCTCGCGTTCCTTATCTCTTCCACATCAGTGAGCCTTGATTTTGCGAAAAAAAAGTCTGCTTACTTCACATGCTATCTCGCCTTTCTGATTAATTGTAAGAGAATGCTCAAAATTTAGATTTCATTTCTTACGAAGCAATTTCCAATAGAGCCTACAAAGACCAGAGATGAGCAAACGTCAGCATTAGCGATGGTAATTCGAGAATGCTATTTTAGCTCGCGCGCGTGTACTCATCGCGCTACCTGAATGACTAATGCTGCGGAAAAAGTAGGGGGAGGAAAGAGAAGAGGAAAAAATCGGGTGGAAAAAGTCAAGGGAGGAAATCAAAAATTTGAATTCCCGCATTTTTCGTTATTTTGAAATATCTCGGTTCCCATTGATGCTAGCCACTTGAAACTTTGTTTATAAGGTATAAAGGTGTCCGAAAACCTCTATTTAAATTTTTGAGTCGCTAGCTCTACGGGGAAGCGAAATACTGAAAAGTGCGCGAATTCAAAATTTTGAATTCCTCCTTTTCCTCCTTTTTGACTTTTTCTACCCGAGGAGGAAATCTCCCCTGACTTTTTCCGCAGCATGAATGTGGTGTCCCTTGGCTGTGGTAGGCGTCGAGACGTAGTAGGATAAACCACAAGTTTATCTACCAACTAAAAACTAACAAGAGAGAGCGAACTAACTGACGAAAAGTAGGCCAGCGGGGAATTGCAATACTTACAGTAGGAACAGTAACAGATAGAGATCAGGCAAATGGTGGTGGGAGCCCAGGGGGCATGAAATGTACTGACTACTGTAGTAGCATCAACTGGTCACATTAATTACTTGTGATTAATAATTTACATAGAATTATATTACTATACAACACTAAAGAACAAGGGGGTGAAGAGCCCGTCTCTTCATTCCACGTGCTCTCTAACCGGTCAGAGTGACGAGAGAGCCGAGATGAATGAAGGGACGAATTCTCCCTACAACCTTGCTAATGAACAGGACAAGGTATCTACTGCGAATTTCGCATTTTAATGAGAAAAGTGAAAATAGAGGCATTATCCATAATGACAGTCTCAGAACCGTTTATTAGTCAAAAATTTTGTTTTAGAAAAGGAAACCGAGCTAACAATAGTATTGCTCACCGTACTGATTCACTCGCGTTTCCCCCATTACCTCAAACACCGACAAACAACATCCCACAGGGGACCACAACTGTCGACTAATATTTTTTTGTTGAAAAAATGGAAATTTTGTACAGGAACGACAAATTAAACAATTATTTGGCGGCAAATTCAAATTCGAATTCCAACTCACTTGTGCGCGACGGTCTCCCACAGGGCGACGTACGAATGGCACGCCGAGTTCTCGGCGTTGTAGCTGTAAGGGAAGGATTCTCTTCATTCTTCGCGCTCTCTCGATCGCCCTCACTGGCGATAGAGAGAGGGAGAATGTGATATGTGAAAGAATGTGGCATTTCTTGTTGTTTTTGTTTTGTTATTGTTTATTTTGGAATGCAGGTAACGAACATTACCTTTTTGCACACGTTTTCCGCGAAATAGCAATATTTTGAAACGTATTCTAATCTTTCTCAATTTGAAACTTCAAAAATGAACAAAACACAAATACAACGAAAAATAGCGCATCATCAAAGCGAAAACAAAAACTTACAACATGACAAACCAGTCGAGCGTGCCCTCATCGGGGCTGTGCGAGTCCGTGAGCTTCTCGAAGTTGTCATCAGTGAGCTGCAATTCAAATTTTGAATTTCGCGCCCTAACTTTGTCATTTTCAAAAAAACTGATCATTTTTGTACAGGAGTAGCAAAAAGTGGAAATTGTTGGCGCGAAATTCAAAAATTCAAATATCTTCAAAATCGTACGTCCCAGGTGGCGACTTCCTCGTGCGAGCGCAGCCAGCGCAGCACGACCTCGGAGTCGCCGAACTCGCCTGGAGGGATTAAAATTTGGCTTCTGAAAACAAGTGTTTGGCAAGAAATGGTCTCTTCATTTCGCACACTCTCTAAATAACCGCGTCTCTATTCGGAGATCACGCACAATACGGAGTATCATTTCTTCCCCAGCCATCCCCATTTCAAATGTGTTTCATTATTTTCGTATAGACACTAGAATCGATACATTTACGATACTATCTTGGCCGCCGGTTTAATATTCATTGTTCACTCAATAATTTAGAAAAAGATCATGTTAAAAATTCAATGGACTGAATCATCTGAGTGGATTTTACCATCATATAGAATCGGGTTCTTTCTTCTGTAGTAGACCAGGGACGGGAAGGTGGTCACTCCCAGTTCCTTGGCCACGGATCGGTCGTCGGTCTTCACAACCTGTACAGAATTATTGTGAAATATTAAATTGTTCCGCTAAATTCATCATTGCTTCTTTTTTCGAATAGGTTTCACCACATCATCATCAAACATATCGAGAACGGTAGTCAATATTACGTTGGTATCCTGTCCCAAACGCATTATTCACTACGCATCGTCTCCTTGTTGAACTACCGTAATCCCAATCTACAGTAACCTACATTCACATATCCCGCCTCGATGTCATCATCGATCTCCTCAATTTCCGCAAAAGTTTCCCCGTACAAGAAACATGCAGTACCTTATCTACCGTGACCAACTTGTCCGATGGTACAGTAACTAATCCATTCTACAGTAGCCCCAAGCTACAGTAACCCTGACTACCGTCACCCCGACCTCAGTAATCAAAAATACTGTAACAGTAACCCACATTCACATATCCCGTCGCCTCGATGTCATCATCGATCTCCTCAATCTCCGCGAGGGCCTCGCCACACGAGGGACACGCAGCACGACCGTCGTCTGGATCAACAATCGATAAATTGAAAAAAATAATAATAAATCAGAAATCGATTGATCAATAACTTGTAATTATCGATTTAGCCCCTCTACAACTAGTAGTTAAATTTGGAAAATACGATCAAGGGGGATGTTGAGTTGTGAATCGCCAAAAAAATCTGTTGTAGACGATGTGTTTCAGAGAATCTCGAAGAAGCTATGATGGTATTGGATCGTTAATGTGTCGAAGATCTTTGCCAGAAACAAAAAAAATCTAAAAAAAAAGGGTTGTAACGTACAGAAGAACCAAGTTACATTTAGTAAATACCAGAAGCTCTCAGAATTTCCTGATTCTCACCTCTCTTGTACATACTATACTACTTGCATACTATTGCCATGCATAGTGTATTTTCAACGTTCAGGCCAGGTGCGGCCCTTCCCCAGCCCCTGAATAGTTTTAAATTAGTAAACTCACAGAAGAAGATGACCAGATTGGTCCTCGACTCTCTTAGAATCTCATCGATCTTGTCCTCGTCGACATCCTGTAACGGAAAAATGACCAAACTCAGTGCAAAAAGATTCTGGTTTTACTACATTTCCTTTTTTATCTTTCTGTTTCCATTAGGTTTCAAGATGTGAGTAAGCTGGAATGTGCCGTGGACAGCAGTTGCCACGTTGTGTCATGGGAAATACATAAGAATAAGAAGCCAGCCTAAACAATCTGTTACGATTGTATTATCCACTCTCTGTATTATCCAGTCAAATACAGCGAGAAAAAGAAAATTTCTCTTCACTTCACACACACACTCTCTCTCTCTCTCTCTCTCTCTCTGATCAGAGAAGGCGAGAGAGCATGAAAGATTGAGAGAGTCGGTCACACTCTCAGATCAAATTAAATGAGAGAGAATGGGAAACGGATATCGAAATACGGGTAATCGTCTCTTCATTTTGAACGCCCTCTCGTCACTTTGATCGGTGAGAGAGTGCGAGGAATGAAGAGACGTCGCCCCTTATTTTTTTTAGCTCTCGGAGCACGTTCGAGTATCCTCTCTGGTGTCCGGAATCAACTTGGAATCAAGCAATTCCCACAAGTTGGAATCAAGCTTGATGGCAACTTGTGGGAAGTGCTTGATTCTGTGGAACTTGTGGGATCGTTAGAAATCGGTGAGAATTACGGTAGCTTCCTCTATTATTGATTGATAGAGAGCATGGGTTTCCCCATACCGTAACCAAAGGCCTCACATGGTACGACCATGTGGGGAAGGTCACATCCAAAAGGCGGTCCCACTGGGGTCCGCGGATAGTCAAGCGCACTCGTGCCCGAAGGCAGTCAGGATAGGGCTGCAAAAAGTGACCTTATAGGCGAGGTGCGTGCTGGACGCTGCGGGTACGTAAGCCCGCTTGATTCCAACTTGTGGGAATGGAGCAGGGGAACTGTACTTGATTCCAACTTGAAAACCCATTTCTACTTGATTCCATGTTGATTCCGGACACCAGAGCTGGTGGGAATGAAGATATACTCGCTCACCTCAATCGTGTGCTCCTCATCGACAATCTCCACGATTTTGGCGTGCTTCTGTCTGAGATTAGTCAGATTTCCGAAATTAACTCCGAAAAATATCAATCAATCGTGGCAATATTCTCACAATTTTGGAGTCCGTTTTGAAAAAAAAGAAAATCATTAAAGGAGGAGTAACATGAATATTTTTGTGACCAATCTATCAACGTCAGATTATAGCAATCCATAACCATATCAGAGATCTGAAACTCCCATGTCTCTACGACATCAATGAACCGAGTTATAGCGATTTGGCATAGTTCCAGAATTCCCCTGAGTCCAGGCAAGGGAGGGGCATTTGAACAGAGGATTTGATTAAGCGTGTGCTTTTGATTTACATACGCCTGTCTCCCTTCCCTCCCTCCCCTCCCTCCCTTCCCTCATTTGACTACGGTGTCTTGCAAGTCCCGGGCTTTCCGTGTGAGAGTCTCTAGCATTCTTTCCTGTTACTCCTCCTTTAACTAGCGATAATTCCGCACCTGACGATCTTCTTCTCGGCCACTGGTTCGTCTACTTCCTTCACGGGCTGTAATGGGGAAGTGAAGAAATGATTAATTTAGTGTTGTCAGAATGAAGAATCCGTCACTTCTTTGCTCGTACTCTCACCGGTTAGAGTGACGAAAGAGCTGGGAGCATGATTTTGATAATAACACAATAAATATAAAAAAACTCACTAGATGAAATATGTTTCAACTCGAAATCATAACAGGAATGTTATTATTATTCTGTTGTTTCGGACGTTTCTCCCAAGAATAAATGAAATATTTCAACTCCAGCCCTCACCTCCTCCTTTCTGTGTCCTCCTCCACTCTTCTTCCTCGCATCTACATCGACTGCCAGCAAGGCTGCGACGAGTAGCACCCAAGTGAGGCGCATCTACAATAAAATAAAAGAATAAACAGTAAAATCAAAGATCAAGAATAGCGGGACAATCAATATGCGCATCTTGAGGACAGTAAAAAATACGGGCGCAAATAAAAGAAAATAGACAGATGAATCTAAGCTGGAAAAGATGATTGCCTCTACTCCTACTGACAGCAAAGCCGCGATGAGTAGCACCCAAGTGAGGCGCATCTGATGAATAGTATAAAAAAGTGTTATAAGAGATCAAAGATCAAAAAATGCATGAGAGGTAGTTACCTGTATTTGATCGTCAGAATAAGTTAGAAATGAACGCAAATACGGAATAAGAAGCCGATCGATGAAAAGCGACATCAAAAGACGGGTTTTTTATTAAAACGAAGTTGAGATCAAAGATCAAAGGTCACGGGCCAATGCGTAGCGCGTCTAGAAGTCAGATGGTAAATAATATCCCATATGTGGAGAATGAAATGGATCACCATTGGTTGGGTTTCGAATAGGTTTCAAGTAGTAGCAAAAATAGGAATGAGAGTTACGCAACAGTATCACTTTGTCGTATAGAATATTTAAAAAAAAACAAGCCTAATCAGTCGAAAACATTTGGAAAACAGTTCGCATTTTTTTTAACACAGAAATCATTATCGCCATCGTAACATTTGTCTTCTTCAAGATTTATAAATATTCTGGAAACGCATTCGACACTGGCATGACAATGAGCGCACAACAGCTGCGTTTCGTGTAGGATGGCATTAACATCGTCTCTCGCAATTTTCATTAATTAAAATAATGTTTTAGTACCCCATCGTGGATCATTTACTGCGAGTTTTGTGCAGAATATTAATGAGAATGGACAAATCAGCATAAATTTCTGGTATTCTTCCCAGCCAATACGTATAATGAACAAGCCTGTGAAGATCGCGAGCAAATGTATCCCCGCGCTTTATCAAATAAATTCTCGCATTTCTTTTTTTCGTTTCAAATGCACGCTATCAATATAGAGCGAGCATCTTAGCAAATATCGAATCGCACTAAGTAGATCACATTTTGCATAGTCCGCTTGAAAAGTCAATAAGTAAAACAATAATAGCATCAATAACCATTAAAATAATCGATAATCACTACACGCAGTCGAAAACGAGCGGAAGCAAGAGAGTAAAATGCGCCCAGGGCATCACAACTAGCTGAGAAGGAAAGGGATATCGGGGAGACAGGGGGGAGAACGCTCTCTCCATACCGCGCACTCTCTCGCCCGTCAGAGCAGACGAGAGAACACGCGTAATGGAGAGGGCGCAGAGACGCGGCAGCACAACTGTGCCATCCGCAAGCATTACACTGAGGTGAGGGATCCGGGGCACTCCTGGATATTGTGATGTCTCTGGGAGGTTAGAGACGGCGAGAGAGTAGGCGGAAGGGAGAGGGTTAGAGATTAGGGGGATCTCCCCCTCACTTCTTCTCCCCACTCTCCGTCCCTTGATCCGTGGAGAAATTGACGTGAATCGGGGGAAAGGGTGGAAGAGTGAAGCCTTCCATTGGAAGCTCGGATTCGATTGCGTTTTCGAAACATTTGATTGGCCATTCATTTAAGTGCGAACAATGAGAAAAGAGGAGGGCGATTACTCCACTCGAAACGGTTTGAGGGTACTCCCCATCATCAGTCGATATAGCACGCTGTAAACTAATAATTCTGCACCAGATGCGCGGCAAGATTCGAGACACGGAAGGTCCGTCCGAGGTGGAATGCAATCTCTGATCTTTGATCTCTCCCGATCCCTCCCCCACTCGAGGTTGATTGCGTAGTTCCCTCGCTAGATATTGCCGTGTGCGACTTCCCTTCTGCATGAAGTGTTCTACTGAATAATTTGAGTTCGTTGATTGCACAGTTTACGAGATTTCCTATATACAAAGAAGACACTTCTATTGTTGTAACGAATTATGATTGAACATAGTTTTAAGTCAGTAATATCGGTTTAAATTAAATATTATTTTTTAAAAACCACTTTCCAATCAAAATTAGAAGTACCGTACTCCAAGGACAGACTTTTCCCCGGCTCTCATTTTTTTTATTTTCCGGTCCCAGTGCATTTTGTTTAATTTTCACTTTACTGTGCGATTATTATACTTTAACCTCTATGCTCGCGAATTTTGATGTTGTATGTGCTAAATATGACCCATGCAGAAAGCGTTCACCAAAATTGCCGTTAATTGCGCGTTCCTGCCACCAGATATCGACGTTGTTTGTGGGTGCTTGCTAATTGTCAAACTTTGGTCTTTTACTCGTGTTTTGTTCTTTCATCAGCCGAATACGCACAATCGGCTGATCAGATAATAGCTCGTAGTACCATTTTCTTCTTTGCCGTCATGGCAATCAATCAGACGCGAGTGATTCACTCGCGCGTCCCTTGTGCTATCTTATCTATCGTTTCTCCCACTCGCAATGCCCATCGATTAAGGAAGAGAGATGACGATATGTTGCAGCACTCGCCTCTGCGAGGGAGGTCGATGTAGTGTGTCGCATCGGGTAGCGGGCAGACACCTTTACAGTAATGTGAGTTATCCTTGAGTCTTATGTGAATCGCGAAATCCGATATTATACTGCCAATCCAATCTCCTGTTTTTTTAAACAGTTAAATGCCAGAATAAATAAGCTGGATGACTCTTTCACGACGTTCTATGGGGAGTGAGCTAGCGATCAGAGAGCGAGAGAGCATGGTAAATTAAGAGATCATCTCGGAAATGTGATCATTCAGGCTGAGTCTCTCCAGCGGTTTCCTCTCTCGAATGGCGATCGACGCTCAAATCGATAAGCTGTTCCGACAGACCCTCATACTCAGCAAGTTGTTCACCAAGAGCTGGGGAAGGCCGACCACGCTCAAGGAGTCAGTTCTTATTTGTGCAAGTCTTTGTTTGTCTTTTTTAACTCAAATTTGTGCAGTAAGGGCCGTTTGGGCACCAGGAAGTTTTTTCAAGCGAGATTTTATGTATTTGGAAGTTTTTAGTTGTACCCTTAAATTTAACTTGCCTAAAGGTGGGCTGCAGTATGCCTGTGTGTGCCTTGAATAACGAGTGGCCTTTATCCAATTCCCCTCATTTATTGGAATCGAATTCAGGCTCTACTTGTTCAAGAAGGAGTGCACCTCGCAGCGACTCATGGGCGATTTCGTGGATGAATTCCGGCCGAACGTCATCGTGAAAAAGGTGGGCATCCATTTTAATGGAACTAAATACCGGATTAGAATATTTGTGGAAAATAGCAACCAAAAAGACGTATAACAAAAATGCAAAATGCTGCGTAACTCCATTGCAGCAGCGCTGTCCATACAATACAGAGATTGAATTCTACCCTCAAAAGGGCCTATGCATGCCACATTTTGAGCCAAATTTGAACACTAATTAGAGAAAAGCATACCACCATTACACAAAAACAGAAAAAAAAATAAAACTAAACCTATCCACCACATGTCCATTAACCTTCAAAATGTGTAAAAGCACGCCACAATTTAAGTTTCATGGCATGAGTATTTGACCACTTATACAATATCGTAACTGCAAATATGATTTAGCAATTGGAATCAGAACTCTATAGAGAAACGGAAAGTGCTGTATAACTGCTGCTGCATAAAGTAAAGTAAAGTACTGAGTCGGTTATTAACGCGCAACGCGTCGTCGACTACCCCACGTCTGAACTGCAACTGGGGCCTAACCTGTGAGAACAGTGGCCTGTTGCTAAAGACTAACCTGCATGTTGTGTGCACGCTGGCGGGGAATTTGGATCGTGTTTACTAGGCACTACCAACATTTCTTAACCCCCTTGGTTGGGTGGATCTGCAGGCGCGGGGGGTCGAACTCGTGACCTTTCGATTCGCATTCTGACACACAACCACTGCGCTACCCGGCCTGCTATATTTGAATGAAATTTTAAAGCGAATCATCAGGAGCGCCGCTCAAACGGCGTGTACTGTGGCGAGTTCCGTACGGTCTCCCCGCACTCCCTTCGCTTCCCCGCCCACTACCCGGCGCCCGTCGACCAATGCCCCTTCACGGTGGTCATGCCGGAGAGGGGCGCGGACAGGGTGTGCATACATCTGGCGGGTGAGTGCGGCTTGCGAGGGACACTTTTCTGAAATGACACTATGGGGCATTTTTATAATGGGTGCCAAAGTTTGACGGCCAAACAGAGTTGAATTCCTCCTTTAGCAGTGTTACAGCAGTGTTTTCAAAGTGTGCTCGAAAGATAGACCAGATAGGCATGATGCTGATTAAAGAATTTATCGATTGTGCTCATTGCAGGCACGGGCGATCACAGCTACTGGCGGCGCGAGTACGGGCTGGCGACGCCCCTTCTCGAGCAGCGCACCGCCTCGATTATCGTGCCCAATCCATTCTATGGGGAGAGACGACCGGACGGGCAGTATCGATCGTCCCTGCATGTGGGTGTTTTGATAGCTTCAACGCTTGTCTTTTTATTCTACCGATTTACCTCGTTAGTTTGTTACAATTTTGTTAGTGCCTATAGATTCTACAGCAAACAGGAGTATAATATTTATCTGACCGGCGAAGGGCGAGCGGGGAAGGGGGCGTATTTGGTGGTTAGATTCCCTATGTGGTTAGACTCACTGCATCCACGATTCGGTCTCCAAAAAGAAAGAGGAAATTAAAGATCTTTGATCTTTAATTTCGCAGAACGTCTCTGACCTCTTCGTGATGGGCGTCTCGCTCATCTCCGAGTGCCTGTTCATCCTCAATTGGGCCAAGGAGCGATACGGATTCAAGCACGCCGCCATATCCGGTGCGCTCACCCGCATTTTCTCAATAATTTGTTCGATTGAACCTATTGAATACGCTTTTCGAATTATTGCAGAACCTTTCGTTCCACCTCAACAGACGGGGAAAGTTTGTGAAGAAGTACAGCCCCTACTTATCCTGGACTAGTATTAGTAATTCTTTCTAACAAGGCAAATGTAAATGAAATAGCTTTTTAGGCGTCTCGATGGGCGGGTTCATGGCCTCCCTGGCCACGTCGAACATTCCGTACGCGGTGGGCTGCGTGCCGCTGCTGTCGGCGGTGAGCGCCGGCCCGAGCTACTGTCGGGGAGTGCTGCGGTAGGTTTATTTCATTCGTGCGGTCAGATAGCCACTTACAAATGACCTATGCGCGTTGCACATACATGAAAAACGTAGGTGAAAAAAGCGTAAGCTCCAGCTACTGCCAGGGGCGTCCTGCGGTAGGTCTATTGTGAAGCAGTTTCTCAAACAAAATGGGTTCATCTCAGAGAACGCCAAACCTTAATTCGTTTCACGTTTGACGAGAAATGAGAATCACTCGATTCGATCGATTTTCAATATTTGATTGGTCATTCGTTTGGAGGTCTCCCATGCAATGCATTCTACCAACTTTCGCTCATTAGTAACAGAGAAATTAATATACTTTCGAGATCAGTGTTCATACCTGTGCCAAGTATGTACTTGGAATTTTTGCTACCTATAAGAACGGGTAGCCGCAAGTAACTATGATTTTTTTCTACGGGTAGCCGACCAATTCATCTCAAAACCGTCATATTTTACACAATATCCACAGACAATTCAACATTTTCTTACGGGTAGCCGACATTTTTCTACAATTTGATTTTTTTTTTCTACGGGTGGCCGCGTACTTAAGTACAAAAGTACGCAGGTATGTCAGTGTTGAGCACGAGGTCGGATATCGGACTATACCTCCGATTTTGACCTCGAGTTATTCGCCTATAACCCCCGAGATTTCGGAAACAAAACCAAACCAATTTTCAATAGGTTTTTTGTCGAACCCCCGATTTTGTGCAATTGTCCGACGATGGCGCTCATCACTGTTCGAGATATGGTGTTGCTGATTGTGCAATCATAAATCGTGTCTAATCGCAGCGAAGCCATACCGTGGGACGTGCTGGAGCGGGAGCTGCGCGATCGGGACTACGTCAGGAGGCTAGAGGAGATTCCCGGTAGGTCTGGATGCAAAATTTTTTTCTTAATTTAAATTTAATTCTTAATTTAAAATTTAAAAAAAATAGTTCGTCCCTTTATTCATCAGTACCTGTAAAGATGCGGGTAGTGCAAATGTAATTGATATTGTCTCAAGGAGGTTAGAGAAAAGAATGTGATATTAAGGTAATTTCAGGCTGTGATTGGATCCATCGAGCGCACGAGAATGCCGCGAGGAACAACGAATCGCTCGCCAGAAGTGTGAGAGCATTTTTGTTGCTATTTGTACCAATGAAATGAATCATGTCATTTTAAAAACTGACCGCGGTGATATAAATTATAATACTCAAATACTCAATACCGTATCATATAATACTCAAAAATGGAAACGGTGCATCACGTTTCATCAAATAACGTTCAATACCAATATCACTCTTTAGGAGTGTCACATTTATTTTAAAAGATTAAAAAAAATTACTTGTGTAGATGATGGACATTCTGATGACGGAGTTCACGCACCTCTACACGTACCCGACGCCCGTGTACCCGCAAGCGACCGTCGCGCTCACGGCTAGGAGTGATGGATACATTATGCATGTGAGTATTATTAGAATTTGTGTTGTTTTTTTTGATAAAATGAGGGTTTACCCGATTCATATTAGGTGGGTACATTGTGCACGTGGGAACTTTATTGCAGTATTTATTTATTGGTACAATGAGGTTTTAAAGATTACCAAAATGCACGTGTTTGGTGCTCCGCCCAACGTCTTATTGTTTCGAATTCTTCTCAGGCCCGCCCGTAGCATAGCAACCTTAATTTACGCTTTGGGTGGTCCACTATTAGTATAATTAATCTATTAAGGACGGTCTGCCGATGCAGGATGAGCTGTGGAAGGGCAGTGAGATGCGATACATCGAGAGAGGACACGTAACATCCTACGTCTTCTGCCAGAATATCTTCCGCGAGTGCATCAATCGATCCTTCGAGAAGCTCGAACAGAGATGAGACCACCCACCTAGAGTTTATGAGTTATCTGTGATTTATCATTATACCTGCTCAGTTAGCGTCAACCGGTAGTTCAAAGAATTAAAGATTGTTTATTCGTTTGTTATGTAACTCTCCCGTTTTCATAGGTTTGTATGCTTGTTTGGCACGAATGAATGAAAATATTACTCGAATGCTGACTTCATTGTGTGTATTCTGGGGAAAATACTGTATTTTAGGGTATATCGATTCTTTCTTTAATGGCTTTACTTTCTGAAAGAATACAACAACAGAAGAGTTGAGAAGTAACATCGTATTTTTGAAACGGAATGAACAAGAAAGTGTTAGTTATCTTCTGATGAATCTTTAAACGAAAACAATTGAAAGTCCAAATCTACGAAAAACTAATAAACATGCGTAAATTATTAGTATTTGCGAGTATTTCTATTCAGCAATAACCTGAATTCTTTCGAATCCTCTCTTGCCCTTCGATTTCTAGATCGAATATCGATTATCATTCAGTTTGAGATGGAAAGAGACATCAATACAATCAATACCTCAATTTCCCTCCTCGAGTAAACTATTCCCCGTCTGAATGTGATTCCGATCAACTCGAGAAAACGAGTGCACGTCTTCCCATTAGTCTTTCCAATCACATCGAACTCGCGAAGCTTCGCCGAGCCATCCATCGTCATCTTGAGAAGAAAAATAATATTTCACAGTAATGTTTATCGTTTCGTCCCAGATCATGTAACTATGTCGAATGGAAACCGTCGGAAGAGGATCAACAAACGCTCTTTAGCATTAATTCGATCTACTACCATTCCTTTGAAAAAGAAATTACATAACTATGATTTGTACTTCATTATTGATCGGAATGTACCTTGGACAGTCGCTGCAGACCCTCCGGCGTGACATTATCGATTCTTCGCACGATTAGATGCCTGCACACCTTCGCAAGATCAAGCAAGTACGAGTCCACCAGCACTTGCTCGCCTATCAAATCGTCCTGCAAACAACTACTGATTTTCACTTTTTTCAGCCCGTATTATCCATACATTTTTATACACACAATTCTATCCTATTCAATTATCTTCATTCTGAGCTATTCATTCTTTACGTTGGTCTGTCTTACAGAGTCTTCACAATCACTCTTCATTGCGATCGGACTGCCCAAGCGTAGAAATAAGCGCCCCTTTTCAATATTCCGTTATTCGTTACCTTGTTATTTTTGTATGACTTCTATTTGTGTGCTATTTCGACCTGTATAAAAAAGATGATGATGATGATGTTACCTCAAAACGGAGATACAGAAAGTCCAGCTCGAAATTCTTGGCATCACGGTGAAAAGCATCCGAGCCAGCCAACTCAAAGCGGCGGTAAATGACTATTTTCGCAATTCCGATCACTTACCTGAACATATAGTCTTCGAATGGATGTATTCGAAGCGATTTTCTCGAGGCAGGCCACATTCTCTTCCGAAATGAGAAAACGCTGGCAGCTGAAAAGATTTTTAAAAATTACAATAATTAAATAATACGGAAAGTTCAACTTACATTTTAAAGGAGGAGTATCAGCAATATTTACTTGGGGTATCCGAGCACATTATCCGATTACTTACTACAACCATGTAAGAAATCCAAAATTTGAGTGTTCAAAATTCATTTTGAAGCGAGATATGGGCGCGCAAAGTTTACTTGATAGGGCAGGGACGATTTCGATTACGGTAAGTGTTTCGATATCGACTTTTCCCTGACACGCTGGTTCGACTCCCGCCAGCTGCAGAAATCTTTTGCCGGATTTTTTCCACACATACAAAGTGATTTTGAATGAAAATATGAGGGTTTTAAAGAATTAGCATTGATAATTAAATCGAATTTTGAAAAAATATCGAAAA
Organism: Pristionchus pacificus; assembly: GCA_000180635.4. Classification (NCBI taxonomy): domain Eukaryota; kingdom Metazoa; phylum Nematoda; class Chromadorea; order Rhabditida; family Neodiplogasteridae; genus Pristionchus; species Pristionchus pacificus. Next base: position 19,381,391 of record CM026579.1, read on the forward strand.
TACTGTCCAGATGAACTAATTGTAAGAGGATCAATGTTTCAACTCACGAAAAGACTGTCATATCGTAAAAACTAATAATGCCTCGCTTGTGGTCAAATATGATACATTATACGATATCTGGGCTGACATTGACGTCACTTCGTTCTTGATTGTGTGGCCATGTCAAACATATATCAATAGGAAGTCATTTATGAACAAAAGACAATAATAACAAGTAAACGAGGCAAGTCATCTTTCGACAACAGTTCGGCCGAGAATCAATCGTGCCGCTTAGTTGGAGGCAGCGCTCTGAGTGCGCTTCTTCTGGGAGACAGCGACGGTACCCTCACGGAAGCCGTTCCTGGAATGCTTGTATTTTGAAAATTTTTGGACCACTTGCGTAAAATTTAAGCGAAGGCTATGTAAATTTGCCAATCCTGCTCTCGTTTGTAAGGATTAATGATATAAGTCAGTTCGAACACTATTGTAACGTTCCATGAGCTCGTTCAGCATTTAACGTTAGTTTTCTTATAATTGAGCTAGTATAATCTATAAAAACAAACGCACAACTAATTCATGGAACGGAACCATAGTGTGTGTATCGTCTTATATGTATCCTTCTCAAACAAAACAATTGGAGCAACAAACAACAATTCAATAAAGCAAATAAGAAGCAATAAATTTAAGCTTTTAGCCACTAAGCCACTAATATTTTTGATATAGTAAGGTAATCAACTCACTTGAAGCGGTGCTGGATCTTCTTTAGATGACGCATGCGACCAGTTCCGGTGGTGCTTCTGCGAATAGCCTTGATGGACCACTGGTACACACATTTCTTGGCGGCGGGGTTGTACTCGATGTTGCAAGAACTCGCACCTGACAAGTGTATACTAGTTTTGCATCAATTTGAACTAATTAGAAGAGAAATGGGACAAATTTAAGCAATGAATTTAAGCTTATAGCCACAAATTAGCACTCTAAAGTGTTAGAACAAGGACAAAACAGAGCAATTGGATAAGCCGAACGCGCGAGAAAGTATTTTAGGCCTCGAACCGCGGAAAAGGATAATTAAAGTGGCCAGAATAGATTAGTAGGTATTACAATTTTGAAAATAAGGGAAGAAAAAATCATGGATGAAAGATAGGTGCAAGAAAGAAAAGAAACCGAAAGTTTTTGGTAACAGTTTTTGGGCTATTCGATGCGTTTTACAGCTGATCAAAGCTGTAAACCGAATCGACGATAATTGTGAGTCCCCTAGTCACGAGTAAACCCAAAATTACGAGTGAAACAATGGAGAAAAACAAGCGAAAGGAACGAAAATTCCAGTAAGGAAAAAATCGAATGGCGAATACCGTACTCGGCCGCCCTTTTTGGCAAAGTTCCAAGAAATTGATAGGGCACGGTTTTCCGTGTGAGAGTCGCCAATATTCTTTCCTGATACTCCTCCTTTAACCCACAGCGACATGAGATTGGTAGACCTCTGGAAATTTAAATGATTAAAAAGAGGAAGCTACAAAACGGGACACATTGACTACATTTACGAGCAGTATTCTCGTCGCTTCGTTTCGCATGATCTCTCGAGGGCCAGGGAAACGAGAGAGTACGTGAAACGGAGACAGTCAGGCAAATTATGTACCTCTTCGATCAAGAATTCATCCACGTAGACCTTCGTCTCCGATTCGATAGCCCTCAATCGTCTATTCAAACGAAGTCTCAGACGAGATTTGAAGTCAAGGAAGGAGAAGATGCGCTTGATCATCTCGTTAGGAAAACTGAGGAAGGGGAACTGAAAGTAGTGACACAATAACTTCAAAACGATCCAGACTGCTCCAGATATATAAATAATTTATCTATCTAATAATATTTCAAGTAGATTACATGGTTTCTCATAAATGAAGGCCTTTTACTGTGAATCAAAATAAATTGCATCAACTGTTTTTCACATCTGAAGTCAGCAAAATAGTATTTTCATAGCAATTTTTTTTCTTTCAGATAGTCTTGATTCCACACACTTTCTAACCAGTGAGAGATTGCGTGAAATGAAGAGATAATTAAACGTAGTTCGAGCTCCATCTATAAAATAGATAGAGCTCGTGCTGCAGAGGAGATCCTGAGTCTGCGTGCAACCATCAAGAATTGAGAGAGGGATAAAAGACCCCTCAATACCCCAACGTAACCACTCAACGAACCCCTCATTTCAATACGCAGAAACTAATAAATCTTTACAAAGATTTAAACCTGCATCATTTGCTCCAGGATGGATGACGTGTAAATGATGCCCTACCGTCTATGTTCAGAATGTTGGATTCTCATCGTGTCATTTACTCGAAATTGGTAGGCCTTGCCATTTCGACTCCAATTTGTATGGTGAATTGTATTGCTGTTGTATTGCACTCGAATATGTAAGGATATTTATTTGCGATAAATTTTGACTCGAAAGTGGTAGGGAACGCGTTCCCTACCCATTTCTACTCGAATTACAATGAAGAATGGAAATGCATACATATTTGAGTCAAATGTGGTAGGGCACAACATTTCGGGTCACAAGTGGTAGGAAGTGAATAAACATACAATTTCGACTACAAATGGGTAGGATAAAATCTCCTACCCATTTCGACTCAAAATGGGTAGCTCAAAATGGGAAAAGCCACCCTACCCATTTCGAGTCGGTGGGTAGGGAAAACCCCCTACCCAATTCGACTCGAAATGGGTAGGGCCATTTTCGACAAGGGGGGTCGAAATGAGATTTTTTCAATCTCGAAAGATCTCGAAAAAATCGAAATGAGATGTCAAGGGTCAATTTTTTATTATATTTTTTTCCCAAAAACACAATGTACACACTATTGCGGCCTATTCTGATATCATAACATAAGATGGCGGTGATTGGAAGTGATTTCCATAGTTGTTCCAGAGTTGACGATTGTGCTGAAAATTAACATTCTCGTGCCGTGTGAAACTCCATTATTATTGATATGTGGTTAGTTAGCGGCCTCTTCGGGATCTAGAGCTATGCAATTCATTCTTCACCGAGCTGCCCATGTCCTTTTTCAGTGAGCTAATCTCGGGAAGCTCTCTGGAAAATAATTGTATTTGTATTTGCGAATATTTTTAAATGAACTAGAGATAGAAAAAATTGCACGATAGACGACTTACAAGTTAGTTCTACTTAATTCCACTTCATTCTTCATCGACTGTTTCAGATCCTTTCTCATTGAAGCAATCTCACGGACGAGCTCGCTGAGCATTAATTTAAGTGTATGTATCCCGCACATAAAGAACTGACCTGTTATCTCTCATGCATTCCTTCACCGTGTCTCTCATTGAAGTGTTTGCAGTGTTGTGTGCTTCATTAGCCTTTGATGCGAGTGCTAAAAGTACTCCATTACTCCAGAGCTGTCGCGATTTAGTAAATAAATTACCGAGTCGAAGCTGTGCATTATCCTCACGTTCTCTCTCCCGTGCGGCAAGATCGAGAGCTGCCTAAACGAGTCTACTATATATATATTTTTTTGCACAGCATTGAAAACTGTACCTTGCACATCCGAATAACCGTCAAGATATCGGGGTATTTTGAGGATGAGCTGCCTCTGCTCTGTTGATCGTTAGGCTGAGAGTCTTCAGTTGCTCCAACGTCTACTGGTGCCGTTGCATTCGGATTACTCATCTTGTAAACTAAATGACGAACATTAAGACGAACATTACGAACATTATTATGCGCTAGCTCATATGTAAACAATTGGATGCTTAACCGATTGATACGTATAACTAATTCTCGACAAAATAACTCAACATATTTATTAGCATGAGCAGCCTTAGCTCGGTTGTTACAATATATACAATGTATTCGAGAACTTCAAAACGGGGGATTATAATTTAAATTAAGATCACTGTAATCTTGTAATTTGGTGTTATGTTTATTTACGTATGGGTTAGTAGGCGGAGGGATCATCACGTGAAGGAGTCTTCCTATGGGGGAGCGAACTCTTCTATTTCGAGGGGTGCTAGTAACTGAGGTGCTAGTTACAGAGTTTGGAGCGGCCTAGCCTGATTTGGATCGGGTGAGTGAGTATTACGAGTGTCAAAATTGGAATGTGCAAATGATGCCGATTTGTGTTTAATAGGTAAAGCTGCCTTGACGGGGTCGAATCCGCAATTCCTGCGAGGAATTGTATGAATGAGTGATGGGCGCTGTCTATATTCGTATACACGTTTCACCGGGGCGAATGGTGCATGTCTCGAGATATGAGGGTGAGCCGCCTTGGGGATCGTAACACTTTCAGAGTCGTCGCAATCCATATTCTGATTCATTGCGAGAGTGTTGCGGTCGATGCTGGTAAACATAGAGAAGCCTCTTTCTCTCTGTAGTCGTCTTCTGCAATGTTTTTATTGTCATTGTAAACTTTAAAGTTAACTTGTAATTGTGTAATCGACAGGTAACTCACATTGCAGTTTCACCGGATGAGAAATGAGAGACAACAATGAGTCTTCCGACCTTTCGATCGCGTTCTTCGTATACCTTTCCACCCCTTACATAGATGCGCATATCATTTGTTACAGTGTCCAGTAACTAAAATAAAAAGGTTAATTCATATTTCTTACGATGATCTGTCACCTTGTCAATGTGCTTGCTCTGTGCAAATATTTCACTAGTTTCGAGTACGATGTAATTTCCGATTGTCCCAATGTGGACCATCTTAATGCGTCGAATTTTAATGCTCCAAACAAAAAAAAGGGGGTACCTCGGTAGCAGTCTGTGGCAGAACGATCAGAACATCTGTGTGGGGATGGATCGGAGAATACGATAGTCTGTCCTTTGTATATAGGGTTTTGTTTCCATTTGGAAAGCATGAGCTGACTATGATTCCGGGATAGGTCTGAATTTTAAATCCTTTTTTTTCTGCGTATAATGAATTTCGCGAACCTGTTCGAGGGCACATTGAGCTGCCTGACCCACTTCTTTGCTTTCGACTACCATCACGATTTCTTCCAACTTCATGTTGTGTTCACATTTCGAGCGGGAACAGGCAAGCTTCGCCAACAGTGTAGCCTGAAGATGGAACATACTCATTTATTGTATTATTCCCAAACAAAAAAGAGAAACAACGTACCAGCACAGTAGCCTCTGCGATGCTTCGTTCGCGTCTGCCTATGACGATCACGTCAAAATCTCCGCATTCGTCGAAGAAGTTTTCATTCATTGACGAGTCCTTATCACGCTGCGCTGCGGCGCTTCCGTGTGATTGGAAGTTTGATATAGCCGCCTCTGTGTCCTCCTCTATTCCGTGCATCATCTGGGTGCCAGACATCATGACCTTTGCAAAGCTGCCCATTGGGCCGAGTGGTAAGGTCGATCCTTGGATCCTCAAACATTTCTGATCTGAAAAATATACAAATTAGTATTCTTGAGAATATTCCAATCCTACTGGTTCGCAAGAATAATTAGAGCGTTCTACCTTGTTCCAAAAACTTTCCTTCCGAAATGAGCAAAACATACTGCCAACTGCAGGGATCGAACCTGCGGTCTTCGCTTTACAAGAGCGACGCCTTGCCTCTAGGCCAAGCTGGCATGGTATTCATGCACTTACAAAGCGCACAAGCGTAAATCAAGTTTTTGAAAACATCACTAATAGTTACAAAAAAATAGAACGGTTCTCATGAGCCGACGAGACAAAATACTCTCATGTCTTGAACGTACACTTAAAAATACACATGAAAATAGCACAAGTGTAGGATAAAAACGGTTTATTACGACTATTTAGGAAAACAATTACTTTCACACGAATAAAGCAACAAATGTGAGGGTTCACGTTGAACAGATAACATTATCTTACTAGCATTATTAAAAATAAATTTAGAATAATTGGCCCGACTGACACCTACCAATTGGCTCATAACCAACAAGCTTCCTATCACACCACAACGAACTATAAAAGGGCTTAACTTTAGAACACAAATTACACAGATCACATGATAACAAAGGACAATGAATCAAAAGGAGCATAGCAACAACCTACATTTCTCATCTCACTATCAACCAATCATCCTCCTATCGCCCACGGAGCTCCGCCCGCTCATGCAGCAGCTGCAGCCTACTCCTTTCTCTTGGCTGCTGCTGCCCGCTTTCTCTTCTCGAGTCGTTCCTTCGCTAATTGCTTCTCCATAATCACTCTATCTTGATAAGCACGAGCCTGGAAATACAGTATTAGTTTAGAGGATAATGTTTATAATTAAATTACTTTAAAATATGTAAAATAGCAATACCTGTTCGCGAGTAAGCTCCGTGGGTCTTGGCTTGCACACATGACAGAAATAGTTCCCACTAGGCACCTTCTTCGTTCGAGGGAAAATGCAATCCACGTGTTCCCATCTCCTGTAAAAAACGATGTAATTATATTGGAAACAAATTCATTATCTGCCTTGAGCATTTTTCTGCCTTACACTAGTGGATACACGTACTCAATAAAATTGAATTGCCCCCTTCCTCCTATTTCCAGTTATGTACAACCATCACACATTTGTCACATTCACGCCTCGGGTGTGGAATAGGGATGACTCGACAAGAAATGACTCTCCTCATTTCACACACTATCTCGCCTCGCTGACGGATGAGAGAGTGTGTGAAATGAAGAGACCATTTCTTGTCCAGTCATCCCTAGTGTAGAAACCACATTATTTCCAACTCACAAAATGCATTGATCACACTGCACCATTTCCTCTCCATCATCTGCCTTCGTACCGCAAATGCAGCTAATCTCCCACTTCTCGCTGTCACTCTCCTCACCGGAGTCGGCCGAAGGTGCGGTCGCTGCAGCAGCTGCAGAAGCTGCGGCTGCAGCCGTATCCACCTTCTTGGAACATATCAAATTATGAAATCCACACATAGTAGGAAAAGCTCGTCGAAAACGGTCTAAAATTGGGACACGTTTTTGATGTATTTATCAAAAACATGTCCGGATTTCAAAGATTCATTTCCAAACATTTTCATGAATAATGTACCTTCTGCAATTCGATGAGAGGTTGAGAATGATGAGGAGGAGAGGTGGAAGAGAGTGGCTAAAAAAATACAGATTTTTTTGTAGATTTTCTTAAGAAAATTGTAGTTGAACAGCAAAGCAAATTAACGAAACCTCTTCATTTTCATCTTCTTTCTCTATCTTCACAGTCGTTTCCTCCGGAAGCTCATTTGAGTCCTCATTGTTGATAGTGGCTCTCTGGAATTTCAAACTGTTCATGCCACTATCCTTTGAAAGCCTACTCTTAATAATTTATGTGACAGTATCTTGGCTAGAGCTCGAGATATGAGCCGCCGTCTCTTCATTTCGCGCACTCTCTGGTCCTCTGGTCAACCGGGCGAGAGAGTATGCGAAATGAAGAGACGGCTACCCGGATTGGAGGGTGGATCCCGGATTGCGCACTCTAATGCACAAACCTCGCTGACTTCTTCCTCCACCTTCACAGCCTTCTCTGCCGGAAGCTCATTTGAGTCCTCATTGTTGGCTCTCTGAAATTCCAATAATCATCCGATCAGTAGTATGCTTCTCCCGTGATCGTTCGACAAATAGCAATCAAGTAGGTATCAATCTTTTTTAACTTCCCAGAAACACTCGAAACAACTACCTTGTTCAAGAAGAATCGTTGGAGCTCGCAATCTATCGCCGCCTGCATGTTCGAATCGCACGCGCATCGCACGCGCATCCCTGCGCCGGCTGCGGCGCCGCTTGCCAGCCGCCCTCCAGCTTGATCGACACCGGAAGATGATCAACACATCTTCATAACTACCGGGCCGGTAATCAGACCACTATATATAGATTACTATATATAGACTATATATAAATATATTTTCAAGTGAACCAGTTATCAGACTACATATCACGTTCGGGGGGTTCAAAATACCCCTGTCAACTGTGATTTTCACTATCTGACCACTATATATTTTTCGTCCCCGGATGGTAATGAAAATGCACCTAAAGCAGCAATTAATTTTGAGGTGCAATTCACGGCTCCACAAACGCATGAGAGCAATTAGTTTGGTTGATACACCGAGCAAAAAAAAAGAGTTAGGTAAAGGTAAAATAAAAGAAAAGTGAACTCATCATGCTTTTCCAGTGCCTTCGTAGCTTTGATCATGACATGCAGCTGCAATCCGCACTGAACCACCTCAAGCTTTGCGTTAGGCTTGCACGACCTGAATTCATTTGTTTGCGAAAAAACAACAACAACAACAACAACAACAACAAATAAACTACCTTCTCAGACACTTTGTAGCATCTTGAGACTGCCTCGCGTCGATGAGATACTTGACGCCGTCCTTTTCCATGAGGAAAGTGTGATCATTGAGAGAACCCGGCACGAGGTCTCTATTAGGACATTCCCTCTCCCGACACACTTGTCCGAGAAGTCTGTAATGGTCAAGACAGACGAACAATCGACCGCCTCCCTCAGTCATATATGGTCATTGGATACGAGCCAATTTTTTGCACATTTCTAATACGAATCCACCCGAGAGCATCATATAAATAATTGCTGCCCGTGAATTAGTACAATACGAGAATTACGCTTAATTCGTGTTTTATTTAATAATTCCCTTACTCAGCAACGTAGGCTCCTGCCTCCACCGGCGCGGTGGCCACCAGTCCGAAGACGCGCGGTTGCACGAGCAGTTGCCGGACGACCGGGCGGATTCTGACATTGTGACTTCTCTCTCTCTCTCTCTCTCTCTCTTCGTCTCTTCATTTCGCACACACTCTCGCCTCTTTGGCTGATGTGAGAGTGTGCAAAAAGAGTGGGTGGATCATGATACCTGAGTTCGGCGACGACGTCGGAGGGGTCAGACGACTGGCGAACGACGGAGACCTTCACAGCCTTCACTGCCGGCTGTTGCCCATTTGCATCGTTGATATTGGTAGTGGCGATCTGGAATTGGAACAATCGTCCAGTCTACAGATAAACAATTATGATACTGGCTCGGATGACCAATACAAGAGTAGTATTAGTCTTCATTCAACGATGATCATTCGACCTAGTATCGTATAAAGTGAGTGGAAAACCATCAAACCTCTTCTTCTTCCTCTATCTTCATCACTTTCTCCGCAGGATGCTCGCTCGAGTCTTCATTGATCATTCGTTTCTGTAATCACAATAATCATACACGTACATCAGTGGTCCGTTAGTGCCCGCGATTTTTCTTTGCAAACACCGAAAACTGCAAACTTCTGATCTTCTTAAAGGACAAGTTCTCGGGTTTCGAGGGCTTCATCATCAATCACAAATGCCAGCGAAACAATTACCTTGCCGGGACAATTGACAGCTAATTCGTCCATCCTTCGAACAACTAAACAAAGCGTATTGCATAACGTGGGCTTTACTAATGAGTGCTCAATACAAATACTTTCTCGCTGTCAAACGTCATTTCTTCTAATTCAGACATTAACCAGGAAAAGATATTTATTCCGGCAAACGCGACGAAATAACTTAAGGCTCAAACGATTCCGTTTATACAAAGAAGTAGTTCAAAAAGTGGAGAATATAAATATCATTCGAGTAGAAAGGAATAATGACGTCGTTTAGTGGTCTCAATTCAGAATGGAATAAATTGTCACGAATATACAATGTGAAAAATGAAGCAAGATTATCATCAAACGCAGCAACGTATACAATATGAGAGCGAGTACCGTATTCTACTAATGTGAACCTACAGCAGTCTACCGTAATCACAAATCGATATCTACCGTAATCACCAATAGATATCTACCGTAATCACTGTCCCTCTCTGCGTCCCATCGTTGCCGTCATCGTCAACGTCGCCATCGGAATGAATGACGTGAAGAGGCCGTCCCGCAGCCAGCACGCGAGCTCGTCCATTCGATCTGCAATTTCAAAAAAATCTGAATTCAGTGCGTTCAGTCTTCCCCGATTGACAAGGGACAGAGGCAATTTGAAACATCTATAACACGTCGAACAATAATCGCATTTCCCGAGCCTTTTGTGATTGTTCATTGTCTCGCAAAGGAATACTTTCTCCAAATATCCAGCGACATTCCAGTTTCGCAACTCACTCATCTCCACTGCCTCCATCCGATGCAGCAGGTTCGCCACGATGAGAGCGACATGCACCAGCGTAATCAGGACGGGAATGGCGTTGGGAGTGTTCAGACCTGCGTGGGGAGACATTAATGCTTCAAACTTCTTCAATAGTTGGCCCGGAAATACTAGTGATGAATAGTGAGTGGAGTAAATACAGACAGCGGTAAGGAGAGGCTAGTAGTCGATGCGATAATACAACGAGTGATAATCGAACTCCTCAACCACTAGCTAGACTATGAGAGCGCGTTGAAACCTCGAACAATCTACTTATTTTTCGATTTGATCTCCGACTAGAAGGTGGCACGTTACCAATCTCTAATTTCATCAAAACTACTGCACTCGCACTGCAACCGCGATTCACATGATAGGTTCACTCTCGAGGTACGCCTAATACTAGCAACTCCAAGTGCTAGCATTTTAACGATGTATACATGCGAGAGAATAAAAATAAACAAATTGAGGAGCTCCGGTTCCAAGTTTCCAGCGCGTTTGGCGAAACTCGAGAGCGAACCTCTCAGGTGAAATGCGGTTGCAGTGCGAGGGCAATAGTAGTGATCAAGCTAGAGCCATCTTGTCATCGGAAAATCCAAACGAATTTCTCGCTCACCAGGGAAGGTGAAGAGCGCGTATCCTCCCACGAGGGAGACGAGCGAGGCGACCGAGAGGTAGGCGAGGGCCGAATCTGACGGAGCAGAATATTGATAAATGATTACGGTATTCCGGGTTACTGTACGTTGGTACGGCACTTTTTTTATCAAATGCAGTGCCATGTGCAAATTATTCGACTCCACGAAGATTACCATGAAACGATTTCACTGCGAGCCGCTTATTGGGCCAAAAAAGAGCCGAAACTTCGGCAATCAGAATTGACGATTCAGAAGACAGAATGTCGTTCAGGCCTTCCTTACTTACTTACCGAGCGGCAGCATGCCGACCCAGACGGCGCCCGCGACCGCTGCGACCGTGCTGTAGGTAAGGAGCACGTACGTCCTGAACGATAATTCATGAATACCACGCCCCGATCGCGCACAAGCTTCATCCCTAATTCACATCCATCAAAAAAGGCCCGCTCGTTCCCTTTTATCACTGAATAAGGTATTCCGCGCGTGGCAATCGCGCTAGGCTCCGCCCCCCCCCCCCCTCACCCGTAAGCTGCGGTGGCATCTCTGCACTCGTTGTCCCTCAGGGCCGCATGCAGCAGCGTGCCGGGTGTCGTGCCCAGCCGCAGCACCGCCGCGCAACGGGGCAGGTCGAGCGACGACCACTCGAGGGCGTCTGCAATTTAGTCATTTGTTTTTTTTTTAATTGTAGGTGATTGTGTAAATGATAAGAAATATTGTGAAGTAAAATAATGTTCCGCCCTAATAGCGGCTATAAAGAGACGAATTCTTCTCTGATTCAAGAGCAATTGTGAATTGACGAAACATTGAACAACAGTAGAGGATGTGCCATTCCCTCTATATTCTTTCCCTATTCCCCTAATAGATGCTTGTTTAATGCTAATTATTGTCAATTAATTAATTTCATTTAAACATTAATTGTTAATTATTAGAATATTCAAATTATAATAGTTGACACATTAAACCGTTCCGCGCCCCACCGAACCATTCCTACTTTACATCCTGTATTTACCCTGCAGGATCGTAATTTATCGTTCCGCTTTGATAGTCGAGCATTTTCTTGTATTTTCGTCAGTTCTCGTGTGGCGTTAGATCGTTGCCGCCGGTTCTCGTCGTGTTCTCTTCTGTTATGGATGCTACAAGCTTATAAAGCAATTATTACGACTTCCTCGCTCGTGCTCTCTACATTGCATGGGATTGTGGTTAGTTGTGGAGGACAAGGTCTAATAATTAAGTGAGTTTACTTGTTCTGCATTATCTTCTTGTTTTCCTTTTGTTGTCTTCTTGAGTTCGCGTGATTAGCAAGTGGCAAACTGTGCCTGGCTGATCGCAACTAGTGGTATTAGTGGCAAACCGTGCCTGACCGCTGAGAATTAGGCGCAAACCGTGCGCATCGCAAACTGTGCGTGATGACTGCCAACCGGGCGTTGTGTATTGCCAGATCGTCCGGAGGTTCTCTCGGACTGGGGATTTGTGCAAGACATTGCGTCTGGAAGGTTACAAAGGAAGGATTCCCTCCTATTACGTCACTTGTTGAGTTGAACCGCCTTTGGAAGTGGTGAAACGGTGTCGTTTTCGGAGTGGATATCTTAACATGGGGGCCAAGCCAAGTTCGATTCACGGTGACTGGTTGGAAAGCAGCTGTTCGATGGAGGCAGTAGGGCATACCTTGTAAATGCTTATCCTGGCTGGTATCGTTGAAGTGAAATTGATTGAAATTTGAACAAGCACGCATATAAATTTGGAGTATACTCGGGTCGACGAGACAGAGAACCCGATCGACCGAGGAAAGGTGATCGTTGTGGTGGTATTAGGCATTAATTTTCCAGTGGTGATTATTATTGTCAGTGTGTTGATGGAAGGATCGTGGAGTGTGTTGAATAAGTGGCTGTTTCGCTGTACTCGCACAGTGTAACTCGATTGTGTGGAGTATTCAGATGATTATCTCGTAGAATGTGGATTAAATGGAGTGTGTTTAACAGCAGTAAAGAGTGTGTTGACTCTTTGAAGAATCGTGATTTCGCAATATTGTGTTTTGAGGATCAAGAGTGCCGAATAGCTCAATGGAGGGTGTAAGTAATCCCACATTGGAGTGGACTCGAGTTTCAGAGTGTTGATAAGGACAGTACTGATAATTAATAAGGTGATGCTGTAGGGGTTGCGAACCAAGTGTTGGTCGGTAGACAAGCCAGCCTGTGTGTGGTGGGGTTGCGCACCTAAAGGGTGATCGTTGAACAAGCCAGCCAGAGCGTGGTGGGGTCGCACATCATGAGGAGTTCGGGCAATAAGTATAGAAGGTTTTACGCCAATTAATTCAAAATGGGTTGAAGTGCGAGAGTCGGGTGTGTGTATCCCGTATTGCGAAGACTATGAGAGTCAGGAGTGAATTGTGATGTAACGTGATGAAATGCGAGAGTCGGATATGTTAATCCAGTGTTGTGAAGACTGTGGGAGTCAAGAGTGAACTGCTAGTTCAGCAAGTATGTGAGGCATCTGGCGATGCGATGAAAGTAAAATGATTGAATGACGAAGATGGAGTCGTTGAGAGCAATCAGTGCTCAATATACTGTGCCTAGTGTTGTCGGTTGTGGAGGAGTCCAGTCAAAACGGAACCGTTTTGAGTGTGTGATAGTTGATTGGTAAAACGGAATCGTTTTGAGTGCGGACAATCTCACTTAGTGATGTTGTGGAAGGCAAGATCCTGTAAATTCGAGTTGGGTTATGAGCTGAAGAGCATGATCTGTTAAAGGAGCGTTGATCCGGAAAAGGATGATGAATGAATTGAATAATAGTTATTGTGATTCGCATAAGTAAAGGGCGTTAGCGAATGGGCAGATGGTCAGGTTGAGAGCAAATCAGGCTCAAGATACATGTACCAGCCAAGGCAATTGACGGAAGTTGCGAACCAAATGGTTCAATAGATTTCGTTTCAACCTGATATGAAAGCAGGAAGGGCTTTGTGATTCGGAATGTTTCTGAATGAATGAAGAGTGATTGTAAGATGAGAAGTGATAATGAAGAGATCACATCGAAATAATGGAATGCAGCCAATCTGATCGATTGGAACGTACCAGTGAATGATGAAATCATGAACGAGAGCAACTACATCGTGGTCAAGGACAACGGCATCGTCATCGTGTTCGAGTGCAACGGAAATTCGTCCAAGAATTTCGAGCACACGCAATAAGTGGAGAACGACAAGAAGAATATATCTCGTGAGGACACTCGTTTAAGAGGACGGGGGCGAGTAGAGGATGGAGAGAGGGCGAGTAGAGGAATGGTAGAGGATGTGCCATTCCCTCTATATTCTTTCCCTATTCCCCTAATAGATGCTTGTTTAATGCTAATTATTGTCAATTAATTAATTTCATTTAAACATTAATTGTTAATTATTAGAATATTCAAATTATAATAGTTGACACATTAAACCGTTCCGCGCCCCACCGAACCATTCCTACTTTACATCCTGTATTTACCCTGCAGGATCGTAATTTATCGTTCCGCTTTGATAGTCGAGCATTTTCTTGTATTTTCGTCAGTTCTCGTGCGGCGTTAGATCGTTGCCGCCGGTTCTCGTCGTGTTCTCTTCTGTTATGGATGCTACAAGCTTATAAAGCAATTATTACGACTTCCTCGCTCGTGCTCTCTACATTGCATGGGATTATGGTTAGTTGTGGAGGACAAGGTCTAATAATTAAGTGAGTTTACTTGTTCTGCATTATCTTCTTGTTTTCCTTTTGTTGTCTTCTTGAGTTCGCGTGATTAGCAAGTGGCAAACTGTGCCTGGCTGATCGCAACTAGTGGTATTAGTGGCAAACCGTGCCTGACCGCTGAGAATTAGGCGCAAACCGTGCGCATCGCAAACTGTGCGTGATGACTGCCAACCGGGCGTTGTGTATTGCCAGATCGTCCGGAGGTTCTCTCGGACTGGGGATTTGTGCAAGACATTGCGTCTGGAAGGTTACAAAGGGAGGATTCCCTCCTATTACGTCACTTGTTGAGTTGAACCGCCTTTGGAAGTGGTGAAACGGTGTCGTTTTCGGAGTGGATATCTTAACACAACCAGGCCTTTTTGTGCCGCACAAGGGACACATAGAAAAAGTTAAAAGTGAAGGTACCGTGCTTTGTGCGAGACCTCTACTAGGCTCTGTATTTTGGTGATGGGCTATTAATTGGTAAACCTCCTGCGCTCCTTGCCTCACCTCGCTCCTCATCATCCACCACGCCCTCGTCCTCTTCCACCTCCTCCCGCGCCGCTTCCTCCTCAATTTGCCGAAGCTCCGCTCCCTCGCCGTCTCCTAAAGTTGACCGTGTGATTAAGGCTTCAAAGTAGCTATGCAAGAAGTCGACTCTTCTTTTCACACACAAATCATTGATATGTAATAGAGTAGGAAATGCGGGTAATCACACCCTCACTTCACACACTCATTCACCAATGCAACATCGTTCAGTTCGATTCGAAACTTAAAAATGCTCTCACACATTTGGGACACAATTGTGTCCCAAACTTTTCTCTCCCTCTCATTCAGTGCAAATCGACCGCGTTGAATGGAGGCGAGTAGGAATGGGACACAAATGTGTTTGGGACACAATTGTGTCCGAAAGTTTGGAAACACAATCGTGTCTGAGACAGTCCGTTGGACATAAAATGCCATCCCTAGTACTCGTACTTTGAGCTATTAGAGAGCCTGTGAAAGGAAGAGATGACGACAATACTCTACCCTCTCCCCCTTCCACATCGGTGGGCGGCGGTTGGACGAAGAGGAAGTAGATGGGTAGGAAGTAGAGCACGCCAGCGGAGCGGACCGCCAGCAGCCACGGGGTGGTACGGTCTGAAAAGGCAATAATATAAGCAAAGTAGCAAAAATAGCAACAACAAAAGAGAATTTGGAGTCGTCACGCAACCGGGTGGTCAGGTCTGAAAAGGCAATAGTACAAGCAAAGTAGCAAAACCGTTTTATAAAAACATTTTGTAAGTGCAAGTGTATAATAGCCCGGGTTGAGGAGCAAAAAGTGAGTTATGTTTTGAAACCCGGGTATTTTATGCTTCGCAGTAGGTGTTTGGCTGCTTCGACCAACCTCCCAGATACGCCTCCAACCAGTGCAGCGTCCACACCGTCGTCACCGAGCAGCACGTGATCGCCAGCAGCGACAGGAACTGAGAAAGAAGATCAGAGGCAATACTTGCGATGTTTACGGTCTTCTTGTGGCAATGTAAACTAAAACAGTAAGCAAAACGGGAACATCTTCAGTTCACACACACACACACTAGCCCCCGTTCGAGCATTGAGTGTGCAGAAAGTATATGAATAACGTCCCGAATATCAAGGGCCGTGGCTTCGAACGGTAGAAAGCGTGCGGCAGCGTGTGAAAAGTTCTCACTGAAAACGCGCGCACACTGCGAATAAATCACCCTGATCAGGGGCTGAACGCCGTATCATACTCGTGGCATCAATCGCAACATGAAGTAGCGTGGCCACGACAGCGGGAAAGTGCGCGGCAGCGTGTGGAAACGCTTGAACTCCGTAATTAATCACCCTGATCAGGGTCTGGATGCGTCCGCGGCAGACGTGCACGACGAAGAGCATCGGCGGGAAGAAGAACGTCAGCGCCACGCCCATGACCGCTGCAAATAACGAGAAATTTGCATTAACACGGAGGAAAATACGGGAAATCGTCTCTTCGTTTCACACACACACTCTCGTCACTCTGACCGGTGAGTGAAATGAAGAGACGATTACCCTAATTTCAAGCTCTAGTTGACAGGCGGGCTCTTCTGCCAGAAGACAAGAATGGGTAAAAAATAGCAGACTAAGTGGACAACGAACAGTCATAACGAAATGTGGCTAAGGATGGCTTTTATGTTGTTTGGTCTGCTCTAGGTTTTGGGCGTTCTGGGCTTCTGGAGTGGCACCGGTGGCTTACGTTTCGATGCAATGAAGAGGGCGGGTGCGCCCAGTGCCAGCGCGAGTAGAAGCATCCACATCAACCTGCAATTCAACCAATTTAGACGTTTACTCACTAAAAATAGTTGAAAAACGACTACAACGTACATGGCGCCCAACGATGTTTCGCGGTCTGTTCGGGAGCTCCGGTCGGCCGGTCGAGGAGCTGCCCTGTGAAGCGCGTGATCAATTTAGCAATGCAAATGGTGAACAACGACGGGATAAACGGTGCACAAAGAGGAAAACGGTGATTGAAAAGTTCGAATCTCTGCGAACGGAACAGCGAAATCAAACTGTTTGAAGGCACGATTTCTCGATTTACTTTTTTTTTACAACATTCTACTCTCCGCACAGAGAAAGTTTCGGTGAAAATCAGTCGAATAAACGGAAATCTAACGTAAAAAGGGAAATAAACAGGAAACGAGCGGGAAAATCAACGAGCGGGAAAAAGAAATTCAAATTCGAAAAATGGCGCGAAAGTTTTCCTCTCTCGATCAATATCGTACAGTTACAGTAGACTAGCGTTTTTGAATGCGATTTTTACTACCGTAATTTGAATGATGGCCTTTTTTAGTAGAGATAATTTTTCAATATTACTATTTCGTGCTTTGAAATAAATGGCGTTACGTGGCACGCTTTTCTGTATGTATATCTTCGTGTATCAATTTACGTACAATGTGTGATCAATCAACAACAGTAATTCAGAAACCGTAGAACACTTCATGCAGAAGGGAAGTCGCACACGGCAAAAGCGAGGGAACTACGCAATCAACCTCGAGTGGGGGAGGGATCGGGAGAGATCAAAGATCAGAGATTGCATTCGACCTCGGATGGACCTTCCGTGTAGCTCGTGTGTGTATCTGAAATTAACTGATTCAGTCAAAGATCAAAGATCACATTTCCGTACCCAATTCGACACTTCTCTCCACATCACTTGCTTCGTACGAGTAGACAGTGCAATAATCGACAGACACTGTAAAGATCAAAGATCAAAGATCGACAGTGAAATTGTTCAACCTTCGGAAATGTCCACATCACGTTCGCTCTTGGGCACAGAATACACCGTCATATCAGCAGCCACCGAGTAGTCTTCATCTTTAATTATCGATTGACAGGTAGGTCCAGGGAGGTCCTTCCTTACTCTCCACTAGTCCCTCATCTACCGCTGCCACAGTGACATCTGTCTGAGAAGGAGAGAGGCAGTAAGAAGTGATGTCGGCTCCTCAAATTAATTGGATATTATTGACAATGATGATTCTTCCTGCTTACGGTCAGTAATAGCAGCATCCTTGCGGTAGTCCTCAATCGGACAAGTAGTCGTAGAATCGATATCTCCCGTACGGGTCGTGATACAAGTGTATTCCACCACTAAATAGTTACAGTACTCTACAGTATCTACAAACTACCGTACTCGACTGAATAGACTCCTTCTCGTAGTATTTAGGATGGTCGAGCGAATTGAACGTGACGCCGGTGAAGTCTGATAGTGTATTGGTTGTGATCCGGACCTATCACCCGTCATCAGTGAGTTCGATCCCGGTTGCGATCGTCGGAATGTTTTGCTTACCGACGGGAATCGGCATGAAATCGGCCAATTTGTCGAGTGCCTCAATCGAATCCATTGCAACTGCTTTTCCTTCAGAAGAAACGTAGAAGTATGTGGGACCTGAGATGAAAAGAGTACGATATTCCCAAGTCAGTTTACGATTCTCACATTCAACTTCGAGTTCGCTCTTTTCATTGTCAGAGTAGATGCTATTCAGCTCATCAGTTAGGTCCTCCATTGATGAATACTCCATAGTAGCCGATCCAGTGTAACCAGTAGAGGCAATCGAGATACTGTAGATGGTAAGGAGAGGGGTACGGTAGGTCAAGTCGACTACCTCGAGACAGCTCCAGTAGAAACCTCGTCCATTGCAGTCATCTCGACCAGGGCTGTAATTATTAATATATTGAATACCGTAATCTATCGTATCCTCACATTCCTCTCCATCATCATCTTCTTCCAACTGCATTCCATCTAATCTTTGCTGGGCATCAAACACCGATTTGAACTCTTCAAACTGCTCCGAATGGGCCGTAGAAACATCTGTAATGGAAGACATTACGGTATTGATTAAGGATACGGTATCGATACACTTCCCGGGATACGGTAGGTATCGGGGACCTTCACCCGGGGAACCGAGATCCCAGGTCCCAGGATCCGGAAGGTATCGGGGATCCTCACCATGGGATTCCGATTCGACGAGACTCATATTGTGAGTGGGAGAGAGGGGAACCGCTCACGACGAGAGACGAGGAATGGAGTGAGGAGAGAAAAGAGAAGGAGGGAGGGGAGGAGGGGAGAAGAAAGAGGGAGAAGGAATATGTAAAAGCAACCTCATTTCGAGTTCACTCCGCAAGATTAATCGATTTTTGCAGATTGCAGTACTTCAATCAAATTAATAACGAAATCATTAAAATATATTTTCGAAACATTATTTTACCGGTAATCGAAAGTAAATATACCGTAGTACAACGAAAGTCGAGATTTATAAATCTTCTTACAATTAGCACTGAACATTATGAACAACAAGTAAACTTCTTCGGCATTTGAAACCTAATAGGTCGCTAATTTGTGGCCAATCAGGTAGAATCGAGAGATTTCTTCACCCAATAGGTCATGAATTAGTGTACTATTAGGTTTGAAATGAAGGAGTTACGATAAAACAATGGGGTCTATTATGAGGGGCCGAGAGCTTTCCGGGTTTGCAACCAAGCCCCGCCCTTACATTTAGATCATTCTAAACAGGTGATTACTAAGCATCCTTATCAAATGATCATCCTCTCCTTACGGGGAAGGAACGACTATTATTCTGATGCCAGTAGTCATTCTGCTGATGCGTCCATTGCTCGTATTGGGACAGTCGATACGACAGGTGGTCGATTCTGCAGTTTGGAAATTGGAAGATATGCGTGCTTTTGGAAGAAACAATCCTTGTTACAGTTCCCCCGATTTTTTGAGAACTCAACCCACTAGTGTTGACCTGCTTATATGAAATTACCGGGGGTTTCGCGAAAAATCCAAGAATCGCACTCAATGCCAGAAATGTTTGCATTATCAGTTTGACAATACGATACCATACATTTTCATTCCTACCGGGCCGGTAATCAGACCACTATATATTTGATGGAATCTGTCATCAGAACGCAATATATCCTCTATAAAATCAGTTTTTAAAGGGAGTCGGCAACCAAAAAATAAACATGTCTCATTTATTTGTTTCATATCCCTTAAGCATATGCCAAAATATTAAAAAATATAATTAAGTATTTAACGAGAAAACAATTTATTTATAACTTGCAAGTACTATGATTACGGTCGCTCTCGCATCTTGTTGAAAAGTATACTGTAACTGAAAAGTATACTGATATCGACTTTTTCGCCAATGAACACCACTGGGTTTTCATCAAATATGTTGTGTTTTCGGGTTTTTTCGGGGTTTTTTTCTCGCTATTTTTCACTTTTTTTGATACTCTCTTCTTTTCCTGGCCACGGTGTTTATATTTGGAAGCGGTTTCTCGCCGAATAGTCGAGTAGCATTCAGTTTTGCACTTTCTTGAGTCAAGTTTCCCTTTTTATCGTTGATTCTTTTCGGCTCACAAATTTCGCCATTTAAGCCCAACCTTATACGCATTTTACGGTTATTATTATACACAATAATACGCATTTTACCTTCATGATAGGATTTGTGATCGATTTTTAGCCATTTTTGCGCTTTGTTTGATCAATCCGGCGCTGTTAGGTCGTTTCCCGCAAACTCGCTGCCACTCAAACCAGCCCATAGGGTAGTTCCTCAATTTTCTGGCGGTCGAAGGCGACCTGCTGCTGAATTAATGGATGGAGAGGCTGGGAACGTTGCAGGTCTTACTTGCACATCGACAACGGCAAACCAGATCAAATAGCCGTGAGAGAACATTCTCTGAACACAGATATTCTTTACGGAGAGCAAGGCAGCCTCCAAATAGTCAATGAGAAGGCTGCCAACACCAGTCGCTCCGAGGCACGGCGCAAAACTAGCTTAATTTTAGGGAATAGTAGTCGTAGTAGTTGATAGAGGGTACGGATGAACCTAGGCCAGCACTGCAATCGAAAGAACAAGAGAATCTCACACAAAGGAAGCCAAGAGAGAAAAATGGCGATCAATCGGAGCACGCTTTTGGTTGTGAATGGAAAAAGAACGATCCTTAGAGCAATGGATGAACGGCAAAGGTCGCGGACGACTTTGGCAAGCATGCACTCTTTGATAGAAGCTTTCCCTTTCTTTCTTATCCAACACTCAATCGATACTGACACGCGCATGTTCCCCAACTATCACCTCCACTTCCTTATATAAAAGCAACAATAACAAGTTAAAATGTGTGTGTTGGAACGAATAGTCTGTTGAATAATAACATGTGTATTTAACACACAAGAGAGTAAATAGTCACAATTTACCCAACAACATCAACAACAAACGAAATATCTTATGGGTGAGTGAGGTAAGTCTAGACAACAAAACGGCTTAGACGTTAAACTGAGCGACACGCTCGGGCTCGTCCTTCTTCTTGATGGCGTAGTTGTTGGGGGATTCCTTGGCGGCGTTGATCAACTCGTCGGCCAGGCACTCAGCGATCGTCTTGATGTTACGGAATGCGGCTTCGTGAGCTCCAGTGCCGAGGAGCCACATAGCCTGAGATGTAATAAATATTGCGAGCAAAAATACCGGTATGACTATAAAACAAAAGGTTTTCCAATCTCAGTTCTCAGAATGTTCTAACTGCAAGGTACTAAGCTGGGTTTGTTTTCTTCGCATAATAGACGCATAATAAATTAAATATTCAAACCTGGTTGACACGTCTGAAGGGAGCCACGTCGACGGACTGACGACGGACGGTACCGGCGCGTCCAATACGAGTAGAGTCTTCACGGGGCCGACATGATAACGGCGTTGACGAGCACCTGCACGGGGTTCTGAAAAGAAAATTCTTTTGAAGTTTTCTAATAATACACGATTAGGAAGCACAAGCGAATTACAATTTCAGAACGGTTTAACTACAAGGTGCTTTCAGAAAAGAGCTGGGTAACGTTATACAAATTGGAACATAAATATTTATATCTTTGCCGACCTGGTAGCGTCCAGCGGAGTGAGGAAGGTACTTGGTGTACTTCTCCTTGATGGTGATGTAGTCGACAAGCGAGATGTCGGCAACATTGACCTGACAAATATAAATATACATCACTTAAATTTATTTAAATATAACAACAGACCAGTAATATACGCTTAGAATGGTTTAATTACAAGTTTCTATCAAAGCAGGGCCAAACAATTCCTCAAAAATAACCTATGCATACAGCATTTTCCCGCAAAAATCAGGAGATATGAGCCGAAACCAAACCACTGCAAGCGCAAAAGCAATCAAACGTAGTGATAGTCCTTTATAAATTGAGTATTTTCCCCCTGTATCAGAGACATTGGCTTTTTCTACTACTGCATATAATTGAACAGGATGAAAATAACAACAACCAAATAGAAAAAGGTTTGTACTACCTCTTGGAGGTTCCACTTTCCGAAGAGCTTGAACTCGGGAATATCGCTCTCGAGCTCAAAGGCGGGAGCATTGTCCACGGCCTCGTTTACTGCCCATTCGTCGCCAAGTTGGGCTAAATTTAAGAATTTTAGTGTAAGAAATTATAAAAGTCAACGGAATAACGCGAATAACAACACAAATATCAAACGTAACGGTTCACATCCCAGCAGTTATTGCAGGATTGTCAAAACATAGCAGAGAATAGGTCCCTCAAAATGTCCCTCGCATTACGACTTGGCAAACCACAGTAAATGGAGCTCCATGATAACAAACGGTTCAAAATCGAATGGCGAAAAGCGCTTGCACAATGACTTTATACAAAAACATTATCAAAAAAGCTAGCGAAGCAGTGAAAAAGAACAGAAAGTTCAAACAAAATTTCCGCGGAGGCATGGTGTGCCATCCGACGACTAGTGCGAAAAGGCGAGGATGCGAGAGCGACAGTAACCCAAATACACGCAAATTAATTTTATTTTTATTTTGAGTTTTATTATTATTATTTTATTTTATTTTTAATAATTTTTCGGAACAGTAGAGCATATCTTCACATAAATTCGAAGAAGAAAAGAAATTGAGAAATATTAATTTTTGGATGCCGACTCTCTTTAAGCCATTGAATCCCTGATATTTGTGTCAGACCACTTTATGTTTTTCGTTCCCGGTAGGCAATGAAAATGTATGATACGATACTGACCTCGCTCGATCCGCCTCCGCTCGGCCCTGCGACACCTCCAGCTGATACGTGAGAAAGCCGATCCTCAAATTAGGAGCATTATGTGAGTTGTAACTGACAATGAGTCAAGTCGAATCATTAAATTTCACTATCGTTCCCAATGACCTAAGCTGTATACTGTAATGCCATTTCAAAATAATTTCCTCGGACTTAATTAATTTCATAAATGAAATCATTAAAAAAAACCTCTCTTTGAGCTGTTCATTCTCGGCGTAACCGTTCTGGCACACTCTGAAAGACGCAGATAAATGATATTGCCAATTCATTCCGTTAATTTGTTTAATAAAAAAATATCCAGAATAAACGACTGAATTCTCTAAAAAGACCGACATACCCAGTAGAACTTACAATACAATGTCTATTTGCACCTATTCTTCGAAAACAACAACAACAAAAACAAAATGAACCTTCTCAGTTCCGCAGCTTCTCTGTTCAGGGCTTCATTCGCTTTAACAAGCTTTCTGAAATTTAGAAAAAATAATTGCAAATTCAGTATTTGCCTGCTATTGGAACACTATTTTCGTCGAAAAGTCTCATTTTTGGCACAGGCGACGACAGCTCTGAGTGTAGAAAGAATATGCAAAAAAAAACTTCTCTTTTTTTAGCCCATACAACAACCGTTCTAAATGTGAAGAGGGAGGGGAATGAACATGAAAGAAAGGAAAGGATCTTCGAGAAAAGGCTGGGTAAAAAAACAAACAGAGAAGAACCGTGAGCGGGATCGACCAACCTACTCTCCCTGGCATTGGCTTCTTTCGAAACCTTCAATTGAGCAGAGACGAGGGCGAGGCTGCAAGATGCATGGCATTATAAACAATCTTCGTCTTAATTTCTAGTAATAGAACAAGAGACACTATAGTGCACAAGGCTGGTATGTTTAGATGAGTCTAGAAGAGATTCGCTAGCAATATTGTGCTTTACGATTGCAAATACGCACATCCCAATCCCGCCACTGATGATGTTCCTTCATGCAGACCCATTGTCTTGATATCAGAATAAATGTATGTATTGTTCTTTATTCCGGACTTTTTTACATCAAACGTTTCCACAATTGTTTTAAATAATAAAATAAAATATACTTACTCCTTCTTCAGTTTCTCGATCTGCGCAGTCCGCGCGTCTTCCGCCTTCTTCTTGTCCGCGACGATGCCGCTCTTCGTGTCTGAAATAGAGCTATTTTCGAAATTTAAAAAAAAACAAAATTTCTAAAACACTAAAATAAAAAAATATGTGTTGTTTTTCATTCAATGATAATTAAATAAAAAAAGACCCCGATAAAAAAAAGAAACCTGAGCCTGAAAATACGCTGAAGACGGACTTTTTAAAAATAATAATATTTAAAATTTAAATAATTAAATAAATCATCACCTAGAAGTCCCTCGGCTCGTTCCGCGCGCAGCTGCTCCTGGCGGGCGATGCGACACGCGCGCTGCAATGATACAACTCATACATTTTACATTTTACATTTTCATTACCATCCGGGGACCGAAAATATATTTAGTGGTCAGACATTAAAATTCACAGTTAACAGGGGAATTTTGAACCGCCGAACGTGATATGTAGTGGTCTGATAACTGGCCCGCTTAAAAATATAGTGGTCTGATTACCGGCCCGGTAGGTATGAAAATGTATGATACAACTTTCAAAAACGAGCTCGGCCAATTTCCAGCCACCTTTACATCCACTAATGTTAATTGAAATTCCGGTTAGTTATCTTGAGCCGTTCAGGTTCTTCAGCGGCAATGCATAAGTGTGCTTCAACTTTGCGCAATTTTACAGTCGTGTGACGACTGCGCTAATTGTAAGTGCAGCAAACACGTAATAGCAAATACGGCAGTATTTCCTCCCTACCATTCTCATTCCGCTCCACATTCAGAGCTGTTATTACCCGGGCCGAAATTCGAAGAAGTTCCGAAAATACTAAAAAAAATGCAATACCTGAAACTGGCTCTCCGTCTTGGCCAGTTTCTGCTGCAGCTCAACGACCTCGGGTGACGCAGCTGCAGGCGGAGGAGGAGGAGGGGCGGATCGGGTTGAGGGGTGGGCTAAAATGACCGATAAGGAAAAACAGGAATTGGTGTTCCTCCTATTTTTGTCAATATTAATCGCCCGCAAAACGTCTGGGATGAGTGAAAACTTCGAAGGATGGCTGACGGCATATTGCGGACCTAGGTGCCCGAAATGGTTCGACCAAAAACAACCCTAGTTGCCCGACAGCCAAAGCCATCCGACATGACTTTTTGACCACTGATGAAATATCAATAAATTAGCCAACCTGCTCCTCATTGTCCATGGGTGGCACAGTGGTCGCGAGCGATTCCTCGCCAGAGTTCTGCAATGATCGTACTCGAATATTGAGCAACCTCTTCAAACTGGATCAATCCTCCCCCCCCCCCTTTGAAATGTTAACCCTTTTTTTAAATCTTCTTTTTAATAAAAAAAATGTCTCACTCATCTCTATCTATCCTGAATTGCATTTGATATCGATATATATATATTCAGTTGACATTGAGCTCCACTTTTAATTAATCTCATCCCTCATCCATCCTTGCGGTTTAGAACCCCACTTCTCCCAGTATTTACAAACCTGCGACTCCTTCTCCACGCCGGTCGCTTTCCCTCTCTTCTGGTGTAGTACAACGACGCTGGGCGAGGGCGAGCGGGGAGGAAGGGAGGCAACGGGAGGGGCCGTCTGTGAATGAACATTCAATTGTGAACAGAATTTTTTAGAACCCCACTTCTCCCAGTATTTACAAACCTGCGACTCCTTCTCCACGCCGGTCGCTTTCCCTCTCTTCTGGTGTAGTACAACGACGCTGGGCGAGGGCGAGCGGGGAGGAAGGGAGGCAACGGGAGGGGCCGTCTGTGAATGAACATTCAATTGTGAACAGAATTTCGCCGACTTTATATCTCATCCTCAACCTACAGGCATTGTACTCTAATGAAAAAGATGAAATGTGTTCGACCTTTTGTTTCTATCAAATTACTTAATACATTCTTCGGCACTTCTTCGATTTTTGGACGTTCAGAGCTGTTGCTTCCGGTGGCAAAATCGATGAAGTTCATTCATGCTCATAATTACCTGTCGAGCCTTCTTCGTCGGCGGAGGATCGATAATGACGACATCGTCATCATCGTCATTCCGCTTAGACCTCTGCAAATCAGTAGTCAAAGGCTATGCCAAAATATAAAAAAGTATTTTAAAAAATCTAGCTTAAACAAGTGGTACGCAATTCGGCATGCGCCTCTCTATATTTTGTGCAAAATTCTATGTGGCATTTTTGGAAGAGCATTCGCAATGGGAAAATCGTCTGCCGATTCGTTAACTATAGGGCCTCTCTCGCATCCTAGGCTTGTCATCCGGGGGGGGGGGGGGGGGGGGGGGCATACCGTGCGAACTATGCTGTTCGTATGATTGATATTGCTTCAGAAAAACTAATATTATTAAACAATGAGAACAACAAACAATCACCAACATTTCTGGAGCGACGGCTTTTACTCGCCATCCTTCGCAGAATCGAAACACCCGCCCGGCGACTGAAAATTACACTCAAATCTTTTTAAAAAATATTTAACCTAGTTCTTTTCACCTTTCGAAATCTGATAAATAACAATATAAATGAAAAATACAATCAGGATCCGCGAACCTTAACTGATGACAGCGATTCACAATTGCCCAGTTATCAACAATTTCTTTATCATACAAAGCCAAAACAAGAAATTACAACAACAACAACTGCATAATTGCTGCAAAGTGAACCAACATATACAAAGTCAACAACACAACGAATCTTCTCAATGCTGATCATTATCTTCAGAGGCTGCTGCTGCGGTAGGCGAGTTGCTGCCTGCGTCAGCTGCAGCCCATATCTGCTGCACTGCATCTGCAGCCAGCTGCAGCTCGCGCAGCCAGTGCTGCAGGGCGGGCTGCGAGACGGCGGCGCCGCGAGCGCGCACCTGTACATGAGGCCTTGAACAGAGATATATATTTCTGAATCTTCCGAATCGGAATGCGTCTCTTACAGGCATCGTTAGCCCACTTACTGTTCGCCAATCAAGAGACTGAAGGCATGGTTTTGATTTTTTGTTTGTATTTTTCAGAAGTAAGACTCAGAAACAGTGATGAGCTCGGACAATTGCAGAAAACCGGGTGGTACCTAAAGTAAAAAAAATCGGGGATTATAGACTTCAAACCAGGGGTGGTCCAGATCGGGAGTATAGTCCCGATATCCGTCCCCATGCTCATGACTGATTCGGAAGCACCACCTACCGCATCGACATGCTTCTGACTGGTGAAATGGTCAGGGATGAACTTGCTGACGATGACCTTCTTCTCGCACACTCGGCACGCCAGTTTCTGAATTACATTTAGTAATTTAGTAACGCTTGAAAATGATAATTTGATCCGCCGTGGATTCATGTTCTCAACTCTTCATTTTGCCTTGTCCCTCATCAGTCTGAGAAACGAGAGAGCATAGCGAATTGAGAGAGAAAGATCATCCATCAAGTTTAAATATAGAAGAAGCACGCCATTTCAAAGCACGATTTACAGGTTGATGCGAAAACTTACAGTAATTTGGTGTAGTAAATGTCGGCGCACACCCTGCACGCTTGGTGGGAATATTTATTTTTCAAATTCCTCAAATTTGAAATGGCGGGCAGTTGTTAAGCGTGTTGACTGTCAGTCATGAGAGGATAGATACTCAGCTGACCGGGGCCGGTGTTTTGAGCGGTGCTGCTACGCAGTAATTACGGTGGTTGATCCATATTGATCGGTGGGCGCTACGCAGCAGCCAATCAGCAAAACGTGGGCGGAGTCTTGCTTTTGCGTGGACCCCAAATTCCGTGAAGAAGCTAACGAGCAGCAATCCCCAAAAACCCTCACCACGTCGAGATTGGTGCCGGTACAGTACTGCTTCCACCATTCCTCGCCGCACTCGCCGAATTTGTCCTGTACCGCACCCAGCGCATCGTCGAGCGAAATCGCTGAATATTAGATTATTAATATTTTAAAATATGTTGATCACTTCTGAGAAAAAGCGCTTGAATCAGCTCACTAAATCGCGCAAATGCAAATAAAGTATAATATTTTTAAAAAAAATATAAACAACATGGAACACGGAATGATGAAACTAATCAGGCTCTATTATATTTGGGGAATGAGCATGAGCGTGATTTGGTCACTCTAGTCATCACCAAATTTATTGATAAAATCCCTGTGGATTAATAATAATAATAATAATGAGCCCCACACTCGGGTCCATCCGGGCGGCACAGCTGGAACAAATCGATCGGATCGCCAATCGTGAACAGATACGTGCTTCGTCTCATCGGCAGTTGATCGATGAAATTCTGCTGCCGATTGCCCTCGTGCTTCACTAGCTGTGCCAAGGACCTGCCAAATTCATTAATTAATTCATTTCCGTTACTTTTCCCAATTGCACCAATATGAAATATGCCGGGATTGGTCAAGCAAAGGGAACATTATTAATGTTTTTTTCGGATATCAGACTGTCTACTATGGTAATTGCAATCAATAAAATAACTTACACATTTTTGCCGATCATTTCTTCCATTTTCTTGCGCATTTCCTCCTTCTCCTCTTTGAGCGCAGAAATGGTGCGCTTCAGCTCTCTTAAAAAATGGCACTTTTAGGAACTCACGTTTGGTAACCCTCGACCAGTGACATTTGGAGTTACGAATATGTTTCACGGTTCCAAAATCTCTTTTTCGAGTGTTCCTAAACGTGCCAATACCATTTAAAAAAATATTCGAACCTCGCCTCAGCCAGAATTTTCAAACAAAATAAGTAAAAAAACACGCACGCCTCTCTGCTCAGCGCGTTATTCAGCATCACCGACGTCCTGACCATCCCGGTGGATGCCTGTTCCGCCCGCTCCTCTGCCTCACGCCCGATTCGACATGCCTCCTGAAATCATTGCCTAACACTCACAATCAGATATCACTTACAGTAATGCTGCGAACAGTGTCGATGTCTAGACGATTTCTCTGGAGAAAAATCGTCTAGACGAAAACGAGGGAGACAGACTCCCTCTCATTCTCCCCTATCATTTTGATTGAGAGTGGTCAAAATGAGCGTTATTCTGCGTCGATTTCACCACTCTTCAACGGAATGAGAGGGAAGAATGAGGAGGAGTCCGTCTCCCTCGTTTTCGTCTAGATGATTTGTCTCCAGAGAAATCGTGTAGACGTCGACACTGTTCGCAGCATAAAAACCTAATGAGACTAAACTTCAGTCAATAAAGATGGATATTATCTTGCACATAGTCCTCAGAATTAGACAAGATCTAACTTGACTTTAACAAACATCGCCGAAACATTAGTAACTTTCCTCAACTGTCATGAATAATTGTACGTCCTGTTGCATTCTAATACTATTTTAACATTGTTTACAGCGTTATCTCATCGAAATAACATAAAAAATATTATTAGTAACTTTACAAGACACCTGAAACTTGTCGTTCCACTCGCGCACTTGCCGCTGCAGCTCTCCCACATCTTCGGGGAGGGGTGCGGGCGGGGGCGGAGGGAGGAGGGACAGCGGGGAGGGCGGCAGCAGATTGGCGGGGGCGGGCGGAGGGGAGGGTTGGGACAGCGGGAAGAACATGGTAAGCGGTAGAAGGTTAGGAGGAGGGAGCTGAGGTGAAGTGAGCTGATTGTGAGAGGGTGTCATGTGGGAGGGAGGAGGGAGATTAGGTGAAGTCAACTGAGGGGGTGGGTAATTAGTCGGTACAGTAAACTGAGGAGAGGTGTGAGGTAGAAGGCTAGGTGTAGGAAGATGAGTGGGAGGTGAAGTGAACTGAGGAGATAGAATATGAGTTGGTGGAATTCCGTCGGGGAGCGGAGTGGGAAGACGCAGTACGCCCGGAACGAGCCGGCGTATGAACGCGATCTCCGAGCTCAGCTCGTGGTTCCGCAGCGTGAGTTCACTGCAATATCGCCAGATTATTCTTACAATTAGACCATCGAAAATTACCTAACAACATCCGAAAACAAACCCCTGTTTCATTCTATAAGATAATTATCCCCATACATGAAAAGCTAGTCGAAAACTACCTAGAATTTGAAAACATAGGACGCACTTAAGGTTTTCGTTGACAAGGAATGTTACTTACGTTTTGCAAACATACCCCGCTTTCATAGAATTAGTCGGTTTCCATTGGAAACTTTCCAAGCTCTTTTCCATAAACATGCCCGGCTTTTGAAGGATTTTGTTACCTAACTTTTTCATGCATGAGTATCCCTCGTTTCTGGAGACCAATAAACGATGATTGGCCAATCCGATATTCAAATGATCATCTAATTGTCTCAATCGACTATCCCTTGTGAGTCGTTTGCATACCCCGTCGGAAACATTTTTTTAGCGGTTTTCGACAATTTTGAATATATTGTAACCCATTAACAATTATACTATTTTATTTTAAATCAATTGTAAATTTCACTCACGCTACTCTGTCCTTCTCCGTCTCCGCCACTTTTCTTATTTCATTCAATTCGCCCCAGGGGCACGAATTATCCCGCGTCAGTTCACTGAAATCTCTTCTTTAGGGCGTAAAATATGAGCTTCTCTATTTTCCTGTGAAAAAGCGAACTCGTTCTTAGTCGTAGCAATCATTTCCCCAGTCCGAGTTTCTTCCAATTGATTCGCGTCTTCGGGCGAGCATCGAACGGGCGGTGGAGAACAGTCGGGCTGGAAAATCGTAATTTTCATCAAAAGTTTAGGATAATTCGGGAAAATATACCAGACGAACGTCCACTTTTTTCCGACAAAAGTGGCCACTAAGCGCGCTTACTACCGTTAGTCGTAGCTTTTGAGCGAGGAAAAGTGGCCGCCCGTCGGATACGGTTCACGCGGAAAATATTCAGAATTAAATAGTTAAACAATAAATAAATAAACAACCTCCTCTATTTTCGCAATCTTCTCAGCCGGTTGCTCGCCATCACTGAGAGACATATCGCTATCCCCATCACTGATTGTGATCACTTCCGTCTAAAAATATAGAAACTATTAAGAAATACATTTTTTTAAATAATAAAAGGCAAGAATACAAAATCAAGGGATGACTTGGCAAGAAATAGTCTATTCATTTCGCACGCTCTCTCAACGGTCAGAAAAACGGGATCGCGCAAAATGAGGAAATTCATTTCTTTTCGATCCATCCCTAGTAAAATCGGCACTTTTTTGATTTTAGTTGAATTCCCTCCTCATAATTCTTATTTCACATCCCCTCTACATTCAGAGCGGTTGTTGGCAGAGCCATAAACGAAGAAGTGCCGTAAAATCGAGCCATGTTCTCGTCTCCTTATTTTGCCTTATCTCTCGTCGGTCAGAGAAACGAGAGAGTGTTGCGAAATGAGAGAGATAGAATATTCATCGTAAAGCCAGACCTTGCCACCCCTCTCCTTCTCTGCAGCATCTTCCATCTTTCGCAAATACACAAACCAATTACTAAAAATAAATATGCATTTCAGAACCTTACTCTCCGTTATTAACACAGTATTCACAGGATTCTCCAAAAACCTGTATCTACTTCGCTCTTCCAATACACTCACACTTGCACTACAGACCACACGTTCTTTATTCTCTCTGCATAAACAATAATAATAGGTAAGTAACAAGAGATCGATCGGCAAACGTAACAACGGGTATTCCGTCTTCTTTCGCACCAGCATAAATTACTAGGAACAATTCGAACAATACTTCAAACAATTAAAGGTCAAGTAAGTTGCGTTCACAATCAGGGCGATTTCACACGCTTGATGGTGAGCACAGATAATAAGGCCGGATGTACGATTCAAACAATATGATTCACATAATAAAAGTTGATTAATTGCAAGGGACGGGGTGCCACAACACTGATTGTGCTGTAGAGTGCGAAATACGGGCAATCGTCTCTTCATTTCACTCGGCTCTCACACCGGTCAGAGTGGCTAGAGATTGTGTGAAATGAAGAGACGATTACCCGTATTTCGCACTCTAGTATTAAGGCCGGGTACGATGCAAACAATACGATTCACATAATAAAACTTGGTGGGTGGCACAACACTGATTGTGCTGGGGCGACATGGGTGGTCCCCACTCAGCGATCCCAGTCCTCCTGCGGCCACGTCGGATGCTGCGGCTGCTGCTGCTGCATGGGTGGTCCCCCTCGCCCCATCAGCGGCGGCGGCATGTGCGGCGAGTGGGGCGAGTGCGGGTTGCGGTGTCCGTGGTGCTGCAGGTGCTGCATGCGCGGCGACGGATGGTGCTGCATGTGCTGCAGCAGGGGCGAGTGCTGCATGGGTGGTCCGCCCGGGCCCCCCGGATGCTGCTGCATGGGCGGTCCCTCGTACTGCGCCAGGCGGAACTCGAGCCGGTCGATTCTGCAAGGAAATGCGTTTTAAAACAACCAGCCAGTTTTGTGTTCCTATTCATTTTGCTTGCTCATTTCTAGGGTTCTCTTCTTGTAATCAAATAGGATTAGAATTCCAGTGGGATTCCAATATCCAATTTCAATGGTAGATCAAAAATAATGATATTGAATACAATCAATAAACTCGAAAATAATAACAACAACAACACCAATAATAATAATATAAATAACAATAATAAACACCTCTCAAGCAGCTCCGCATTCGCTGTCTCGCCCACGAAGATGGATCTGCAATGGGAAAATGGGCGAAATTTCAGAAAATTTCGAAAATTCGAGGAAAATTTCGCAATTTTGAGGATAATTTCAATCGAAATTTGAGAGAAAAAAATCAAATAAAAAATGGATAACCTTCTCAAATCGGCCACTTCCCGGTTGAGCGCGCCCAGCTGCTGCGTCAGCTCACTGGAAAGTAAGAAATTATTTTTTTTTCCTTTTTTAAAACACAAATCAACCTGTCGAAAAGCATTCCTCATCTCACAAAACACTATTCCACATCGATTTGCAGTCCAAATAGAGAAACAATTTCCTGGTAGAAAGCTTTCCACATGTGATAACTACTTCTCGATCTGTACTCAACATCGGGACACATTTTTAACCTTCTTTTTTAACACATTTTTGGCCCACTTTTCATCATATTTCCGGTCATCACTCACTCACATGCACGTTTAGAGCATACTCTTGATAAATGTGTTAAAAATGAAACTGAACTGAACACACTCACTGATTGTCATGAAGCGCCCTCTCCTCCCGTCTCTGCGACTCCGACAATCTATCAGCGAGGTCCGCCAATCTGGAATATGTTGCAATTAACCAACAAGGCTTTTAAAAATGTAACGCACTCGCACTTTTATTTTATTTTATTTTTTTTACATTTTAAATGTTCACTCGCTGTCCAGAAAGAGCGAGAGAGAGAACATTGTGAAATGAGGAGTGCGATACATCTTTGAAACAGCCCTGATTTACAGCCAGATAAATACGGAAACTTGTCCCGGCACAAAAAAGCGAATAAGAAGGAAATTACCTCTGCTGCACTCCACTATCCACCGTATCAACTGGTTCATTCGACATGAAATCGAAGGGGCCCTGCGAATCTGCAAAGAAAAGCTATTTCCCCGAGCATTTTCGATGGTATACTATTGTATTACGCAAAATCAGGGATCCAATTAAGTTTTCACTTTAAATATTGACACAAAATCGAAAGGATTCTGCAAATAACGAGTGTTTCTTAATAGCACCTCTAAAATAACGATTTTAACTTAAATATTTAAACAAAATCAAAGGGTCCCTTCGAATCTTCAACAAAAAAAGAGCGTTTCCTAATTGCTCATTTAAAAATACCCTTTCAATTTAAATAATTAAACAATAAAATACCGGGCAGAGTTGGAGCGCGTTCCATGCACGATTCGGCGTCGCTCTGCGATGCAGCACGGAGTGCCGCACGCTAAGGTATAGGTAATTAAATTCAATATTCAAACGATAGAATTGTAATATGCAGTTCCTATGAAAGCACCTTTATGAATGAAAGAGCATGTGATATGAAGAGACCATTTCTTTATTCGAACTTCAATTCTTTACCTGGAACTTCTCCTCCAGCTGCTGGGCCATGTCATCAGCCGTCGAGTTGAGGTGCTGCTGCTGCTGCTGCACAGGAATCGGCTGCAGGGGCGGCTGCGAGGAGCCGGGCGGGAAGGGCAGCGAAGGCAGCGAAGGGAGCGGCGGAGTCGGCGTCGGCGCAAGGATCGACGAGGCGGAGGGCGAAGGAGGCAGCGGGGGAACCGGAGCCGGAGCCGGTGGAAGGGAAGCCGGGAGATGGGGAGCCGGAGCCGGAGGATGGCCGGCCGCCGCCCGCAACTCGGCCAACTCCTTCTCCTGCTGGCCGATCGTGTGCAGGAACTTCCTGCAAATGTATTTATTTATTAGAAACAAAGGATTTGTTATTGACCCAGTTTTTAAAAATTCCAATGTAAATTTAGGGAAAAAGTCTCGAAATAACAAGTGTTTGCGTAATAACTCCCCATAACAACTGGGCAGGCTACTTGTGACCTGGCACTTGACTGATGGTAATACCGTTCGGTCACTACTTTAGAAGACCAGGATGGGTGAAAAATCACGATATCACGTACAATTAGCCATTTTCTGGTCAGAATCCCCCCCTCTGTTTCTGGTCTTCTAAAGTAGTGGCCAACGTACGAGTTCCTATCCTCGGCCTCTTCAGCCCGCTCGTTCGTTTCTTTAAATCGTTCTTCGAGGGCGAAATACTCGGTCGTACACACGCTGCGAGGATTTTAACTTCATAAATCATCAAAGATTAACCAAAAAAGAATAATTAATTCAGTGATCAAAGTCTGGTCACAAGTAGCCCCTGCCCAGTCACCGGAAATGTGTTGTTCCATGTTGTTAACCCAGTGGTCGTCTAGGGAATGATCATGGTATAGTGAGTATATTCAGTGATCAAATTCGCCGTCTCTTCATTTCGCACACTCTCTCACCGGTCAGAGATGCGAGAGACTATGCGAAATGAAGATACGAATACCCGAATTGCGCACTCTATTACAAGCATAATAACATTCCCATTCTGCATTTTGAAGCTGGGTAAACATCCCAAACCGCCTTTTACAAGACCTGGTCACCTGGGCATTTGACCACTGAATTAATTACAAATAACAACAACAACAACAACAATCCGACACTTCCTTGCTAAAGTGCCCGAAGGTCGCGCTCAAACAAGTGAGGAAGATAATAGCTATACCTTCGGGCGCTAAAGTAAACAAGTGTCAATAATCAAACAATAACAACAATAACAACAACAATAATAAATAACAAACACGATTCGCTCGTTCAGCTCCTTCGTCTGCTCCTGTGCCGCGCGCAGCTCCTCCTTCACATGCAGGTTCTTCAGCATGAGCTGACTGGAATTAGGCAGATATTAACGATATTTCTTTTAAAACACACACACACACACACACTCTAAACTTCCCAATGCTCTATAACCCTCAATGCTAGTCGCAATTTCTGACCTTCTTGAGAACATTTTTTAGCGCAGTTCTTGAAAACAAATCAGCACAATCTTGGCCGTGAACAATAGCTGATTTCGAAGTATTTAAAAATAAAAATTTGTAAGACCAACTCGGAATTGTGTCCGGCCTCATTTAAATACCTCACAGCAGTAATTAACAAACCGATTAAAGTTATTTACATTTTTTTAAAAATATTTTAACTCACTCGGAATTGTGCTTTGCATTCTCCTCTGCCCTCTTCAGCGCCTCCTGGCCCGCGAGCACCTCCTTCTTGAAGGCGGCGTTCGAGCGAGTGAGCTCGCTCAAAATTATTTAAATTTATTTATAAAAAATAACAAACAAATTAAATCATTCATCACTGGTCTGTTAATCAAATACCACAGAGTTCGACATACGGATAGTCCCCCCCCCCCCTTCGCAATACCTCACCGGTCAGAGAGGCGAGTGAGTGAGCAAAATGAAGAGACGGTGAGCCGTATGTCCAAGTCAAATTACCACATACTTGATACACATACACATAACGCTAACAAACTCCATTGTTTAATATATATTTTTCAATATAAAAAGTAGAAATATAAAAACAATAACAACATACTTGATCTTGCCCGCCGCCTCCTCTGCCTTCCTCTTCGCCTCGCGCAGCTCCTTGTCCTTCTCCTGGCTTGCCTTCGATACTTCCCTGAATTAAAACATTTTAAATGAAAACAAAAACAACAACAACAACAACAACAACAACAACATACATGATATGCTTGCTCGCCTCCTCCAACTTCTTCTTCTTGTCCCTCAACTTCTCCTCCGAGGCGAGGTTCTCGTTCGTTAGCTCGCTGCAATTTGCAAAAAAAAATGACAAAGATCGGAGATCAAAGATCAGTAAACGCCGACCCATATACTCACAATTGAAAAGGTATACTCACAATTTTACCCGACTAAAATGCCCTAGATATGCCGCGTTTTTGGCTAATATTTTCTCACTCGACATTGAAACTCACTCGACATTGCTCTTGGAAATCTCCGCACTCTTCTTCAAATCATCAATTTCCTTCTTGAGCGCGGCGTTATCGCGAGAAAGCTCGCTGAAAGATGATCGTATGAATTGCTATATTCTTGATCCCCGGCTGCTATTGATAATCTATGAAGAAGTCTGAACTCACTCAGAATTATTCTTCGACATCTCTTCATTCAACTTCTTCAGTTCATCCAATTCCCTCTTGAGAGCGGCGTTTGCCTGAGCGACCTCGCTGAAAAGGGAGAGAATTTGCACTACGTCGACTTTAATTTCGTTTTCGACATCAGCCATCATATACATATCATGCTGGGTATAGCGAGCAATCAAGTGGTCATTGATAGAACAACGAAGGGACAAGCCAGCAACAATGAAGGTAAAAACGTGAAGAAACTTTTGCGCATCAGCCCAATATTTGTAAATTGTAAAACAGTATTATCTAGAGATTATTTTTTTCATTCCATACCCAGCTGACCTATGACTAACGTTTGCGCGAGAGGTAGTTCGCTAAGCAGCACATTGAGTTTGGCAAGCATTTTAAACGCACGGTAAGTAAATAAATAAAAATTCCCTTACTCATTGGTACTCTTCGCCGCCTGCTCGCCTCGCTTCTTCACCTCATCCACCTCCGCCGTGAGCCGAGCGATCTCCCGGTTAAGCGCACTGCAAAAATATTCGCAAGTTTTTGGGAGCAAAGATCAAAGATCAAATCTAAACTTACTCGACACTACTCCTCGCCTGCTCTTCACTTCTGCTCGTCGCTTCATCCATTTCCTTCTTGAGCCGAGAGTTTTCGCGAGTGAGCGCGCTGAAAAAAACACTTGTTTGATTACGCTATGTAGGACAGTACTCCCGATTTTACTCCTGGTTTGAAGTTTATAACCCCCCGATTTTGAGAGCAAAACTGGTCGTTCAACCTAGTCTGGTGCTCATTACTGAAATCAGCAATATTCCAAACTCACTCGAAATTTCGCCTCGATTTCTCCTCATTGTCTCTCGCTTCATCGCGCTCGTTCTTGAGCGTGGCGACCTCCCGCATCAGCTTGCTGAAAAAGGGAAGACGAATTTAGCAACTAATTAAGTAATTAAGTACTAATTAATTAATTAAAACCCTCTAATTAATGAGTAAACCCACATATTCTTGGTGGCGGCGTCACTCGCCCGCTTCTTCGCCTCGCCCACGTCACCCTGTAGCACGAAGTTGCCACGCACCCACTCACTGCAACATGTACAATTACAATTGTTTATCCACCAGGGCTAAGTGTTTTCATATTGTCTACAAGCCATAAATGTTGACTGATTTACTACTTAGCTCAGGGAAGAAAACATATTTGGCAGTCGTTCAGTCTTTCAATAATGGCTCATACCACAGTGAATTTCTGCTGAAAAAGTGTACTAAAAAAACAAAAAAAAACAAATCACCTCTGGAAAATAATACTGAGCTCTTTTCAGGGGTCAAATACTCAGGTCGTGAAACTTAAGATGTGTATTCTATTTATTTATTTATTTATCCGCACGATGTTATGATTGTGGGGGGGGGGGGGTAGGAGTGATAGGGGAATGAGAACAAAATGAGTAATGCGAATGATATGCACAACCGAGTAGATCATCTAACCTCCTTGCTCATCACGCTCATAAACTCTGAGTACTTCGTTGGAATCTTTCCCTTACGAAGTACATCATAAAGCACATTACTTATACGGTTTGCAAAACTTTTCTCTCGCACCTTCGTTTTGAACGGTTCTTTGCACACTTTATATCCAGCTCCTCTGAGATTCGACTTGCTCAGAGTAAGAAAGTGAGCTTGGTTGCGAGACAGGCGCGAGTTTCCAAACAACAGTTCATATGCATGTTTGAAGTCATTTATCTTTCGTCGATAAGTCAACGATTTCAAATTGAGCATTTCGTTACGTTCCTCTGGTCGTGGCCGATTTTCAAAATTATATCCAAAACACTTATAACTAATCAATCTAGTTACTTTGTTCTGCAGTTTCTCCAGTTTTCCAGCTTCTTTTTCATGAACTATATCATAAATTTTGACTAGGTTTCAGGTCATTTCTTTCGTTTTTTGTCGGCCTCAGCCCCTCAGTTGCATTGATGCCACCATTTCGCCCGTTGCACTCACTCGTTGGACGGCGCCTTTCCCGTCCGCTTCACCTCCTCCAACTGCGCGCACAGTTCGGCCAATCTGAACACGAATATACACTATTCAAATTTGAATTTTGAACAAAACGGCTGGCTTCAAAAAAATGCACACGTTAAAATGAAAACCATCATTAAAACAATTACAACAATGTCAATTATTTCCAGGAGAACGAATAGCTATTTTACATGCTCCAACCTTTTCTGAATTCTGTCAGCAACATCCTCGTCCCATCTGTCCAGCGTCTCGCGCTCGCGCTCGGGATCTGCAGCAATCGATATGATCAGCAAATTACGGTAGCTCACGAATTGTTGTTCGAAGCAAATCGATTAAAATAATCGACAAGCTTCGGTAGCTCATCTTTTTTTTTGGAAAAAAATCGATAATCGATCAGTTACGGTAGCTCATGAAGTACTGTAATTCGAAAATAAGTGATCAAAATCAATACTCAGCAAGGTACGGTAGCTCATCAAATACCGTAATTTTGCAAAAAAAGAGTGATAAAAATCGATTACCTGTAGGTGCATCAGACTCGCCCGACGTCGACTCCTCCGAGCTAGTAGAGACCTGGAAGGAGCATTCGCGTTTCACTGTCACTATGACACCGACTAAATGTAAGGAAACCTTGCATCACAATCAGTGCTGCATTCAAATCATGTATTTACTGTTAAAAAGAGAGAGAGATATAATCCTCACCCTTCTCTTTCGCCTATCCCTCCCTCCCTCTCTCCTGTCCCCACTCCTCCTCGCGTCGTCCTTCCTGCCGTCCCTCCGATCCTCTCTCCTTTCATCCTTCCGATCGTCCCTGCCCTCATCCCTCCTGCTGCTGTCCCTCCGGTCTCGTCTCGAGTCTGCGATCAATCAATCGATAATTTGTACAGCATCCGAGAGGTTATAGAAAAACGATAATTTTAGAGCGAATCAAACGTTTCGTAGCGTGCGCAACCAAATACCGTCATGTCAATGCTGAGTCGTTGACTATTACGATATTACTGCAACAAAAAATCAAACCATCAGTCGAGATAGACTGATAACCACTGATGAAAGGGGTAATTAGAACGCGCGTAAGCGGAAATGTTGTGTTTTTTTTTGCATCTTTAAAAAAAAAAAAAAAAAAGAGTGGATACCGTGACGCGCGTCGGCTGCCTTCCTCGGCGACTTCTTCGTCGACGAGGGCCGCGCTGCCTCCTCCTCCCTCGCCACTCGCGGCGCTGCCTTCTGGAAGGAGTCGCTCTTGATACCGTATTTTCGAAATCAATCGATAACCCAAAAACACCTGTTCAGATTAAAAAGATTTGGAGACAACACAGCCACAAGACACCAATGACACGCCAGGGGAGTGATTACAGTAGGTGAATAAAGTGCAAGTGATAAAGTGCAGCAATAACCTGGAACTTGTGCTTGAAATCGATCACTTTAGGGTCGAGCAGTGCAACCTCCAGAGGCGGTCGAACGGCAACATCGGTCTGCAAGCACACGCGAACACACATTCATTCACCGATATTGTTCTCGTTTCGAAAAACGGGGTAGATGCAGCGCTTAAGCCTCTTGCAAGTCAAGCCAAACATCACATGAAACACAAAAAAACATGGATTGATTGTGCTCAATTTTGAAGGATTTTCGAATATTGGGTACTCCCAATTCAATCAATCAACCAAACCACACGGCACACCCGGGCACGCTCAGACATGCAAAACAAGGATAGCCGCTTGGCCCATTTCTCGAAGCTCTAAACCGCCGTGGAAATGGGGGGGGGGGGGGCTTTTTGGGGGGAATTTAGACAAATTTGGATTGTGGACTATAGAGTTCGAAATACGGGTCGTCGTATCTTCATTTCACACACTCTCTCGTCATTCTGAACGGTGAGAGAGCGCGTGAAATGAAGAGACGATTACCCGTATTTCGAACTCTAGTGGACTACCCCTCACCTTTTCCGTCCTCGCGGCCTTGCCCGCGGACGGCCCCTCGGCCCGGCTGCCGCTGTCGCCATCGTCCGTCCACTCCCGCTGCAACGAGGTAAAGGTGAAAAAAAGGAGACTCTTCTCTGTTTTTTTGGCCCAGGCATTTCTCGCAAACTATCCCCTTCCTATCATGCTCCTTCTCTACCCACACAACGCATTTAGAGCGGTTGCTGGGCCCAAAAGACAGAGAAGTGCCAAAAAGGGCATAATCACTTCAAAAATCCAATCAAATCTCGAACAACCGGTCACGTTTGCCAAAACCTGGGCACGTATTTGTTACGGATTTGTCACTAGATCGTTGTGGAATGAGAGCCAGACCAAACAGTTCAAAGGAAACGGTACCTTGGCAGGTCGTCCGGTCAGGTCTCCGCTCATTGTTCACGACGACGACGACGTCTGCTGCTAGACGATACGCACGCGCGCGTGTGATACAGCCCTCAGAGAGAGAGAGAGAGCTACTACTGCAAATACTACTGATGATACTACTGATAGATGTTACTACTGCAACTTAGCACGTTTCGAAAATCAGGAAAGAGTAGAAATATGGGAAAGGATACGCATATAGACGGGAATATGCGAACATGCTACTACTGCAAAATGGCAGTGCGCGACAGGCTGGCCGCAATTCTTCTACTGCAAATAGCACACTTCGAAATCGCGCAGTTAAACGCAGCGATAGAAATATCGCAAATCATCTGATCTGCGCGTTTACTTGGGATAAAACAAACGAGGTAAAGTGCGCGAAATGATGCCACAATTTCTGATCTCTCAAAAGATACAAACATATCATTGGAGAGCCTGGGCACTCGAGAGCCTTTCATAGCCTTTCTTTATATTCGCACCACAATCAAGAGATGGCTGAGGCATCAGCTCATACAGTAACAATAGGTCATCGCAACCTCATACATGATTTCCAACTCAAGAAACGTTGGCAAACTTCTTTATCGTGAACATTTAAATTAGCAAAAAAAAATATGAGAAGCGATTAATAAACGGGTAAAATTTCTGACTACTTTAGTTATGCATATTTTTTTACATTGCTAGGAAAACAGCAGAAACATCTTTGAAATACTTAACAAAAATATGATAAGGGAAGACCTGGCAAGCAATGCCTATCCTCATTCCGCTCAGCTCTACGGGTAATCGGCTCTTCATATTTCACAATATATCGCTTGCCACAGAAATGTAGAGATAATTATCCGTATTTCGAACTGGAAAAGTGAGTGAAATGAAGACGGCACTTTTTTGCGAAGCCATCCCAACTATAGGGCTAAAACACGGTTCTAAACCGGAACAAAACAATGCAATTGCTTCTACGAAAACACAAAGAAACGAGGAGAAAGGGCGACAATTTACAACAAAAAAACACGGAAAAACGTGGCAAGGCTCCGCCCACTTCGCCGCTGCCGCGCGCGCCCACTACTTCTTGGCCGGGGTCATCTTGCGGATCCAGTAGAACAGGGCGGGCATCGACACGCACGCGCCACAATCGCGCATCTGTGAATTTAAAATGTGTATTTTAACATTTATAATTAATCGATTTTAAGCTAGCTAAAACTATCCCATTACTGCTGCAATTCGCAAAAAAGGATACATATCTCCTGTCTGTATGTACTAGTGATGTATTTTTATTAATTAATTAATTAATTAACCAATTAAGCAACCTTATTAGCGTGATCCTGCGAGCAGAAGTGGGTGATGATCGATATCTTGTCGAGATCTACGTTGCACAGCTCGCAGTGGGCCGACTGCAAAGTGTGGCACTTTCATACATACATGAAACAATTAGTCGAACACTACCTGAAATTTTACAACGTACCCCGTTTTCGAGGTTTCCGTTATATATGGGATACCGACCCGGTGTAGGGAGCCCCAAAATGATCCCTGAACATCGCGACTTTGGGGGGGGGGTGTTAGGGCATGCCTAGAGGGCAGGCGTGATATAGTTCAGTAATTGCGTGTTTGACCCAACCCCCCCCCCCCCATTTCGC
Organism: Pristionchus pacificus; assembly: GCA_000180635.4. NCBI lineage: Eukaryota > Metazoa > Nematoda > Chromadorea > Rhabditida > Neodiplogasteridae > Pristionchus > Pristionchus pacificus. Next base: position 19,423,913 of record CM026579.1, read on the forward strand.
ATGTTCTCTCTCTCTCTCTGCCCTGACCTCGCCCTGCGACGGCAGGAAGTTGCTGCCCATGAACAGCGTGTCGTAGTACTGCTCGAACACGGTGCGCACGTGGCCCGCCGCCTCGTCGATCGGGACCGCTGTTAATTAGGGCGGCTAATTAGCACTAATTAATTTAATTAATTAATCAGCAAAAAAATTCAAGTTGCTACATCATGTGTGGACCTACGTCTCCTTCTAGTACCATTTTGATTGGTGTTTCGTCGTTTTTTCCCAGGGAATAGCATTTTTTTAAATTTAAAGATAATTAAAAAACAATAAATATATTTAAATAGCTAACCATCGCGCGAGCCCGGCTGCACCAGGTGGTAGAGGTTCGTGAGGTCTGCAATTTTGTAATTAATTAAATATTAATTAATTAATTAATTTAAAAGTAATTAAATAATCAAAACATACCGCCGACCATGTCGAATTGCGTGGCGGCCGGAAGGCTCTCGTTCGACGGAGTTATGTCCACATGAAATATAATAATAATAATAATGATAACAATAATAATAATAATAATAATAATAATAATAACAATATTATCTAAGCTCTAGAATATGTGGAAACATATCGGAGATTGGTGAAACATCAAACAGCGTTCTCGCAGAAAAAGAAAGATGAGAAATTTCAATTGAAAGCAAACAGTTTTCGCTTGTGAAACTGATTGAAACGCAATTGTGGCGCGATACAATTGTCAACTTGCTCGATTCTATATCCACCACACTCACCATGGGCCAGGCGAGCTTCTGCGATGGCTGTTGATGGTTCTGGGGCTGCAGCGGCTGCAGCTGCTGCATGGGATACGGCTGCTGCAATCGCTCATTACTGCTTCGATTGCCACACGACAGGGCTCCGAAGCGCAAATTTTGCAATATCTTAAATATTTCGTAAAATCGCCCACCAGTGAATCCAAGGGTTGCTGCACCGAATGCGTCGACTGTGGATAGTTCTGGGGTTGCAGCTGCTGCATGGGATACGACTGCTGCAATAGCTCATTACTGCATCGAAATCACTGTCGTGATAGATGAATTGTTGCGTAAAAGCGCCCACCAGTGAATCCAGAGGTAGCTGCACCGAATGCGTCGATTGTTGATAGTTCTGGGGCTGCAGCTGCTGCATGTGGGGCTGCTGCAGCTGCGGTTGCTGCATTGGATACGGCTGCTGCGACAACTCATTCATGCGTCGAATTCATCTATCACTGCAGTGCTCCAAAAGAGACAAATCTTACAGTATGTAGAAAAGCTGTTCAAAAATTTAACGCGCTCCACATTTCGGCGTAAAATCACCCACCAGTGAATTCCGAGGTTGCTGCTGCTGCTGCGTCGGATGCTGGTGAGAGTGGGGCTGCTGCTGCAGCGGCTGCACCCGGGCCTCCTCTCTCTTTCTGCCCTGCTCGTCCAACTTCGATCTCTTCTCGAGGGAAGGCGAGGCAAGGGGTTGTCTCTGAAGTTGCAAAATATGGTAGAGTAGTAAAACAAAAAAAAAACCCCTATCGCTTGCGCATGAATTTCTTGGTTCCTAGAAATGTCACACAATTCGCACACTACTAGTGTGAGAAACGAAGAGACGTCATCCCTATTTCGTGTTCCACTAGGACTGGTAAGTGAAGGACTGGTAAATGAAAAAAAAGGTAAATGAAGGACTGGTATAGGACTGGCAACTGAAGAAAGACTCTCCTCATTTCGCACACACTCTCTCGTCTCTCTGACCGGGCGAGAGAGCGTGTGAAATGAAGAGACGGTGCTTTGATCACTCTCCCTCTAACCTGCCTCTCCACCGACTCGCTCCTTCGCCCCTCCACACGAGGGTCCCTCACGACAAACTCCTGAAATAGAAGATACGTGCGAATAACAAATTTACATTTGACTATTTAAATAAAACATATTTTCGAAACTGCTCATAGACTGCAGTGTACTAGTCTCCTAGTCGACAATCAAGCGCCGTCCCGTTTGTATAAAGAAGAAAACTCGAAGGAATGGATGAGGGAATCGAGCTGCGAAGGCCAAGCAGGAAACCTTACCTACATCTTCGAAATAAGTAGTCAAATTGTAACACAAAAATGCACCTGGGAGGTTCGCTTGAGCCTGCCCTCTGCCTGCGCGAGTCTTCGCTCCAGCTCAACGTTGCTGCAACGAGGACAGATCAAACATCAAACAGTAAGAGTATCGAACATTTTCTTTGGCCCATGTACCGTATCCACCGCCAGATTAGAGAGATCAAAGATCACTACCGTACTCCCCTCTCTCACCTCGCGCGAATCTTCTCAGTGGCCGCGCGCTCGAATGCCACCTGCGCGTTGAGAGCATGCACTCTGAAGATTAATCAATTAATAAATTAATATTTTAATTAGTTTTTAATTAATTAATAATCACAAAAAAAATAACGTACTGGTTGACGAGGTTGGAAGTCTCCTCTTGTGCGGGGCGCAAGCTTCTGGAAATTTTTTTTAAAGATGTACACTTTAGTTACACAGTATCGATGTACCATGTTGTTTTTTAAATTAAATAATTTAATTTAATATAATTTAAATTAACCACCTCACAACCGCCAGTGCGTCGACGAGCGTTGCGTTTCGCTCGGTCAGCTCACTGCAAATCGCATTTTGATAATAACATTAAACATTTTATCAGTCTCAAGCTCATACATGAAAAAGTTATGTGTCAAGAGCCTACGAATGCGGCGTATGTTTATGAAAAAAGACCTTGGAAATCGACTAATTCTATGAATGCGGCGTATGTTTGCGAATCGTAAGCAACATTCCTTGTCAACAAAAACCTTAAATGCGGCCTATGTTTTCAAATTCCAGGTAGTTTTCCACTAGCTTTTTCGTGTATGCTCAAGCTCCGGCTTCTTGACTTGCTCTGTTTTTTTCTAAGTGTGTTCCTCAATAAGAAAAACATTAAAAGGGTCGCTGGGAAACCACTGAGATTTCGAATTTCTTACTGGTTTCCCAGTGTCCCCCCTTTGATGTTTCTATCATTGAAGAAATACCAGAGTGTTTCCAACTCACAGCTGCAACTTCGCGAGCTTGTTCGCTTCCGCCTTGAGCGCGTCCCGCTCCCTCACGGTGTCTCTGCAACAACAATGGTTAAGTAAAAACAATAACAACAAAACAAAAACAAATTTTGGCAAAACAAAAACAAAAACAAACATTTGCTGGACGTTCGCAGCCGCGGCTTGCACTCTCGCGAAGGCCAGCTGATCCTTGAGACTCTTATTCTCCACCTCCAGATAGCTGCAATTCGAATACTTGAGCGCACACGACCAATCCACACAAACAATTAATCGTCAACTAAGTGTAGTGTAAATAACCAATTGCACGAATACTACTGTCTAGTAGCTTGTTAAGCAGTGTTGAGCTCGGGGTCGGAAATCGGACCATACCCCCGATTTTGACCCCGGGTTAGTAGCCTAGAACCCCCGATTTCGGAAGCAAACCCTGCGATTTTCAATAGGTTTTTTGTCGAACCCCCGATTTTGTCGAATTGTTCTAGGATTGTTGTTAAGAACACATGGCTACAGTGCACTACATCAACATACAAGATTAGATGATTGTCGTGGTTACATAGGACCAGGGGTGGATTGAACCCCGGACTTTCTTGGTTCCGATTGCTCACCTATCACTGTTGTGCGCGTCATTCACGATGCTTCGCAGCTCCGCGAGCTCTTCCTTGAGCGCCGCGTTCTCCTCCGCCAGGTCGCTGCAACTTAATGTTAGTGCACGGTGCAAGAGGTTCGCCTGGCACGCGTAACGCTCCCGGTTCGACTCCAACTTTGAGTAAAAAATTTTGCTTGCTGCTGGTATGTGGCAACAGGTAGAATTTTTTTTTTAATTTGTCGAAAAAAAGAGCAGCCTGATGCCCCAACAAATGCAGGGTGATGCCGGTGGGCCACGCCCACGTATGAGTGCACCCCCTATGGACCTTTGCTGCTTGCATGCCGGCTTGCGCCTAATTGTGTCAGATGTTACACATCGCATCGTACAATCAGATGGGACGCCTTTCTTCCACTTTTCCATTATTTTCACTCGCTGATCACCAGTCCCCCCCCCAATGTTTACCCTCGAAACCCGGATTTCCCTGGTAGCTTTCGGCTCCTGCCCATTGTTGTTTTGCTCACCTCTCCTCACTGATCACCAGTCCTCCTCCCTGCTGGCTGCTGCTGGCGGCCCTCGCCCTTCTCTGCTCCTCGTGCTCCCTCAGCTCGGCAAGCTCCCGCTTGAGCAGAACGTTCTCCACCGTGCCCTCTCTGTGAAGATCATGAATATTCCAACTTGCAATCTTTCACAACTCGAATCTCACACCGTGCCCTCGTTGTGAAACGACGCAATACAAATTAATCCCTACGCAATGTTTAATTCAATGTGGATGTGACCCTAAATCATCACTGATTGCCACCGTGCCCTCTCTGTGAATGGCATGAGCATTCCACCCCGAAAAGCATGAAAATATCCCCGTGAAATCGCGAAAATGCAACAACTCAAGAAATCATGCGACTTATGGTTTTCTGGGGGCCACTTTCCCAGCTGTGCGAAATCGATCCCTCGAGTCATTCGTTGTGTACGATTAGGTTGCTCGATTGTCAGGCGTGGAGTGGACGGGGTTTGACATGTTTCATACGCTAGCAAGGTTCTCCAATTGTTCGTAGTAAAGAACATATTAATGGGGGGTGACTCCCGCTACTTGGAAGGGGGCTGTGCAATTTTCGAAAATTTCTTCTCGGGAGCCCCTCGCCCTCAAGATCCTGGTAACGCCCCTGGTAACGAACATCTTCTCGGTGGGTGCCTTCTCCGATTTGAGCCGCTCCCGGTCCAGCTCCCTCTTGAGGGCTGCGTGCTCGCGCGCGAGGTCGCTAAACGAACTTCCATTTCTTTAAATCCCATTTTCATTTCCAATTTTATTTCCGCACAAGCGCTTCTCTGTACTATGTATTCCTTCCCTATCATTATCATACCCTAGCCCCCATCCACAATTCTGTCGTTGCTCTGGCCAAAACACGAGAAGTTCCTAGTTTAGATCATGCATTTTCATTCCTACCGGGCCGGTAATCTGGCCACTAGATATTTTCGGTCCCCGGATGGCAATGAAAATGTATGGTTTAGTCAACCCACTCATTGCCGTTCGCCTCCTCAATGCTCCTTCTCAGCTGCTCGATGTCCGCCTTGAGTGCGGCATTCTCGTGCGCGAGTTCACTGAAAAATTGGGCAATTTTTCGAGTAGATTTCGAAATACCGAGTCACCGTCTCTCCATTTCACACACTCTCTCATCACTAGAGCTAGAGAAATGGTACGACCGTCTCTTCATTTTGATTACTCTCTCGTCACGAGTGTGTGAAATGAAGAGACGGCATCATTTCTCGAGCTCTACTCGAGAACAGGGGAAAAAGACAGGAGACCCTGACCTAGGAGACAGTGTGAGGAATGAAGAGACCATTATCCGCATTTCAACTCTACTGGTGGGATTGACAGCGGGGGAAATGGAAATAACTGACTCATTGGTGGTAATTCCATTAGCCATACTTCTTCTCAACTGCTCAATTTCATCCTTTAGAGCTGCGTGCTTCCGTGCGAGCTCCCTATAATGCAGGGCTTAACCAACATATTAGAGCTCAAAATACGGGTAATTGTCTCTTCATTTCGCACACGCTTGAAAAAATGAAGAGACGATTACCCGTGTTTCGAACTCTACAACATGTCGACTCAAACGTTCCTGTAAATGAAAGCAACGATAGCACTGTAATTGACTAGTTGCTTCCAATTGCGGGAAAAAAATATCCTAACCAGCGATGAGCGTGACCCTCCAATGCTAGGGTTTTCCGGGGGCTACAAAAGTGAAAAATCGATATTTTCGGAGGTACAGCGTCTGATCGGGAGTCCGATCGCGGGGTACACCCAAAGTTGGAGGAGTCGCTCATCACTGATCATAACTGACTCCTTATCGATGTCCTCATTCTTCTTTCTTCGCAATTGATCAATGTCGGCCATCAGTGATGCATTCTCCCGTGCGAGCGCACTGCAAATGCACGGGGGCGCTTAGTCAGAGGCAATCAGTGAACCTATCGCCAGTAGAGTGTCGACAATTGGCAAACGACAATTGCTTAACAGACGAATGCGCCTACATGCTCACGAGCGCGAGCACTAGAGTTCGAAATACGGGCAATCATCTCTTCACTCTTCGCACTGCCTCACCGGTCAGAGATGCGAGAGAGAGTGTGGGAAAGGAAGAGACGATTACCCGTATTTCGAACTCTAGCGAGCACATTTTCGTATTAAACAGCTTGTCGTTTAGTCAAGTTCGAAACTCTAATCGCCAGCATTGATCAGTGATGAGCACCAGACGCGAACTAACGACGAAAATATTGCGGGGGGGAGGGGGGGGGGTCATAACTGTGTCAAATATGTACTTGAAATTTTTGCTACCTATAAGAACGAGTAGCCGCAAGTAACTATCATTTTTTTCTACGGGTAGCCTACCAATTCATCTCAAAACCGTCATATTTCGCACAAAATCCACGGAAAATTCAAATTTTGAGCTTCAAAAGCAGGGCAAAAAACGGAGAGGGAACAGTGCTCGATCGGACGGCAGTGCTCATCACTAATTGGACATATGATCAGTACTTTTTCAGGTCTATTCTCAACTGCTCAACTTCGTCCTTCAACGCTGCGTTTTCCTTTGCGCGCTCGCTGAAAGCACAGACTACAAAATAACAAAACAACAACAATAACAAACGCGTTGGCAGTGTTCGCCGCCTCCTCCCTTCTTCTCGCCGCCTCAAGCTCTGCCGAATCGGCCACGGAACCGCTGAATTTGCAGATTTCATACTGGCTATAGGAAATGCAATCTTATAGACGACTTGTCGACAAGCAACATTTGAAAAGAAAGAGCTTACCATCTGTTGCCACTCGCCTCCTCCTGGTCCCGCTTGAGCGAGGAGAGCTCGCGAGCGAGTTCACTGAAGAAAACAACAATATAATTTGCAAAATAGGCTGATCGCCTCTTCATTTCACGTGCTCTCTCACCGGTCAGAGAGACGAGAGAGTACGTTAAATGAAGAGATGACACTTGAAAACCCTACACTTTCGAGCTGTTCGCATCATTCAGCTCCTCCCTGAGGGACGAAATCTTCCGACCCAATTCACTGAAATGATTTTTTATAATTTTTTTTGTTATAAAAAAGTTTCTTTCTGATAAAAAAGTTGTGAGTGAAACCCAACTCTACCTAGTGTCTAATCAAACGAGTCGAGATATAATAAGTTGCTGAATAAAACCCAGATCTACGTGGTACCAAATCAAATTAGTGGAGATAAAGATGTTGCTAAGTGAAACCCAACTCCACCTAGTACCTGATAAAAAGAGTCAAATTGCAACAATTTGAAACCCAACACAACTCATTGTAAGTGCCTAATCAAATGAGTACAAAACATTGCTGAGTGAAACACAACTCTGCCCAGTGGCTAATCAAATAAGTCGAGACAAGTTGCTGAAGTAAGAATCCCTTACTCCTTTTTGCCATTCGCCTCCTCCAGGTCCCTCTTGAGCGTGGCAATCTCCCGCGCGAGATCACTGAAATGGATCTATTATATTTTCCGGACACTCTTTCTGACAGGACGCACACTTCAGGCGCGTCCTGTCAGAAAGAGTGTTCTACACTTCACACCATGAAGAGCGAGTAAACGTATATGATCAGGCAACTGCACAATTGCATTTATTCTGCAGGATTTGGCAGCCAAAATTGTGTTTCACGTAAATTGTTTTACTCCCTATTGACGGTAGGATCCTCAAACCAAACTTTCTCCTTCAGGCCGCAAAACTTGAGGGGAGGTGATCCCTCACTACACCGTGCTCCTCTATCATGTCCCTTGTGCGCATCGATCATCACCCGTCCGATTGGCGTTGCACCTCGCAGTCTCCCTACCAGAAACCAACCTCTCTCCCTCCTCCAGCCCGGCGTACTTCTCGCGCAGCACGCGCACCTGCCTCTCCGTAGCGCTGCAAGTGCGTACTAATTAATATTAATTAAATTATTTAAATAAATAAATTTAATAAATTAAATTAATTAATATATTACATCTTCAATTCGGCCACTTGGAGCCTGAGCTCGTCCCGCTCGCGCGTCGCTTCACTGCAAAGCGTACATTTGAACAAATAGGTAATTGTATAATCTAACAATGTTGTCATGTAAGGCAACACTCATCCACTCCATAATGGCATTGTTGCGGGACTTTGCAGCTACTCGAAACAGTGAAATGTGGGCTACTGTTTTGGGCTGCTCGATTACGGTTTCACTTCGCATTCGAAGCCGGCAGCGATAAACGTACACTTTGGAGGCAAAGGCGTTTTCCGAGCGATTCCTCGCCCCCTCCAACTGCTTCTGCAGTTCGGCCACCCTGCGAATATATTGGATGATCACGGTGACAGGGAATCACCGGGTTACAAAACGTAACCCTGAATGTTAGGGAGGGGCTTGGGGGGTACGTGTGTTAGAGTAAAGTATGTTGATTTTCTTTTCAAATATCGGGGGTATATGCAGTGCACATTCGGAGGGTACCGTCCTAGATCACAATCAATTGACCTCTCGTCTACTTCAATCTCCGCCGCTTTCTCCCTGGTGCTGACCAGCTCGCGCTTGTTCTCTGAAAAGCATATTTACATATATATTTAATTAAATTAATTAAATATTTATGTTTAAATTAAACACACATGGGATGGCTTGACAAGAACTGGTCACTGCATTTCACGCACTCTCTCAGAGAGGCGCGATAGTGTGTGAAATTAGGAGTCATTTATTTCGGCACGCGCCTCTCCTCGATTCGCGTGCTCTCTCGTCTGCCTGATCGCCGAGAGAGCGTGCAAACCGAGGAGAGGCTTGTGCCGATTTGTCATTTCTAAAACAAACCCAGCAGCTTCTCGGCGTACTCTGCGCGCAGCACGGCTGCACGGGCCGTCCGGCACGCGTGCTGCAATATATATATTAGAGCTCGTGAGATGCTACCGCCATCTCTTCATATTGCACACTCTCTCGCCCACCCTTTCTAATTTACACTGTAATATTCCCTCATGTCAAACGTGTATACATATAATATATTCTATAAAAGGTGAGGGTGTATCCACGACACGCGATTTTACCGACCGTCGTAAGGCAACGCTCGGTGTGGATGAAAAACAAAATATGAATAGTGTTTTGAAAATAATAATAATATCAACAACAACAATAATAATAATAATAAAAACAATATTTCTGACCTCGAATTGCTTCCTCAGCTTGGCCACTTCCTGTTGCAGGTCGACGTCGGAAGGAGGAGCGACGGACGAAGTGGCGGACTGAACAAAGAATTAGAACAAAGAACAAAGAATCGTTCCGCCTTGATATGGCTAACGATGACCGTTAGGCAGTGATCGAAAAGTATGTAACCCATGTCAACTGCTTCGAGGTCGTTTTCTCTGCCGTTTCTTTATCAATCGGTCTAATTTTTTTCCTACATGCATCTGAGCCAACCAGACGTAGGAAAGAATCTGTCGCAAGGGTAATCGATCGCAGTCGGGCACCTTTCTAGAAATCAGTGTCGGGCACCTAGGTGCCCGAAATAAGGTGCAGTTGACATGACTTTTCGAACACTGCCGTTAGGCTACTTAGGCTAAGGCTCAGTGTTAGAGCTTAGGCCTTTTATGCATAGAGCTTAGTCATAACCAAACAGGGCTAAGGATGACCTAAGGCTACTTAGGCTAAGGCTCAGTGTTAGAGCTTAGGGTGAAGTGGCGAAGACCGCACTTGCTGTTCCTCCTCTTCCACCTTCACACTGGCCTCGCTCGACGGAGCGATCGACGAGCCGTCATCGTCGATGGTCACGACGTCGGCCTGAATGCCGACAAGATTATAACGATTTAAATGTTCAGTAAGTCGACGCTCATTATGCTATGACCATAATGGAATAAACAAAAAGGAAGCGACAAATGTAGGTTCCGTTTTTGAACACATGGCACATTGGTTTCTTCTTATTGGAGTGCACCCATAACGTAGTATATAAAACTATAAATAGGTACTCAGTTACCAACCGGCGGCATCGTCTCATTTTTTACAATACAGTGAGGCCGCGTATATCTCCATAGCTCGCGCTTGCAGTATGTCGTTTGTGCATGCCAAACCAGTATTTTGCGATAAATTAAACGAATTTTTCAACTCGAACGCAATATCGTGTTCGTACGGCAATGGCTGCGAAAAAAACAGAAGTAAAATCGCAAATTAGCTTGAATTTAGAACGTAAGCCAACCTTTAACTTCGACTTGCGATTCCTCCCTGTAGTACTCATCCCACTTTGTCTCTGAGTCGAGACGCCGGCACAATCACTGCAAGAGCGTTGGTATAGCGAGATAGAATTGTTTAAAGCTGCAAGAGACGTGTCAAATTCAACCAAAAAGATGAACGTGCTAAATTCAGAAATTCAAAAGTAAAATAAAAGTTTTTACGATTTTAATAGATAGTTCTAGATCTTCAGTCGAGATAAGCCAACGCTCCTGAGCACTTTAACAAAGAAAACGACGGCGTCAAAGCCTTTAACCAACTAATTATTGATTACGAAGTCACAAGTGACCCGTCGTGTAAAATCTGACTTGTTGAACCTGGGGTTACTGTAAGAATTTGCATATAATGTTGTGTGCTTTGATAATTCACAGTCACGCTTGTTTGCACGCTACCCGGTAATTCTAAAGATACAGTAGTTCAATCAATTTTCTGAATTTTGAAATTGAGCATGATCTTGAAGATTTTTTATTACATTTATCACTAATTATGGATAATATTTCTGTATAATGCATATCTTTGCTGCATTTGTCATTGATCAGCCATGATTACATCTTGTCCTACACTAATCCATTAGAAAGCGCTCCTTCTCTCCGGTATCTAACAGCGGCTATTGCTATTGAATTTACATTTCGAAAAAAGAAAGCCTACTCTCTTGCACAACACGGCGAAAGCAGAGTGCATGGAATTTGTTGATCAGAGAGTCTCTCTGGAATCTCTCGCTTTCGCATGCTCTCTCACTTTTTTGTCTGCATCATCCACCGTTTCTTGCTCACTTCCTATACATAGAATGTAGGGTTGGCATTTTGATTCTGAACCGACCGCACCCCTTCGTGATTCAAAGAATGGAATGATTCACTTAGGCCGCTCGCCCCTCTCGCTCAGAGAATGGAATGATTCTTTGAAGAAATGCTCAGAGAATCAAAGATTCTCTAAATTTCAAGTGCGACTAATCAATGATTCTGAGAATCTTTGATTCTCAGAATCATTGATTCTCAGACTCAGACCGCTCCGAATGGCAGAGAATGAAAAGTGTCTGAGAATCGTCAAAGAATCAAATTGCCAACCCTAATAGAATGCTATGGCACAACAAGTCAGATCAGGGAATCAGAGTGGGTACCTAATTTTCTTCATCTCACACTAAGGTATCTCTCCCACTAAACGATTTGAAATGAGGAAATATGGATGGCTTCGCCAGAAATAATCTCTCAATATCTAGCTGCACTTTCTTCTTCAGATTAAATTTTAATCAGCGAAGTGAGAAATGAGGAGAGTCATTTCGTGCAATGACTTCTAACAGAGTGCGCAATAGAGTTCGAAATACGGGTAGCCGTCTCTTCATTTCACGTGCTCTCTCACCGGTCAGAGAGGCGAGAGAGTGTGTGAAATGAAGAGACGGCGACCCGTATTTCGAGCTCTAGTGCGCAATACGGGTCTACGCCTCTTCATTTCACACACTATCTCGCCTCTCTGACCGGTGAGAGAGTACGTGTAATGAAGAGAGGGCGTTATCTATATCATTTCTCTAATGAGAATTTTCACGCCTCTGAGAAAATGTTAGAGCGGATTAAAAGTGTTGGGAAATCCGACTTCGGAATGGTTAATTTAATTTTACGATTGTTTAATTCCACATACTTTTTTGGGGTTTGCGTCTGCCCGGAGAGAGCAATGGAATGGAAAGACGAGACTATTGCTTCAGCATCATTCGATCCTCATTTCATCTGCAAATGGAAGAATGCTATTTTGCCATCTACAGCTACTTGTAATGAGCGACTAATTGAAAATAAAGACTCATCCTCTTCCTGGTTTGCCAAAAAATGTACTCTTAGTAACACTATCTCATCAGGCAGATAAGCGAGAGAGTACGCAAAAGAAGGAAAATGACAAACCATTCCTCCTCACCATCTGTTCCGTCTGTCTGTCTCTCTCTCTCTGCCATCTCCCTTCTTTGCCTCACACATTCGCTCAGGCGAGAGAGCAAGGGGAATCGAGAGACTAGGCCGTTGCGATTTCATTTCGTCACTCCTGAAATTCAGCCATTCATTCAATCCCTGGCATCTAGGGGATTAGAGCTCAAAATAAGGGCCACAGTCTCGTCACTTTACTCTTTCCTTTCTGATAGGCGAGAGAGCAGGCGAAATGGAGAGACGGGGCTGCTTTCTCGAACTCTTTAGCGAATATGTAGAAGCGAGAACGAGCGTGAAAATGAGCACGATATCGATCGACTAGATGAGTACAAGATTTTGGAACTCGGCTGGTTGTAATAGCGTTTTTTTTTTCGAAATTCGGGACAGGCGGGCAATTTGGAGAGGTGACGACGGCTCGTATTTCGAACTCTACGCATAACGAGGACATTTCGAACTCAATACCGAGCAAAAAAAGGTGAGCTTACAAGAAAAATTCAGCAAGAAATGATATCGATCGACGCTAATATGGTACGATACGAACTCGGCTGGTTGTAATAGCGAAGCGACATTGTATTACGGCTGACTGCTACAACAAATATAAAAAAGGAAAGTCAGTGAGTTGCAAATACTATCTCGCCCTCTAACTAGTGAGAAAGTAGGTGAAAGATCGAGATGATTACTCGTATTTCGAACGCTGTTTGCTTTTCGAAAAAAAACGTATGGTTGTCGTTAACTCAAAAAGTGAATCGGAGATAGCCTTACTTTCGCGAAAGTAATCAAGAAACGATATCGATTGCAAGAAGAGTACAATGTTTTGAAATGAAACGTTATATTAGCGATTCAAAAAATAGACGATTGCAAAAAAGGAGAAAAGCGCGCGCTCAACGGCGTGAAAGCGCGCGCGACATTGTTGACCCGAGTGTGAGTGTGGCGGGGGAAATTCTAGAGAAAGAGAGAGCGGAGAGGGGGTGGCAGTAAATACACCCTCTGCCTCCCCCTCTTCTGTCTCTCTTGCTATCGCTTTGCCTCTGCTGGCCGATAGAGATGGATGGCATGCGACTCTCATTTCCCAATGATCTCTCGTTTGACTGACCGACGAGAGATAAGGCAAAGTTAAGAGACGGGAACATTGATAGAGTTTGCAAGCGGGGCTGCCATAGCGAAGAGCCTCTTCACTGCTCTTGACTCTCTAGTCTGACTGCTTGGCAGATCATGAGCAATGAAGAGACGGATTCTTCAATTATCTCGGAGAAAAAACTAGCAAAAAAAACGAATAGTAGCCTCGCTTTGTCATTGTTCGAGTCATCCCAATCGCTTCTTGCAAACTCTTCCTTCACCCCTCTTCCCTCCTTTGTCGTCTGGCACTCTCTTTCTTCTCCAGTGCCACTTTCCTTCCTTTCTCTTTTGCACACTTGTCTGTGCTTACTACGGCTGGCATGGTGACGAATGCGTCTCTTCATTTGGCCTACTCTCTCTCTTCATTCTGATCGATGAGATTGAAGAGGAATGAAGAGGTTCTTCTTCATGATAGCCCTTGTTTGTTCACATCGAGATGGTGCTCGAGCAGGACTCTTTCTCGAGCCATTGCGACTGTGACAAGGAAAGAAGACCAATCCACTGGCCCGAGACCCCTCAAAATGACTATCTTTAAAGAAGAACGGCCTTCTGATACATACCCCATCTTGATCAGCGCCCAGAAAGCGACACTGATAAATATTGTATTGTATTGTATTGAGATGTTGCTCCCCCTCTGTGCAATTTTGCACAAACAGCTTCTCCTCTCACTTTTGATTACGCTTCAAATTCCTATGAATTCGAAATACGGACGTCTGGTCTCTTCAATTCTCGCCTTTCTCTCAGAGGGGTGCGGGAGCAGCAAGATTTAAAGTACTCTTCAATTATAAACGCTATCGCCGACTTCAATCTATCTTGTAATCTGATAGAGAGATGGGAGAGCACTACCAGAGATGGATGTTCTGTCTGTCTCTCTCATTTCGCAATGCACTCTCGTTTCTCTGACTAACCAGAGATAAGGCAAAATGAGGAGACGAGACCGTCACTTTCCTTTCCACCACTTATCTGATTAAATCTGCTCGATCTCGTGCGTTTCTGAACTAAGATCAAGATGAATATCTCCTCTAACACGATTGGTTTCGCTTCCTTTATTTGCTCTTCATTAGGGTTGACTAAACGGAAACGGAATCGGAAAATTCCGTTTCCGAGGGGTCAACTTGCATCCATTCCGGAATGTGCGAACGAAAAATGAGCCGATACCGGAATGAATTTGCATCCATTCCGCAATGAGACTCCACGAAAAATCATTCCATATCGACTCCGTATGCAAATCACGATATTCCGGAAAAAAAGTGAATCTACGTGATTCCCGAATTGATTCCGTCATTCCGAACCCTACTCTTCATTTCCCGTGGACCACCAACTGAAATCAAGCACACTTCTTCTCTGAAGTTAGCCAAACGGGCTCGATTTGGTCACATAGGAAGCTCGCTACGAATACTTCTTCCTTCGACAGTGTGAACGCTTCACAAACGAGTGACAATATACGGAAAAGGACAGTGAAAAGCATTGCAAAAAGAATTTATCGAGAATGAGCCCTGTAAGTAGTTCGGGGTCTTCATCGCTTCGGCCGTTTCTCCAGTTGGCGCAGCATACTAAAATATAAATTGAGACAAGAAAAATAAACAAAGACTTGATAATTAGATTACTGTCAGATGTTGATTAGGCGCCATTCGTCCCGGAACCGCATGTTTCTTCTCGAAGTGATAGATGCAGATCTGTAAAATAATACGATTAATTGTTGTGATACTTTATGCACAAATATGCTCACACAAAAACAGGATTGTCGGATTGTCGTCGACAGGATTGTCGTCGAGAAGCTGTCGCCCCGTATCTGCTCACAAGCGCAAGCAAGGGGCAGATCGTGTGCCCACAAACGGTGAGAACCGCTCGGCGTAGTGGCGATTCGGCGAAACAGATACCGCAAGAGCGAGAGACAATCCCCGGATGCTGCTGCAACATCATTGTCACAGCAATTTTGGAGCATTCGAGAAAAAAAGAGAACTTGAATTTAGTAGTTTTTCGCTAGCTCTCTCTCTCATTTCCATAACACTAATCATGACTTATTTCTGATAATGAGTTTCCATTTCATTGGCCGACTGTACCTTTCATCGTTTTCAGCGCGAAGCCTATCGATTCTTGAGATTGGCGCTTCATCCATTGCCAGTGCCTCAATAGCTGCAGTAATTGCTTCTCTGCGAAATTTAGTCAGCTCATAGAAGGTTGCGAAATCGAGGCGCACGTTGGCCAGGGCGTTTCGCAATCGAACATGATGCTCATTCGGTTCAACGACTGCAGCAGGTGCAGCAGCATGCTGCAGCACCGCTCTACGTCGAGCCACAGCTGCGCGAATGATCGCATGTAGGTTGCTTCGTCAATTGTGCTATGCGCATGCCCAGACGTGAGCTGATAAAGATCCCGGAACAATTCGCTGCCGGGCATGGTCAATCTGAAGTAACATTATTATATAGAAAAATAAATTGATGTATGTATGAAAGAAAATCAATGCATTGAGAACGGGTATGACTTACATTTTAAAAATTTTATTTGCCGAAAAAATAAGCTCCTGAACGGTTCAGCGGTTCCAAAAGGTGTGCAATCGATTAAACGATTAATTCGACCTCATCGTTTTGATCACTTGGGCATACAATCCATGCCAGAGAGTACGAAACGACCTGGTCGAGAATTCAATAATAATCGGGCGCAGCCGCAGGGTCTAACTTTGCCATCCGATCTTCCTTTCCAAAAGGACGCTTACCCCTACTCACCTCGAGTTGCTCAATTCCTTCATTATGCCACCAATATTCCTTCTTGGATGGTGCGCCTCCTCTACTTTTCTCTTAGAAAATCTTCGAAATTCGTGCGAGCGTTTCTTCCTTTCACTTCTTTCTCGAAGGTCAGAATGCGAGCGAATGTGTGCAATGAAGCCGCGGTTTTCTGTATTTCGAGCTCTCCTTTTCATTTCCCTTGCCTAATTGTCAATTATCACTAATTGTTTATCGCCGCTTATTTCACAAATTGCCACTTCTCACGCAACAGTAACACTAGAGTGCGCAATACGGGTCGACGTCTCTTCATTTCCCACACTCTTTCACCTATCTGACCGGCGAGAGAGCACGTGAAATGAAGAGACGGCGGTCTCATGTCTCGTGCTCTAGTAACACTCGAAACACCCGCCTCCTTCATTCCCTGAAATCCTAGAGAAAGATGTCCTATCTTCTCTCTTCTCGTTTCCCTGGCAATATGCCCTGAGTATCTCCACTATCACGCCCTTTCCCTACTCACAGCATTCTTCTCCGACAGAGAAGGGGGAGATCTTTACATATGTAGGGGCCACAACTCAGATTGCCGAATTATCACTATCCAGTCAAAACCGGGTGGAAACTGTCCCTCATGGTCCCAATAACATCATACTTTTGGCCGTTTGTCGATATCTCGTCTCCGAGCTGCGCTACAGCCCGAAAAGTACACGCGACACGCACTGTTGTGGAGGGGGGAAAGGCGAGGCGAGAGGAAAAGGGGGCGGGGCCTATTTCCAACTCATTCCCAATATTCGGAGGCAAGGGCTGCGCCATGTCGTGAGAGACAAATCAAGGGAGAAATTCCCTCTTAACCGGGCAGAGCGTGCGCTAGTCACGACGGGTTAGAAACAACAGGGAGAGGCGAGGCGGAGGGAGATGGGAAGGGGTCCCCTCTCGACTCTCTCCTCTCATTTGACTAGCCCCGCGCACGTTCACACTGTGTTTAGCGCTAATCGGAATCGAAAAAATACGGGCGTACTGAAATCTTTAAAACAAATCCGCAAGCTTTTGAAGCATGATAAAATTCTATTTTTTTTCTCTAAAATTCCTAAAATATTCGTATTCGTGAGAAAAACTATGCCCAAACAAAATATTCACACTGCAACCCGTAAAAACGACCTATTCCCATCGTTAAAGTTCATTTTTGACCTACTCAATGAAGATGTGCACATTTTGGGCAGTGCTCAATCGATTGCGAATGCCAGTAGCTATCCAGCGCACTTTAGAATGAAGGATTTGGTTTAGAATGAAGCTTGCGGATTTGATTCTCGTTTTTAGGCAAAATCATGTCAGACGAAAGTGGGCGGGGCTTGTGGCCCCTATACATATGTACTTGCGCACTTTGCATGAATCGAACTACAAGGCCTAGGCGGAGGGAGCGGCAGCTCTCCCCGCTTATTTTGAATTTTTGCAGTCCGATTACGATGTGGCGGGAAAATTGTTAATCCCCTTGTTAATCCCCTTGTTCACCCTTTTCTGGAGAGAACAATGGGGGTCAGAATGCTGTGCTACTCCTTTAGTAGTCAATGACAACCGATTTGTAGAGCTTGAAACATGAACCACGGTCTCTTCATTCCCCAGACTCTTTCTCCTTTCGAGACAATGTGTGAAATGAAGAGGCAGCGGTTCATTTTTCAAACTCAATCCTCTGCGTCCAGAGAGAAAATCTCTATATCGCATAGATCCTCCGCATCCTCGACAAGCATTCTTCCTTGTCATTGTTGTTTGCGTCAAACATATACCGCATGACTTTTCACAAACCTTCATAAAATTAGTTGTTTTTTTCAGCCCAAATGGACATCTTCACGCGCGCCGCCCAGTTCGTGACCCTCGGAGGAGGAGCGTCTACGTCGAGACCATCAACATCATCACCAGCAGCAACTGCAGCACCGCCGGCTTCGCGCGCCGCACCTGAGGAGAAAAGCAAGGAACCCGCAAAGGTAGGCATCGTTCACGATAAAATGCATGAAATATGCCCCTCGGAGGTATCCGATTGTGAGTCCTCTGTAGCGGAAAAAACACCTAGTCTACGACTGTGAATATCATTTGACGAGGATACACCTCTCAAATTCTTTTCATAAAGGGGGTTTGAAAAGCGCATATGAATTGAGTCCAATTGTCAGTAGAGTTCGAAATACGGGTCGCCGTCTCTTAATTTCGCACAACTCTCTCGCCTCTCTGACCGATGAGAGAGTGTGGGAAATGAAGAGACGGCGACCCGTATTTCGAACTCTATTTGTCAGGCGTCCGAGGATCAGACCGGCATCTACATCACTGCCAAGATGATGCTCGACCGGGCGTATCGCTATAACTTTGACAGTCGCCTGCGACACGTCTACTTCGACCTCAAGCACAAGGATGATGCCACGATCATTGCAGGTATGGTTAAATATTTTACCGTTTCTCTTATTACTCCTTCCTACCCTTTCAATTCGCATATTTGTAAGGAGAGAAAATCGTTTCTTAGAGGCCCTGAGAAAATAAGAAAATTAGAAAAAAAATACTACCTCTACCTTTTACCCTTTTTAGGCCTGGCAAAGTTCGAAATGACCCTCTTCCTCCACTCCCCTTTCCGACTCGGGAGCAGAAAAACCGTTATTGTCATAAATAAAATGATGTTATTATTTTAATAGGTCTTGCCAAGTTCGGCCTCACGAAGGAGAAACTCTTCCCTCCCGGAGGATTCTTCGGCGATTGCGCCTGCTGTGGAAAGAAAGCACAGGCCAAGGCGAAACTCGTCAAGGAAGAGTTGAGGTGACGCATTTTTCATCATTTGACACCGTATCCTTTATTGGCTCACAATGTGCATTTGGGAACTTTCTGTTTATCTCTTTGTAGGACGAATGTCCTTTGAAGAATGAGTTTGATGTTTTTTAAAAGTTTTTTATCTTCCGTTTTTATCATTTAACTTTGTCTATTTTCAGCTCCGAACTAGGCAACGTATCTGCCCGTCGAATCCTCGAGGCGGCTTACAAGCACGAGGTCGTCGACTACAACCAGTATCAGGAGCTCAGCGGGAAAGATGACGAGGAGATTGAGAAGCAATTGGAGCACAAAGGCATTCGAAGAGAGAATGTGTGTCCGCAGGTGGATCTGAGGTAGGCCTATTATATTATTCTAATTTTATGACTCCGATAAACTTCAAATTTTCGGTGACTCACCTAGCACTTGGAGCTGCTGTAAAATCGTTTGACTTGAATATATTTTTGCGTTTACTTACTCACATTACATGATGAACCTTCAACCACGAATTAGATGCTGATAGCGAACATATCTCTCATTTGTAAAAAAATGTGGAATGCAACCTACGAAGAATTCCGTCCTATCCTCATCTGAGCATTAAAACTTTACATGAATAAATTATGATTATTAATATTATTATTTTGATAAATTTCAGCGCCCTCGAGCTCATTCCTACCGCCTGTCAGCCCTGCTTCTCCGCCATTCTCCGAGAGGCCAATGCACTGACTCGTCGCGATGCCACCATCTACGGTCTCATCTGTGGGCAACTGATGCTAAGACAGCGAGCGAAGGAAAGGGAGAACGGCAATGAGATAGAGTGCCCGAATTGCATAACGATGCATATTCTACAGTAGACCTGATGTATTCTGCATAAAATTCTCCCATCCCGTCCCGTTTTAGATACTCTTTTGCTCGAAACTTTCGATTGTTGCGCATTGATAATCAGATATTGTATAGATAGTTCTATTGCACACTTTGATTGGAATCCACATTGAGATAAATTTTATAAAAACCCCAATTGATTCTGAGAAACCAGATGACAGAAAGGGAGAATGGCAATGAGAATGGCAATGCCCGAGTTGCATAACTATACATATTTTACAGTAGTCTTTCGTTTCACTGACCCGATTTTTACCCATTTCCAGCCCATTGCTCCAGTAGTAATGATAAAGTCCGCATACAACTCTTCCAATTTTGCAGCTGATCTCGGCCCATTCCTTTTAGACTTTCTATTGCTCGAAACGTTCGATTGTCGTGAATATTATCATGATTTTGTAATGCTATTGCGTCCTTTGATTGAAATTCACATGAGAATTGTATGAAACCCCAACTGATTGTGAGAAACCAGATGAAGGAACCGTCAAATGACATATTCGCGAGTAGTGCAGTAATGTACGAAATCATGTCGGGTTGGTGCATAAGTTTCTTCACGCCGAATTTTTGAATTTATTACTCCTGTACTGAGTCATTCCCAAATTCCCTTGACATAGGAACACCATACAGTTGAATTGGCTCATAGCTGCTTAGTATTTGAGGGGAATAATCGGAAACAAAAATCATCGAAAACATGGTAATTTGGGTATGCTCATTCTAATTGCTTTATTTTCAAAACAAGTGATCACTGAATTCTCACCAATTTTTGAGGGATCGGGGAAGGGTTACTGGTTGGTATGGCAGTGAAATATCAGGTTTACAAAAAATCATACGATATGCTGGATCACTAAAAGTGACAATTTCAATCGTCGGTTTACTACATACAACTTTCAAATACAATATCTCAAGATTGAGTTCTTCGATAGTCTCCAAACCAATAATGAGAATCGAACAGGGAACCTTCTTCAATTTGCACCACACTTGGCTTCTCTAGGTCAATCGAGACTAAATTGCTACACGCATTTCGAGAATCTCTGATTTTTGTGCTGCGCTAGTTTGAGAATATGTGGGTAAGTTACGACGGCCGTTTGTGGTAGAGTTGCTGTTTCACATCAGTTGTGACATATTATCAATGCACTACGTGCCAATGGTAAAGATTTGTGGATATCTCAGTTCTCCAGGAAACACTAGCTCGATAAATAGAGAGCGAAAATTTGCACTGCGTTGACTTTGATTTGATGTCGTATACCTAGGCCTCAGTCATCATACAAGGATTCCATCATGATGGGTATAAAGAGTATTCAAGGGGCCATCGATTGCGAAAAACGATACCCAGAATGATCAAAGAACAAGGAAGGGACAAGTGATAAACTAACGAGACTTTTTTGTGAAGAAACTTTTGCACCAGCCTGATAAACTAGAGCGTCCACTTTCAAGTGACAATATAACATTCTATTCTCTTGAACCGCATTCAGCTCTCTTCATTCTGTTTACTAGCCTGTCATCATACGGACAAGAAAAAACATTGCAGGAAGTACGTCGATTGTTCAATAAGTCTCGTCTCATGACAAAAATGCACGACGCCTCCCCTAGCTACGCATTCTATTCTCACTCTCAAAGTGCCGCTCCGATCCAATTTTGCTTCACAATTACGATACAATTCCCGATGTTCGGCAAAAAAAGTGAACATCATTTTTCGCATGTCACAGAGGTAAATGTGCTGTAAGAGTTTATCAAACAAACAGAAAAACAGCAAAAAAACATTGAGGTTTATTCTTCCAGCTAATCATTCCTCAATATATTAGAGTTCGAAATACGGGTCGCCGTCTCTTCATTTCACACACTCTCTCGCCTCTCTGACCGGTGAGAGAGTGTGGAAAATGAAGAGACGACGACCCGTATTTCGAGCTCTACTCAATATGATTCTCAATTAGCGGCACAAAGGCCGATGAGGCGCGACAAAATGGATAGCGAATCTGCGAACTTTGCGGAATCTTTTTGCTCTTCATAATTTGCGCGCAGGCCAGACAGAGGGCGTGACCGCATTTGACGAGAACTGCTCGGAGATATGGAGCATCGACCAAACAGACACCGCATGCGCGAGAGACGAGTCGGCTGGACCTGGAAATATAGCTCAAGATACGCCTTCGTTGCAGTGATAATCTAATTATGCGATGGCAGCCTGGCAGCGTCTCAGCAATAGAGGTACTTGCCCAAGCCGAAACAACTGATGATATCGACTACAGTACCTATATCAATCTGCTTGCTTCCGGCTCTAGAGCCGTCACCTCTTTTCTCTAGAGGACCACCGATCTCATTGATCCCCCATCAATTGCGCCGTATCTGATCCGAGCGTGCCAGGATATTATTCTGCTTGATAGACAGTAATGCCGATAAAGAAGTCACGTGGCATTTTTACTGAGCGGGATGAGCCTGGTGCAGCACTGGAGACTGTTCCACGAAATCGCTAAAGTTTCGGCCACACAGCGCCCTCCTAAGCAAAGCATCACTCAGCTACTGGCGGAAAATGCGGCGAGGTTAATTTTCACTATTTCTTTTGAAAAACCGGAAATGCTGCGGTTTTGCTGTGCTTTGAATACGAATTACCCAAACAACACTATGAGAAAAAGGTAGTAGTTGTAATTGCGTTCCAAGCACTTGTTAGAAATTAAATAAATATTTCCAGACCCACCCGATTCGTCTTTCGCACTTGCGGTGTCTGTTTAACGGAAGCTCCGTATCGCAGGGCAGTTATAATCAAGTGCGGTCACGCTATCTGTCTCGCTTGCGCGCAACAATTGAGCGAGAATGGCTCCAGCCAGACCATTTCTTGCCCCTTTTGCCGTTGTAAATCGACCTACGTTCCCCTGATTGAGGACCATATCGAAGATCAGAGAGAAAAGAGTCCGGAGATTGATGAACCTAAGAAGAACTTAGAATTTGAAAAAGCATTTCAAAATCACTCTAAGTCACGAGCTTGTAGTTGTTCAATCTTGTAATCTCTTTCCTGGCTTAGTCACCCTGTTTGTCACTTTCTAAATGCGACGATAAAATGTTCATGTGATGTGAATGCCTTTTGCGTGATAAAGCATATCAAGGAGATTGGTGGACTTGAAATGCACAAATAATGTCACTATATTTGACGCTATTCGTGTCTTCCGAGTGCACCTTTTGTGCTGTATACTAGGCATGTGCAAAATTTTACCACACTCCTCCGTTCACACGCTCTCTCGCCACTCTGACCCATGAGAAAGTGCGAGAATTGAAGAGACGATTACCCGTATTGAACTCTAGAGTTCACCTTCTGTGCTGAATGCCTTCTGGCAACTCTTGGCGCGTCACACGATGGCGTGCCTACTAGATCGGATGCTGCCATTCTCGCTTCTTCTCTAATCCCATTCGTCATTATCCCACTGCTTCTTCACCAGCCCACTAGTATGCACTCTTCCTCCGCACCGGAACTGAGGTATTTATTTTATCTTTTTTTGTTGTTGTTGGTGACTAGTATTATTCAACCTGTGCATGAAACACAATTAAAATTTTCATTGAGAAGTTGAAGGTATTAAAAAATAATTTCAGTTCACTCTCAAGTGCTTCGAATACTTCTTGTCATAACTGTCTCGCGAAATCTGCCTCAGATCATCAAAATAAAGGTCATCAACATTCCCAGACTGTGCCTATAATCTCTATGCAGATGTTGTTCAGTCACTCCATAACCAGCCCTTTATTCTTATTTTTCTTGTGCATTTCGTTCCTGCTCCATTATTCCGTTATGCATTGAAGTATTCGACTAATCTCAAGTCGTTTGATAAATATATCCGATACATTAAATGGTTCTATGTCTTACACTCAAAGTATTTTATGAACAGAATATCCTGCACTGAAAACAATAAACATTATTATGAATGATTTCTGGATGAAAGAGAAGATGTTTTGCTCATTTACAATAAAGCTAGCAAATTCTTTTAAAAGAAGCCTCAAAGAAATAAATAAATCATGCTAGAGGTGAGATATATAGACCTGCTGGCAGTCCTCCACCATAGATTGACAGCAAACGCAAGATCGGAAGTTCGGTCGTTCTATGCGGCATAAAAAGTACGATGTTATTGGTAGAGACCGCAAGCTCCGCCCACTTTTGAGGGACAGGGAAGAGGGGTAAAAACTGCGCCGAGAGCTGACAGCCGTAGTTCGTAACCGATTGGGACGTTCAACATCGCGTTTTGAAGCTACTATCGTTCCCCACAAATGACCAATGGGGGAAAATGATTGGACTAGTTTGAGTTGGTCAAAACTGACTTGAAAGGGTGCAGAGTACGTAATAAAAGGCTTTTTAGTGTTCGGACATGGCTCCCCCTTTCGTAATTCATTCTTTTGATTATTAGAAGACGATCAGAGAATAAATCTTGATGATTGGAAGTGTTTGGAATTTGTCAGCTCCATTCAAAGATCGGCTTTACGCGCGTGACGATGTTCCGACTTATGGTGTTTACCGCTGGCGCGTATTCA
This sequence comes from Pristionchus pacificus, assembly GCA_000180635.4. Classification (NCBI taxonomy): domain Eukaryota; kingdom Metazoa; phylum Nematoda; class Chromadorea; order Rhabditida; family Neodiplogasteridae; genus Pristionchus; species Pristionchus pacificus. The sequence goes on from CM026579.1 coordinate 19,448,146, forward strand.
AATTTCGTCCCATCCCATCTCCCCCTCTCTTCCCATATGCAAACTCCGCCCCCACAGACCCTCTTCCTATCGCTGTTTTCTTACCCGTCGTGGATAGAACACACTCTCCCTAGGCAAGGACTGATTTTCCTCCGAAAATGTCTCTCACGACTGGGCGAAGCTATCGCCTTCGAACTTTGGGAATAAGCTTGAAATAGGCTCCGCCCTCTTTTGGCTTGGACTGGTTTCGGTCACTTCTCTGTTGAGCCTCGCACGCATGGTTTTTGACTCATAACTTTGTTCAGAGGTGAGATATCGACAAACGGTAAAAAGCATGATCTTATTCAGACCAAGAGGGATACTTTGAGCACCGAAACATGACCTTACGATTGATTCGGTAAATCACGTTGCGGTCCCTAGTTATTGGGACCACGAGCGGTTGTTTGAACCTACTTTTGGCACCAACTCTTTAATCCGGCTATCTGCATTGTCCTATCTATAACATCCCCTGTACAGCTGTTCCATAAATTACTGGAGGTGTCCGATCGACGGGAATAATAAAGCCTCCATTTTACCTTTCGGTTATCAAATCTTGCCCATTTCATTGCGGCCATTGCGATAGTTGTTTCGATTATTTTTGCTATTTTTTTTCTCACAAATTTCTCTAAATTTTCAACAGAAAAGATCTTTTTTTCAGATAAAAGTCCTCCACAACAAGACGCACAAGTATTCTGGATGCTCTACTTTTAAACGCACTTAGGACGAGCCGCATCAATTCGGCGACCTACCTCAGGCTGTTTGAGCAGAATGATGAGGTGATTGCGGAAGCTCTGGACGGCCTGGACCGCGGCGAGCCGGTTGCGGTGCACGGTCCCTACTCGGAGCAAACCGCTGCTATGGCTGCTGGCGTGCAGCCCGTTGCACGACCCATCCAACGGACGGAAACAGCCGGCTCAGGTCGGAACGCGTCGTCGATCGCGGCTGCGTTGGCCAACCCTGCCCGCGTACTGGCTGTACGTAAGTAATTTCGTTCTTCTCCCGTAAATCTTTCCCTTCCTCTATCATACTCTTGTGCCTGCCCCTCCGTGGGTTCCTATCTACCCCGTAACTATCAGAGAATTTCTAGGGCGTAGTATCGAGCTTGATACTTTTGAAAGTTTCAGAAAGTATCAACTCGATCATTGAACAGTTGAAATTGAAAGGTACGATACAAGGGCGGATTCAGTGGAGTCTGCAACACCAAGGAATGAGGGAGAAAACAATGAAGTTGAACCTGCTGCTTCATTGCCCAACTTCGCGAGGAGAATGAACAACGGTTAGATTTTTCCCATTTTTTATATTGATTTTTTCGCTATTGATAGTTTAAATCATAATATATTTTCAGTCCTCGTACGAAATTATTACATATTTTTTTGATGATTCATTCAAAACAAAATAAACTCACATCTGTAAGAATGCCATCGAGCGTATTTTTCATTTCCCGAATTGGCATTATCACAGTATTCGATTAAACTTTACATTGTATTGTTCTTGTTTGAGCTTAGCGCGATTCCATCTCGATTTCAATCATCACTAAAAAGAGGAAGGGGTTAAAAAAAGATAATGTCATCGAATCGTAAATACCTTATGGCTATCCTCTATTTTTGACTGGCACAACTATATCTCAATCCACCCATCATAATCCATTTTGGTGGATTCCGATCTCCTATGTTTTTCAAAAGATCTACTGCTGCGAAAGAAAACTGGAGGAGCCCGATCATCGTCTATCTAGATATATAAATTGCTGGATTGTGTAATCAGTCATTTCTAATTATTTCTCTTCTCAATTTTTTTTCATTTATTTATTGTTAAAGCTTAATTATGCTCGCGAAGTATGCATCCTTTTTTATATGATCTTTTCGGCAAAAAAATTGATACAATAATACAGTTAGAAGTACCGATAGGTAGTCGTCTCTTCATTTCACGTGCTCTCTTACCGGCTAGAGAGAAATAGTGTATGTAATGAAGATACGATTACCTGCATTTAGAACTCAATACACTAACATGATCGTTGCAGTAACACAATGCCCACTCTCCCACGTCTAGCGTATCCCTCAATCAATCTGCGGGACCGTTGGCTGTCTTCCTTCAAGGCAGGCAAGATCGACTTCGCCACGTACATCTCACTGTACTGGGAGAGCGACGAGATGATTGAGCGTGCGTTGGAGAGGCTAGATAGAGGAGAAGCGATCGCAACTCATGCTAGGTATGTAGAGCTCTCGAAATACGGTAGCATATTGGGTCTAGTTACTGTGATTTATTCGCACATCAGACGTTCCGTAACACAATTTTTTAGTGCCGTTTCTGAGACATTAGAGTCTGCCGTGCGTTCGGAGCCCTCCACACCACAGGCTAGGTAAGTAGAGCTCGCAAAGAGATTTTGGCCATCTTATGAACGGACTGATGACGGCTGATGACGCATTCATGTTTTTCAGTGCTGTTGCTGAGGTGCAGGAGGTTGTAGCAACTCCTACTCCTGCTGCAGGAGAAGATGCTGCTGCTAGACCTACACCTGCAGCAAGACCTACACCAGCCCTTATACCGCCGGAAGACGCCTGGATACGACTGTTTGAAGCCCATGAAGATGGAGAAATCGACCAAGCCACATTTGATCGATTATCCTGTAAGAGAGGTGTCGAAATTGCTGCCGAATTGCTGCGACTGGGCATCGGTCCGCATCGGGCCGAACCGGCAAGCCTTGTGACGTCCCGACCTCCCGGAGCAGTGCCTGAACCTATTGTCCCGCCTACTGCAGCTGCAGCAACTCCTGCGCCCATTTTGCCAGAATATGCCTGGATACGGCTATCGGATGCATATTCTGATGGTGAAATTGACCGGGCAACTTTTGATCGATTGCACTATGAGCGGGCGCATGTGATTGCGGCCGAACTGCAGAGGCTAGGCATCGGCCCGGATCGACTATTGCCATTTGAAGCGTCCGAAGATGAGGTAATATTTTTAAATTCATTATTTTTAAATTTACCATCATTTTTATCATCGCGCGCATGCGCAATGGAGCAAAAAGGATGTTTAATTTGAGAAAACAATAAATTTCCATAATAGGACGACTTCGATGTGGATGGATTTTCGGACTATGAGGATTACGAAATGAGCGAAGACGATGTCGAAACGGTTTCCGATGAGTTCATAGTTCAGCTTCAGAAGGAGAACGAGCAAAGGTTAATATTTTTTCCTTTAATTTATTACTGATGCACCTCATCCCGTTCCTTGAAAAGTATTCAAAATAATTTTTAATAATATAATTGCAGTCAACCCCGTGACTACTCTCGCGCTTGCGGTGTCTGCCTTTGTCATTCGCCGGTCCGTCGGGTCTGTCTGGTCGCGTGTGGTCACATAACTTGCCGGGCTTGTGCGGAAAAGATGAAGAGAGAAAAGCGAAGTGCGAGATTCGATTGCCCATTCTGTCGAGCAAAGACGACGTTTGTGCCCCTGTATGAGAACCTAAGTGAGCCTCTACCCACTTAGTGAATTCCAGAAACATCATCTAGATAAATTGATTCCCTCCCTCCCGTTATTGTATCGCTGATCTCAATAAATCACTAAGTTCTACTCATGTTACGAATATTATTTGAGAAAAAAACAATCAAGTTATCTCATTATGTGTCTCAGTTGAGTAAAGTATGTGTGCGTTGTGTCCTCGATATTTGATGACAGCACATGACTAGTCGACTAGTCTTCACCATCGAAACCTTGTTGATGGGTTTCTAAAATGAGATCGTCTTCAGACTAGAGAAGGTTTTTTTTGATCTATTCATTTTGAACTGTGATCTTTTCAGGGAACAAAGGAGCGGAGAAGAAAGAAAGAAAGATGGGTTAGACTGCTCCTGGTTTCGAGATTATGCCAAATACGGAGTCCTTTGCATCGCTACCAAGAATCTAGGAAGTTGATGAGAAGATTACATAGTGTAGCCCCAGAAACAAAGATATTCGACCACTGATCGGTAGAGTGTGAAAAAAAAGAATAATCATTTGTTTCATTCCGCGATCTCTCAGTTTCGTTGAGCCGCTTGCTTCGTTCGCAATCATTTGCGAGATTTATATTTTTTTTAAAAACTGGTTGGGACACAGATACTTCCGCTGACATTATTTTATCAATCGATAAAAAAAATTAAAATTCATTTTGTTAATCGTTCATCGTGCTCTGAATCGGAATCCAATCAGTAGTTAAGATTATTTTTCGCGATGCCCTCCTCGATCGATAAAGTTCATCCATGTGAATGAGCACATTCCCCAAACACATTCTTCCAACGACACGCAGTTTTCACATTATCGAAACGAATTTGAAGAAAAAAACAGTTATGTTTTTGTTTCATAACGATGGCACAATGTTTGTCAATACCCTTCCAATTCTCCTTTATTGCCCAATACTCTGTGAAACGGGGAAAACTTTGTGAAGTGAAGATTTCGGAACCTACAAATGGAGTGGGAGAAGGGCTCAACCCATCTTCAGACATGCTTCTTCTCTTTACTCTCACTCTTCTTCTACTCTCGGCGTCCATGTGCGAAGGTTCGGAATGTCGTGGGATTTTTATATTTCGGGATTTCTGTATTTTGCTTTCAAATAAATTACAAAAACCATTTTAGCTGCACCCAACTGCGGAGTGATCTGCAACATGAAACCAGAGAGCGAAGAGTGCAAGAAATGCATTAAAGACAAGGTGACGGTTCGCGAGAAGAGATGTAAGTCAATATTGAGAGCATAATTTGGGCTGTCGAAATGTAGAATCCTCCGAGGAATGAAATGGCGTGATTCTCCATTCTGCAAATCAGCCTTGCCTGTACCAAATGGTGGACATTGCAGGGGCAAAATGCAGTGAGCTATGGGAGAAAGATCGTGATGGATACTGGCTGTGCCAAAGCCAAGAGGGAAGACATTGAAATTGATGAAGAACTATCAACCAATGGTATTATATTGAGAAGTCTTGAATAAAAGCTACTTATTATTCCTCCGATCGATGCCACATCCCATATACAGCATGCTAAACGTTCTCGAGCACCCTTTTATTTTTTGCCGACCATTCTTTCCTGCTCAATTGACCATTGTTATTTGTTTTTTTTCTATTCATGGAATGTGCTACTAAGATCAATGATCGAAGATCATTTCCCATTTACGTAGTAGCTACCGCATTCGACGATACAGTCACAATCGAGCTCTGAGGAGTAATCGGGTTCCTGAAATATACAATTGTTTAGTATTTCAAACATTGCATTCAATTTCGGTGAATTTGATGTATATCATGTGACAAAAACGAAATTATCGTGAACGATTATCAACAAACCTCCAGAACAGGCAGATCCTCATCGTTTCCCTTCTGAACGTTTCGTTGACAATTAGCATGGTGACTGGCGCTGCGTAACCTGAATAATTTACGAACACAAACTGTTACAAATGTGATATATCTCAAATTTTCCACTCACATTTCACGTCCGTTACCCAGGCAAAGTTGTAAAAAAGCACGGGAAGGATCGCTCGTGGGAACGCACCGAAACCCATGAGCGCCTGAAAAGTAGAGATCACAATTGAGCATGTGATGGTTAGTCGCATTTCAAACTCGACTGTGAGTAGTCATGTGAACTAGAGGCCAATAAGAGACAAAAATATCTACCTGAATGGCGATTCCCGGGAGATTGACCACAAAAACAACGAATCCAAAGATCAGCAAGGTTCGATCCTGAAAATTTCAATTCAATCGAAATAGATATATGATCCATTCCATATTCCTACCAGGTGACATGCATAGCCGGCAATCCTGAATCGAAACTGGTAAACCACCTACCGAAACTACCTTCTTCTTGATTTGCAGTTTTCTAATGAAGAATGCGGAGGCGACGTAGAATGACAAAGTGAACGAATTAACGACGAGCTCGAGTACGGTGCAAAAGATGTGAGCGTCGTACTGCAAATATTTTGATTATCAAATCGATAATTTATTGCTTGACAAGAAATGGTGCGCAAAATGGTGCAAAAAATGTGCTCGTCGTACTCCAACATCCTTTTTGTGTGTTTTACGGGCGATTTGACAAAAAATAGATGTTATCATTTTGTGTGTCATTCTGACAATTTAATGAATAACAAGTTTACCCAATCGAACAGGCTCGTTTTCTCCGATCGTGCCAGATAGATGGTAAAGTTGCCCACAGGCACTTGCGCATAGAAGACTTTTCTGAACTTCAAATCAATTATTTCTTGAAATTCATTGCTGATCACTTCGCAAAGTACGGAGCTATGAAAATCAGTGTAGCGACGGGACTGCCGGCTATAGCGATTGGTAAGATGATTCTCCTGATCTGAAGCTGTGCCTTCATATTAGGTTGGCCGGAAAGTCTTTATAAAGTGATTTTTCGATTGGTGCTCCGTGCAGGATAACTTTATTGTTCCCTCGCTTCTGGTGCATAACAACTAGGAAAGGGACTATGTGGTCATGAACTCCATGTTCCTTTCCTGTCATTCAGCCGCTAGTAGCACCACAATGTTTGGTTACCACGGTCTGGTACGTCTGCAACGTTCTGTTAGTTTTAATCCGCTCTCACTCCACAATGAAGGAATCGGAACATCAGTTGACTGATGTTCACACGGCACATGCCTAGGGGCCACAACCCAGGATGCCGATTTTTCACAATGCAGTCAAATGCGGGTTCAAACAACTCCTCATGGTCCCAATAACATCATACTTTTTGCCGCTTGTTGATATCTTACCTCTGAGCTGTACTAGAGACCGAGAAGTACGCGCGAAACGCACTGTGGAAGAGGAGGGAAACTCGAGACGAGAGGGGAGGGGGCGGAGCCTAATTTGCGTGTGCTTGGAAAAGTCCCTTTTCGTCGAGGATCGACCCTATTCCCTTAGTTTAAGTCCAATTTTGATCAACTTAGTGAAGTTGTGCATTTCTCGGACAGCGCTATATCAATTAGGGAAACTAAGAGCTATCTATAGCAGTTTAGAACGAGTGATTTGGTTTAGAATGAACCTTGTACACTCCCCGTCTCGCATTTTGGTGAAATCATGTCACACCAAAGTGGGCGGAGCTTGCGGCCCCTACACATGCCCCACTACATGACCGTACTCAATTGGTACCAGCCCTTCGAGAAGGGCGACTTTTCCCTGAATGATCATGACCGACCAGAGAGCTGGATTTGGATGTGTTGCAGACCGTAGTGGAATCGGATCCGTTCCAAAGAACCACCGACATGTCACCCACACTAAGGGTGTAATACACCACTATCGAAAAAAAAATTGGTCTCCATTAGCTGAATTGCCAGAAGAATTTAAGTATCGAGTTTATAAAGACTTTCCGGCCAACCTAATATTTTTTAGATGAAATTTTAAATGAAAGGGATCGCCTACGATTATTTGGCTAAGGTCGGAACCGTTTCGAATGTGTGTTAGGGGGGGGGGGGGGGGTAAGATTGGTAGGGAGGGAATACTCTGCGATAAAAGGTAGGGCTAAAAATCGATGAAATGCGATTAAAAGTATACGCGATGATGCTTGGTCGGTAGTGAAATCGCCGTTAGACGATTCAGAGCGATGAAGCAACTGTACAAATCTTGCGTGATCGGGCAGACGAAGGATAGGCTGAAATTTGAAATTTTTTATCTATTTTTGTTTTCATTGAAATAAATTCAAACCCAAAAAATGTGAACTTACTAAAGTCGAAAATGCGCCCATCCATCCGCGACTATTCCATTCCCATTCGCAATCGGATAGATAGCAGAGCGGAAATCGGTGAACGATTCCACCACGTTGATTAGGTCCTGAAAATAGGCTCATTTAGGCTCAAGAATGAGGATAGCGTTGGCGGTAAGAGAATCAGATTATGAGTACATACCAGTAGAGTTCGTAGTATTGGCAATCGTTTCTTTATTTCACGTGCTCTCTCACCGGTCAAAGTGGCGAGAGAGTGTGCGGAATGAAGAGACGATTACCCGTATTTCGAACTCTACCGTCAACTGGGAATAAAACGTTACACAGACGATATTTTATCATATTTTATCATAAAACACAATAATGGCTCCCATTTCCGTCAGAGTTGATCAAATTGCACAATTTTTGGAATTTGGGCGTTTCAAGTGATGGTCTTTAAGACACAGATAAAAAGAAATAGTCAAAAACTCAAGAAAGTACAGTATCAAAAGCGTGGTGTGTGGTGTGATTTCGAGCTGCGGAGTGCGTGTGCCGTGCACCGGTAATGTATCAATTGAATGCCTCGAGTGCGAAAAATGGCAAATTGAGAATTGCACCGGTGCACGTCACACGCACTCCGCAGCTCGAAATCACACCACACACCACGCTTTTGATACTGTACTTTCTTGAGTTTTTGACTATTTCTTTTTATCTGTGTCTTAAAGACCATCACTTGAAACGCCCAAATTCCAAAAATTGTGCAATTTCATCAACTCTGACGGAAATGGGAGCCATTATTGTGTTTTATGATAAAATATCGTCTGTGGAACGTTTTATTCCCAGTTGACGGTATGTACTTACCAGAACTCCCGACGCGACGAACATCCAGTAGAAGGAGCCTCGGAAGAGCGATGAGGGCTGAATAAATATATATATATTAAAAAAAAATTCAATTAATGACATTAATATAAAAATAATAAACAAATAAATAATAAAAGTAAAATACCTTGATAATGATCCACATCTGCACTATGTACAGAGCGCTGAGGATAGGCAGATAAATGAAGAAGGAAATGAATATGAAGTCAATTGCGTACATGTCGCTGCTGATACTGATAATCACTTCGTGAATTATTTAAATGTACCAAGACAAAATGATAATGTTTGCAGGTTGAGATCGGTTGGTTAGTTCGACGATTTCACACGCCCTTTCCGGCTTTCCGGCTAGTATGCACGAGATCTGAGCAAAAAAAATGGTCGGCCTCTCATGTCGACACACTCTATCTATTCTTCTGACAACCGAGAAAGCATTATGAAATGCGATATATTCTGCACGCGTGTGTATTGCGATTTCCCACTGGTTTTGCCCCTTTTTGCTTGGTCTGTTTCTACTGGTTACCATTCTCAGTCTGGGCCTAGCGTCATGTTCTTTGGATGGAGACAATTTTCAATTTTTTTCTACAAAAACAATTTTTTTATTCCTGGTTGGCTTTGCTTTGTCCGTTACTACTATGCTCAGTCTGATACTTTCTTCGGATTCATGGAATGGGAAATCGAAAAAAATTCTTGCTTGCTGTTATGCCTTGCCTGTTACTAGTGGTCACTATTCTCACAATCAGTCTGAGACTAGCCTCAATGTTGTAAGAAATACAAGGCACTGAAACAGTGTAATCACAAAAATCCATATAAGGGATGGAAAAATCCATATATGAGGCCCTTCGCGGAAGACTCGAACAAGTGTTGGCACAGTCAAAAAAGTTCGATTCTCTGTAACTCTGGGGATTAAGGTTTTCGAGGGTGCTGATGACGATGGGAATATTCATTTTTCATGTTGAGCCGTCGTTGGCTCCAGATGACGCGTCGTCGAAATCAGTTTTTCTCGCTTTTCTTCGTTCCAAAAATTGCTAATTTTAAGCGTGTATGGTAGCCTAGGTAAAATCGCATGCCGAACACTCCTGTTTATTTCATTTTTTATAATTTTCATTAATATTTTTATAATGAGGAAATCCTCGCAGAGTGGAAAGAATCGAGGGAGAGTATTCTAGATCGGACCGGAATTCTGAAATGAATCCAAAAATATTTGATTCAGATTTTTCTTGCGTTCACCTAAGGTTTTATGCAAATGATAGTGAACCGGCTTGTAAGTAAATTGTGCCATCCTTCCATCTCTTTAGCCGTGATCTACCTCATTCGGAGGTTGTAAACAGGTCGAGTCTCTCCTTCCCATCGATTTTACCTAGGCTACACGCTTAAAATTAGCAATTTTTGGAACGAAGAAAAGCGAGAAAAACTGATTTCGACGACACGTCATCTGGAGCCAACGACGGCTCAACATGAAAAATGAATATGCTCATCCTCATCAGCACCTTCGAAAACCTTAATCCCCAGAGTTACAGAGAATCGAACTTTTTTGACTGTGCCAAATATCTTCTGATCTGTCCGATTCTTTCGCGAAGGGCCTCATATGGGATGATCTCTAGCTCTGCTTTTCTGAATAATATTCATAATCTCACGCTGACAAAGAACTCGGTTTTCCATAAATGACGAAGAAATTATGTTTCATAAATACGTTTATCCATCGGATACAACAATGGATGAACAATGAATGGACGGCCTCACTTTCTCCCGGGTGGTTTGGGAGGCTGCAAGAGAGGGGAGACTTCACTACTTCAGCAGATAAAGGACAATATGTAACTGATAAACATATATTTTTTAAGGCTCACCGGCCCATATTCACTCGGTTTCGGATTGCCGCTCGGTTTACACGAGGGACCCGAATTGCAAGGTTTGCCATCATAGCCGTTCCTGCCCGGCACACCCGGAACATTGGGACCCGGCGGAGGCAGCCCCGTTGCCCGGTTGCACAGCGAATGTTGCGAGCAGAAGGACGAGAAACAGGGCAGCAGTGAACATTTCTCTGAAATTTTTGGGGTTATAAGGGAAATCAGAATGGAATATTCCTGATAGCTAACGAGTCACTGTGCCCATTCTTCCGGCTTAAGACCCCTTTATACTGGCAATATTAGCATATCAGCGAGACGGTGGCAACGCGAATAACAGCGCATTTGAAATGAGCCAGAGAAGACGAAATAGCAGAGCGAATAGGTAGAGTCAGGGATCATGTTGTGCATGTTGGCAATGTTTCGAAATGTGGAGTGATATTCCATATTTTTATATCACAGACATCCGCCTCGTGATACTCTCAAATAGAAAATATTTGAACAAGCCCAAAAAAAAGTAAACCCCATCCGCACTCCAGAACTCACTGGTTGCTCGCGGAGACCGGGGTGGATCGAGGTACGGTAGAGTACGATTGGGTACGGTAGACGAGGGCGGGGCAGAAAAGGTTGTATGCACGACTTGAAAGAAATCGAATGTTGAATGGGATAGATAATTGCAGTAGAGTTGGAAGCGTATCAGTAGTGAATTGCTGCAGTTCCGGACGAGAAAGATCAGTAATATGCAACAAATACCTAATGGCACTATCACGGTATACGGGGAACGGTACTCTACGGTACTCGGTATATGGTGTACGGTACAGTATGGTATCTAGGGCAGGGTAATGGGTCACCACGGCAAAAAGAAGGAGGACGAGAAGAGATGACGACCGCATTGCAAGACGAACGATGGCTGAAGTAAGAGAAGACAAGGGGGTTGGGACAAAGAGAAGAGACAAAGAAAAAAATTAAAATTATAATCGGATCATTTGTATTCATATGTCTTCTTTTGTTCCCTTTTGTTCCGCCAAAACCGATTCTTATCTCTGAAACTCATCTCTGAAATGTTGCTCCTAACATAACATCTGGAAATAAGTATAGGACAGCTATCTATGAGGCCGTTCGCCTAAGAATCGGACAAATCTAAAGGAGTTTGGCACAGCTCAAAAATCTCGATTCTCTGAAACAATGTCATTTAGGGTTCTCGAGGGTGCTGATGAGGATGGGGATACTCATTTTTTCATATCGACGTCCCGTTGGCTCCAGACGGCGTGACGTCTAAAACAGTTTTTCCAGAATTGCTCAGTTAGGATAAAAGCTAAAATTAGGCGAGTTTGGCTCCCGAGGTAGAATTCGATGATGATTACAGCTGCAAACTTTATTTTTTGCGAATTACAAAAATAACTGTGTAAAATGGAAGTTCTCAGGGAGCTAATAGGGATCGGGGAGAGTACCATAGATCGGACGGGAATGATGCAAGGATTCCAAATATATTTTTACATTGTCAAGAAAACATGCGGATAAGGTTTTATGCAAAAGATAGTTTACCGGTTTGTAAGTAAATTTTACCATCCTTCCCCTTGTTGACTTCCGATCTCTTGATCTACCCGAGTCTCTCTACCTTGACCTCTTCCCTCTCTCTGTGCTCTCTCTATTCCCCATGCTCTCTCGCCTCCCTCGGGAAGGAGTGAAGGAGAAGGATGGAGATCGATAAAAGTTCGGATGTCAACAAGTGGAAGGATGGTCAAATTAACTTACAAACCGGTGTATCACATTTTGACGAAAAGTTGTTTCTTGTTCCGCGCGTAAGGAAATTGCTATTAAACTAAGGTCGCGTAAAAAATTAAGCATTAATAATAGAATTGGTGCTTAATGAACGCGAAACCATCCCAGAAATCGTGTTTTATCATTAAAAACTAAGAAAAAATAGTGAAAATAGGCGGAAAACGCGCAAAACGAAGTGCAAGTGGGCGGAGCTAACTCGTTTGCCGCGCGGAATAGTTTAGTAGGTGTGCAATTACAATCGTATCATTTTAAAAATGTGATACTATCTTTTACATAAAACCTTATCCGCATGTTTTCTTGACAATGTAAAAATACATTTGGAATCCTTGCATCATTCCCGTCCGATCTATGGTACTCTCCCCGATCCCTATTAGCTCCCTGAGAACTTCCATTTTACACAGTTAGTTTTGAAATTCGCAAAAAATAAAGTTGGCAGCTGTAATCAGCATCGAATTCTACCTCGGGAGCCAAACTCGCCTGATTTTAGCTGTTATTCTAACTGAGGAAAACTGGAAAAACTGTTTTCGACGTCACGCCATCTGGAGCCAACGGGACGTCGATATGAAAAATTAGTATGCCCATCGTCATCTGCACCCTCGAGAACCCCAAACAACATAGTTTCAGAGAAAAAAAGCTGCGACCCGTGCTAACATAATCTTTCGTGCTAACATAATCTTTCGTGGTCTTACTACGAATAGTGCTAAAGTAATGGTGAATGCATACACCACCTACGTTAGACCTATGGTAGAATTTTGCCCGAGTGTCGCCTTTCCAGTTCATGAAAAAGAAGCTGGAAAACTGGAGAAACTGCAGAACAAAGTAACTAGATTGATTAGTTATAAGTGTTTTGGATATAATTTTGAAAATCGGCCACGACCAGAGGAACGTAACGAAATGCTCAATTTGAAATCGTTGACTTATCGACGAAAGATAAATGACTTCAAACATGCATATGAACTGTTGTTTGGAAACTCGCGCCTGTCTCGCAGCCAAGCTCACTTTCTTACTCTGAGCAAGTCGAATCTCAGAGGAGCTGGATATAAAGTGTGCAAAGATCCGTTCAAAACGAAGGTGCGAGAGAAAAGTTTTGCAAACCGTATAAGTAATGTGCTTTATGATGTACTTCGTAAGGGAAAGATTCCAACGAAGTACTCAGAGTTTATGAGCGTGATGAGCAAGGAGGTTAGATGATCTACTCGGTTGTGCATATCATTCGCATTACTCATCTTGTTCTCATTCCCCTATCACTCCTACCCCCCCCCCCCCCCCCACAATCATAACATCGTGCGGATAAATAAATAAAAATAAATAAAATAAAAAAAATAAAAAATAAAAATTGAGATTTTTGAGCTGTGCCAACTCTTGTCCGACTCTCTCGCAAACGGTCTCCTATGCACTATGCAATTTACGCCACCTGGAAATTACACGGTTACTAAGCTTTTTACTAAGCTTGTCACAAGAAAAGCGGGTTGCACGAAGCTTAGATGACTAGGCTGTTTTTCTCAACGATTTTCGATGTCTGTAGGAATTCGGGTTCCAGAATAGCAAATCCGTATACTTTATACACGTTGTTAGAATGCAGTGACGAACTCTGGTTTTTTCTCTGTGAGTTCCCAAGGTATTCGTGTGGATTCTAAATGTCTCACTTCTCAGTGAAAGAAACATCAAAGGTGCCGTGGGGAAATAAGTGAGAAACAGCCAGGAAACCATTGAGAAATTCAAAATCTCAGTGCTGTAAATTCTCACTGGATTCCTAGTGGCCTCTTTTCTCTTTTGTCATTGAGAAGTAAGGTAGAACCCGCCCCCCCCCCCCCCTCCCCCGAGGGAAAGCCCAGAGAGTCGCACTGGCTAGATCGATTCATGCACTATTTGTAATTTCCACCTGTCTTAGCGTCCGAAATGTCACACCTGTCTTAGCGTCCGAAATGTCGCAAAACCGAATAAAGAAGACGCTGTCTCGAAAATTCCCTCAAATTTAGTATTTTCTTAGCGGAACCTCCAAAATTGCGTCCACATTCCGACGAGCTCCTCCGACTGTGGCTACATTGAGGATTTTTACGACCTTTCAACATAATTTCTTTAACGCTTTTTATGTAACTTCTACCCTGGCTTTCTATCGTATTATTTTTATATCCGGGGTAATTAGCTGCATATTCAAGAAGTTTCCATTCAGATGAGCTCGACTGTGCCTACACGGAAGAACTCTACAATCTTGTCCCGATGCACGTCCTGTTCTGGTATTATGTATGTTTCATGCTTATTGTTAATGGTTCAGCTGTAACTTTTTTCTTTTAATTATGAAAAGTATTCATGAAAGTGAAAAGTAAATGCGCTTACGGTTCTGGTAGTATGTCAGTTGTATTATAGTTCGATCCCAATGCATTTATTAATGGAATATTTCGTAATATTTTCATGGAGAGAAACCGATAGAAAGTCAGGGTTTAAGAAAACAATTTGATTCATTCCAAATCGTAATCTCAACCATCGCCATCCTGCTCGTGGTCTACATTGCACGATACGCGTTGAAGCGAACGATCTTCGAGCAAGTCAGCAAGGTTTGTTGTTGTCTATCCTGCCATTAATTTTCTTCCGATAGTATCCAATGCGAAAATCGTCAAGAATGTCACTAAGTAGGACAGATAGATCAGTGACCAGAACAAAATAGTAAAAATAAATCAATTTCAGGAACTTATAATCGCTCTGTCCTTCTTTATCGTTGTCTACTCTGGATGTCTGGTTATTATGCTGGTAAACTCTTTTTTTTTGCGAAACACCATTGGGTTGAGGAGTTATTTTTCTTATTAAAAAGCAATTTTAAAAATTATATAAATAATTTATAGATCGTCCAACTAGCCTATCGGTACGCCGCTAGTGACAAATGCGAGACGCAAGTGCCAAAGGTGAAAACGTTCAATTATTACGCTTGGTTTGGCAATGTAATCTTATTGTTAGTGTGCAGTCTCTTTTTATTCCACAAATTACTTCAAAATACCAAAGAAGTGTCCCTTATTTGTGCTAAAGTTAATCTTGACTACAGATGAACAAATCACCAAAAGAGACCAGAAAATAAATTTCACTTCTTCAAAACTGCAATTTGGTAAAGGACATAAAACTGCCTCACAAAAAAGCAGAAGCTTGTCACGAGAATATCACGAAAATATCTGTATATCACGATACAAATTGTGAAGGGAATAAAGAATTGGATTGGAAAAAATGTAAAATTGTGTCGGTAAATAATACTATTTCATAGAGTTCGAAATACGGGTAATCGTCTCTTCATTCTTCGCACTACAAAAGGACGCGAGAGAGTGTGCTAAATGAAGAGACGATTACCCGTATTTCGAACTCTATTATTCCAGCTCTGGTGCATCTTTCGGTACATCGTTACAGTTACGGCATTCTCTTTCGTCATTGTACACATGGGGATAACAGCGCAGGTAAAAATATTTCTAATGGGAATATCGGGATGAAGAGCGTGCATCGTCATTACTCGCACACAACTGAAAATGTGAATGAAGAGATGAATTCTATTTTCTAACTTCATTCAATCTCGTGTACCCCACGATAGTGGTGATTCTCTATCAAAAGTAGCGTTCAGCACGCACTTTCCTCATTCGGCTTTGGGAGAAGACTGCAAATGTTCGTTGCCCGGCTTTCCATTGCGGTTGCGGTACGTTTACTTTGATTTTTAATACACTTTATTTGTGCAGTACGCACATTCTTGAACGAAAAATAGTATCGGATGGAACAACTCACAAAAAACAACGAGCCCTAGTTCGTGTATACCATAATATTCGGAGTCATGTCTTTCTATCATTCACCTTTTTTCCCTATTTCTTACTAGGTGTATGGGACACAATAAGCAATATAACAAAACACACCACAATAAAGATCGGATTGCAGTTCGTGTACAC
Organism: Pristionchus pacificus; assembly: GCA_000180635.4. Lineage (NCBI taxonomy): Eukaryota > Metazoa > Nematoda > Chromadorea > Rhabditida > Neodiplogasteridae > Pristionchus > Pristionchus pacificus. Next base: position 19,464,221 of record CM026579.1, read on the forward strand.
CATAATCTTTGGAGTCATGTCATTCTATAAAGAATCATTCGAGGGCAGAATCGCATACTGTTCGGGGTTCACAGCGAATAGTGAAAAAGTGAGCAATAAACATTGAATAAGAAGAGTTAAACAATGAAACAACAATGAACCGAAACATACAACCGCGTTGCTTTTGGAAATTCACGTTCCTTTACTTTTCGTTCGTAATCTTTCTTCGTAATCTTCATAATCTCTCATTCAGATTCTGATCTTCAACTTGTACCTCGTTCTAATTTTCGACATTCTCAATGCACTTGCGTCAATTATGCTGTGGAGACATAACAAGAGCAGGCTGAGGGCGGAGTGGGTTTATTTTGAAGCCAAATCTTTTGGAAACTTACAAAATATTTTTCTCAAAACGTTGGGTTATTGCGTATTTTGGTGTCCGATGAATGAGTACGAAAGGGTTGCTCGGATGAAGAGTCCGTCTCTTCATTTCTACAACTGCCTCACCTGTCAGAGGGACCTGGTGAAGAGATGGATTCTTGATACTGTCAAACCTAAATAATATCATGACGAAATAAACACTGCAATCTTAGGCAATTCCACGACCTCATCCTCGCCTTCCATCGCCGACAGAACCTGTACGCAATGCGACAATTCATGCCCATCGCCACCCTGCATGCCGTGTTCTACGTCGTTTTCTTCGGTAATGCACTTTGAAACGACTGTCCGAGTTGTCATTATATCCCGTCATAAGCTCACGTGAGCTCAGGATCTTCGAATTTCGAATCACGAATTTTGAGTTTAAAAAAATATAATTTCAGGAACAATCTACTTCAGCGAGCAGATAAAGTCAAGAATGAGCCCGGCGTGGTACACGTTCACCGCTGCGATATCGAATGTGAGATAGTGAATTATTTGAAACCATTATAGGATGCGCAATCTAATGAAAGCCTTCTTCTAGCACCCAATTTCTCTGCCCAATAATTTAGCGACGATTTGGCGAGAAAACAACGCATCTTTCGAGTATAAAACAATCCATCTCCAGGTGATTCCCCACTACTGCTTCTTCTGTCCACTTCTCTTCGTTCTTCTCATTCGACAAGGAAGATTCGAGCGCATTTCCCACATAAATAGCATGATTCAATCGGAAAACAATGCTGATGAGGTAGGTTTTAGAGCTCGAAATAAGGGTAATCGTCTCTTCTCTCGCCGGTGAGATAGTGTGAAGAATGAAGAGACGAATACCCGTATTTCGAACTCTAGGGTCATTGATCGATTCTCGCCAACTGTGAAAATAAGTTCATTTCAGAAATACTTCGGAGCACTCCGAGTCCAGTGGAATTAGACCACTTTCGTGCGAGAACTCAATTATTTGTATTTTTTCTTACAATTATTAGATAAATTATATTGAATCTGATTGCGCAGCTCTCTGCCTCAATATGTTAGCAGAAGACGCCTACTCCTATGACACAATAATAATGAAAGTTTGAAAGGGATTGGTGCATTTGAAATGCCGCAATTATAATGTAGACGAGCAGTGTGGGCATAGCAACGAAAGGTAAAGGTGTATCCACGTCAAGCGATTTTACAGTCGTACGATGGGACCCACTGGTAAGGCCAGCTGTAGCAACGAAAATGGTCAGTTAATGTACTCTTTTTTTTCTAAAAGCTGACAAACGAACAACTGAAAAAAACAGGTATCCTTTGCATAATAAAGGTAAAAATCAGCGTTTATTATTTTCCTTCCATCCATTTCTGTCCTCATTTCCCTCTCTTCTTCTTATAGAGGGCGGTCAGTCGATGGTCCTTTCTAGGGTTCACGAGTTGGGAGGCGCCTAGTCCGCCCAACTCATTTTTTGTTCACGATGAATAAAGCCCAACTCGCCTGACTGAGAACAAAGGATTTCTCGCAGGCGCCTATAGGCCATTCATTCTCCACTCTCACTTTGAATCGACTGGTCGACGCGGTAGAAAATGATCGAAGTTTTCGTTGATTTTCAAATAAGTTTCGAACTGTGCGCATAAGAAAAGCCTGGCAGGCGCGAACAAAGGAAAAAAGCCTATCATACGTCCCTCATTCCGGCGCCCATGCTTTATGCTTTTCGACCTGCAAGCAAAAGCCTGAATAGGCGGAATGGCCCAACTCGTGAACCCTATTCAAGACTCTGCATGTGAGGCAACCAAATATCGACGACATAACGGACACTTATTTTACTAAATTGAAACACATAATGAATTGATCAATTAGATACTTTCCAAACGAATGCTAGTACTCGTTTGCATCAATAGTGAGATTATTTGCCATTCCACGAGTAGCCTTTGATGCACTTTCCAGGCACAATCATGTATGGGAGTGATCTGAACAATAACGGGGGGGGGGGGGGGGATTGCATACGAAAACACGAATTGATCATCTAATGAATCTCCAGAAATTCACTGCGAGGGTAGAGGCTCACTTAGATATAGTCATTTGTTTCTTCGTCCCCCGTCCCTCTTCCTTTATCGTTGGACGATAGATTCTGCCCCGTCCACCTCATTTTTCCTCCTTGTCATTCTTTGAATTTCTAGCGTTGCCTGAATTCATGACAAGAGTTAGAATTTGTCTCTCAGTAGAAAGAGATTCAGTAGACCGTTCGTTTCAAGATTGCGTGTTTCTCTGTTCTTCACTCGTCTCATCACTCATTGTGCATTATTATTGATTGTGAGCAAAATGAATATATATATATACGAAAGATCCGCATTTCGTTTCACGTTTCATAATTGAATCTCGCTCTAGGGACCACCATCGTGAGAGCCGGAAATTTAAAGCCATAAATTAGTTCGAGATTTTAGCCGGAAGCCGGATTCGGCGAAATTCCGGGAGCCGGGTTATAGAGTAAACGGTTTCATCCTTAAAGGGAGACAATAAGTAGAGAGACCAGGAGACCAAAAGTATTTCCTAGTGGATGGCATTCCTACACACTTACAGGTAACCCGTGTTAATGCATTTATTCCCTTTTGATATGTATGTTATGTACTCCAGGAAAATATGTTTAAATTTTTTTGAACCCCTCCAATTTTGCCTGGTCCTGAGCGGAATATTGAATTAAATTACGGTATAATTCAATTTGCGAAATGATGACGATGATTTGATGATTGACGACGTCAGCGCTAATCAGTTTCTCCATTTCAAATTTTGTTAAGGGAACGTAATTTAAGTGATCACTTAAAAGTAATAACTTTTCTCCACAGATGGCGGAGAAGGGCACGGATTCCAAGCCAATTGCAAGGAGACAAAGGGACTTCGAGCACGTTCAACTTCCTGGTACGTTGTTTGTTACAAAATTCAGTCATAAACAGCTATGCTTTCCTCTTTAGAACCTCAGGGTGCTGGAAGCGAGCCTATCGGAGAACGAATCAACACCTTCCTAAATGCATATGTCATTGATACGACGAAGTCTGTCGATTTTGGATACAAACACGAGGTTTGTTGCTCATACCTGACTATGTTGACGTGTTGTGCTTCGCTCAATCCTGTTTTATAGCTCGTCTTCACGGCGATCACTGCGAAGAGAGAATTCCCCGTTCACACCAAGGGAGGAAAGGATGAGTATGCTTATCCTTGTCAACCCAGGTGTTCTAATCATCACATTTCAGTGCGATCAAGCTCCTTCGTCACAGATGCCTGAAGAAACTCCTTGCCATTGTGTTTACCGAGAATGCAGACCATTTCACTCGAGGGGATGATAGTAAGGTACGTTTTTGAACACCACTATTTTTTGTCATTTTGTATTCAACAGCCTGGACACCTTGCATTCGACAACGGCTGTGCACTCTATTCGCCCTATCAAATCGAACCGCTGGATGGAACTATTCCCCTGGTTAGTTAAATCTCCGTTATGGAAAGTCTCTGTTTTTGGCCCCCTGTGGAGGGGGTAGGGAACGAGCATGATAAGGAGGGGATACAAAAATGGCTGGGACTCAAATAAACTGGGATGCGCCTCGATTATTTGGATATGAAATAACACATTCAGGCCGATGCTCCCGAGGAATTCCTCGAGTTGATCAACGGAGTGAACGAACTGCGTTATTGCCTCACTTTCGTCGAGCGAATCCCACTAAAGGTTCAACATCTAATATGTTTTCGTCTTTAGAATAATGTATTTTCAGGATCAAAACGTGGCCAAGAGAACCGCGATTCAGCTAATCGATGTTGCCTGTTGGATGAAATTGGACAAGTAATTGTTGTTATTATCATCTAGTGTTGTTTTGCATTATTTCTTTTTCTCTACTTTCGGTGTTATGCCGAGCAGTCACTCTACACAACAACGCTATTCTCAACTAATGCAACGATATATCGATTGTTCAGGTCTCGTCACATCCAGTTCGATAACAAGGCATATTATACATCGACGAAGTGTCCCGATGAACGAATGGATGGTGGAAAGGTGGTGAAGAACGGATTTGCGAAGAGCATTCGTCCAATTGGAGCCCATATGGCACTCCAGATCGATGGTAATGTTATCGGCAATACTTTAGAATACCAGAATGCGATAACGGGGTTTACTATTTTCCCTAGTGCTGTTCTTATTGAGCGGTTCGTAGTCGTCTGCACACAATGTGTGTATCGTAATATGTGTGCTATATTAGACTAGGTGATATGCATTCGTTCTGGTCTTCTAAAGTAGTGTCAATGTTATCCATACGTGAGCCAGGGTGCTCCTTGGAAATTTTCTGTACGAATTGAACAGGTCTCCGGGATCAAAAACGGCTTCAGAAGAACGGTTCACCTCCCCTTTTGGACCAATTTTCGCCTATTTTTCCTCAAAATCAAAAGGGTTTCCGCATAAAATTTCGAAATTTCTTCCTATTTGAACGGGTCACCGCCACCTCGAAGTTCCTCAGAGAAATCGGGGCTCAGCTATGATGTTATCCGTTGATTGCTTCCTACTAGCCATTGTATTACAGGAAAGGTGTCTCCCTTCTTCAAGTCTCAGAAGCTGCTCGACTTGTGCGAGGAGCTGGGCGGATCGAGAAACATTGGCCGCAATCGTCAGATGGAGCAGCAGATTAAAAGTGAGATTTAGAGTTCGAAATACGGGTCGCCGTCTCGTCTCTCAACCGGGCGAGAGACAATGCGAAATGAAGAAACGGCGGCTCATATTTTGAGCTCTAGCAAATTTCCGGCCTTCATTTTTTAAACAAATATTTGTTACAATATTTTAATTTTTCAGATCTGTGTGTGCAAACGACCCATCTCCCTTACAACAGGATCTTCCAGATCAAGGGATTCGCTAAGTACAACGCGAATGAGTAAGCATTAGTAATGACAAATCGAACCGCCGCAACTATCCTCCTTTTGCACACTCTCTCGCTAGTCTGACCGACGACAGAGCATGTAAATCGAGGAGAGGTCGAGTTGTCATCGATCCTTAGCATTCATAGCTCAGAGCGTGTGCAATTTCCAGGTTGAAGTTCGAGATGAAGGCAGAATCTGGTGAAGTCAGAACCATTTCTGTTGCTCAGTATTTCGAGGACAAGTATAAGGTTCGCAACAAGGATGTTAACAAATTTAACGCACTCCTCATTTCACGTGCTCTTTCGGCGGTCAGAAAGAGCGAGAGTGCGTTAAATTTTTGAACAGTCCTGGTTCACAACAAGTCGATGATTTCTCGCAAGTGGTGTGCTTTAGTGACAATCCACTTAAGCACACCGGCTTTTCTCCAATGATGATCCCAGTGATGTTTTCTCGTGCAGGCACATTGCCTTGATTAAGAAGGATAAATGTGCATGGGTGTTGTTTAAGATGAAGCTCCGCTGTCCTGACCTGCCCCTGATCGAGGAGCGCAAGGGAACCAAGGCGAGCTTCCATCCCATCGAGGTAAGAGAGTCGCCGTCTCTTCATTTCCCCCCGCACTCTCTCACCGGTCAGAGAGAGAGAGGCTAGAGAGTGTGGGAAATGAAGAGACGGTGGTACCATTTATCGACCCCCTATAATCGTTCCCTGATTGAGGTGCTGTACGTGGTGGACGGACAGCGAGTGAGCAACACCAAGTCGACTGCTGCGATGATCCAGGATCTCATCAAGGTATTGATTGGAGACCGGCAGTGATTAGGGTTTCCCTTTTCAGGTCATTTGGCCTGTTCAGCTAAAAATTAAATGGTCAAATGGCCTGATCAAGTATTTAAATTTGCTCGACCTGCCCAGGTCAGAGTGTTGGGTACTGAATTTGACCAGGCATCCCTAGTGACCGGCCAAACCGCTTATTCCTTACACTATTCCTTTTTAGCCGATTGGCGAGGAATGAGTGTTCTATCGCCTCATTCGATAATCGACTAACTATGGAAAATGCCGAAATAATAAGTCAAATTTGCTTCCGCAGAGAGCCCAGAAGAGACCTCCCGAGCTGATGAAGCACATCGAAGAGCAGGCATACAAGGCCTTCTTGGATGGTTCGACGCACGAGAATCTGGCTGCATTCAAGGTGTGTTATTGGAAAATCAACCGTTATTGGAAAATGGATGCCTCTCCCGCTCATTTTCCAATAGCGCGCGAGAACAATGTGGTCTCTTATGGTAAATTAATGTTGTTTATTCGAATAAATTTGATTCGCGAATAACAAAGGCTATTCGCGAATAATCCATTGTTATTCGGGTTTCGATTTTATTCGATCTAACTTAACTATTGGAACCATTCATTATTGCAGTACCGTATCACGAACCGACAGCTGACGTCTGCTGCCGACACCGTTTTCTCTCCCACTGTACTCACTGCCAACGGAAAGGCCTCGGTATCGTGTGGTTATTTTCGACACTTATATTACTTTGCTGCCCAAAGGCCGCGCTCTTACGAGGAATACAAAATATCTTCTACCTTTGGGCACTAAACTAGAGAAGTGTCGTATATTCTTATGATTTCTACTATAGGTGATGAAGGTGTTGATTTATACTATATTCTACTGGGTCCCTACCAAAATGTCCCCCCTCTCTCTCGACCACTACCAAAATGTCCCCCCGCGCGCGCTACCAAAATGTCCCCCTACCAAAATGTCCCCCCTCTACCAAAATGTCCCCCTACCAAAATGTCCCCTACCAAAATGTCCCCTCGCTCCTCCCTGGCCACACTCCTTCCTCCTCCCTGGCCAGGGGGGTTTTGATCTGGCATTACTATTTCGATCAATGATCTAGTGAACTTTGATCGTTCGAATCCTGGATCGAATCCTAGTCCAACTAGGATGTATCCGATTAACAGGATGAATCCGTTTTTCTGGGTATATAAGGGCAGTCTTCAGAGCTAGACGCCACTCGTGCGCTCTCTCTCCCTTTCTCTCTCATTTTCTTTCGAATTGTTTTCGATTAGTATATTTTTAATTGTTTTGTTGATGCAAATTAGTGACTGACTTATTTTGAGATGGCTGCTACATGGAGTGGATTCTCATTACCCAGCAACAAAGGAAATCATAAGATTGCCGCATATCGAATCTGTGGAGATCCCGATTCGATCGTGTCTTACAGATTCAAGGAGAAAGTGGATGGAGACGAAGTTCCGATTAGAAATCGGAAGGCTAAGTATGTGTGTATGTCATGTGAAAGATCCACCTCTCCAGGTACGAAAGTCACGATTCGAGTGTTCTTTCCCGATGATGGACAGTGTGTGTTCCTCTCAAACCCCGCTGATCCATCTCGCCATCGATGTGACTGGACTACTGATGACAAGTGCAGACCCGCAGTCCTTCTTTGTTCCAAGATTGCGTGAGTTATTATATTCAATTTTGGTGAGTACGAATGAAGAAAAGCCGAAATGTTCTCTTCAGGAAGGATTTCTCTAAGCAGAATTCGGAATCTGCAGCTGACGGCCATCTGAAGAACCCCTCACGGGCATACCGGGAGTGCAGTGCGTTGATTGCTAAGAGGGAAGGGCTTGCTAATTTACTTTTACCAGAGGATGTCGACGAAGTGCTCGATCTGTACAGTGGAGGCAAGAACAAGAACAAGAGGAAACGACAGCTATCTTTGGACGTGAAAAAGTATGTATTGCTTGCGGTTCACCTATAGTAGAACGCGTTTTGATATTTTCGCATCAGACGAATCTGGGGGATTTGATTCAATTAGCGGATCATTTTATTATTGAGAGCGCTTATTCAATTACGATGTCTCGAAATGAAATGCAAAGGCAGTCATTATGAGCGAGAGGGGCGAGGGAGAGTGGTTTCTCTTTTCATTCGAGGTGCGCGCGGCGGCGAGGGGTGGTCGGGAGAAGTGGAATAGGGGTGAGTTTGGGGATTCGGATCCTAGCTAGGGAGATGCTGATACTAGCGAGGGAGATATAGGGGGGGGGGGGAATTAGCGAGGGAAAAGAGAAGAAATGTCTAAGGCTTTAACTTGGATAATTCGCATTGCCGCGTGGCAACCGTGTCGCGGAGCGACACTGCCTTCCGCAGTCATTCTAAATAACGATCTTTTCAGATCTGCTGGTGTCTCAAGAGTGGAGGAGTACGATGCAATTGACGATAACGATATTCAAGTTATTGGCCAATCTGAAACATTCAGAATTTCAGATCCGGACGATTCAAAGAGAATCTACTTGGCTGCCAGACGGGCCTTCGAATTGGCGATCGAGTTGGGAATCGAAGCACTTCTTATTGACGGTAATTTCGGATTTACTCCCATTCCCACTTGCACGAAAAAACGAGCTTATCAACTTTTCACGGTCCGAGTCTGCTGCCGAAATACGAGTTTCCTGCTGGTGGCTGCTCTCCTACCATCGAAGGCCGCATCGGAGTACACTCTCTTGCTCGAGGTTTGCTCTGATTATTGAGATGTGACTCAAATTATCAATTCACAGACCGTGCAAACAATCTTCTCCAATATGAACTTCTCCCTCAAAGGAGTTCGTATAGTGAGTGATTGGGAGACTGGAATAATCAAAGCTGTGCGAACAGCGATTCCGATGGCTCGTCACGAAGGTTGTTCCTTCCATGCACTCAAGTGCATTAATAACAAAATTTCATCGTTTGGACTGAATGCCTTCGCGAAGAGTTATCCTGTCGTGCGTACTTGGTTCAATCGTGTTCGAGCTGCCATCTTCCTTCCAAAAACATACATCGAGCAGTTAGTTTTTCAACGAATATTGCGATCTGTTCGTTTAATTATGAATAATTTTTCAGGTGTGGAATCCTGGAAGTCCCCGTGTCGAACATCCACCCTGCTTTCACAGGTACGCATAATTTCCTGCAATATTTCAGATCTGAATGGATGACACACCCCGAGACGATGTTCTGCAAGTTCATGATCGAACGTCATCGAACCACTAATCTCGTCGAAAGTTGGCATCGGTGAGATTTTTACCCTACTAATCAGAAATAGAATCTAGTTTTAGTATAAAATAAAAATTATCTCATTATAGTGGCCTCATTAGCTACTTCCTCGGTCATCATCCGCCTCTCATGGAGCTGGTCAACTTTCTCTTGGTGAGTCGCTCTATTCCACGCTAGAAGTGCGAATCTCAATTTCAGAAGACGGAACTGGACGATAATATCTCCATGAAGCACTATCGCGACAATGGATCGAGTTATGAGCTAAGTGATGATGACGAAAAAAGATCGATTGAAACTCTATCACCCATGATTGAGTTCCATTCGATTATTTGCGACAAAGATCCATCCAATGATGAGATTCTGAGTTACTTAGATAGGATGACCAAATTCTGCCATGAAAAACTTAACTGAAATGTTTCTAAACCTACAACTGGCTGAATTTCGTTATCTTATTTCACTTTTGTTGTTGTGTTCAATTTATTCGCTTCTTTTAATAATATTTTACTTTCCAGAATACGAGTCGAAACGAGAAGAGGAAGATGTGAGAGTGTGATCAGTGAGAGTCGATTAAATAGTGAGAGTTGAGTGAGAGTGCGCAAACGAGAGAGACGATTCTTTAGGCCCATTTAATGCTATTTTGTGATGTACAGTTTTCACACATGCGCTTTGATAAATATTTTTGCCTGTCTCACATGTCGTTATTTGCCACACATACCGAATGGATTTCACAAGAAACTTCACGTTGAACAGTGATCAGACTTTCTGTCCATCATTAGATTAATTCACAACGACGGCTCTTCAAAAATTTTCATATATCACGAGTTCCTAAGTCACTTCTTCCCTCCTGATCTCCTGATCTGACGTCAACGACAGGCTATATGATATTCCGAGACACTCGAATTCTAAGTGCTTTCTCCTTGAATCTGTAAGACACGATCGAATCGGGATCTCCACAGATTCGATATGCGGCAATCTTATGATTTCCTTTGTTGCTGGGTAATGAGAATCCACTCCATGTAGCAGCCATCTCAAAATAAGTCAGTCACTAATTTGCATCAACAAAACAATTAAAAATATACTAATCGAAAACAATTCGAAAGAAAATGAGAGAGAAAGGGAGAGAGAGCGCACGAGTGGCGTCTAGCTCTGAAGACTGCCCTTATATACCCAGAAAAACGGATTCATCCTGTTAATCGGATACATCCTAGTTGGACTAGGATTCGATCCAGGATTCGAACGATCAAAGTTCACTAGATCATTGATCGAAATAGTAATGCCAGATCAAAACCCCCCTGGCCAGGGAGGAGGAAGGAGTGTGGCCAGGGAGGAGCGAGGGGACATTTTGGTAGGGGACATTTTGGTAGGGGGACATTTTGGTAGAGGGGGGACATTTTGGTAGGGGGACATTTTGGTAGCGCGCGCGGGGGGACATTTTGGTAGTGGTCGAGAGAGAGGGGGGACATTTTGGTAGGGACCCTATTCTACTGTATACATTACACTCTATTCTGTTCTATTCAATTTCTATACTATGGTTGCTATATTATTATATTCTATGCGTATGATTATGATTTCTAACTGATATATCTGCTCACAGGACGATATGAAGTTTCCCGAGAAGTGGAAGCTCGGCAACATGGATCGATTCGTGCAGCCGGCCAAGTGCACGGGCGACATGTTCTGCATCGTATTCGAGAGATGCTATTCGGACAGAGATGCAGAGTACGGCACTTTGCTAGTTGCCTAATCGCTTAGTGCTTAGTGATAAGGGCTTAGTAATCGTCTACTTAGAATCATCAAAGTGCAGTACGGAATCAAAGTGGGCTGGGATTGGTTACAAACTAGAAAAGTTCCACAGTGCACATTGTTGTTTGCTTGTATACGTTCATCTATTCATAAATTGAGGGATGCCATTCGCAATCTGTTCGATGCGGGAAGACAGCGTGGAATGGACATTGATTCTCGCAATGTAATTTGTTCAATTTTAATTTCTAATTAATCGCCGAAATTCAGGTCAAAATCGTGCCGATGTCTTCTAGCTTTGATGAACTTCGCTCGTTTATGTTCAGCAAGGTTGGAAGAGCGGGCGCCGTCATTGGATTCACTTCATCCAATGTTGATTGCGTCCATGGTATGTTTTAGGGATGACTTGGCAAGGAATGGTCTCTTCATGTTGCACGCTCGCTCACTCGTCATAGAGGCGAGAGAGAGAGTGTGCGAAATGAGATTACTTGCGAAGCCCTTCCTAGTACCTTTCTCATCTTTTCTGCTGATTGATGTATTCAACAGAGTGCGCGATACGGGTCGCTGTCTCTTCATTCTTCACACTATCTCACCTGTCAGAGCGGCGAGAAAGCGCGAAATGAAGAGACGGTGACCGGCAGTGCGCACTCTAATCTTCAACACTACAGAGAACCTGAAGTTGTTCGAAGCTGAGACTGGAATCGTCACTCTGCATTGCACCAAGAGAGTTATCGATCAGGTTTGTTTTTATTTATTTATTTTTTAAAAATATATATCATTGTTGAGCGACCCCTCCAACTTTGGAGTGCCCACCCAATCTTAATAAAACACGCGTAAATTAAGTGAAAATATCGATTTTTCGTTGGAGGGTCACGCTCAACAGTGATATATATATTGCGAAAATGGATAAGCTGAACCTGTTTTTCCAAGGTGCTGCAAGGCAAGCCGCTCGCGTGTGGCAACATTATGATGAAGTTGAATCAGAAGCTCGGCGGCACCAATTTCAAGATTGCCCCTCCGCAGGAGCTGGCCAAACATGCTCCCAAGCTGGCTGAATTGTGAGAGATGCTCCACAACCCCCGCTCTCAATATGCTCTAATCTCTCTCTCTGTTCCAGCTCGAAAACGTGGTTCAGCAAGACGAGAATGTTCTTTGGTCTCTTCGTCTCTCACGCTGGACCGCAGTCGTTCGCCGATAGAAGCGCGGGAGTGCCGCAGAGTGAGCCGACCGTCGTTGGAGTGAGTGTCGTCGAGTGCATGCAGGGATGAGCGATCCCTCCACAACGATGGAGGCGTACCCCTGTCATGCCCCGTACCCCCCCCCCCCCCCCCCCCCCGAAAAGGAACGATTTTTTTCACTTTTGCACTTCCGGAAACACATTCTTGTTTGTTTGTTTGCACTTTTGTCCCCTCCGAAAGCATGGCATTGGAGGGTCACGCTCATCACTGGCTTGATTTCGTGGACAGATTTAATAAATGGATCTTGTCCAGCTGTCGTTCACGACGACGATGCCCACGAAGCAGGACGGCTGGTGGTTCATGCAGGAACCGGGTGAGAATCTCATTCTCGATATGGTGGAACACGTGGTCAAGGCGCTCAAGGTGTGTTGATCATAGCTAGGAACGACTTGGCAATAAATGACTCTTCATTTCGCTGTCTTGCATCTCTGACCGGTAATAGAGCACGTGAAATGAAGAGACCATTTCTCGTTAAGCCATCCCTAGTCCAAGTTTAAACAGACTACACTTTTTTTTCTACAATTGCAGTGCTTCCACAAGGCCAACGGCGCTCTGCCCAACGACATCGTCGTTTATCGCAATGGAAAGAGCGAGGGAGAGTTCAAGGCGGTATGTATAGCATCGGCACTAGATCAGATAAGAACATTCGGATGATAACCTACTGGATGAGAATTAAAATTGTATTTGAATGTTGACTTCAAATACTATTTTGTCCAGTAAGTTATCATCCGAATGTTCTTTTCCCTAATGCCGTGGCGTCATTAGTCCAATTTTTTTTTTTGAGATCTCGACGGAATCGGCTCAGTTCAAGAAGGCGTTTGCTCTCGTGGCCGACAATTACTCGCCCACCCTCACCGTCATCGTTGTCTGCGTCGGATCCAACTATCGCATCGTCACTGAGGGAGTAAGTTATGAGCGTCATCCTCGGAGTAACAGCCAAAATCGGGGGGGGGGGGGTGCAGTCCTATATCCGACCCAGTGCTCATCACTGAGGGAGTGCGTCGTCTCTCGGGCGCACATTTAATAATATTCAAATTATTTATTTCATGCGCCTGGGATGATATGGTCCTAATCTCCGCATTCGCGATTAAACGGGGTCACGGGAAGTCTCCTGTTTCCATAGATCTCATAGTGTTTACTCTATTTCAATGAAATTACGGTGAAAACGATATAAAAAATAGTATTAGAATGAAACAATGCTTTTTACTTAGCCTACATTTTACTTATTTTAACTCGCATATTTTGCAGCAGGGTGGACTCGACAACGTCCCTCCGGGCACGTGTCTCACTGCCGAGGGATGCAATCCGTTCTACAAGGAATTTATTATGGTCTCGCAAAGAGCCATCATGGTTTGTGGTGATGTCATTGTTCTTGTTTTAAATGTGTGAATGTATCAGGGCACTGCTCGCCCCATTCGCTACAACGTCGTGACTGAGATGCAAGGAAAAGTCGGCAAAGTACTCATGATCGACGAACTCAAGGTAATACTCTGATATGACAACTCGACCGAGAAAATTCGAATAACGACATTTCTTGCTTCTCCATTATTGTTTTCATGCAATTTTATGGTCATTATTATGTTCTTCTACTTGGATTGAAACGAAATTGATATAACATGAGAAAATCTGAGTCTAACCACACGAAAAATCGTGAAAATTCGGCGAAATGTCCTTAATCTGTTTTGTTTGATCGAGTTGTCTGATCGCCTACTTTTGCCTAGCAAACAATATATTTTGTGTGTTCAGCTCATCACGAACGCACTCGCATACACCACGGGAATCGTCACTGCCCCCATCTCTCTTCCCGGCCCGATCGAATCTGCTGAGAAAGTCGCCAATAGAGGCCGCAATAACTACAAGGCTACGATGTATGTGGAGCTCCAAATATGAGCCGCCGTCTCTTCATTTCGTACACTCTCTCGCCCACTTTAGTGACGAGAGAGTGTGTGGAATGAAGAGACGGAAGCTCAAATTGGGAGCTCTAATAAACTTGATTCAATTTCTTTCAGCATGTCTGACTGTGATGCATCAACGGCCTCTTCGGGACCCCCGAGAGAGCTCCGTCACGATGGCTCCTCAGACTTCTTCAAGAAACTTTCCCACAAGATGGAGACGAAAGTGGATCATGTACATTTCTGGGCCTAAATACATTGAAGTTGTCTCCCTGTTATATTCTTATGTAGAAGAACCTACTTGTATACTTGCGTACTTGCTTACTTGTCTTATTCGCCAATAATTTGTGTAAGAAGCTTCGTAGAAGTAGAGCACTTGCTCCCCATCAATAATTGAAATGTGTAATGCTAAATAATAAAAAAAAAGTTGTGATAAATATTATTGCACATGGGGGAAACTGTCAGATTCAGAAGAATATCTGCAAGGCTAGGGTTGTTATTGTGTTTTTATAGGTACATTCGCCATTTTCACATGGCGTATTTTAGTTTCTCACTCGATGATTTTTTTAAAATATAATTATATTTTATTTTTATCAAATCGCCGACGTAGAAATTGACGCACATTGATAGTTCCGCTCGCCTATGTAATTCGCTTGCTCTCTAATGTCTAATTCACTTTTTAATGCTTCATGCGAAAATAGTCAATAATAGTCAATTCACGATAGCGCGAATGAATTTCATGCGATTACGGTAGTTTGAGTACTTTCTTTTTGTTCCCCATTGTTTCTATTGTTGTTTTGGCTTTTATATTAATGTAATTCATATTTTTCCGCACAATCACTTTACCAACCACTTATG
Organism: Pristionchus pacificus; assembly: GCA_000180635.4. Taxonomy (NCBI): domain Eukaryota; kingdom Metazoa; phylum Nematoda; class Chromadorea; order Rhabditida; family Neodiplogasteridae; genus Pristionchus; species Pristionchus pacificus. Next base: position 19,479,221 of record CM026579.1, read on the forward strand.
AGCCGTGTGGTAAGGATCCTTTATTCATTCTTCTAATCCAATTGTTGATCTTGTTGACTCGTAGACGACGTGTACTAAATGTAGATCAGCGCTCTCTCACTTCTCTACCCAACTCAACCAAATGCAGCGATAGGCTGGCGCGACTTGGCCATTTTTGCAACATGAAATTCGCTCTAATTTCGTGTTATAACATGTCAAATTCGTTGTATCGTTTCATGGTGCTCCCGTCATTTTCCTCAATTTGACGTCTACTTGCATTACGTAATTGCCTTCGTTACTCATCGTTGCGCACATTAACGCTAATTCAATATATAGCTCAATGCGATTTCAGTTACTCTGAACTTCTGAAGATACAAAGAATGGAAGGCTTCGCTAATCGACCGACTAAGGTTTGTAATGTAAACTTTGCATATTTTCGTTGCATTTTCAGCCCCCAAAAATCACTAAAGTTGCTTCCAAAGAATGTTTGTTCCACGAACGTGTTGTGGAGGGAAAGCTAGCGCTGGAGTATCACTATTAGTTGGAACGTTGCTCGCACGTAGCAAATGCGCACTTTAAATTGTTGCTAAAGGTTTTTATAAAATATTCGGCGGGTCTTTACTTTTATGCCCGAGCGCAGCGCTTTTGCACTTGTGGGTGTTGCGAAATGAGACCTGCTATCAATCGATTATGCGAAGATAAAAATATAAATTTTGGTGTACTTAAGAGGCGCGAAGTGATCACGATCGAGAGCGACGACGATGATGATCGGCCCGCCGCTGGTCAGCAACCGGCAGAGAAGAGGGTGAAGACGGACGAAGAGGTAATAGCAACAGCAGATTTCAAATATCCCCCCCCCCCCTAAAATACTAATACATACCACGTTTTTGTGGCCAATATGAACAAAAATTAGAGAAAAGCATACTACCGATCGACTGAAACGGTTGAAATGACCCGAAACCTAACCACGTTAAGTGTAAATTTGTAATTGCATACCACATCTTGGGTTTCATGATCTAAATATTTGATCCCTGGCACCGGCGCGTTGTGCACGCTCGGAGATTGTGCACAACGCGCCGGTAATGTCAAGAAAGAATGACGTCATAGTATCCAACAAATCTTATTACTAATCATATTTCTGATTTGTTTTATCTTTAATTCTATGAAATAGCATGTATATTATTATTATTCCAGTCCTCTCCTGATACGCCTCCCGCTTCTCCGCGCCCTCTCGGCACGCCGCTTTCCGCGCAAGAAGCGGATGCGCTTCGGGAGCAACTCTCGAAGGCGGAGAGACTGTTTGCGGTAAGATACTAGAGTTACTTGTGACAGATACTGTGGAAAAGTCAGGGAGAAGAGAACATATTTGAATTTCCGCAATTGTATATTTCACATCCCAGTACAGATAGCTACTAAAAAATTACGTTTATGGGGGTGGGAATTGGTAAACCCCAAATTCAAAGCTGTTCTCTTCTCCTTGATTTTTTTCAAGTCACAAATAACATGAACATTTCATATTTTAATTTTTTTTGAACATATTTCATATTTTAATTTATTGTATTTTTTAATATTTTATTAACCAATTGCAGCGCTCGCGTCGCAGTGCGCGTATTGCTGAGCTGCGAGCCGAGAACTTGGAGGACATTCTAGGTCAATTAATTAATTAATTATCATAGATCACTTAATTAAACATTTTATGGATTGTTATTCGGAAAGAAATGCGTTAAATGTCCGTCTTCTATAAATTTTTCATGTTTTTCAGAGAAGAAAGGCGATATCATCACAGCTGCGAAGAAAGAGGAAGATTTAGTGAAGAAGTGAGAAGAAGTTCGACTAGCGAAACCCTACTCTATTAATTCAGGTTGGATGACGTTTCGAAGCAATTGGAAGAGGCCAAATGGAATGTGGAGGAGTCCAGAAAGAAGGAGATGTTAGTTGTTTTTTTTTAAAATGAATGTTCAATTGACACTTCTCTATTTTGTTTTTGGCCCAGTCTTTTCTTCTAGATTATTTTCACTAGATGAGACGGTGTGCCGAGATAACGAGATCATATTTCAACAATCTATCTCTGTTTCAGTGAGTTGATCGAAGAGAAGCACGAGTGGGCCCAAGAGAAGGAGCAGTGGGATCGTGAGAGGGAGGGATTGATTAAAGAGCAGGACAAACTGAAGACCGCCTATGATGAGCTGAAGTCGAAGGCGCAAGCAAAGGATTGGGAGGATGCGATGGAGAAGTAGGTTTCAACAATGCTTTCGAATCAAGGCAGGGAAATCATTCCATTTCGCAATGCTCTTTCGGTGTTTCTAACCGGCGAGAGAGCATTGTGAAATGAGAGATCCGTTAAATGTTTCTCAGCCCCGTTTGGAATGTTCCTTTTTTATATACATACCCGGATATCGAACGATTTTGTCACCTAACTTGTATGGTTTAAAGAATGATTTCGAATGTTCGAGACTGGGATTTTAGGGAGAATGCAGAATGTGCAGCGGAGATGGCCAAACTCATTCCCTTGTATGATGCACTGAAATCGGAGGCTGAAATGAACGATTGGAAGGCGCATATGCGGTTTGTTTCCCGAACGAAATCGAGTGATTCAGACCGGAATTTCAGGGAGTTTAAGAAGAAGAGGGCGCAGTGGGGTCGGGAGAAGGAGGAGTTAAGGGAGGAGACGGAGGAGCTAAGGAAAGAGAACGACAAGCTAAAGGCGAAGAAAATGTCAGTTTCTGGAGGAGGTCGAAGCTATGAGCCTCCGTCGTCTCCTCATTCCGCACACTCTCTCGTCACTAGAGCGGACGAGAGTGTGCACAATGAAGACAATGAAGAGGCTCATAGCTTCGAGATAAGTTTCTGAAGTGAGATCGAGTGGTGCAGACCGGAATTTCAGGGAGAACGAAAGGGAGAGGGAGGCGTGGATTCGGGAGACGGAAGAGTTGAGGGCGGCCAATGAGAGATCGGAGGCTCAGCTGAAAGAGAAGGAAAAGTAAGTTTTCAAGCACTGGCGGGCCTCGAAGGTGTCTGGATCGGTCAAACACAAATTGGTTATCAAACATTCATTTCAGTCAGTGGACCAAAGAAAAGGAGGAGTGGACTCAGAGGGTGGACCGATTGACGACTTCGAATGCACAGCTGCAGAGAAGGGAGGCAAATGCGACTGAGCAGATGGGGTGGGTTGCACCATTGATTATCATATAATTGTACCATAATAATTGCAAAATAATAACCATAATAATTGCATAATAATAAAAACATAATAATTGCGATTATTGTTGTTGTTATTAAATTAATTGTTGTTATATGATTATTGTACGCTCCCGAGAAGGGAGGCGCATGCAACGGCGGAGATGGAGTTGGTTGCCCCGATGATTTTGCCGATATGATGATGAAATGTTTCGAATTTCGTGTTTGAGACTAGGTGTCGAATACTGTGTGAAAAATTAAACAAGTAACCCAGATTTTGACTGTTCAGGGATGCAAAAATTGCAAGCCACAACATATTTCAAAAAAGCATCCAACTATTTGAACCCTGATCTATTTTACCTGCGCTGAAGTGAAGGGGTGTACCTAAACACGAGAGGTTGTGAACGTCTCATCATCAGATGCTACTGTTATCAAATAACAATAAAATGCCTTGAGCAAGCTGCTGCTCAACGAGGTAGACGGGCTCAAGCGGGCGAAGGCGCAGGGAGGAGGCAGCGGTGGAGGAGTGTCAGTATTTACATATGACGTGGATTTACAGAATGATGAATATATTTTCCAATAGTAGGGTCTGGGCCTGTTGGAAAAATGCTGTTCTTCCAGCCTTTAAACATGTTGCTTCCCAAGTGACTGCTTTCGCAACTCTATTCATTGGCAACCTAGTTGCTAGGGATCTCTTCTTGGAACTTGATTCTTCGATATAACATACATATTATTATTTTTATTATTATTGTTGTTGATGTTATTGTTATTATTATTATTAACTTTCGCAGGTCGTCGAGACCCGACGGGCCGCCCAGCAACGTGGCGCTGTCCGAAAGCCAGCGTGCGAACGAGGTTCTCAAGAAGAGCAATTCCTCCCTGAGGAGACGCGAGAAGTGAGCATTTTTATTATTTTTAAAGAATTTTTTTAATGACGAAATTATGATTATTTTCCAGGGAGCTCGAGGAGAAGCTGAAGGAAATGGAGGAGAAGGCGAAGATCAAGCTCGCGCAGCCCGCCGCGCAGTCAGTTCTGTGCCGATGCCAAGAGCTGAACGAACGTGCCAGTAAGTTATCATTCAAAAGGGGCGGAGCCTGGAAAGTCGCGCGCTTTTCACACGTTGGGCGCACGAAAAAGCCGAGCGAAGATTGAAACTCCCTATTTTCAGATACGAGTAAGAACATCATGCAGATGTTTCGCCCCTACATTACCGATTGTCAGTATTTTTTTTGAATAATAATAATAAGTTAATTATATGTTCATGTATAAAATCGCTTTTGAAAGCACACTAAATTTTTATATATTGAAAATGCGCTTTGAGGTTAACTAGATAGGGCAATTACATATGCCTTTGAAATGTTTATAGTTATTTAATATTGATTAATCAAATTAGAGCGATGCCGCTCGACCAGGCGATTGCGGAGATTAGCACCAGATACGAAGAGTGGAAGCTCAATGGACGCGCGTTCCGACGCGGCCAAGATTTCGTGAGTGCCGTTCCCTCCCTAGTGGTCAATAGGGTTGTGCACGTTCGGTATCGGTGTCATCGACTCATCTCACCCCTACTGCGGTTAGAGACAAGAAATAGAGGTCATAAGTTTTCATTACCCCTAGTGATCATAAGTTTTCATTACCAACAACCTATGATTTTTTTCTTCAGAAAAACAAAGCGCTGAAGTGTGACGCGTGCGTGGAGATGGTGGACAAGCTCGACGTCCTCGACACTTCCTCAGCCAGGAACACATTGACAGGGTCAGCGAGGAAGCCCCGGCCCCTTTTAGAAGCCCCGCCTCCTCCCTTTTTAAGAAACCCCGCTCACATTTTAGAAGCCCCGACCCCGAGTTTTTCGCCTTAATTTTCGATGTAACTTTGTATTCATTCATCGACGTTGTTCTTTTAAACATATTCAAAAGAATGTATTTCGTAGAAAAATATTTGTAAAAAAAAGCATGTATTCAGGTGCGCGCACGCGGCGCGCACGTCTCGCGCATTGCCGTGCTGTTCTGGAAGGACCTGCTGAAGCGCGCGTGCACGGATGCAGCTGCAGCTGCAGTGACCGACGCTGCAGCCGAACTGGCTGCAATTGCTGCAGGGCAGCAGCAGCCGCAGTCGCAGCAGCAGATGCCCATGGTTGCACAGGTAGAGCTTATTATCATCTAAGTTGGGTTAGATAAGAATTCAAAAAAAAAAGTTGTGAGAGAATTTTCTGTTCTTCGTTTTTTTTTTTTTTTCTCACTTTTTTTCAAAAAGAGTTCGCAGGCAAGGGGTAAATGTTGACGTATGTACACCGGATTTTTGTGGACTATTTGAACAACTATTGGAGCAAATCTTAGCAAGGTTACAATGTTCAGCAATTCAACAAGAAAATAGAGAAGATTACCCTAAACCTAACCACCAGGATCCATAGCCTTCGACATTTCTAAAAGTATACCACCTTTACAGGCCGATGAGAAGAGTGGAATCCGGGCGGATGGAATGATGCAGGAGTAAGAGGAAGATGATTAGAAGAGCACGATCCTGGCAGCAGCCCATTTTTCCTTTGTAAATTTTACGTAAGAAGGTCGCCCATACTCAATTCGTTACCCCAATCTTGTTGTATTTACGTTCTAAAGGTCTTGGCTGTTCTTTCTTATACCTAGTTTAGATCATTTTCCGATATCTCATGTATGCCCGTCAAACCCACCCGATTCTTACCTAGTAATCCATTCCAGATTAGTTTCCGGCCAGCAAATGCTCCCCTTTTTTTTTTAATATATCTGAATGTAAAACCCACCCGATTTTTATACATGCCTAGTAAAACATCCCTAAATCGATGTCCGAGCTACAGCTCATAAGTGATATCTCGAAATAACCTCCCCATTGTGTGTAATAAAAACTGTTTCCTTTCTGTTGTTATCGCCCCGATAGCTCCAGTTTACCCCCTTTGTTCCCAGTTTCCAGTTTATGAAAGAAGATCAACGATATCACATTCTTCAAAAATATATACAATCGTCTCTCCCTTATGTACTTTCGAAAAATTCTTCCAATATGGGCCAGGTGAAACCTGGCCCATATTGGAAGAATAGCCCTAGCCAGTGTGACTGGAATCAGTTGCACTTGCAATTAGCCGAAGTTGCCTTTTCACTGTTTTTATACTCGCCTTCGTTTTGTCTTTATGTAAAACATGTGTACTCACTGTGGAGAATTAATGATGACAATAGTGAGACCGTAAAAGGTTGAACTAAACGATTTCACCCTGTTGCTGTTAATTTTGCCCTAATCAATTTGTTTGTTGTTAGCTAAGCTAATTTCAACTTAAATTGTGCGTTTTTTGGGAAGATAGATAAACACATTCTGTATTTGTTATAGTTTCGATATTGGTGAACTAGGTTCTCAGATCCTGTTCATATCGATTTCTGTAGTCTCTCGATGTTCCCCTATCAGATCAGGCGTTCCACAAGGTTCTGCTATTGGCCCTTTACTTTTTATCATTTACATAAATGACTTGGGTAAAAGCATCCCCCCTACTGTGAACTACAACATTTTTGCCGACGATCTGAAGATATATGCACTAGTACCAGAACACAGTAGTGACCTCCAAAAGGCAATAGAGAGTATAGAATCATGGACTGCTCAGTGGAACATGACCTTAAGCGCTCCGAATTGTGCTGTCTTGCATCTAGGCCGTCTTAAAACGCGATCGAAATATTTCTGAATGGCTGCGTTATTTCTCCAAAAAATGAAATTCGTGACCTTGGTGTCTTCTTTAACAGCAAACTACATTTTGAGCATCATATCGATCAGATAACGCGTAAAGCCAGATCTATGTGTAACCTAATGCTTCGTTCATTTCTCACTACCTCTTCCGACGTACTCCTTAAAGCCTACAAAATTTACATCCGCCCCCTTCTAGAGTCGTCCACAGTCATTTGGAACCCCACTGCCATAGGTCTTGTAAATAAGTTGGAATCTGTACAGCGTGAATTTACGAGGCGCATATTTTGGCGATCCCTCTTGTCTCAGTCCTCTTATCCACAGCGCCTTGAGCACTTTAAGTTAGAGACACTGGAATATCGACGTGCATTAAACGACATCTACTTTCTGTTTGACTCTGCGCATGGATTTGTACACCTAGACACCTCTAATATATACTCGATCGCTCCTCTCTCTCGTACTCTCCGTTCCTCTCATAGATTACGTCTCACAATCCCATTCCTCATGCCGTCATCGCTCTCATCTTTTGCTACACGACCGCTAACGCTCTGGAATTCCCTTTCTAACCCAATAGTTACCCTGCCCCGGATACCTTACCGTAATCATATACGACGAACCCCTTCACTTGTCCTCCCTGTCTCCCAAATTAAATTGTAAACACGGACTGCCACAGAACCCCACCCCCAAAAGCTCGCCAGAGCCCGAATACCACCTGTTGCCTCCATACCGCCCTTAACGCACACTGTCTATGTGGTGAATAAAGAATAAGAATAAGAATAAATCGGCAACCTCAGTGATTGGGTACTACTTCGCAAGAAAGGCCTCTTTATTGCGCACACTATCAGTCAGACGAGAGAGTGTGCGAAATGAGGGGAGGCATTTCTTGCCAAGCCATCCCTAACCGTGGTTCTTGTAGTCTAGCTACAGTGGTCACTCGAGTCTCTGGAGGATGAATTCGTTGAGTAAGGCTCGTATAGCTAAGGTTCGCTTAAAGAAGGCGCGAAAGTTGGACCCCAAGACGATTCAGTTCTTGATTATTTTTTTTCGTCAAGTCGCAATTGTTTGGCATTTTTCTCGATCTTGTTCGATTTTTATGTAAAAAATCAGTTCACAATCGGTCCAGTTGGTTTCAAAAATGCAATGGATGTTTGCAGAGGCGAAAGGCGACGGAAGTGATCGTCATCGACGATGGCGAATCGGCCAGCGAGCAGGAGGTAGGTAAAGAAAAAGAGTGTACTGGCAGACCCTTTCCACTCCTTCCCCCCCCCCCCCCCCCGTTCGTGGGCGAACGTTTTGATTTTACTCAAAATGCCAGTTGAGAAGAAATGTAATTCATTCTAAATGTGCAATGGTAAGCAGCAGCGTTTCATGATGAAATTAATTAATTTAAGAACACTCTAACATGCTTTTTCAGACCCGAACGACATTTTCCAACTGTGCCTTCCACAAACTCGCTATTGTAAGTGATTATCTGTTAGTGTGCCTTAATTGAGATCACGGGGAGACTTTTTTTTGCACTCTTCTATCACTCGAGGTCTATCTCTATAGTTTTCCTAAGAAATTGTCAATAAAATCAATCGCTTTGAAAATTATTTTGGCTTTCGTCAAGTTGTTCATCTGTATTTCACTTATTCAGCGATGTCACTTGACTCCGCCATCACGCAAATCGGAGCAATGCATGAGGAATATGGGAAGACCCTGCGGTACATCGGCTCGTGTACGGCTCGAGAATTGAATGGACCCGTGAGTTTTGAATGGGGCTTGTCAGATGGAAGAATTTGTTCCTTCATTCCGCGCGATCTCTCTCTCCCCTGATCTGTGAGAGACAAAAAAGGAATGTAGTGAGCAGCTGCAACAAGTTCCTCCGGAGAATTCAATTCTCGTTTTTGTCGGTTCTCATCCGACCAAGTACTTTTTCGAAATTCTCCACCACAACTTATCGAAGATTAACGCTATTATATTTCCATTTTAACCTGGTGGACATACAATTGAATTGAAATGTTCAGATCCGTTCGCTCAAGTGTGTGTGGGGCGTGTGGGGGGCGTACATCTGGCGGATGCACATCGTTGCGCACTTGCTGTCCCACTCGCATGTGGCAAATGTGAGCAATGAGCACATGCATAAAGGGAGGCGACAATGGTCGTGAAAATCGGGCTATGTATGTTTTTTTTTACTCGCGCATTTAGTTGTTGCGATAAATCGGGGAAATACTTATCTTCTTTAAATTTGAGCAATTTTGACGACTTTTTTCTGATTTAAAAAAATCCATTCCGTTTAGAAAACAATTCTCGAAGACGAAATAATTGATTTTTTTGTGAGGCGCTGCCGTCTCTCGTGCAGCCGTGGCGTACTGGCTGAGCGACCTCGAGATCTCGGTACTTGCCTAATTGAGGGAACCCCAAGTCCCGCCCCCGTCAGGCCGGCACTTCTCTGTTTTTTTTGGCCCAGCAATTTCTCGTAGAATATCCCCTCCCTATCATTATCACTCTCTACCCCCCCCCCCCCCCCCAACGCATTTAGAGCAGTTGGCTGGGCAAAAAACCGAAGATGTTCCATCATTTGTTTTTGATGTTTCGATGTTATGCCCCATCAGTGAAGTGTGTTTTTCGCGCAAGAAGAATCGCCCTAGGCTGTGTAGCCGTTAATTCGCAATTATTTTTCCGGCCCACCCACTCAGCATATACTTGTTTACTCAAAATTCAGTGCTTTAGCGAAGAATCGATTAGCTAATAGATCGTTCCGTGGTGTGCGCTAAACAAAGTGGACCATTCGAAGCTCATGTTACCTTGTACGTTTTCCAATCTTGAGACTATATTGGAGTCGGATAAAGTTGTTGAACGATGCTCGATTTTGTACAGGGAGCAGTCAGGTTCTGTGTGGTCCTGTTCATATTGGTGTCGGGGTTGTTTGTGCAGCTTTTTGTATTTTCTATACAAAAATGGGATTTTAAAAGTATTGTTTTCGGTGTTTGTCGACCTCGTAAAGGATGCAGCGGGCTGCGGCTACGGGTCGGCTCTACTCTATGGACCAGGAGGTGTGCGCGTCGTTAAACTCTTTTTTTTTGTTTTGCGTATTTTCTTCGTTTAATTGTATTCGTGGTGTTGTTTTTGACTTGAGCGCCGTGAAAAAGTGTTCATAGTCAATAAAATATACAAAAAAGTCGGTTATCAATAATTGATGCTACCGTAATTCCCTTCCTCGTTAAAATATTTTTTTAACATCTGTTTTTAACATCGTTGAAAGTAGGGATATTTTCTCAATGTTTAACGCTCTCTTTTCCTACTGTTCACACGTTTTGTTTGAGATGGAAAGTGACTCGGAAGTAGTCGTGATCGACAGCGAATCAAGCAATGACGAGCCAGTGGTGAAGATCGCGCGGTACGGAGAAATGGAGGAGGTTTGTTGGGAAAAAATAATATTTTAGTTGGAAAAAATCGCTTTGCGAAACTGTAAACGGCACTGTAAAACTCCACGAATGGTGACGGGACAGCAACTTACATTATGATCATGTTGAAAGAAAGTATCATGTGTTTTGTTCGCAAAAAAAAACTATTTCCTTGACGTGACTGTATCCGACGGACGGTCATTCTTTTCCGATAAAAATGTCCGTCCGTCGGATAATTATCCGACGGACGGACATTTTTTTCATTGTCTATTTTACGGTCCGCCCGCGCGGGCAGACCGTAAAATAGACAATGAAATGAATGTATGAAATACTATTTCAATAGGCGTTACAGATATCATCATTACTCCTTACTATAGGAGATGTCTCCATGTGTGTTTGTCTGTTTGTTCGCGGCGAGAGCGCCAGAGAAAGAGAGCAGGGGTAGAGACGCAGCGGAAACAAGTGTAAACGCGTTTACTGTATTGTGAAATGAGAGGAGCGGAACGCGCGTTGAAGAGATCTCTAGAGTCTGGTGCCCAGACGATAAGACCCGCTGAAAGCGGGGGCGAAATCGGCTGGTATATATTGGACAATGAACACTATTCCAATCTGGGCACTGCTGCAAAAGCCCAGAACGCCCTAGATCCCAAGAACAGAATAAGAACTAAGCCTAAGCACTAAGCCTCAGCCTCATAAAAGCCATTCCTAAGCACACATTGGGTCACAAATAATCGTTTTTAGGCTAGCCGATTTTAGACCCTTTCCGGGCATCTGCAGTAGCCAATCCAAGTAGTAAATCGAAGTTTATGATATATCGTAAGGGAAGTTATTCTCCGAGATATCGACGTCCATCATAACAAGCCCCGCCAGCACTGATAGGCGTTACTCCAAAGTTGAAGTATAAATGAGGCGTGCCTGCGATTCGAATTTCTCTCCCCCCCCCCCTCCATCCTCTCGATAATGTCATTTATTCATGTCATTCATTTTCTGCCGGTGTTGTTGTATACCTCCTGCAATCAAACGCTTCCCTAAGCAGCGATCGAGGTTATTTCTGTAAAAAAAACTGCCTAAGACCTCGGTATAACTCCCGAATATACAGATTAATAGGTCCGAAAAAATGCTTGAAAAAATAAGTGCAATAAATTAAACGGGGTGTTTAAACTGTGAAAAGTGGCCCATCTTAAGCCTGTTACAATATAATAGCCTAACGAAGGGGATTATTATTTGACTCCCTCCATTGTTATCGCTCTTCGCTCTTCTGGAACCCTTGCGCTGCAACTATAAAAATTTATATTTAAAATAGGAGAAAATAAACCCAAAAAACCGCGCTAAAATAATTGCGAAATGGTTCTCGAAATGGTTCTAGAAATGGTTCCCCGCGACGCGCGTGCGGTTGCGTCGCGGTCGATGCTGGGGCGAGGAAAAAAATGACCGTCCGTCGGATACGGACCGGTATTTCCTTGCAGCCCGGCACGCCTCCTCCCTCGCCGTCTTCCGAATTTGATGAACAAGATCAGGGTATATTCCAGGTAATTTTCCTATTTTTATAATCTTCCACCTCTCATTTACCAATCAGTGGCTCAATTGTTTTATTTCTGTCTCAGCGCGCGTTTCTGAGAGGGGAAGTGGCTGATGAGTCAGTTTTGCGAGCGGAGCGTGCGGAGGAGGACTTGGAAGAGCGCGATTCACGGTAATTTCATGTAGATCCAACGTTAAAAATGTTTTGTTTTCCCACATATTCATGAAATTGTCACCCATTCAGGATAAAGGAGCTCTCGAAGCAATTGAAAGAGGCCAACAGGAAAGCCGAGAAGTACACCAACAAAAATATGTAAGCTGGGAAAATATATTTAAAAATTTTAAGAAACACATTTGTAATTTAATACTTAAAATAATTTCAGAAAGCTCATACACGAGAATATATATCTCAAGGAAGAATTGGAAGACGTGAAGAGATACACGAGCGAGGTGAAGAAGAGAAAATGGTAATTTGGCACTTCTTTACTTTACTACCCAAAATGCAGATATCTATTTTATTCCTCGCTCTTTCGATCGGTTGCTGTCTCATTTCTTACTACCCTCAAGTAAAAGCGCGGTGTTTGGGCATTAAAGTAAAGAAGTTCAACTGTTAATGCGATTCTTCAACAGAAAATGTGTTCACACTATGTTTTGTACATCATTTTGATTGTAGAAAATTCGTTTTTGTAATAATTTCGCTAATTTCAGTGAGCTAGTTAAAGAGAGCGTCGTGCACGGTCCGGATACGCAGATTCGCAGGTTAAGCACCTTTTTAAATTAAAAATTATTACATTTTTAAAATGTTATTCATTGCGGAGATCTGTGACAACATAGCGAATATCTCAGATTTCCTTCCAGATTTTTATCTCTTATCATATTCCCAGCGTGACTGCTCTCTCAAGGAGGAATACGCGGCGGGGTGTGAGCGAGTGCGAGATGAGAGATCGTAAGAGGTGAGATCAGTGATGAGCATCAACCTCGCACGATTGACGAATATCGGGGGTTCAGTATAATAACATCAGCAAAATATCACTGATTTGGCTGAGAAAAAATACATTTAGACCCCGGGCTCATCACTGGGTGAGGCATTACTAGGAAGGCTAGATGGTGCAATTTCAATATTAGTACTACTACTAATTTAGTAGTTTTTTTTATGAAAAAATCTCTTGAAGACTCTTAGCCATTATAAAATAATACCTACCCATGGTGGGTTAAATTGTAATTGTTGCAGAATCGTCACGCGCCGTAGCAAACGAATGACTGTCGATGAGACGAGTAATCGAACAAATGTCCTCCTCAGCAGTCACCTTAGTGATGGAGGTGAATATATATTTCATGCTTTATTTTAATATAGGTAAAAAGGACAGCCTCAGCCCGTTATCAATGCACCTGAACTCCTGCGGGAGCCCTCTGCTAGGGGGGTTGTGACTATTTTTAAAATAATATTTCTAGATCCCATTAACGTCTTCCAACTCTGCCGTCCCAACACGCTCGATTGTGAGTTCTTATTTTTTTATTTTTAAAATTTTAAAATTTAATAAAATATGGTCTTTTTTTACAGCAATCACCGTCACGAGCGCGCTGACGCAACTAAGTGCCAAATTCACCCTTACTAAGCAGGAGAGTTGGCGGAAGTACTGTGGGGAGTGTGGTTTTGAGGTTCTATTTTTATTTCTTCAAGTTTTTAAAAACTTAGTCGATTCGTTAAGATATAGCAACTTTCAAAGTAAAAAAAGTTTATTCCCAAAAAATATGAAAATATTCAATTTAATTGAAGGTATTGTGCTGCGAGGTGTGCGAGACGGTGGTCAACAAGGTCGATGTCTTCGAGCACTTCTTCACGCAGCGCCATATAGAGTTGGTGAGGAAGTCAATTTTTTATAAAAAAATAATTTTAAACTATACTAATTTTTGTGCAGCACATAGTTAGTGAGAACATTTTTGTTGAAAATGCGATGAATTTAAATGTCAATTTTCATGATACTTTACTTGAAATTATTTTAAAAAAACAGTTATCAAAACTTATGTTTCCAGTTTTAATGCGCGCTAAGGATTGAGAATTCACTGCTCTGATTCAGGTGCGTGCCAACGACGCCGGCGTCTCCCTTCCCGCCGTGCAGCACTGGCTGCGCGAGCTGCAGCAGGCCGCCGCTGCGGCTGCAGCCGAGAAGGCCATGGCTGCGATGAGCGCAGCTGCAGCGGCAGCAGCCGCTATAACGCCGGCCCAGCAGCAGGCTGCGTCGATGCAGCGCTGCCTGGAGGTGCTACAGCACGCAATAATATCGAGTATAGCAACCAAGATAGCCTAAACTTTCACTCGCCTTATTGGTGTTGTTAAGCTAAAAAGCTCCCTAGTAAGACACCAATTCGCCCAATCTTTGTTGTTTCATTCAAAACTCTTGTCTCAAAAGTCTCTCTTTCCAACCTGGAATTTTATCGAGTATAGCAACCAATCGCTTTGTTGTTTCATCTAAATTTCGTAGAGTAGTACTCGTTTCTTTGTTGTTTTTGTTTTGCGAATTTGTATAAAGTTTTGAAATTCGAGCTGAATTTTGATTGAATGGTGGAAGGTTGTCCGATCCTGATTTTACTTTTCATGATGTTAAATTGACTAAAAAATATGAAATTTATTGAGCTCAAAAGTCTACAAGATGGAGCCCTTCGAGCATCCCCAGCTGGGCAAGGTTGGCTTGATTTGCTTGGCTTATATACACTTTTTTTGAAACCGCGTCTGCTCCTGATGCCAAAACCGACGATTTTCTATTTTTGTGGAAAAAATTAAAATTGATAACTGTATTTTGAGCTATTTTTTTTAAGAAGACCATTTAATAATAATGTAATCAATTTCAGAAGAGAAAGGGGACCGACGCGGAGGTGATCACGATAGACGATGACGAGGTGATTAAATTATTTTGACTATATAATTTTATTTTTAAAACTTGAAAATCACGTCATCATCGCCATTTCAGCCAGCCCCGCCTCCCTCGGCCGAAGTGATCGAATTGCGCGAGATGCTAGCGAAAACGGAGGATATGTACCGGGTATTTATCATTTTATCTGTCTCTAAAATGAAATAACGAAATTTGTAATTGAATATTTGATATTTCACGCTTGACGAGTAAAATTGTGATCTTGATATGCGCGCTGTGCAGGTGGAGATTCTGGAGAACGTTTGGTCGGTGATTTTGAAGATGGCATCGACGCTTTAAAAAAAATGAAATGAGAAAGAGAAATGATTGGGATCTTACTCTCGATGCGAAAGTTATTATCTTGAAATGCGGTTTCTGTGAAAAGGTGTCGGGAGATTGGACGGGTGAAATAAGTCGATGAAGGAGTTGAAGGTGCTTAAATGGATAAATATTCTGTGGAGCCAGAAAGGGTGAAATCAGTCGGGTCTTTGGCGCTGGAATGCTGCCATTGGATTCGTAAGTCTTGAAAAAGTCATTAATCGTTTATCAAATACCTTCCACTGAGTTCGGTTGTCACGGCTTGACAAGCAGATTATAAGCAGATTAAATCAGCCTGAAATATTGACTTATCAGTATAATCAATAAATAAAAAATGTGGCCGCTGAGCTATGCGGGTGATCAGATTGAAAACTTGATATCATGGTGAGGCTGCGTCGAACACTCATTGGAAAGGTTTGATAGCTTTCAGTTTTGAGATGGAATGTCGGAAATGGTTCCCTCTGACAAGAAACACCTTTTCATCTTGTCAGAAACTGTTGACTATTTCCTATTATTTCACTGAATAAAAGCTATAAATGCTGACGGGGTCGGTTTGCTGCAGTATCGTAACCTTCCAATGAGGGAGCTACCATCAGACTTTTTACCATCGCGTCATTTCACCAATATTTTTATTAACTAAAATAATAAATAAATAAATAAGCTTACCTTTGAGCGGATTAGAAGGGACGACGGTAGAGGAGGAGAGCCGAGACAGACTGATGGATTGGTGGGTGGGCATCTATTTATAGGCTGAAACGGAAGCCATCCGACCTCTGTTTTGTCTAGAATCATGGGCAAGTAGGCCCAAGGGGTAGGATAGGCGACTGGAAGTGGTTGTAGATAGAATATCTCAGGAAGGAATTGCAGCGAAGACTTGCCAGGGGGAAAGAATGATCTATTAATTTATGTAGTTGAACTTTTGTTCCTTATTCAAGCTTTTGACTGAGATTTCCATGTGAACTGAAAAGAAAGATTGGATGAAGTAGGAACAGTAACAAATCGATGTATAAAAACTTAGAAAATGGAAAAATAAATCGCAACAAAAGTCGAATTTATGCATGAGATATAAATGAAGAATGAAACGGAATAATATACTTAAAATATGAGTATTATTGCGATTCGTGGTCCCGTCATGAACTCACTCTACTCTTTGTTGATTGACCTCGGACTAGATTTTTAATCGAACAAATCAACCAAGTATCCTAGCAAAACGAAAACTCGCCGGATTGTTGCTGTTTCATTTTTAAATACAAAACAATAAAGTTGAAAATAAATTTTTAAATGAAATTATTATTGCAGATGGCGATTCGTGTTGCCGGCGAGGCCGAGAAGCGCGCGCAGACGGCGGAGGATGTTCTCGGTAAGCCAGTCTAGGTTGTAATAATCACTGGTGGGCTAGGAAAAAGGGTGACAAGTAAATCGATGGACGGGCCTTGTGCCAAAGTCTTCAAGTTGCGTTGGATAACCAGTATGTCCGGATTAATGGAAAAGAATGCGCATTAAAATAACAGCATGTCCCAGTGTATTTATTTTGCGAAAAATCCTGCTCAGTTTAGACCTGGGTAGGAGCATGATTTTATGAGGCTAAATGCAATTGTTCAGAGTCAAAGCTCGCCGAACTCGGTAAATCAGCGATGATGGCGGACAGTCTGAATGAATACAAAGAGTGAGTTAACAAAATATTATTTTTGTAATCTTGTATTCTTGTTGTAAAGCCCCTTCCACTCCCACAACCCCCCCCCCCCTCCCCTCCCACACACACATACACAATCATTCCGTCATCATGGCGGATAAATTCATACCACAACAACATACTAACGGAGAAATTAAATATCTAAGAAAAATGGAAAACAAATTTTTAATTAAAAGTTGTTAAGCGTACTCATTCTTGAAAACGGCCAGATCAGAAGTGCTTTGTGCGAGACGAAGAATTCTCTCGAGGCAGCGATCAATGCAAAGGAGTAAGTATGTTATGGTTGTACTTCCCTCGTTTTCCTTTACTTCTACAACGCTTTTCTGCATTTCACGAGCTGGGCAAGACTGCGGGGTCGCACTCTTGCCAAAGGAAATAGGCTCAAATAGTTGTTTAAAGATGTTTGTTAATATCAACTAATTACAGGGAGCTAACTCGTGAGAACATCGCGCTCAAGCTGGAGAATCATCGGTATTTCTTTTAAAAATCGTAAACATTTTTCTCGAATTAAGTAAAATAAAAATATTTCAATACGGGTTGCCGTCTCTCCATTTCGCACACTCTCTCGCCACTCTGACCAGTGAGAGAGTGTGCTCATCGAAGAGACACCCCTACGGAAGTGCAGTTGCGTGCCACGTTTGCATCCTAATTTGAACAAAACTAAGAGAAAAGCATACCACCGATCGACAGAAACGGAGTTAATGACCTGAAACCTAACAACCACAAATGAAACTGAAACCTAACAACCACAAATGAAAATGCCATCAAAAATAGTAGTAGCATATCACATCTTTTTATGACCTCTGAGTTACTCACAGTCTGAGTATTTGACATCCGAGTGAGTATCGACGCACAGATGCCAATTTTAGGGCACTCAAGGTGAAGAAAGCTGCGATGGCAGCGGAGCTGCAGCTGCAGCGGCAGCAGCTGACTACGCCCCAGGTGAGAGAAATCGACAGGACACTGCTTTAGAAATCCAGAGTTGGTTCAATCCTACACTCATTGTCAGTATTCAGCTATCAGATTATCTTATCCGATGCACATTCAGAGGTCGACTGTCTCCGACAAGCCGCCGGCCGCGACTGCCACAATTTCTCCGCTGTGGCATTCGGCTGCTCGCTGCCGGAGCTGAACTACTGGAAGAACCGCGTCTGCGTCGTCGACCGGCAGATGTCAGGTGCGTCAATTACCGGCTCTTGATGTCCCGGAAGCCCGGCCCGCAAAAGTGGAGAACACATATGCCGAATAACTTCTCAAAAAAATTTCAAATCAAAAAAATGTATGCCAAACCGACCGTACAGTAAATAACGATAGAAAAGATCACCCTTAATTAAGATACCGCTAGTCCCTCAGCATTATAAAATGGTAAAATCATGTTTTTATAAGGATATGCGAACATCGATCTGTCGACCGCCCTGGCCGCAGCCGGCCATAGACTGCAGCCGACTGCTGCTGCACGGGCTGCGATGACTGCTGCACCTACCGCTGCAGCTGCCAGACCTACCGCAGTGGCTAGAATGAACGAGGAGGCCAATGGTGATGCAATCTCATCAAGAACGGTTGAAATTTGAGTAGAAACCAAGTTTCGCGCGATATTTAGTCCATTTTTATCGTAGTTATCGTTAAATGCTTTTTACTGTTAAATGGTCCCAATTTGTAGTTGAATTTATTCGTTACTGCTTTTCGGCAATTCATCTTGCTAATATTCTGTGATCGATTGCTGTTTTAATCGAATAAATTTGTTCGTTGAAAATTTCGTTTTTTTAGAGATGTCCAGGTTCTAAGATCCTGACTGGCTATATTTTACATGATTTTGTAAGCTGCTTCATCATGTTAGTAAAAAAATTAATTAAATAAAATTATTAATATCAAGGATCTAAAAGATGGAGCCCTTCGCGCTTCCCCAGCTGGGCAAGGTTGGCTTGATTTTTTGTGGCTTCAAGGGTTGCTTAAAATAGCGATATTGGGGGAAAATCTAAAACGTTTGTGGATGATGTTGATCAACCTGTTTTTCAGCAAATACTCGAAACTTGACGGAATCTTTCTGCTTTGTGACTTTTATCAGCGATGAGGGGAGATGAGAAGTAGGAGGGAGCCCTATTTTTTGTTGGATAAAACTCTTGTTTTATACTTAGAGACCGATTTCGGATACTTTTGCTAAGATCGACGACTTTCTATTTTTGAGAAGGTTGCGCTTATCACTGTTCAAAACTCTGATTTTTTTCTTTTTTTGAGAAGACCTTCTCATAATAATTGAATTAATTTCAGAAGAGAAAGGGGACCGAAGCGGAGGTGATTACGATAGACGATGACGAGGTGATTAAATTATTTTGATTATATAATTTTATTTTTAAAACTTGAAAATCACGTCATCATCGCCATTTTAGCCAGCCCCGCCTCCCTCGGCCGAGGTGATCGAATTGCGCGAGATGCTAGCGAAAACGGAAGATATGTACCGGGTATTTATCGATCATTCATTCATTATTTCATTCATGATGACAGTCAGAATCAGCGAATGAAATAAAAACAATGTTAAAATAAGATTATTATTATTTCAGAGGGCGATGCGTGTTGCCGGCGAGGCTGAGAAGCGCGCACAGACGGCGGAGGACGTTCTCGGTAAGCATTCAGTAGATTTTGTCAGTTGGTTGTCTTTCTCAAAAGCGAAAATGTGTGGTTCTCATCCAGTAGATTATCATCCGGATGTTCTCATCCGAACTGGTGCCTATTCTTTTGTACCTATATTCCCGTACTGTGCATCATTTTAGCTAATATTCGCGTGACTTGATATGATTGGATGAGGCTGAGTGCTCTGCTTGACTATATCCCCGCTAGACGGTGGGCGTGCGGAGCCCGTACATGGAATTGGTAACTAATTGCGGAGTCCCCTAGTGGCGCAAAAAGAATTTCTGCGAAGCCTCCTAACTTAGATCCTAACATAACGTTTTCCAACATTGCGGAGTCCCCTTCCATCTAGCGACCCAGCAGTGGCTAAATTCAATTGTTCAGAGTCAAAGCTCGCCGTACTCGGTAAATCAGCGATGATGGCGGACAGCCTGAATGAATACAAAAAGTAGGTGAACATATATCATACATTTTCATTTCCAACTGGCGACTAAAAATGTATAGCGATCTGACACAAAAATCAGAGATCTAATGGCCTAAAAACGATTTCATAGTGGATATATTGTGGTCTGAATACCGGCCCAGTAGGAACGAAAATTTTAATTTAAAGCTGTTCAGCGTACTCGTTCTTGAAAACGGCCAGATCAGAAGTGCTTTGTGCGAGGCGAAGAATTCGCTCGAGGCAGCGACCAATGCAAAGGAGTAAGTGTATTATAGTCAACGCTGAGCGCCGATTTCCTTTAGGAACTTTGGAGTGGCATAAATACAATGTGTTAGTTAAAAAATTTTAATTATAAAAATAACAAAATATATATGCAGAAAATTAATTTCAAAATGTTCAGCGAACTCATTCTTGAAAACGGCCAAATCAGAAGTGCTTTGTGCGAGGCGAAGAATTCGCTCGAAGCAGCGATCAATGCAAAGGAGTAAGTGTATTATAGTTGTAGTTCCATATTTTTTCTTGACTTGCGTCTCATCTTCACAGGTGTCCGTGGCAGCGACCCTTTCTCTCATTTTGTTCATTTAAACCAATTTAATTCAGGGAGCTGGCTCGTGCGAATGTCGCACTCAACCAGGAGATTCATCGGTATTTATTTTATTTTAAAAATAAATCTCGAATTAAATTATATTATCAAATCAAGAGCATGAAGCAATCAGTCTCATATGAGTTTGCTCACCTTTTGCTTATTTTTCGAGTCGACAGATCAAATGAAAGAGCTTCGTGCCGTTTAGCCTTCACTGCTGCACGCCTTGACAATACATTTGCAGTCTCAAGGACATCGCAGCTGAGCTCGAAGAGGAGCGTAACGTCGGCGCTCAGCAGCGCATGAGAGATAAAGCCAAGTGAGTAGGGTTCTCTTGTTGGAATCAATTCCGGAATTCCAATACAAAGCAAGTCAAAGTGGGGAAGAAAGCTCATTTGCGTGGCGGCGCTCGGCCGACTCATTCCTCACCGAGCGAGAGAAAAGCTGTGTGAAATGAACGAATTCAGCAGTTTTCGCGTGTTTTATCTCGTGCTACTCGTGAACTAGGTCGAAATTTGAGATTCGGAAAAAAAAACTACGAAATGTAGGCAAGGGTTTGCCCAATGCTCAGTGAAGATCCGGTATCGCTATCTTATCTCGTTCAAGAGAACGCATCTGTGGAGTGCGGAATACAGTCGATTTAGTCATTTTCAGCAGTTTTCGCGTGCTTTATCCCTTGCTACTCATGAACTAGGTCGAAATTTGAAATTCGGAAAACTACGAAATGTAGGTAAGGGGTTTGCCCAATGCTCAGTGAAGATCCGGTATCGCTATCTTATCTCGTTCAAGAGAACGCATCCGTGGAGTGCGGAATACAGTCGATTTTAGTCATTTTCAGCAGTTTTCGCGTGCTTTATCCCTTGCTACTCATGAACTAGGTCGAAATTTGAAATTCGGAAAACTACGAAATGTAGGTAAGGGGTTTGCCCAATGCTCAGTGAAGATCCGGTATCGCTATCTTATCTCGTTCAAGAGAAAGAATCCGTGGAGTGTTTTTTAAAAACTTTTTTAACCTACCGTACTTTCTTAGATTTTGGACATAAAACGTGCCCGCCGGTGGAGGGACGACGAGCAAAAATGGCATGTGTTCCCAAAGAAAACAACGTTAGGAACTAAGGGGGCAGGTGTGCCCCCAAAGATGACGACGCCAGGAAGTAATTCCAATAAGCAAATGAATCATTCGAACACCGCGAATTGGCGAGAGCGATCCTTTGTTCCCTCTAATTGAATTCCAATAGCTATTATTATTCCAATAAGAGATGACTTTCCAATAGCTCTCAGTTCCAATAAGAGAACTCTACAAGTGAGTAATAGACCTCGAGAAATGATACCGCCGTCTCTTCATTTCACACTCACCCTCTCGCCGCTCTGGCCCGGTAACGCACAGACTAAAAGTACTCAATTTTGAAAAAAAAATGGAATTTTTTTTGAATACTTTATACTTTTGTGCCTCTACAGCATCTTCGAGCTGCGCCACAAACTGGACATGCTGACGAAGGCTGCGGTGAAGGCTACGCAGGAACAGAAGCACCAGCCGCTGACTACGCCCAAGGTGAGGAAACTTGACAGAAACTTGACAGGGCTTAGATAATTGCATAGCCTGCAGCTCTGTTCGTTCAAAAGGATAATCTAGAAGGCAAGAATAGCTCTACAATTGCTACAATTGTCTGAATCGCTCAGTCGTAATCTAACGCAAACGTTGTTATATTATTATCCGACGCTTATCCGATTCAGAGGTCGACTGTCTCGATCAAGCCACCGGCCGCCACGGCGACGATCTCCCCGCTGTCGTCATCGTCGACGTCCGACGAGTCGGCCGCACTACCGGACAGCCCGGATTCGCCGGATTCGCCCGAGATGGCACAGGTAGAGAAGGGGCGTGTTAGACGGGCCGGGTTAGCAAAACAAACAAAATAAAAAAATTTCCAGGCAGGCAACGCACCTACCAAGGTCTATGATGCCAACGGTGAGTAGTTTTTCGATATTTGTTGGAAATAATTTGCTTGAATGCGTAATGCTTAATGTGTAAATTATGGTTCTTGTAGATCCCATCAACCTCTTCCGTCTCTGCCCCTCCAACGAGCCTTGTAATACTTTCTTCTTCTTCTAAAGCAGAGATAGAAAAGTCATGTCAAATGGACTTTAATGGAGCAGCAAAAAATTCCACGTTTACAGCACCTTTCCTATAATTTTCTAGTTTTTGACTCACTTTTCAACAACTGTTCTAAATCTTAGAGAAAAAATGGAACACTTGTAAATATCGTCGCGTAAATATAGTGCGCAATACGAAAAATCGACGTCTCTTCATTTTCCGCACTCTCTCACCGGTCAGAGAGGCGAGAGAGAGAGAGTGTGCGAAATGAAGAGACGTCGGCATCATTTCTCGAGCTCAATTTCGCAGGGATGGCGCCCTCGGCTGTGAGAGTGCAGCTGAGCCACAAGTACGAGCACGAAATAGTGAGGAAGAAGTGGAAAGTGTTCTGCTCGGACAGCACTGAGGTGGGCCCCGAAAATGAAGCGGTCAAACACTCAAGTGGACAAATGTTTGAAGGCTATTGAGCTTGCGACGGTTAGATTTCGGGTCCTTTGCTCTATGACCGCTATATATGTTTTCGGTCCCCGGTTGGCAATGGAAAATACATGCTTTCAGAGCTACGCGTGCGGTGTGTGCAAGGCGGAGGTGCGCAAGGCCGACGTTTTCGAGCACTTCCTCAGCAAATTTCACCAAGTGCCGGTAATGTTTACGGCATTCGGACGAGCGATTCGCCCATTAGCTCAACACTGAAAAAAAATCGAATCCTTGCTTCCAAGGTATGCTCCCATTACAAAAAGAGATTTTTAAAAAATGTTTGAAAAAAACTGTTCCCGGGCTCGTACATTTTCTCCTGATACCTGTGCTAAAATATACAATCCGTAATAATATCCAGACTAGGGTTCCGCAAGTGAATCACTTGTATGAGAGAGTTATGTTTCCATTTTTAATTGGAAACGAGAAACATTTCCCTCATTTTACTAAGCCCTTTCCCTTGTTTCCATTCTTCGTACGTGAGAATAGGGAAACGATACCCCTCACTTCTCGCCCCTCAGACCGTCAAGAGTTGTGAAGAGAAGAATGAAATCAGAGGGAAAGAGTGGGAACAAAGGAAAAAGAAACATTTCGAGAAATGTTTCCCCTCTCATTTCGACCGAGAAACGTTTCCGAGGGAAACACGAATATAGGAAACGACTGGCTTTTTTTGATTTTTTGAGCTTCTGCTTCGAAATGTTTCACTTGCGGAACCCTAATCCAGACCCCTCGCCCCCCCCCCCCCCACAGCGTGGAAACAAGAGTATGCATTTCTACGACTGTAAATGAAGATTATTGATTCCTATTTTTTCTCTATATTTTGTGCTTTGTATGACCACAATTGTGTTATATTTCGGCATGGATAAAAATGATGATGATGATGATGATGATCGTCTCTTCATTTTCCACACTCGCTCACCGGTCAGGCAGGCGAGAAATTGTGTGAAATGAAGAGACGGCGGCCCGTATTGCGCACTCTAATAATAGCGGGTTGACGCAGATTACTCGCGAGAAGATCGCGCAGTCGACGCTGCACTACTGGAAGGACCAGCTGCAGCTGTCGGGCAGCATCGAGATGTCGACCGCCCTGGCCGCAGAAGGGCACAAGCTGTTGCCGTCCGTTGCTGCAGCGGCTGCACGGGCTGCAGCAGCTGACAGAGCTGCCGCAGTGGCTAGAATGAACGAGGAGGCCGATGATGATGCTAACTCATCAGGATCGGAGGAAATTTGAGTAGAAACCCAGTTTCGCTCGAGTTTGCGCCCTTTGTTATCATTTTCATCGCTAAATGCACTTGTTACTGTTAAATGAAACCACAATTTTCTCGTTACTCTTTGTTGACAATTCATTTTGCTATATTCAGTTATCGATTGTTGTTAATTTGTCTGATAAATAGTTGTTAGAAAATTTTGTTTTTCTTTAGAAAAGTTCAGGTCCGAAGATCCTGTCTAACTATCTAAATTTTATGTGCTATAACGCGTTTTGATAAGTGATCGAATTATTATTTATTTATTTAAAAAAATAGTTCCTTTTTAAGCTCTTATAAGTAGAAATACAATATACGGTGTTTAGCGATACATTATGCAGCATACATTTTGCTGCGCGCCGGATGTTTCGTTTTAATTTTGACGCGCTTTTATTAATTTGGCTCCTCGATCAGCTCTGTTCCTGCGCTTATTTCTTTAGCAATTTTCTTCCCTCTTTTTTTGGAAATTTATTAATAGAATGCTACCGCTGCACGGACCCTATGCGCCTGTTCCATTTATAAATGCTTTTTAAACGCGTATTTCAACTTCTTTATATTAATAGTAACACTTTAAGTGTGATATATCTGAATATCGTCGAAGGATCCTCAAGGATGCAAAGAGCTCCGAAAAGAAATCTTCCTCCGCCTAAGGTTTGCTTGCTATTGGCCTCTCTTTTTCTAATCAATCGAAAAATCAACAGGAGAAATGGTGCAATTCTTGTAGAAACATTTATAGACAGCGAATTGATTCTAAATTATATGGAGTTATCTTTATGAAGTATGAAATACTATCTGTTTGTTGTCAGGTGCAAGTGATCAACCTCAGTGACGAGGAGTCTGCCCATGAGGACGACCCGCCCGAGAAGAAGGTCGTCAAGAAGGAGGTTCGCCAAACACGAAAAAGCTAGTGGAAAACTACCTGGAATTTGAAAACATAGCCCGCATTTAAGGTTTTCGTTGACAAAACATGCTACCTACGATTCGCAAACATACGCCGCACTCATAGAATTAGTCGATTTCCAAGGTCTTTTTCATAAACATACTTTCGTAGGCTTTGGACACACAACTTTTTCATGTATGAGGTTCGCGTTCTTATCACATTAAATCCCCATTTCTCATTGAAAATGTATGAATAATGATGACTTTTCTGCTTAATCGTGAATGAGAAAAGGGAAATGGCTCATTTGAATTCGTTATAGCAGCGATGACACGATAGTAAGTCCAGGCTGGGGTCCCAGAAATGTCCCTTTTTGAGTTTTAAAATAATCGAAGGCGTGCAATTTGCAGCCGGCGCTTCCCTCCTCCTCCTCATCGGCATCTCTCCGTCCTCCCGGTCAACCGGCCGATGTGAAGAAGCTTGAGGAGCTCGTGCGATTGCACGAGAAGAAGTATCAGGTGATTACTAAGTTATTACTAATCAAAAAGGAGCCCTCAAGCCCAGTGAGAAAATCGCCGAGAAAACGCGATAAAATCGTTGTGGCCATATTTTCGAATCGATGCAAAGGGAAATGGTAAGGTGTATCCACGTCAAGCGATTTTACAATCGCAATACAACGTTAGGTGGGACCCACTGGTAAGGCTAGCAGTTAGCGAATCGATGTGTAAATTTTGTTTCCAGCCCACCAGTGGATGCTATAATTTTTGCTTTCCGATCAATATTACTATTTGCAGCGCGCATGTCGTGCGGCCCACAAGGAACAGATGCGCGCGGAGCGCGCCGAGAAGATGCTCGGTATCGATTTATTTTTTAATCCTGAAACATGCGGTAATCGAGTGGAAAACAAGCAGTCATACAAATGGCCTTCAGAAAAGGTATCTCCAAAATCCTTTCATGCACTGACATCTGAGAGAAATCTGGTTGCTTACAATTAGAATTGTCATTTTCCTAGGTGGAATATTCTTCGCCTATCAGCAATGTAATTCAAATATTTTGCAGACACCAAGCGCGAGGTTGTCGATCCCGATTATGGAAACGACGCGGAGCAGAGGTTATTATATTTTATTTTGTCTAATGTTATGTGGTTTTATGCGTATTAACAAGGAAAAACGCCAAAAAAAAGATATCAGGTGCAGCACTATTTTCTCATACATATTTATCCTGGAATCAGGAAAATGGACCTGCGGTATGGTGATTTTAGGCTTCATGCTTTAGGCAAAAAGGTAATTTTCTCATAGTCGTTTCAAAATTGCAGACTCGCTGCGCAGCTCGTAGAGGCGAAGCGGATCGTCAACTCCGCGCATGCCAGGGAACTGTGAGAATTTGCATTTTTGAATAATTTTTCGGCTAATCGTCTCTTCATTTCCCCCGCTCTCTCACCTGTCAGAGTGGAGAGGGAGTGTGCCAAATGAAGAGACGGCGACCCGAATTTCGAACAAAGCTCTTTAAAAAAACTCAGGATGCGTTGAGTACGGCGTGACTTTTAGCTTTTGCTTTACCTTTAGATTATTTTTTCTGCTTCAGGGAATTGACCCATGAGAATGATTCGCTCAAGTCGGAGCTGGCTGAATGGAAGAATGCTGGTGGACAACCGAAAGAGTTGGGTTTATTCTGATTTTTAAAGTTTAAAAAATATATATTTTCTCTAAAAAAATTTGTTGTAATGTATTCGTACTTTTGAGCAAAGAAAATATAATCAAAATTCTCCCTACAGTGCTGAATATTGGTTCAATTTTTGATCTAGCATGTTTTCGGTCTAATCTCGAAATTTTCATTTTTTTGGTAATCTAAAAAATAATTCAGCAAGCTGACTCAAGAGATCACGTCGCTCAAGAGAGAAGTGCACGATTTTAGAGAGAGGGAGGAAAACTTCATTCGCATGAAGCGGTCAGTGTTATGTGCATATTTTCCGTTTTTATAATCAGTGAAATCTTAATTTAAAACTGTTTTGGCTAATTCTTAATGAAGCGGTCAGTGTTATGTGCATATTTTCAGTTTTAAAATCGCTGAATTTTAATTTAAAACTGTTTTGGCTAATTCTTAATGAAGCGGTTGGTGTTATGTGCATACTTTCAGTTTTAAAAGCAGTTAAATCTTAATTTTAGAAAGTTTTTTTTAATTCATAAAAATTGTCAGTGTAGCCCGAGAGACATGATTCCATCGTCTCTACATTTCCCACACTCTCTAACCGGTCAGAGAGGCGAGAGAGTGTGTGAAATGAAGAGACGGCGGTATTATTTCTCAAACTCTAATTCTTCTCAGTGAGGCGCACGAGCGGCTTGAGGAGCTGAGAGCGCAGTGGAATGACATGGAAGGACAGCTGAAGGAGGCTGCTACGGCTAACAGGTCCGTACATTTTTTTTTAACCGGGAAAGTTTAATTAGAAAGTTACCGGGAAAGGTCCGACATTAATAGCATTGGTCTAATGGCTTAAACACCGATTTTGATGTGAGCATACTGTGATTTGACGACAAATTCCATCAAGCAGAAAGTGGTCTGATATCCGCCCTGGGATGACATTTCGTGTCCGAAGGACCGTCTTCGAATGCTCGAGTGGAACACAAAATGCCGACCCTTCACAGATATCAGGCCCTTCTTTTCTTTAGTGGCCAAAGGTGGAAACTAATTTTTTCCCTCGCTCGCTTTCTTATCTGTCGTTACCCACAAGTAAAGTGCGGTATTTGGGCTCTAAAGTAGAGAAATGCCGGATATTACTGAATTGATGCCGATTCTCCCCTAATTTCCCTTTTTTCAGCCAGCTCGCACATGACAATTTTTTGATGAAAGAAGAACTGGATAAGTTGTATCGACAGAGGGAGTTTCAGTGCAATAACGAGCAGTGATTTTTTTTATTATTTTTTATTATACATTTTAAAAATCGATATTACGGTACTAGTGTCGGATGAGAACCGGCAAAATATCGTCTCCGCTTATAGCGATTAGAACAGTCTGGCAAAGTGTCCCTCAAAAAAATTGTTGGCTCTCATCCGTCTCAGTATAGACTCGATACTATCGAGATTTCCATATGACACGGTCGATTTCTTTCCTTCAGCGTTTTTATAGCACATGAAGTGCTTCAATTATGAAGAAAACGAACGTTTAAGGCTTTACAGGGTTCGTACCACTCTGTTCTGACCGCTTTTTCTAGGTTGCTGACTCAAAACATTGCTGCACTGAAAGGGGATTTGAAGCAGATGAAGGATAATGAGGAGTATTCGAATATGCTGAGAATGTCTGTCCCATTTTGATTGCGATAAAATTTCGTATTTTTATTTCAGTCATGCCCAGCAAGAGATATTTGCACTCCAATCGAAGATTAATGAGCTGAATGGCAAACTGAAGGAAGCCAGTGAGATGGAGGCGTAAGTTAATTTTCAATATTTTAAAAAAATATATTATTCACTAATTAAATTTCAGTAATCTGAGACGTGAACTCGCTGCCATCAAAGCACAGTTGGAAGATGTGAGAAAGAAGAGGGAGGATGTCAAGAGAGCAAGCTTGTGAGCATCGTTACTTGGGGAAAAATATTTACGCAATTTTTTTAAAGAAAATCATCAAAAAAATATTTTAGGGAAATGGCCGGACAGACTTCCAAGGTCAAGATTGAGTTCGACGGTGGGGAGATTACTAATCACATCAAAAGGTCTGTTTATATTCAGTTTCTACTTATGATTTATTTTTGATGATTGCGCACGTATTAAGCGTATTTTGCTCTGTGCAAATTGCAGTGAACCTCCACGGGAGAATGCTCGTCTCAAGAAAGAGTTGGAAATTTTGAAGGAGAGGGAAGATGAGACCCATAAGATGAACTAGTCAGTTTCTATTATTGATTTTCACTAGTTTTTTACTATTTGAAATAAATAGTCATGCGTTTGGTTCGTGCTAAAAAGTAGTCGCACACGTCAATACTAATCATTATGAACTCCCCTAGCGGATAAAATCATTGCAATTGTAGTAACCTCACGAAGGCTAACACCGACCTCATACAAGAATTGCAAGTTGCCAGGGAGAAGGAATCGAGAGTTAGCAGTGAGCTAGGGTCAGTTTTAAAAATAATTCGATTTTTTACCAAATTAGTTATTTAAAAAAATGAAATCTAATCGATTTTTTTACAAAAAAGTATTATTTTCACAAATTAGCCCATTTCAGCGAGTCCGTCTATAAGATTGCATTCCTCGAGGCTAAGATTGCTGAATTGAAGGGTGCAGTGGATGTGAAAGAAAGGTAGATTTTTGCAAAATTCAAAATATATCGTAGCACTACCTTATTTATGTCACTTTCGGTCCTCAAAATCAAGTAAAAAAGTTTAATGGACAATCACATTCTATCATTTAAAAAATGAACACATTTAAGCGAGTCTGCCCAGAAGATTGCATTCCTCGAGGCTAAGATTGCTGAATTGAAGGGTGCAGCGGATATGAAGGAAAGGTAGATTTTATAAGAAAGATTGATAAGCGAAATCCTTGGAATCTCATGAAATCCATTCTTCTATCTCAGAGAGTTCGCTCACGAGATCGAATCACTCAAGCAGGCTGCGAATAGTCCAAAGAGAAGTGAAAAACGTCATGATGATCGGTTTGTGATAATCGAAAGGTCGAAATACGAGCTGCTGTCTCTCCATTTCGCGCTAGAGCGGGCGAAATGAAAAGACGGAGGCTCGTATTTGGAACTCTAGTGATGATCGGTATGCTCTTACAATAGCAAAAACAGGTAAATTTTCAGTGAGAAGTCTCACAAGATAGATTCCCTCTCGAAAGACGTGAATGAATTAAGACAAAAGCTGCTGACGGCTAATACAAAAGTGATGTAAGTTTGCTTTTCTCCAAATCTATTCTAGATCGGAGAAAATATTGCTTATGCTTGATTTTTAGTGAACAGGCTCGAACGATTAAGGAAGTGAGTAATAAATTGGAAACAATGACCAATGACAGTAAACGGATTGCTGCAGAGAATGCTAATAAGACGATCAGGTCGCTTTTTCTAGTGTATTTTTGTTCAATATTTAGAAACATGATTTTTCGACATATATTTCTATTTGAATTGCAGCAAGCTGAACCGAGAGATCTATGTACTCAAGGAGGAATTGGAAATTGTTAAGAAGAACGTAATTGATGCTAATAACTGTAAACGGTATGATTGTTTGGCTAAGCGAAGTATAATAATGTGTATTCACAAATTGCACATGCAACCCACATTTTCACCATTTCGGGTACCTATCTAACCCACATTTAGATTGTTCATGGTACCACTGTGAGTATAGCAACCCGCATTCGAAGGGTTCCAGTATACATTATAAAAACAACCCCCATTCGGTGGTTTTCAGTGTCCCAAGTAATCGAACCGTGTCCACAAATATTGCCCGATCATTTTAAGGGAGATGGCTCAGAGAAGTGAATCGGTCGAGGCCGAGATTAATGAGATGAAGAGAACATTCGAGATTGAGAAGAACAAATCAAAGTGAGGGCATTTTGGTATCATCGGCACTTCTTCGGTTTTTGGCGTATTCCCTCCCTACCATTCTCATTCAACCCCTTCACATTCGAAGCCGTTATTGACTGGGCCAAAAATCGAAGACGGTCCGTATCATCATCCAATAATTATACGCTGTTTTTAGTGATCTAATTAATCAAATGGGTGTGATCAAGGGAGAATTGGATGTAGTGAGAAAGGAGGCAGAGGATATCAAGAGATCTAATCTGTTCGTTTGCATATTTATCACCTCTTTTATATTATTTTAAAGTTACAATTAATTAAATCTTTGAATTTATTGCATTTCAGCCAATTAACTCATGAGAATCATTCCCTACAGGAGGCACAGAAGATTAACTTGCAAGTTTTTTCAAATATTTTTTTTGAAAGTTTCACATTTTCGCTCTATCTCATGATGGGATTGCGCATTGCTAATCTAGCATCTTGTTTTGACTGGACTTTTCAGCAAAAAATAGGTTAAATTTTTAAATTATTTTAATGAAAAAATAACAATATCATTACAGCAGTCTGACAGTTCGCAACTCTAATCTCACTAAAGAAGTGGAGGCCGCAAAGCAGAGAGAGACGTCAGTTTTTTTTCAGTTTACAGTTTACTGTTTAACTGTTGACTTATTCTTTCCATATTTGTAACTCCTTAATTTTTTTTCTTGCGAACACAAAACTCTTTGGAGCTCACTCAATTAAAAATCTATCCCAAAAATGGTACCCAGTTATGCAAGCCCTGCGTTTTGGCTCGTTTGCAAAATTTGACGAATGCTATTTTTAAAAAAATAAACTTTTGCAGTGAGTACGCTCAGGCGAATGCCATGCTCAACTATCAACTGGAGCAGACGAAATTCAGAGAGCAGATCGCAACTTCCATGAATCAGTATGTCATAGAGTTCGAAATACGGGCAATCGTCTCTTCATTTCCCACACTCTCTCGCCACGCTGACCTGTTAGAGAGAACATAAAATGAAGACACGATTACCCGTATTTCGAACTCTAGTATGTCAAACTCGCAAGTAGTTCGAAATTGCGCACTTATCTGTTTTTGGCCCATCGCTTTCTCGCAGAGTATTCGCTCCCTACTAAAAAAGTTACCGAAATTCGTAAAAAAATGTATTATTACCAAAAGAAAATGCATATGCAACCAACATGTATCTTAATAGCTATATTATCGTTTTTAGCATTATTATTATCATTAAATTAAATGATAAATTTGCAGCCGTCTGACTCGGGAGAATGTCCAGTTGGAGAAGCAGGGAAAGTAGAAGAAGGGGGAGCTCATTTTATCGTTCCACCCCCCCCCCCCTCTCCGAATTTGATCTGCATCCCTCCTAATTTTATCCGTTTTTTTCTCCGTTATTATATGATAATACTTGTTTTTTTGTGAAGGTGAAACTACTATCGACGAAAATCGAAGAAACTATTTATGAAAGAGTTTGTTGGTTCTGTCTACCTCTGTTTTCCTAGTGAAATCGATAATTTTATCTCTTGTTCTTCCCCGGGTTGTTTTGTAAATCGCTCTAAACTATTGTTAACTAAACTAAAGTAATAAAGAAGTTCCCGTGAAGTCTATAAATTCGACTCGTACGAGCTCGGTTCTGAGATCCGTGTTATTTATTTGGAATAACCCCGTACAATTTATTTTCATAGCAAGTTTAGAAATAATAGAAAATCATGAAATTATAAAAAAAAATTTTTGTTCACTCATTGATTTTGAACAATGATTTTTTAAATATATAAACTTGCAGAGGCGGAACAAGTTCCATTGAAGGATGAAAAGACCAGCGAAGAAACGTCAGCCGGTTTGTTTCTATAGTATTGATAAGCTATTGCAACGAATTGTTAGGTGCGGCGTTCAGCGCCCTTTTAGTCACAATGGTAGCACAATCTTAATTATTTACACAATTTCCATCTTCTTAATAACCGCTACTAATACCTCTAGGAAAAGGGAGCAAAGCTGGTGCTGGAGACCCTTCAGTCAAATTTGCTATTATGCTCTATTAAATAATGAAAACCAAACAATAGATTCCAACTTTCCCTCTGTATCTCTCTTGTATCTATAAATTTATTTTACTTCATAAAATATCCTATCACTTTTGTAAATAAATAAAAGTATGCGATTAATTGGTGTAAACTCCTAATTTCGCCCAATTTTTAGATAGACGTGATCACTATCGACGATGAAGATTCTCCCTCTGAGAAGATTGTGAAGAAAGACGATCCGGTACGTTGAAATCATGCTTTTTTATCAACTGTGGAACGCCTTTTGGTATGAAATGATGCATTTTTGACGGAAAAAGGAAAAATAGGACAGTGAAAGAAAAATGCTCAATACACATCAACGCTTCTCTCACAATATCTCCTGGTATACTCTCATAAAGCTTGGATAGTGTGAGAT
Organism: Pristionchus pacificus; assembly: GCA_000180635.4. NCBI lineage: Eukaryota > Metazoa > Nematoda > Chromadorea > Rhabditida > Neodiplogasteridae > Pristionchus > Pristionchus pacificus. The sequence continues at coordinate 19,512,169 of CM026579.1, forward strand.
GCGGAGTTTAGGAAACTATCCGTTCTTCATAGTAAATTTTTCCCGAATGATGTCCATGACCTGTTATTTTCTGAACACCTAGAAAAGTCAATTAGCTTTTCTATTAGTCATCCAGGACTTACCGATAATACTAATCATGATTTTCCGATTTCCAAACCGCGCCTCATTGCATCAAGCATACAGTCTATCCACATATGTGCGCGACACTCGATTGAAATAATGCCCGACTCGATAAGATTCAATCAATGGATCAATTGTCTAGCAGTGGTTGCTAGATGAAGGATGGGGTCTTCATAGGGTGTATTCCACCAGTTGCCATTTCTTATTGATTGTTTTTGTACATTGCAGGATGACATCGTCCCGATTCCCGATCCAAAACTGGTTGAACTACAGAAGAAAGTGGCCAAGTTGGAGAATAATTTCCAGGTATTTCCTCCGCCTGTATCTGAATTTGCGAAAAAGAACATTTTTGTTTTTTAAAGAGGAAAAGAATTGATATTTTGGAAAATACTCTGATAACCTTATCTGATTGCTGGCATCCATTTCTACACCCCGCTGTTCTTGAGGAATAACAGTTCGTATTTTGGCGACCGCGATCTTTGATCTTTGAGTTAGGCAGCGATGCGAGCGTTAGAATTTTGCTAAAAATATGGTTTATGATTAGCGAGGGATATATTTGTAAAATAATTGAACAATCTATAAATTATGGGAATTAAGCTTATAATTAGACGTAAAGGGAGGGGGTCCTTGGCGCGAGTGTGCAGCCTTCGGACTGTTTTTCTCACGATATTTACGGCTGGATTCGGTACCTGTAAAAGTTGGTGGTCGGGCGCAGTGAGTGATGGAGTTGGGCTGAAATATTCTCGTATTTTTAGAAGCAGAGTGATGCATTAGTCTCTCAACTGCGTGAATGGGTGATCAGATTGAAAACTTGAGATCATGGAAAGGGCAGCGTCTAGCACTCATTGGAGAGGGTTGATATTGCATTCAGTTGTGAGATGAAGTGTTGGAAATAGGAGCTCCGGCAAGAAACGCCAGTTACTCAAGCCAGGAACAGTTCACTTTTTTCCGGTTATTTCACTGAATGGGCGATTGGAAGCGTCAGGAAACGATTTACTGACGCTCCCGTAACCATCCAATGAGGGAGCTACCGTCAGACCTTTTACCGTCGCGTCATTTCACCAAAATTTAATATGCAATTTAATGCAATCTAATTAAATAAATGAGCGTACCTTGCGAGTGGCGTTGACCGATAGAAGCTGTAGGGGAGGGGGGGGGGGGTGAGATGAGTGGACTGATTGAAGGGGTCGGTGTGGGCCTATTTCTAGGCTCGAGACCGGCGGGATCCGATGTCAAAGGGGGCGGAGTCTAGTCTAGTGATAGAGAAGTAGAGCCTGGGGGGATGAGGAGAGGCGAAGTAACTGCGATTTGAGGGACATAGTTACGAAGGAATGCCAGGAGGCAAATGGTGTAAATAAGGAATGCTAGAGGGAAAGTGAGACGAATTTTTTACAAAAGTTAAGTGAATTTCTTGATTAAAAAAATTAAGCGAAGTAATAATGCAAAGATTGCAATGCGAAATAATGAATCCCCTTGATACATAAAAGCAATGAATACTCTCATTTAAAAAAAAATCTGTTGTGGCTTATTGAGCTATGGCCTCAAGGCAAATCTCAGACAATCTAAGAAACGGTGAAGCGAAAACTGAATAGTATCTAAAAAGGCATATCATACACTATTAATAAAGCAGCAGTGACTCCGTCTGTTAAGCCCCGCCCACTTTTGGTTCATGGATAACTGAGGTCCTACAGTAATCCGTGTACCGTAACCCTACACTAATCCGACTACCGTACACCTACCGTAATCCTACAGTAACCCGACTTTCGTATGCCTACCGTAACCCTACAGTAACCCGACTAGAACGTTCCATTCCTTCCAGAAGCTTCCAGAAGGTTCTAGAATGTTCTAGAACGTTCCATTCCTTCCAGAAGCTTCCAGAAGCTTCCAGAATGTTCTAGAATGTTCGATTTCTTCGAGAAGTTTCCAGAAGCTTCCAGAATGTTCTAGAATGTTCGACTTCTTCCAGAAGTTTCCAGAAGGTTCTAGAATGTTCTAAAACGTTCCATTCCTTCCAGAAGCTTCCAGAATGTTCTAGAACGTTCGATTTCTTCGAGAAGTTTCCAGAAGCTTCCAGAAGGTTCTAGGATGTTCTAGAACGTTCCATTCCTTCCAGAAGCTTCCAGAAGCTTCCAGAATGTTCTAGAACGTTCTATTCCTTCCAAAAGCTTCCAGAAGGTTCTAGAATGTTCTAGAACGTTCCATTCTTTCCAGAATGTTCTAGAACGTTCGATTTCTTCGAGAAGTTTCCAGAAGCTTCCAGAAGGTTCTAGGATGTTCTAGAATGTTCGATTTCTTCGAGAAGCTTCCAGAATGTTCGATTTCTTTGAGAAGCTTCCAGAATGTTCTAGAATGTTACATTTCTTCTAGAAGCCCCAAAGAAGACGACTCCAGGAACTGAGGGGCGGGTGCGCCCCCAAAGAAGACGACGCCAGGAACTGAGGGGGCGGGTGCGCCCCCAAAGAAGACGACGCCAGGAACACAGTGGGCGGGTGGGCGGCAACGAAGACGACTCCAGGAACTGAGGGGGCGGGTGCGCCCCCAAAGAAGACGACGCCTGGAACTGAGGGGGCGGGTGCGCCCCCAAAGAAGACGACGCCTTGAACTGAGGGGGCGGGTGCGCCCCCAAAGAAGACGACGCCAGGAACTGAGGGGGGCGGGTGCGCCCCCAAAGAAGACGACGCCAGGAACTGAGGGGGCGGGTGCGCCCCCAAAGAAGACGACGGCAGGAACACAGTGGGCGGGTGGGCGGCAACGAAGACGAAGCCAGGAACTGAGGGGGCGGGTGCGCCCCCAAAGAAGACGACGCCTGGAACTGAGGGGGCGGGTGCGCCCCCAAAGAAGACGACGCCTGGAACTGAGGGGGCGGGTGCGCCCCCAAAGAAGACGACGCCAGGAACACAGTGGGCGGGTGGGCGGCAACGAAGACGACTCCAGGAACTGAGGGGGCGAGTGCGCCCCCAAAGAAGACGACGCCTGGAACTGAGGGGGCGGGTGCGCCCCCAAAGAAGACGACGCCTGGAACTGAGGGGGCGGGTGCGCCCCCAAAGAAGACGACGCCTGGAACTGAGGGGGCGGGTGCGCTCCCAAAGAAGACGACGCCTGGAACTGAGGGGGCGGGTGCGCCCCCAAAGAAGACGACGCCTGGAACTGAGGGGGCGGGTGCGCCCCCAAAGAAGACGACGCCAGGAACTGAGGGGGCGGGTGCGCCCCCAAAGAAGACGACGCCTGAAACTGAGGGGGCGGGTGTGCCCCCAAAGAAGACGACGCCTGGAACTGAGGGGGCGGGTGCGCCCCCAAAGAAGACGACGCAAGGAACACAGTGGGCGGGTGGGCGGCAACGAAGACGACGCCAGGAACTGAGGGGGCGGGTGCGCCCCCAAAGAAGACGACGCCAGGAACTGAGGGGGCTGGTGCGCCCCCAAAGAAGACGACGCCTGAAACTGAGGGGGCGGGTGTGCCCCCAAAGAAGACGACGCCTGGAACTGAGGGTGCGGGTGCGCCCCCAAAGAAGACGACGCCTGGAACTGAGAGGGCGGGTGCGCCCCCAAAGAAGACGACGCCTGGAACTGAGGGGGCGGGTGCGCCCCCAAAGAAGACGACGCCTGGAATTGAGGGGGCGGGTGCGCCCCCAAAGAAGACGACGCCTGGAATTGAGGGGGCGGGTGCGCTCCCAAAGAAGACGACGCCTGGAACTGAGGGGGCGGGTGCGCCCCCAAAGAAGACGACGCCAGGAACTGAGGGGGCGGGTGCGCCCCCAAAGAAGACGACGCCTGGAACTGAGGGGGCGGGTGCGCTCCCAAAGAAGACGACGCCTGGAACTGAGGGGGCGGGTGCGCCCCCAAAGAAGACGACGCCAGGAACTGAGGGGGCGGGTGCGCCCCCAACGAAGACGACGCCAGGAACTGAGGGGGCGGGTGCGCCCCCAAAGAAGACGACGCCTGGAACTGAGGGGGCGGGTGGGCCCCCAAAGAAGACGACGCCAGGAACTGAGGGGGCGGGTGTGCCCCCAAAGAAGACGACGCCTGGAACTGAGGGGGCGGGTGCGCCCCCAAAGAAGACGACGCCAGGAACTGAGGGGGCGGGTGCGCCCCCAAAGAAGACGACGCCAGGAACACAGTGGGCGGGTGGGCGGCAACGAAGACGACTCCAGGAACTGAGGGGGCGAGTGCGCCCCCAAAGAAGACGACGCCTGGAACTGAGGGGGCGGGTGCGCACCCAAAGAAGACGACGCCAGGAACTGAGGGGGCGGGTGCGCCCCCAAAGAAGACGACGCCTGGAACTGAGGGGGCGGGTGCGCCCCCAAAGAAGACGACGCCTGGAACTGAGAGGGCGGGTGCGCCCCCAAAGAAGACGACGCCTGGAACTGAGGGGGCGGGTGCACCCCCAAAGAAGACGACGCCAGGAACTGAGGGGGCGGGTGCGCCCCCAAAGAAGACGACGCCTGAAACTGAGGGGCGGGTGTGCCCCCAAAGAAGACGACGCCTGGAACTGAGGGGGCGGGTGCGCCCCCAAAGAAGACGACGCAAGGAACACAGTGGGCGGGTGCGCCCCCAAAGAAGACGACGCCAGGAACTGAGGGGGCGGGTGCGCCCCCAAAGAAGACGACGCCTGAAACTGAGGGGCGGGTGTGCCCCCAAAGAAGACGACGCCTGGAACTGAGGGGGCGGGTGCGCCCCCAAAGACGACGCCAGGAACACAGGGGGCGGGTGGGCGGCAACGAAGACGAAGCCAGGAACTGAGGGGGCGGGTGCGCCCCCAAAGAAGACGACGCCAGGAACACAGTGGGCGGGTGGGCGGCAACGAAGACGACGCCAGGAACTGAGGGGGCGGGTGGGCGGCAACGAAGACGAAGCCAGGAACTGAGGGGGCGGGTGCGCCCCCAAAGAAGACGACGCCAGGAACACAGTGGGCGGGTGGGCGGCAACGAAGACGAAGCCAGGAACTGAGGGGGCGGGTGCGCCCCCAAAGAAGACGACGCCAGGAACACAGTGGGCGGGTGGGCGGCAACGAAGACGACGCCAGGAACACAGTGGGCGGGTGGGCGGCAACGAAGACGAAGCCAGGAACTGAGGGGGCGGGTGCGCCCCCAAAGAAGACGACGCCAGGAACACAGTGGGCGGGTGGGCGGCAACGAAGACGACGCCAGGAACTGAGGGGGCGGGTGCGCCCCCAAAGAAGACGACGCCTGGAACTGAGGGGGCGGGTGCGCCCCCAAAGAAGACGACGCCTGGAACTGAGAGGGCGGGTGCGCCCCCAAAGAAGACGACGCCTGGAACTGAGGGGGCGGGTGCGCCCCCAAAGAAGACGACGCCTGGAATTGAGGGGGCGGGTGCGCCCCCAAAGAAGACGACGCCTGGAATTGAGGGGGCGGGTGCGCCCCAAAAGAAGACGACGCCTGGAACTGAGGGGGCGGGTGCGCCCCCAAAGAAGACGACGCCAGGAACTGAGGGGGCGAGTGCGCCCCCAAAGAAGACGACGCCTGGAACTGAGGGGGCGGGTGCGCCCCCAAAGAAGACGACGCCAGGAACACAGTGGGCGGGTGGGCGGCAACGAAGACGAAGCCAGGAACTGAGGGGGCGGGTGCGCCCCCAAAGAAGACGACGCCTGGAACTGAGGGGGCGGGTGCGCCCCCAAAGAAGACGACGCCTGGAACTGAGGGGGCGGGTGCGCTCCCAAAGAAGACGACGCCTGGAACTGAGGGGGCGGGTGCGCCCCCAAAGAAGACGACGCCTGGAACTGAGGGGGCGGGTGCGCCCCCAAAGAAGACGACGCCAGGAACTGAGGGGGCGGGTGCGCCCCCAAAGAAGACGACGCCTGAAACTGAGGGGGCGGGTGTGCCCCCAAAGAAGACGACGCCTGGAACTGAGGGGGCGGGTGCGCCCCCAAAGAAGACGACGCAAGGAACACAGTGGGCGGGTGGGCGGCAACGAAGACGACGCCAGGAACTGAGGGGGCGGGTGCGCCCCCAAAGAAGACGACGCCAGGAACTGAGGGGGCTGGTGCGCCCCCAAAGAAGACGACGCCTGAAACTGAGGGGGCGGGTGTGCCCCCAAAGAAGACGACGCCTGGAACTGAGGGGGCGGGTGCGCCCCCAAAGAAGACGACGCAAGGAACACAGTGGGCGGGTGGGCGGCAACGAAGACGACGCCAGGAACTGAGGGGGCGGGTGCGCCCCCAAAGAAGACGACGCCAGGAACTGAGGGGGCTGGTGCGCCCCCAAAGAAGACGACGCCTGAAACTGAGGGGGCGGGTGTGCCCCCAAAGAAGACGACGCCTGGAACTGAGGGGGCGAGTGCGCCCCCAAAGAAGACGACGCCTGGAATTGAGGGGGCGGGTGCGCCCCCAAAGAAGACGACGCCTGGAATTGAGGGGGCGGGTGTGCCCCCAAAGAAGACGACGCCAGGAACTGAGGGGGCGGGTGCGCCCCCAAAGAAGACGACGCCAGGAACTGAGGGGGCGGGTGTGCCCCCAAAGAAGACGACGCCTGGAACTGAGGGGGCGGGTGCGCCCCCAAAGAAGACGACGCCAGGAACTGAGGGGGCGGGTGCGCCCCCAAAGAAGACGACGCCAGGAACACAGTGGGCGGGTGGGCGGCAACGAAGACGACGCCAGGAACTGAGGGGGCGGGTGCGCCCCCAAAGAAGACGACGCCAGGAACACAGTGGGCGGGTGGGCGGCAACGAAGACGACGCCAGGAACTGAGGGGGCGGGTGCGCCCCCAAAGAAGACGACGCCTGGAACTGAGGGGGCGGGTGCGCCCCCAAAGAAGACGACGCCAGGAACTGAGGGGGCGAGTGCGCCCCCAAAGAAGACGACGCCTGGAACTGAGGGGGCGGGTGCGCCCCCAAAGAAGACGACACCTGGAACTGAGGGGGCGGGTGCGCCCCCAAAGAAGACGACGCCTGGAACTGAGGGGGCGGGTGCGCTCCCAAAGAAGACGACGCCTGGAACTGAGGGGGCGGGTGCGCCCCCAAAGAAGACGACGCCAGGAACTGAGGGGGCGGGTGCGCCCCCAAAGAAGACGACTCCAGGAACTGAGGGGGCGAGTGCGCCCCCAAAGAAGACGACGCCTGGAACTGAGGGGGCGGGTGCGCCCCCAAAGAAGACGACGCCTGGAACTGAGGGGGCGGGTGCGCCCCCAAAGAAGACGACGCCAGGAACACAGTGGGCGGGTGGGCGGCAACGAAGACGACGCCAGGAACTGAGGGGGCGGGTGCGCCCCCAAAGAAGACGACGCCTGGAACTGAGGGGGCGGGTGCGCCCCCAAAGAAGACGACGCCAGGAACTGAGGGGGCGAGTGCGCCCCCAAAGAAGACGACGCCTGGAACTGAGGGGGCGGGTGCGCCCCCAAAGAAGACGACGCCAGGAACACAGTGGGCGGGTGGGCGGCAACGAAGACGAAGCCAGGAACTGAGGGGGCGGGTGCGCCCCCAAAGAAGACGACGCCTGGAACTGAGGGGGCGGGTGCGCCCCCAAAGAAGACGACGCCTGGAACTGAGGGGGCGGGTGCGCTCCCAAAGAAGACGACGCCTGGAACTGAGGGGGCGGGTGCGCCCCCAAAGAAGACGACGCCTGGAACTGAGGGGGCGGGTGCGCCCCCAAAGAAGACGACGCCAGGAACTGAGGGGGCGGGTGCGCCCCCAAAGAAGACGACGCCTGAAACTGAGGGGGCGGGTGTGCCCCCAAAGAAGACGACGCCTGGAACTGAGGGGGCGGGTGCGCCCCCAAAGAAGACGACGCAAGGAACACAGTGGGCGGGTGGGCGGCAACGAAGACGACGCCAGGAACTGAGGGGGCGGGTGCGCCCCCAAAGAAGACGACGCCAGGAACTGAGGGGGCTGGTGCGCCCCCAAAGAAGACGACGCCTGAAACTGAGGGGGCGGGTGTGCCCCCAAAGAAGACGACGCCTGGAATTGAGGGGGCGGGTGCGCCCCCAAAGAAGACGACGCCTGGAATTGAGGGGGCGGGTGTGCCCCCAAAGAAGACGACGCCAGGAACTGAGGGGGCGGGTGCGCCCCCAAAGAAGACGACGCCAGGAACTGAGGGGGCGGGTGTGCCCCCAAAGAAGACGACGCCTGGAACTGAGGGGGCGGGTGCGCCCCCAAAGAAGACGACGCCAGGAACTGAGGGGGCGGGTGCGCCCCCAAAGAAGACGACGCCAGGAACACAGTGGGCGGGTGGGCGGCAACGAAGACGACGCCAGGAACTGAGGGGGCGGGTGCGCCCCCAAAGAAGACGACGCCTGGAACTGAGGGGGCGGGTGCGCTCCCAAAGAAGACGACGCCTGGAACTGAGGGGGCGGGTGCGCCCCCAAAGAAGACGACGCCTGGAACTGAGGGGGCGGGTGCGCCCCCAAAGAAGACGACGCCAGGAACTGAGGGGGCGAGTGCGCCCCCAAAGAAGACGACGCCTGGAACTGAGGGGGCGGGTGCGCCCCCAAAGAAGACGACACCTGGAACTGAGGGGGCGGGTGCGCCCCCAAAGAAGACGACGCCTGGAACTGAGGGGGCGGGTGCGCCCCCAAAGAAGACGACGCCAGGAACTGAGGGGGCGAGTGCGCCCCCAAAGAAGACGACGCCTGGAACTGAGGGGGCGGGTGCGCCCCCAAAGAAGACGACGCCAGGAACACAGTGGGCGGGTGGGCGGCAACGAAGACGAAGCCAGGAACTGAGGGGGCGGGTGCGCCCCCAAAGAAGACGACGCCTGGAACTGAGGGGGCGGGTGCGCCCCCAAAGAAGACGACGCCTGGAACTGAGGGGGCGGGTGCGCTCCCAAAGAAGACGACGCCTGGAACTGAGGGGGCGGGTGCGCCCCCAAAGAAGACGACGCCTGGAACTGAGGGGGCGGGTGCGCCCCCAAAGAAGACGACGCCAGGAACTGAGGGGGCGGGTGCGCCCCCAAAGAAGACGACGCCTGAAACTGAGGGGGCGGGTGTGCCCCCAAAGAAGACGACGCCTGGAACTGAGGGGGCGGGTGCGCCCCCAAAGAAGACGACGCAAGGAACACAGTGGGCGGGTGGGCGGCAACGAAGACGACGCCAGGAACTGAGGGGGCGGGTGCGCCCCCAAAGAAGACGACGCCAGGAACTGAGGGGGCTGGTGCGCCCCCAAAGAAGACGACGCCTGAAACTGAGGGGGCGGGTGTGCCCCCAAAGAAGACGACGCCTGGAACTGAGGGGGCGAGTGCGCCCCCAAAGAAGACGACGCCTGGAATTGAGGGGGCGGGTGCGCCCCCAAAGAAGACGACGCCTGGAATTGAGGGGGCGGGTGCGCCCCAAAAGAAGACGACGCCTGGAATTGAGGGGGCGGGTGCGCCCCCAAAGAAGACGACGCCTGGAATTGAGGGGGCGGGTGTGCCCCCAAAGAAGACGACGCCTGGAACTGAGGGTGCGGGTGCGCCCCCAAAGAAGACGACGCCAGGAACACAGTGGGCGGGTGGGCGGCAACGAAGACGACGCCAGGAACTGAGGGGGCGGGTGCGCACCCAAAGAAGACGACGCCAGGAACTGAGGGGGCGGGTGCGCCCCCAAAGAAGACGACGCCTGGAACTGAGGGGGCGGGTGCGCCCCCAAAGAAGACGACGCCTGGAACTGAGAGGGCGGGTGCGCCCCCAAAGAAGACGACGCCTGGAACTGAGGGGGCGGGTGCGCCCCCAAAGAAGACGACGCCTGGAATTGAGGGGGCGGGTGCGCCCCCAAAGAAGACGACGCCTGGAATTGAGGGGGCGGGTGCGCCCCAAAAGAAGACGACGCCTGGAATTGAGGGGGCGGGTGCGCCCCCAAAGAAGACGACGCCTGGAATTGAGGGGGCGGGTGCGCCCCCAAAGAAGACGACGCCAGGAACTGAGGGGGCGGGTGCGCCCCCAACGAAGACGACGCCAGGAACTGAGGGGGCGGGTGCGCCCCCAAAGAAGACGACGCCTGGAACTGAGGGGGCGGGTGCGCCCCCAAAGAAGACGACGCCTGGAACTGAGGGGGCGGGTGCGCCCCCAAAGAAGACGACGCCAGGAACTGAGGGGGCGGGTGCGCCCCCAAAGAAGACGACGCCTGGAACTGAGGGGGCGGGTGTGCCCCCAAAGAAGACGACGCCAGGAACTGAGGGGGCGGGTGCGCCCCCAAAGAAGACGACGCCAGGAACTGAGGGGGCGGGTGTGCCCCCAAAGAAGACGACGCCTGGAACTGAGGGGGCGGGTGCGCCCCCAAAGAAGACGACGCCAGGAACTGAGGGGGCGGGTGCGCCCCCAAAGAAGACGACGCCAGGAACACAGTGGGCGGGTGGGCGGCAACGAAGACGACGCCAGGAACTGAGGGGGCGGGTGCGCCCCCAAAGAAGACGACGCCTGGAACTGAGGGGGCGGGTGCGCCCCCAAAGAAGACGACGCCAGGAACTGAGGGGGCGAGTGCGCCCCCAAAGAAGACGACGCCTGGAACTGAGGGGGCGGGTGCGCCCCCAAAGAAGACGACACCTGGAACTGAGGGGGCGGGTGCGCCCCCAAAGAAGACGACGCCTGGAACTGAGGGGGCGGGTGCGCCCCCAAAGAAGACGACGCCTGGAACTGAGGGGGCGGGTGCGCCCCCAAAGAAGACGACGCCAGGAACTGAGGGGGCGGGTGCGCCCCCAAAGAAGACGACGCCTGAAACTGAGGGGGCGGGTGCGCCCCCAAAGAAGACGACGCCAGGAACTGAGGGGGCGAGTGCGCCCCCAAAGAAGACGACGCCTGGAACTGAGGGGGCGGGTGCGCCCCCAAAGAAGACGACACCTGGAACTGAGGGGGCGGGTGCGCCCCCAAAGAAGACGACGCCTGGAACTGAGGGGGCGGGTGCGCCCCCAAAGAAGACGACGCCTGGAACTGAGGGGGCGGGTGCGCCCCCAAAGAAGACGACGCCAGGAACTGAGGGGGCGGGTGCGCCCCCAAAGAAGACGACTCCAGGAACTGAGGGGGCGAGTGCGCCCCCAAAGAAGACGACGCCTGGAACTGAGGGGGCGGGTGCGCCCCCAAAGAAGACGACACCTGGAACTGAGGGGGCGGGTGCGCCCCCAAAGAAGACGACGCCTGGAACTGAGGGGGCGGGTGCGCCCCCAAAGAAGACGACGCCTGGAACTGAGGGGGCGGGTGCGCCCCCAAAGAAGACGACGCCAGGAACTGAGGGGGCGGGTGCGCCCCCAAAGAAGACGACGCCTGAAACTGAGGGGGCGGGTGCGCCCCCAAAGAAGACGACGCCAGGAACTGAGGGGGCGAGTGCGCCCCCAAAGAAGACGACGCCTGGAACTGAGGGGGCGGGTGCGCCCCCAAAGAAGACGACACCTGGAACTGAGGGGGCGGGTGCGCCCCCAAAGAAGACGACTCCAGGAACTGAGGGGGCGGGTGCGCCCCCAAAGAAGACGACTCCAGGAACTGAGGGGGCGAGTGCGCCCCCAAAGAAGACGACGCCTGGAACTGAGGGGGCGGGTGCGCTCCCAAAGAAGACGACGCCTGGAACTGAGGGGGCGGGTGCGCCCCCAAAGAAGACGACGCCAGGAACACAGTGGGCGGGTGGGCGGCAACGAAGACGACTCCAGGAACTGAGGGGGCGAGTGCGCCCCCAAAGAAGACGACGCCTGGAACTGAGGGGGCGGGTGCGCCCCCAAAGAAGACGACGCCTGGAACTGAGGGGGCGGGTGCGCCCCCAAAGAAGACGACGCCTGGAACTGAGGGGGCGGGTGCGCCCCCAAAGAAGACGACGCCAGGAACACAGTGGGCGGGTGGGCGGCAACGAAGACGACTCCAGGAACTGAGGGGGCGAGTGCGCCCCCAAAGAAGACGACGCCTGGAACTGAGGGGGCGGGTGCGCCCCCAAAGAAGACGACGCCTGGAACTGAGGGGGCGGGTGCGCCCCCAAAGAAGACGACGCCTGGAACTGAGGGGGCGGGTGCGCCCCCAAAGAAGACGACGCCTGGAACTGAGGGGGCGGGTGCGCCCCCAAAGAAGACGACGCCAGGAACTGAGGGGGCGGGTGCGCCCCCAAAGAAGACGACGCCTGAAACTGAGGGGGCGGGTGTGCCCCCAAAGAAGACGACGCCTGGAACTGAGGGGGCGGGTGCGCCCCCAAAGAAGACGACGCCAGGAACTGAGGGGGCTGGTGCGCCCCCAAAGAAGACGACGCCTGAAACTGAGGGGGCGGGTGTGCCCCCAAAGAAGACGACGCCTGGAACTGAGGGGGCGAGTGCGCCCCCAAAGAAGACGACGCCTGGAACTGAGGGGGCGGGTGCGCCCCCAAAGAAGACGACGCCTGGAACTGAGGGGGCGGGTGCGCCCCCAAAGAAGACGACGCCTGGAACTGAGGGGGCGGGTGCGCTCCCAAAGAAGACGACGCCTGGAACTGAGGGGGCGGGTGCGCCCCCAAAGAAGACGACGCCAGGAACTGAGGGGGCGGGTGCGCCCCCAAAGAAGACGACTCCAGGAACTGAGGGGGCGAGTGCGCCCCCAAAGAAGACGACGCCTGGAACTGAGGGGGCGGGTGCGCCCCCAAAGAAGACGACGCCTGGAACTGAGGGGGCGGGTGCGCTCCCAAAGAAGACGACGCCTGGAACTGAGGGGGCGGGTGCGCTCCCAAAGAAGACGACGCCTGGAACTGAGGGGGCGGGTGCGCCCCCAAAGAAGACGACGCCTGGAACTGAGGGGGCGGGTGCGCCCCCAAAGAAGACGACGCCAGGAACTGAGGGGGCGAGTGCGCCCCCAAAGAAGACGACGCCTGGAACTGAGGGGGCGAGTGCGCCCCCAAAGAAGACGACGCCTGGAACTGAGGGGGCGGGTGCGCCCCCAAAGAAGACGACGCCTGGAACTGAGGGGGCGGGTGCGCCCCCAAAGAAGACGACGCCAGGAACTGAGGGGGCGAGTGCGCCCCCAAAGAAGACGACGCCTGGAACTGAGGGGGCGGGTGCGCCCCCAAAGAAGACGACGCCAGGAACACAGTGGGCGGGTGGGCGGCAACGAAGACGAAGCCAGGAACTGAGGGGGCGGGTGCGCCCCCAAAGAAGACGACGCCTGGAACTGAGGGGGCGGGTGCGCCCCCAAAGAAGACGACGCCAGGAACACAGTGGGCGGGTGGGCGGCAACGAAGACGACTCCAGGAACTGAGGGGGCGAGTGCGCCCCCAAAGAAGACGACGCCTGGAACTGAGGGGGCGGGTGCGCCCCCAAAGAAGACGACGCCTGGAACTGAGGGGGCGGGTGCGCCCCCAAAGAAGACGACGCCTGGAACTGAGGGGGCGGGTGCGCTCCCAAAGAAGACGACGCCTGGAACTGAGGGGGCGGGTGCGCCCCCAAAGAAGACGACGCCTGGAACTGAGGGGGCGGGTGCGCCCCCAAAGAAGACGACGCCAGGAACTGAGGGGGCGGGTGCGCCCCCAAAGAAGACGACGCCTGAAACTGAGGGGGCGGGTGTGCCCCCAAAGAAGACGACGCCTGGAACTGAGGGTGCGGGTGCGCCCCCAAAGAAGACGACGCCAGGAACTGAGGGGGCGGGTGCGCCCCCAAAGAAGACGACGCCTGAAACTGAGGGGGCGGGTGTGCCCCCAAAGAAGACGACGCCTGGAACTGAGGGGGCGGGTGCGCCCCCAAAGAAGACGACGCCAGGAACTGAGGGGGCTGGTGCGCCCCCAAAGAAGACGACGCCTGAAACTGAGGGGGCGGGTGTGCCCCCAAAGAAGACGACGCCTGGAACTGAGGGGGCGGGTGCGCCCCCAAAGAAGACGACGCCTGGAACTGAGGGGGCGGGTGCGCCCCCAAAGAAGACGACGCCTGGAACTGAGGGGGCGGGTGCGCCCCCAAAGAAGACGACGCCAGGAACTGAGGGGGCGAGTGCGCCCCCAAAGAAGACGACGCCTGGAACTGAGGGGGCGGGTGCGCCCCCAAAGAAGACGACGCCAGGAACACAGTGGGCGGGTGGGCGGCAACGAAGACGAAGCCAGGAACTGAGGGGGCGGGTGCGCCCCCAAAGAAGACGACGCCTGGAACTGAGGGGGCGGGTGCGCCCCCAAAGAAGACGACGCCAGGAACACAGTGGGCGGGTGGGCGGCAACGAAGACGACTCCAGGAACTGAGGGGGCGAGTGCGCCCCCAAAGAAGACGACGCCTGGAACTGAGGGGGCGGGTGCGCCCCCAAAGAAGACGACGCCTGGAACTGAGGGGGCGGGTGCGCCCCCAAAGAAGACGACGCCTGGAACTGAGGGGGCGGGTGCGCTCCCAAAGAAGACGACGCCTGGAACTGAGGGGGCGGGTGCGCCCCCAAAGAAGACGACGCCTGGAACTGAGGGGGCGGGTGCGCCCCCAAAGAAGACGACGCCAGGAACTGAGGGGGCGGGTGCGCCCCCAAAGAAGACGACGCCTGAAACTGAGGGGGCGGGTGTGCCCCCAAAGAAGACGACGCCTGGAACTGAGGGTGCGGGTGCGCCCCCAAAGAAGACGACGCCAGGAACACAGTGGGCGGGTGGGCGGCAACGAAGACGACGCCAGGAACTGAGGGGGCGGGTGCGCCCCCAAAGAAGACGACGCCAGGAACTGAGGGGGCGGGTGCGCCCCCAAAGAAGACGACGCCTGGAACTGAGGGGGCGGGTGCGCCCCCAAAGAAGACGACGCCTGGAACTGAGAGGGCGGGTGCGCCCCCAAAGAAGACGACGCCTGGAACTGAGGGGGCGGGTGCGCCCCCAAAGAAGACGACGCCTGGAACTGAGGGGGCGGGTGCGCCCCCAAAGAAGACGACGCCAGGAACACAGTGGAAACTGAAGATAAAGAGAGAGGAAACTTCTAGAGCCTTCTGGAAAGTTCGAAATGATGGGGAAGGGTCCAGCGGCTTCTAGAATGTTCGAAATAAAGGAGACGGGTTCAGTGGCTTCTAGAAAGTTCGAAAATGACGGGGATGGGTCCAGCGGCTTCTAGAAAGTTCGAAATGACGGGGGCGTCCAGAAGATTCCAGAAGGAAAAAATGAAGGGCATAGCAGGTCAAAGGTTCACACAACCCAGCTAAATACATAACCCGGCGTCATCCAGGCGGGGAGCGGTCCCGGCTTGTCATTTGATATATGAGATGATCGAATTGTTTATCTGTACTATCCGAGCAATAATAATTGTCTATCTCTTCCAGAAAGCGTGCCTTGAGGCGCGTAAAGAGCAGTTACGCGCAGAGCGAGCGGAGTCTCTTCTCGGTATCGATTTTTTCGAAATATAAACAATCAGTTATCAATAATTAGGGGCCACAACTCAGATTGCCGAATTATCGCTATCCAGTCAAAACCGGGTGGAAACTGTCCCTCATGGTCCCAATAACATCATACTTTTGGCCGTTTGTCGATATCTCGTCTCCGAGCTGCGCTACAGCCCGAAAAGTACACGCGACACGCACTGTTGTGGAGGGGGGAAAGGCGAGGCGAGAGGAAAAGGGGGCGGAGCCTATTTACAACTCATTCCCAATATTCGGAGGCAAGAGCTTCGCCATGTCGTGAGAGACAAATCAAGGGACAAATTCCCTCTTAACCGGGCAGAGCGTGCGCTAGTCACGACGGGTTAGAAACAACAGGGAGAGGCGAGGCGGAGGGAGATGGGAAGGGGGTCCCCTCTCGACTCTCTCCTCTCATTTGACTAGCTCCGCGCACGTTCACACTGTGTTTAGCGCTAATCGGAATCGAAAAAATACGGGCGTACTGAAATCTTTAAAACAAATCCGCAAGCTTTTGAAGCATGATAAAATTCTATTTTTTTCTCAAACAAAATATTCACACTGCAACCCGTAAAAACGACCTATTCCCATCGTTAAAGTTCATTTTTGACCTACTCAATGAAGATGTGCACATTTTGGGCAGTGCTCAATCGATTGCGAATGCCAGTATCGTAACATTCAAATGCTCAGCGGAGACGCTACGGTGTTTAGCGCATAATTCGGAACATTTTATTCGCTAGCGCGTTATTGATTATTACTAAAATTCTCATTTTCTCAGTATGTACTACTAGTGCCACTAGGAAACGATTAGGAACAAAAGCTAGGGTTGGAGACCCTCCAGTCAAAAGTCGAAATGAACGATAGAAATCGGATTACGCGGAACGGTTTATTATTTTACGATAGCTATCCAGCGCACTTTAGAATGAAGGATTTGGTTTAGAATGAAGCTTGCGGATTTGATTCTCGTTTTTAGGCAAAATCATGTCAGACGAAAGTGGGCGGGCCTTGTGGCCCCTATCAATAATATTAAACATACGCTTTCGAATTTTAAACCGTTTCTTATTGAATCAAGAATGCTCACTATCCACGTCTGTGCGCAACGCACTGTGGAATCCCGATAATCGATTTGTCGATTATCTAAATTTGGTGTACTGATTATCGATTTTCCAGGCGATAAGAGGAATGTTCTGGGCGCGACTAATGGACGGCAGGCAAAAGTGGAGAAGAGGTGGGCTAGGAAAAGGGAAAATAAATATTTAAAAAATTAAAATATTTAACAATCTCCATATTTTTTTTAGATTGGCCGATCTATCGACTCAGTTGAAGGAATCAAGAAAGAATACGAAGGCTCTACAGGAGAGAGAGCTGTAAGATTTATTGTTATTAGATAAATCCATCTGTCATCTACCCTTCTTTCCCTCTTGTCCTCCCCATGCTACACTATGAAGTCTACAGTACTTCTCTATTATGACAAGAATTACGGAGTATCCCCTATTTTTTTAAATTCATAAATTCAAATGTCAGTGCGTTGACTCGCGAGAACTCGACTCTGATGGAAGATTTGGATATAGCAGCGAAGTACGGGGAGATAGCGAAGAAGAAGAACGTATAAGACGCGGGATGAATACCACTTTAGAATGCACATTCCGAAAAGGCAAAATTCAATTCGAATAAAATATGTTTCTTTTTCTCAATCCAATTCAATTCAATTGTTTATCCACCAGATTTAATGCGAATAGGGGAGTATCGGGGATCTTCTTTAAATTTTTGCGGAGGTCCGTCGTCTTGGTGGCGAATCGGTTTGGTGGCTGGGGTTTTTTGCAATGAAACTTTTTTTTACTAATACTTCTTCAATTTCAGCGAGCTAACACTCAAGATTGCGTCTCTCAAGGCAAAATTGGATGGTGCGATGAAGGAAGCGAAGAATGAGAATAATACGGACGAGTATGTCAATAGAACGCAATCCTTATTTTCGACATTTTCTACTGATTCCTTACCTGATATATGCAAAATTGGATGGTGCGATGAAGGAAGCGAAGAATGAGAAGAATACGGACGAGTATGTCAATAGAACGCAATCCTTATTTTCGACATTTTCTACTGATTCCTTACCTGATATATGCCCTAATTTATCGTTCAAATACTCGTGAGCTGGCTCGTGAGAACTCGGCTCTCAAAGTTGTATTGGATACAGCAGTGAAGAATGGGGAGATGGCGAGAAGTATGCACCTGTGAGTCTTTGAATGTATTCAAATGTTCTGCTTCCGAAATTTGTCGGAATGCAAAAATGCCTCGAAACAACTCACAATTCAGCGAGCTGACTGGTGAGAATGCTGCTCTCAAGGAACAATTGGATGCAGCACGGCAGAGAGATCATGAGGCGAAGAATAAGATCTAGTCAGTGAATTATTTTGAAAATTGTACTTGTCGATGCATTTCTTAATATCTCTTAGTTCTCTTATCTCTTATTGGAACTGAGAGCTATTCGAAAGTGAGCTCTTATTGGAATTCCGGAATTGATTCCAACAAGAGAACCCTAGATGCAGATGATTCTTGTGTATAATGAATTCCTAACGATTCGTATATTTACAAAATCTAACAACAGCGAGCTCACTCGAGAGAAAGCGAATCTGGCTCATGAGACTGCAGCTCTCAAGAAAGAATTGGAAGTTGCGAGAGGAAAGGTGGAAGATGCAAATAGCTCGAACGCGTTAGTTTTTTTGTTGCTGTTCAAGTAATACAAAATATTAGTTAGAATAACTGAGCAATGAAAATTAAATTAATTTCATATTTTTCTTCAATTATTGAATCAAGAGATTGCTGCGCTTGAGAAGGAGCTGGACGTGGCGAGCACGAAGGAAGTGGATGCAAGTAGCTCGAATGCGTTAGTTCCCCCCCCCCAAATCTAGTAAATAAAATTTAATTTAATAAGTATATATAATTGAATTTCAGGAAGCTGACAGGGGGAATCGGTGCGCTGAAGGAAGTGGCCGAGGGCGCGAGAACAAGAGACAATGTTGCCAAGAACCTCGGAAAGTTGGTTTTATTTCTAAATATGCATATTATTATTATAAATATTATAAAAGCGCTTGCGAATCAAGTGTTTTTAAAGCGGCTAGAATCGCTCGAATTATATCAATATTTTGCAATTCTACTAATGATCAGAGTGGAAAAGATAGTAAAAATGCCCGATTTCGAGACAAAGAATGCCCAAGATGAGTTCCCTACATGAGCGATTTTGATGATTTTCTTTAGCATATCCTGATATCAAAGACTTTGGGCGCCTATCTTTTTCAATCCGTGAAAATTATGATAATTGCAGTGAGTTCGCGAAGGAAAACGTGGATCTCGAGGAGGAATTGGAGGCCGCGAGAAGAAAAAAGTGAAGGCTCATCCAGTGTGAGATTGAGAGGCAATCTCAGATGTTATCTCCATTTTGTTTTTGTGTTAAACACCGTTTCTGTTACTCGATAATTATATCTGCATTCATGCTTTTTGTTTGTTAATCTCTCTTTTGATAATAAAATGTTACGAACGGATCTCATTTTGCATGCTCGCTTGCCGGTCACGAGAGATCAAAAAGCAACATGTCGACTGTCTGCACTACTGTTTTTAGGAATGTTTGGATTCGTCATTTCCCTACCGTTATGAGCATGTATGGTAGCGGTCTGGTAGTGTTTGCAGCAGTATTCATCCGGTTTTGAAGCACATAATGATTCGAATAAATTTCTATCGTAAAGAAAGGTCCGATTGGGTTGTTGATATACACATGTATCCATGTCTGGTTGTTAGAATGAGAGGAACTAATTGTAAGACCATTGGTGGTAGGCGAATATTAACTAAATGCTATTCGCAAATAAATTCGATGCGTCACGTGTCCTCTCTTTTTTTTCTGTCGGTCGAAATTAAGAGGGAACGTCTCTGTAAAAGTTCATAGATGAGTATCTGTTGAATGCTGTAGATAAATTATTTTGTGATCTCACTGTTCAGTTCGATCCCGGTTTATTTCGTCCGCTACGATATACATTTGCTTAACAATAGTTTGGGTTACATTTTTCTTTCCTTATTGACTGACTAGTTCATATAGATGTCCGAGGCGAAAAGGGCAAGGTTGGAGTTTGAAGAGGCGGATTCGAGTGAGGTAATTTATTTGTTTTTTTTTGGAGAAAAATGGATGAAGCATAATTTCGAGAGAGAGAGAGTGATGGTTTTCAATTTACATTTAACAACGGTTTTTCCACGACTTGACAAGGATAAGCCTTTTTTTAAATTTCAGTCGAGTAATGAAGAAGTTATGAGGCCGAATGCGGAGGATAATGAAGAGGAGGAAGAAGAAGAAGGACCGTCGTCGTCATCGTCGGAGGAAGGAGAAGTGAAACCGGGAGATGAGGAAGACGAGGAGGAAGATGAGGAAGAGTAGGATACTGAAATGTAAGTGCAATAGGACTTTAGCTATCGAGGAATGGCAGGAATGGCTGATTTTTTTGGGGGGGAATGTATGGCAGTGATAAGAAATTTTTGAAGAGCATCTTGCTGAACATGGTTTAATTTCAGTGAGATCGAGGAGTTTGACGAGGCCGAACTGCAACGACGATATGATGAGAAAGATATGAAGATGCGAGATGATGTCGACGAATGCCCCGGTCAGTTTCATAGTTTCCTATCTCTGGTTCATTTTTCATTTATTCCTTCGATATGCCAGGCTTTTTTGAGTTGATACTATTCAGAACTGCCCACAGTTGCCCGGTCGTTGTGCGATTGGGTATTTCGCGGTGGTCCACCTCCAAATAAGGAAGTAGAGAATTTCGATACTACAATCTTGAACTCTCTATCTGAAACATCGTTGATTGAAGCAAGGGTAAGAGTTTTGAGTAGCTTGTATTTTTCTTAGTGAGTTCCCGATCTATTTCAGGTTATAAACCGATACTATGCCCTGATTGTGAAAAGAGGAGAAGAAAGTGCAGATCTGCCAAAAGTGAGAATGAAAATATCATGTTTACCACTAAATATTCCGGTGTAAAATAAAAACAACGAAACTCCAGGCATTTGCTTTTCCTACGGGAATTTACGATAATGGCAAGAAGGTAGATAGCAGATGGAGAGTTCGAGTAAGTTAATTGGCTTTCCGAATTCACTTTAAAAATATTAGGAGTATGAAGAAAAGAATCAGAATATTTTTCTTATTTTAAGGCGAACGTTTTCGAATACGAGATCCTCATTTTCCCCGTGCACATGGAAGGACATTGCACTGTAGCAACAGTTGATCTACGAGCCAAGATTTTTACCTTCTACGATTCCTGCGCGGGCAATCGAGCAAAGCCGTTTATTCGAGATATTTTTGCGTATCTGCAGGTGAAATGTTTTATTAATTGGAATACAAATAATAATCAACGTACTTTACTTTTTCTATGGGAGATGATTCCAGTAGAGTCGTTTAAAAAGGTGCATTATTGGAATTAAAAAAAACAGATTGAGATTGCTCATGTTTCTCTTGCAGCGTCAATCTAGGCTTCGTTCGGAGCACTCTCTGAATACGAAGGACTGGATGTTCGTGAAAAACATTCCACTTCAACTTAATGGCTACGATTGTGGTGTTTTTTCTATGGTTTACGCAGAATTTGCATCTCGGAGAGCAAAAGTGGTGTTCGATCAAGGTCACATGGGATATTTTAGGGATCGCATTGTAACCCAAATTATTTCCGGCAATCTCAGTGCGTTTTAGAAATTTACAATATTTTCACAGTGCACTCCTTAACAATAACACTCTGTACTTATTTTTTAAACGCTTTTGTGTACCATTCATAATTGTATTTTAAATCCTCCCTTGATTAATTTACGATCGCCATGTGATTACGGTAGTGACCATTCTGGTTACGGTAATTATCTCAAACTACAATACTTTATCAAAACTATCATCACTGTATTTGATCATTATTTTAGCATCGTTTGTACAATATAATTGTATTTGCATTAAGTTGGTAAGTTAACAGATAAACGATTTTTAGCGTTTAAAAATATAAATATTTGTCGAAATAGTTGATCCGAAGACCTCTCTATGTCATATCTCTCGATTAAAAAATAATGCTCAGCAATGCAATGAAGCAATGAATGCATTCTGGTCAGTGAGAATGCGAAAAAACACTTTATGTGCAATATTTTGATAGATCGTCATATCAAGCATGAAGTCTTTGATAATTGATTCTGAGAAGCTCCCCATTCTGCAATGTTTGAGGTCAAAAATGAAGACTTGAATAAGACATGAAAAGAAGGCACATCTTTAATTTTTCCCTTTCTATTTTTATATGTAAAGAAGGTGCGGGATTCTTGCGGAATTTTCCTCCTCTCATTTCACGTCGCCCCGATTCCTCTATCACGATTCCATTCATTCCATTCCATTTCCATTCAAAGAAACGAAGGCGCCGAGAAATTGAGGGAGGGAGGGGAATTGAAATGAGATGGGATCCCGCAAGAATCCCGCAATGATGCGGGATCCCGAATCCTCTTTACATATCGTCTCGCTCGTGCGGCGGGATTGAATCTGAGGGAGGCGAGAAAATGAAAATGTTCGTCTAATCACGGTCTACCGTACCGGCAACCCTACTTTCTCCTGTGGGCTGATGGAGTCGTTACAGGTGCCCACTTTCCGTTCCCTCTTGTTCTAGGAGTGCACTCGTGAGTGCTGATCTTTCCTTTTCCAGGTTGTTCCTTAGATTAATATTTGTTTATTCATGACAAATATTCCACACATATCAATGCGCATAATATCATAGATGCAGATATCACTCCTAGCCCATGCAGCGAGCATATTCACCACTAAATGCGACGTTCAGCCTAATTTCTTCTGAGCATTTTATTCGAGCGCATAATGAACTTCCTTTTAAATTGATGATGTGATATTCGCCATCATTTTGGTGTGTACACTGAAAATATATCAACATTTTAACGAGTTCGATCTTCACTGCACTTAAAATTTAATAAAATTACAAGCTCTCACCTCAAGATCCATTTCTAAATCGTTAAAATCGTCCTGTTGGAGCTTTCTCGAAATTTTAAAATACCATCCACCATGAATATTTCGACGAAGCCTCTTCTTGAATAGAAAAAATGCTTATAGGCAGATTGCAGAAATGTGAAAACAATTTTTTTTTCAAACGCACTACGATTGTTTCCACTATCCAGTCAGCGCTAAATCGAAAATAAGGAAGTTGGAAATGTTTGTAGTTCGCTATCGCGTCGAGGACAAGCTTATCCATTACAGAAACCTGAAAATTTTGTAAAAACACGCTATTTTTGGTTATATTTTGGACTCACTATTTCTCCTTCTTGTATGTCCTTGTAAACACCTCCCATGAGACTAGGATTGGATGCACGACTGAGATCCAAGATTGTTTGTCTATTAATATTATGCTTAAGAGATGATTCATGCAGATCGATGCAGCTTATACCGCTCGAAATGATCCAGTTTAAGAATCTGGGTAGGAAATTTTTAAAATGTATTCTAGACATAAGCCCTACTTGTTTTTGTCAAACACATCCCCCGTTGTTTCGTTAATAAATTTGATTCTACTGGGAATACGCGACCATTGCTGACAATATAGAACAAATGAATCGTCAATCAAAATCTAAAATAAATTGACATTTCTGCACGTCATTGTAAACTGACCCCCCAAAAATGGATGTGCTGTATTTCAAATCTCTGCAGCAAATATTCGATCCGTTTCATAAGCCGATATGGCACTGGAACTTTCAGAAGAGACTTTTTTCCATGACTCTTTTCCTGAACTTATTTATTAACCTTCAATTTTCATGTTAAGTAAAAGTATAGAATGCCTTGATTTTATGACATCACCTCATACAAGCGACGTCTCTTGACCCAGTCCATAGGAGTTTCAAACATTCCCATTTCAGACATGTGAACGTCCAAAGATTCTACGCAAGTTCCTCGTAGAGACATATTAAAGCGATTCAAATCGTCCTGAACCATCATATCATATTGAGTGATAAAATCTAACGATAAACCGTTTCCGATAGATTAGAAAAAAAATAAAATTATCTGACTTGTCGAAGAATCAAATCATTGAATATGCGCGATCTAGGAACTTTTGATCTCATTTGAAGAGCAAAACTATTCATCTTCTGGCTTACAGTCAAGAGAGCATCCAATGTCTCCCTGAAGAATTTTGCAATTTATTCTGATGATGAAATTGCGTTCAGATTTTTACAATAAAACGAGCTCACTGATTCAAAAATGTAAATATATTTCTGATACAATCATCAGGAAGAACAGTTAGATGATCCTTGAAGGTATATATTTGTAACCATAGTTAAAATATACTGACTGACCTCGTTCGTAACAATGATTGATTTTTCGCAATCTCGCGACATTAGTTCAAATGGCTTGTTTGACCGTTCACTATAGTTCACCAATAATGAATCGATGTTCTTCTTCTTTGCGGGGGGAGAATACTCCATATCCGACGCGTTGTATAACACTGACGTGGAAAGGACTAAAGGCTTCTCATCGTCGTTTAGCGTCCAAGCGGCTGGCAGAAATGGTATTTTTGCAAGCGAGCATGTTTATAGCCATTAGGTGATCAATGATTTTAAAGAATTTCCCTTATGCTTTCTGTGATAAACCATCAAAATACAAACGTGATATTATCGTTCATTGTGAGACATAATTTTGTAAGTGTTGATTCCCGCATTGGTTCAGGTTGCAAGATCCTGCGCCTAAATCGGGAACTGAGTTTCCAAAAATAAAACTATGCGCGGTGAAGATCCATGAGCAGACACGACACGGATGACGTAGATTTTAGGGCGTTTTCTTTGCTACAAGACCGTCTCTGAACTCTCTCATTTTCGCGTGCTCTCTTTTCTCTGCCTTATCGCCCACTGCTCACTATATAGTCTATAGAACACGGTAGGAGGTTTATTTTCCTGCACCATTGCCACAATTCATGAAAATCTTCATTAATAGTATAACAAGATATTGGTGAGTTTAAATATAGCAAACACACGCAAAAATGAGAAGATCAACAATGTAAATCATGAATTCGGATCAATGGAGATAAAAATTCGATGAAATTAGATAGGGAGGAAATGAATTCGAACATTGAGAGGTAACAAATATCAAAATTCGCAAGGAGGGAGTGAATTCAAATATTGAGACGCAATGAATACAAAAATTTGCACAGAGGGAGTGGCTTCGAATATTGAGAGTTAACGAATAGCAACATTAGCAATGAGGGGGGGGGGGGTGACTTCAATTATTAAGAGGCAGTGAATATCAAAATTAGCAGAGGAGGGAATGAGTCCGAAAATTGTGAGGCAACGAATACGACGACAAGAGAACATTAACAATAAAACGAGAGAAATGAAATGGAGGCCAACGAAACGGTGGAACTAGACGGTCATCTGTGTCTACAGTTCGCCGGATGAAACACAATTTGCTGCTCTTCCAGTTTTCTTATCGTCTGCAGCACCTCACGCAGTCAATTCTTTGACAGATCACTGGAAAAAATCCTTATTTCAAAGATAAAAATTCGGACAGGCTACTTACTGACAGACTATTTTTGTAATGATGAAAAAATTACCGCTCTCTGTTGAGTGCATTCTCTCCTTTCTCTCTTGCTTCTTTCGGTTCCTTCTTGAGCATTAAATGCATGACACTAAAAAGCACTTTAAATGAGCGCAAATTTTTATAAAAACACCTTTTATTATTGGGAGATTCCTCTCCTTTCTTCTTCATCATATTCAATTCGTTCTTCACAGTTTGCTCATTCTCTTTCGACTCTGCCAGTTCTTCCTTTAGAGAAGAAAACTTCTTGTTCAATTCACTGAAAAAATATTCAGTCACACAAAACCGAACATAACCAGATTCACATGACTCAAGAAAATATCTTCATTCAAAAATGAATAAAAATAAAATTTTATAAACCTACGCAAATTTGTAATTCGAAATATCCTCTCTTCTTCTCGATTCCTGTAACGAAACCTTCAGAGCTTCGATCTCGTCACTCATCTTTGCTCTGCAATCCACATTTGATCCTCATAGATATACTTTACTTATTTGAAGAATTAAAACGCGAAATATTTATTTTTCAGCATCCTATGTTTACATAAAAGATGACCACAAGATAGATGGAAATGCTGGAAAAGATGGAAATGTGCACATTTTAATGACCGAAAGATATAACCAGATTGTTCAGCACTATCCGAAAAAAAAGACCTACCGAATTCGCGAGATCTCCGCTTCTCTTTTCCCGGCCACTTCCAACTCTTTCTTGAGCTTCGAATTAGTCTCAGAGAAATAACTGATGATCGCATTTTGTGAAATGATGGTAAACAAATAAATAAAACTAACTCTTTCATGCTACTGCTCACTCTTCCTCAGCGAATTCAATTCTTGCTTGAGAGCATTGTTCTCATTAATTAGATCACTGAAATACACGGGGCTGGAAACGACAGAAAACCACTAACAGTGAAATTACAGTGAAAAGGATGGCAAGCAAATAATTGAAACTAACACTTTCAGGCTTCTCTCAAATTGCTCGCTGTTTCTCAGCGAATCCAATTCTTGTTTGAGAACAGCGACCTCGTCAGATAGATCTCTGGAATAAACAGTCATTGCAAATTAAGGAATCCTAGAAAAATTAAACAAATGAGGTCTGTCAGAAAACCTTCTCGGCATTTTAATCGTTACGAAATGCAACTTTTCGAGGGTTTACAAATGCTTGACAAATTAGTTGTCTCAGTTACCCTTCTCCTCTGGTCGGAGCCTCCGCTATCCAATCATCTTCCAGCTCTTCTTTGATTGCAATGTTAGAAGCCTCGAAGTCTCTGAAGAAAGTATTAAATAGAACTTAGTAATATCATGCTAAGAGACACAAACTAATTTACCCTTCTGTAATTCTCAGAGCTTCCTCGGTTATCCCAGCATCATCCAACTCTACTTTGAGTGCGATATTATAAGCTTCGAGGTCTCTGAAAAAATAGGTTAAATTACCGTTTTCCCCTCTAAATATCAGCTAAATTCATGTTACAGCATAAAATCAACTTAGTTTCCACACTTACCCTTCTTCTCTCGCCGGAGCTTCTGCAGCAATATCGGGAATTTCCAATTTTACTGCGAGTGCAATGTTATACGCCTCGAAGTCACTGAAAGAATATAACTTAAAATATCATGATAAGTTGAGCAAACTTGATCCATCGATTAGCAGCCTCCTCCTTATTTCTCAAACTGATCAACTCGATCTTGAGCGAGTCATTCTCACGAATAAGTTGGCTGAAATATAGGAATAATGCCATCATTCCGAGTTATCGCTCGCCATACTCTGACCGGCCCGAGCTTAAATTATACGATATAAAAAATCCAGATTTAATCACAGTTTACTGGCGTCTGAATTATTGGGATTTCTTCTTGCCTCCTCCAGCTGTGTCGTTACAGAGACCAATCTGAGTGAAGAAATGAATGGATATCACTAATTGTAAATGGGTGATTTGATGTTTCACCACGCACAACCACATGATAATTATACAATAAAATCGAAAAAGTATATGTAATATTAACCTCTTTTCCAGCTCCTTCTCTAGTCCTTCCCAATCTGCGAATCCATGACGAGGCTTAGAATCTAAAAAAAATCAAAACCATACTGACAGAAAAACAATTTTTTTTCGATAAGAAAATGAGTGACGGGCTATTTTCCTCCATTTTCTTAAGAAACGTCTTTGGGGACTCAGAAGAATTTTTTCAGACTTCAATCTGCAGAGATTGGGTCAGGCTTGAATAAAGGGAAATATAAAAACGTTTGAAAAATCGATACCGAGTTGCTCCTCCGCTCGTTCCGCACGAAGTTTCGCTTCACGAGCCGCACTACATGCACTCTGAAATTAAACATAAATTAAATAAATATTATTAACTTAAATAATATTATTCGCTGAGTTGATTGATTCTCTATCTACGAACTCAAACTTGAATTGCTTCTTCCGTTCAGTGCATTTTTTGTAAAGATATCTATTCCGATTTTCTAGTTTAATACCTGATACATATCCTGTGTCTTGGCAAGCTCCGCACGAAGCTTATCCACTTCGGAAGAGGGAGGATCAGCAGAGGGAAGAGTGAGATCCGGCATCGATTGAACATTAAGTTGTTTGGACGAAGAGAACGTGAATTACATTATACCTCGAAAACATCATTCGCCTTGGCGAACTCTTCTCGAGGCTTCTCAGCATCGG
The DNA here is from genome assembly GCA_000180635.4 of Pristionchus pacificus. Taxonomy (NCBI): domain Eukaryota; kingdom Metazoa; phylum Nematoda; class Chromadorea; order Rhabditida; family Neodiplogasteridae; genus Pristionchus; species Pristionchus pacificus. Next base: position 19,539,715 of record CM026579.1, read on the forward strand.
CTGAAGGAGGATCAGCAGAAGGAGGAGGTTCGGAAGCCGACTGAAAATCACGGTTCTTCGGAACCAGGGCTGGGAAAACATTTAACGGATCTCTCGTTTCGCAATTATCTCTCGGTGTTTCCAACCGGCGAGAGAGCATTGTGAAATGAGAGATCCGTTAAATGTTTCCTATCCCTCTTCGGAGCGTGCTGTCCCATTAAAGCACCTCTTGACGCTCGTTTCCCTTTCCCACTCTCATTCCCTTCTTAGTCTGTTGCTCTTCAGCCGATTCTGCATTGTCACTGTCCATGAAGATCTTTCGCTTCTAAAATATACACCAATAATCAACAATCAAATTAATCACACAATATTCGAAATGAAACGTTAAGAGATTTAAAGGGATTAAAAAATCTTAAAATAATCTTGAAAAAAAAAGAAGATAATCACCTTGGACAGTCGTTCCCTTCTCTCTACCATCGCTAACGTCTCGATCGGTTGCTTGCTAGCCGAATCATTGCTGTTAATCGCATCTCTCTTCTGAAAACAATATACATTCGTAGATGAACCATTAAGATTATAGAAATATGTACGCTAATTGTAAAGCGCAATATACCATTTCCTACATGGTCAGAAATTGATGGTCCTGAAATGTATCGGGATGAAATATCTGGTGAACAACCTATTGTCCCCTAACCAAAACGAGGAACGCATGACTGATTTTAGCATAGCTATATATTAAATATGCGAATTCGAGTCATTTCCAACCTATAGTTGACCTTGCAAGTGACTCCATTGACAGAGAGAGATTTGCGAGATGATGCAATTTTCTAAAAAAAAGCACAAATCGATTCATTGATGAGCATATAATTGGAAAAGGAAACAATATATGGATGAGTTCGCAATCAACAATTACCACAGATCTTCACTTAATTTTACCACATTCCTAAGTCGCGAAAACATAAGGTTTCATGTGATTTTGAGGATATATGGAGCCAATAGTACACCGACATGTAAAATGAGTATACTAATCTTGCAAAGTTACAATATTAACCAACCTTAGCAGGACCATAATCATGATCCTTGCTAGTCATCCTTAATCGCGAAAGTCCAGTACCTAAGATATTTTTCGATAAAAAAATGTTTAATACAAAAACAAAGTAACCGGATCTGAGAACCTGATTAATATTTTCAAGCAAAAGCTCTCACAACTTCTTTATTATCTTGATGAACAATTTCCACAATAAAAAAGCAGAAAAATACAATGAGCAATCATGTAATTTCTCGGAGAAATTTTAAAAGAAAACAAAGAAATGCAAATACAACAACAGAGGATTCCGGCCAAATCTGATACTGACAGGAGATTCGAAGATCAAAGATCGATCATCGATCTCTGTCTCGTCATTTACACACACTTCATGAAAATGTTCATATAATTTTCTCACGAATACAACAAGAAAATGGAGAGTCTAAAAACGGCAAACACAGGAAAATGAGAATATCACCAACCTAAGTGATGAATTCGGATAATGGAGATACAATTGGATAAAATATAGCAAGGATGGAGTGAATTCGAATATTGAGAAGTAACGAATATCAAAATTAGCAGTGAGGGGGGAGTGACTTCAATTATTAAAAGGAATTGAATACAAAATCAGCACAGAAGGAGTGACTTCGAATATTGAGTGGTAACGAAAACAAGGAAAAGCGAACATTAAAAAGGGGGGGGGGTGAATTCGAGGCCAGTGAAATAGTGGAAGTCTCTATAGTTCGCCGGATGAAACATCATTCGCTGCTCCTCCTGTCTCAGTATCCTCATTGTCTGCAGCAGATACAGCAGCCTGCTGCAGCTCGCGCAGCCAGTGCTGCAGCGCTGCGGCAGAGACGGCCGCGTCGTGCGAGCGCACCTGCAGCAGCATTAGTAATAGACAGGTCTGACTCGCTTCTTTTTGGAGCTTCAAAATCCTTATTAGGTATACTTATTTTCAGGATAAATATCGAAACGTTTTTTTTATTGATTTTCACTTCGATTTTTAAATGAATCCCTCACATTGTCGAAGTGCAAATCGGAATATTTTTTGCGACACTAACAAGGAAATTACAATGACAACTAAAATTATTTGTAATTACAACTTATGTATTGTCATTAGCATATTCTTGAACACATTTCTCACATTATCGATATGTTCCGGATGAGAAAAATTCTCTGCATAATAAGTTATGATGATTGGTAGATTTCAAAATGTTTTCACTTCAATGATAGAACATACGAATCGCAATTCGTCGCTCACGGATACATTGGAGAGCACCTGCTGAAGGGACTTGAATGCTAACTGGCTGTTCCTACCAATACAATCAAAAACTGAGAGGCTCGCTCACCTTATCGATGTGTTCCTTGGAGAGGACATGGTCGAACACGCGGTGCTTCTTGATTCTCTTCACGCACACGGAACACTTGATCCTCTGGCATTTATTATTTTAAAAAATTAGTTAGTTAAAATTAATTAAATTATAATGATTAAACCAACCTTGTCCGATTTCATGTTCTTGCAACATTCTCCAATCTTCGCTGCTCCGATTTCGTCGAATTTGTCGCGAATCTGTCGAAGCGCGCGATCGAGCGAGATCGCTGCAAAGAACAAAAATCAAAGATCAAAGATCAGCAATTGCCTCATGAGAAAACTGGCAACTATCTCCAAATGATCTCTCCCCCACAATTGCCATTCTACGTCGTTATACACTTTATTTCCTACTAAGTGTAAGCATACACACATCATGAACTATAATTTCTCCCGCGTCCGATTGATTTTTAAATAACAGAAAAATACAAACAATGAGAAGTGTTGGGGCGGCACAGCTGGAAGATGTTGATCGGGTCTGAAATATAAATGCTATATTTCTAAATTAGAAGAAAGTAATTTTAAAAAATAAATAATAAGGCAGATTCTCACCGCCTCTCTCGTGAATCTTGGCAGGCCTGCTCCTCTCCTAAAAATACAACTTTTTAAACAAATAATTGTCAAACACTCACAATCGGTATCGTCTTTTCTGTTCAAAATCCAAAGAGAAAGACATATTTCCTAATGTTAATTAACCTTCTTCTCCTTCTTCTTTTTCGGGCGCACAGTCTGGTCTGCGGTCGAGTCAACGTCTACGTCGTCTGGGCCGGATTGCAGCAGCTTCAGCTGCAGTGGATTCTGCTGCAGCGGCTGCAGCTGCGCTGCAGGCGACTGCGGCTCCTCGGCAGGCACCTCATCCTGAGCGGCAGATTGATAATTGGAGATACGTATCTCATAGAGAAGTTTGATTGAGTGATCTGTACTTGAGTAAGACAACGAAGAAGCACACCACTTCAATTGGCTCCGGTGACTGCTCATGATTCTGCTGGTCCCCGAGCTGAGCGAGCTTGTGCGTGAGATACTTGATTCTGAAATATCAAAGGTTGAGAATGAATATAACAATAGATAACTGAGTATCGATATAGGAAAAAGTTTAAGAAAGCCATGATCAGAAAACGACAAACCTCGCGGTATCCATGATACGATCGTAATCCGCCCGTTTCCTTATCTCTTCCAACTCTTGCACGAGTGCAACATTCTCACTAGCCAGTTTACTAAATAAAAAAATATTCATGTGAGTAAATCAGTGGTACGATCAGACTTTGACGAGATAAAAATATGAAAAAGATTAAGAAAATATATCCTTCATGAATTTCCCTCAATTCCCAGATACAGAAATCAAATTTAACATGGCACTGACGCTTCTCTATCGATCCCCTCCTTCCCGCTCTGCCTCACTGCCTCCAAATCCTTCTTCAGGCCGAGACATTCCACGGTAAGATCATTAATATCCTGCTCGGCCTTTGCTTTCTTCGACTTCAATTCTCTTTTCATCTCGGTATTCTCCATGATCAACTTGCTGAAAATAATAGAATTAAAATGTGAATTAAAAAAAAAGATAATCAGTATTATAATTTGCATAGTTTCAATTACATTAACCATAAATTAGTACCAATGAAAATTTTATTCACACAAAAGTACATTTCTCGATTCGCTGCGGCCTTTTCCTCCTTTCTCGATTCTTCAAGAACCTTCTTCAGTGAGCTATTCGTCTCCGCCTCTTTATCTGCTCGCTCTTTTGCCGTCTCCAATTCCTCATTTAGAGCCGTATTCTTACGAGTTAGCTCACTGAAAAGCGTCCATTTAGCACCTTTTTAGCAGTAGGGAATTATTAAAATGATGCTGAAACTCACTCATTCAGTTTGTCCTTTTCGTCCGAGCTGTTTTTCAATTCGGAAATCTCGCGCTTGAGCGTTTTAATCTCCAGCTCCAATTTACTATAATATATATTATATATCAGTCATGCCGGCAAAACCTAATAATCATTATTAGTGCAACATCAAAAAGCAATATTCTTGGGAGACATAAGTTTAAAATTACTTGGTAACTAACTCATTTTCAATTTCATTCTTGTGCTTTAAAACTCTCGCTTCGACCTTGAGCCTAGCGTTCGCTCGAGACATTTCACTGGAATAATGATATTCGAAAATTTATAATTCGAATAGGAACCGGATTGAACGATCCCACAGACTGTGTGGGCATAGACTAAACGTTATTCTTAATTTCTTTCAAACATTTCAGGAATTTCCAAACTACCTTTTCAAATCGTTTGCTGCAATCTCTTTGTTTCTCAATTCAGCGATCTCAATCTTGAGTGATTCGTTCTCACGGGCCAATTCACTGTAAATATAATAAAATATAAATAAATTTAAAATAAACATTAATAAGTAATTATTTATAATCAATCTACCTTTTCAAATCATTTGCTGCAATCTCTTTGTTTCTCAATTCAGCGATCTCAACCTTGAGTGATTCGTTCTCACGGGCCAATTCACTGTAAATATATCAAAATATAAATAAATTTAAAGTTAAAAAAACAATAATAAATAATTATTTATATTCAACCTGGCTTTGTCTGCCATTCCGGAGCCATCGACTGTTTCGCCCTGTGCGTCTGAAAAACAATCAATCGAATTCGAGCAAGGCTTGCCAACTAATTTTAGTATTTTCTCTAGTTTTCGGTTGATAGTAGAATCGTCGGATTAATAGTTTTTTCTCTTGTTTTTGAAGATGAATTTACTTTGATAATTGAAGGTACATTATACCGAAAAATAAGTAATAAAAATCGATACCCAATAGTTTCTTCGCACGAAAACTGGCCTCGCGAGCAGCACGATACTGAACTATTTTTGTAAAATAAAATTGAGCATACTAAAATAAAATTGAGCAAGAATAATATTTTTAACACCAAACAAACGTGTGTTTCAAAGAACATTGATTCATCGAGATTTTACAACAGTAATCAGCTCACAAATAAATAATCAGCAAACGAACCCTTTCGTATGTCCTCGCTAGGTTCTGCTGAAACTCCAGATCTTCAGCGGAAGTAGTGGAAGAGGAAGACTGCGATGAATTCGGTGTTGGCTGAATAATTACAACGTAATTTTCGAAATTTTTTTTTTAAAGAATTTTGAGCACATCTCATATCAAGTTTGACGTGCGTTTCGGACACTATGTACACTGAAAACACACAAAATACTGCGAACCTTCTTTTCATTCTTCGCACTCTTCCTAACTGGTTCCTCACTGGCCGAGTCATCGTCGATGGCTATCGCATCTCTCTTCTTGAAAAATACAATTTTCTTCATTTTTTGACTCATAATGAAGCATAACAATCATAACAAGAGGGACAATCAGGATAAACCATATATCGAATAAACTATAAACCTGACCAGTTACAGCCCGAAACGTTTCGAAAAATGACACCTCGGTTTTGACTCTACCCATATTGCATGCCATTTGCTCATATTGTGCTCATATTGTCTATCTAACAGGCGAGACCGCATTCAAAATGAGAGGAGCATGGTGGTTTGTCATCACTAATACCCAACCTTGGAGGAGTGACGACCTCCATGAGCATCCTTCTCCATTCTTCACACGTTAAAAGCACAAGTCAGATTTCTGAAATGATTCTTCGAATTCAGAATGATCAACCATCTCTCGCTATAGAAAGACGCCCATTGTCCTCGCGTCTTCGAAATATATGCAAACAATTCTCAGCTTCTTTGATAAACGTAACTTCCGATGAATATTATAGACAGGATCAGACGACCTAACAATGCATATCAGTCCGAATTCTATCAACTACTTTATTCAAGGAAACCAACAGGTGCTACATTAGCACAGACAAAAACGTTTCAAAGCCGGTAAAACAACGAACAACAAAACAGGCAATGAAGAAAAAAGAACAAAGAAGAACACAAAAAGTGGTAAATTAAAGACATTTTCACAGACTTGTCATATACTAAACAGATTCGAGAACATTAGCGCCCTTCCTTGGTGAGATAAACTTAATTTCTTAAAAGTACTCTGTAACACAATAAAATAACAGACGCTACATTGAAGAAAGAAGAACAAAGAAGAAGGTCAAAGTGGTGAATTGAAGACATAACACAAACTTGTCATAGACTAAACAGATTGGGCAAACATTAGCACCATTCTTCGGGGCTAAACAAATATTCTTCAACGTGCTCTGAATCGAAATAAGCAAATAAATCATCTTCAGTAATCAAAGATCAATCGGTAGATGCCGATGCAGGAGCCTTGCGATGCTGCTTGTTCAAATGGGCCTGCAAAGATCAAAGATTACTTCCGATCCACGCTCTGCCCCCTTACCAGGGTGTAGTGGGCAGTGATGATAGGAATTAGCAGACAAAGAAATGAACGTTGGGAATTTCGGAACTCCTATGTGACTTCGAAAACACTTTGTAACCTTCAAACAAAAAAGGTTTCGAAAATCTACTTTCCCGAAGCATCAGTTACTAAAAGTGCTAGCTCCAAATGGTGGGGGGGGGGGGGGGGGGGTACCTCCAGTTCGTGGAATCTGAGTACCGTGGTAACCCCTGCTCTCGAGCGAACGTTCGTCAACAATCAGCTACGCGCGGTACGGAAAATGCCTGATACTACCTCCAGTTCATGATATCGATGGCAGCGGAAGGTGCACTGGTCGCACGGGAACGTCACGTCCGCACGGCGCATCTGGACCTGATGGTCCACCGAGAGGTGCTTGACCAGACCGTGCGTCAACTTCTGCAAACAATTTCATTCTAAATAGGCTAGGCTTTCTCGATTTTTCTTTTCTTGTCTCGATTTTGGAATTCCACTAAAAAATCCCAAACATTTTTGCAGGTTCGATCGCGAGAGATTCTTTTGCAATTCTAATCGAACCAAAAGCAATTTTCACGCCAATAATAGACCCCAAAATCCACTCGCCTTCGAGCAGCGCGTGCACTGTCCTCCATCCGCGTTCGACTTCGCCTTGGCCATGAGATCCAGCGTCACCAGACTGTGCACAGTGACTAGATGGCGCTCGATGCCCACGCACGAGCGGAATCTGACAACGATGAGAAACGTCCACCACACCAAATCAAATTTTTGGTCAAAATTGCACTGCGTGCGCCCCCTTGTAATCGTCGACAACACCACCGCCAAGATTTCAGTCAAAATTGCATTGCGTGCGCTTCTCTGGTAATCGTCGACCACACCACACCTCTCACTGCACCGAGTGCACGCGAGCGGCGCCTCCTTCTGCATGTCCGCCAGCGTCCGGCCCCTCAGCTCACGGTGCTCCACCTGGACATGGAACAATCGTTAGACTGCATATTCTGACTTCATTTTACCCGCGATTTTGTGTGAAAAAATAATTAGAACGCAAAAAATCGAGAATCACGGAAGAACCTTTTTACACTTGAATTTTCGACCACTGGCTGACATTGCACAATGGTCGATCGTCTGCCGTAGCAGCCAGAGAACATGGGGAAATGAGAAAGTCAGGCCAAAAAGGATGAATATACACAACAGGTATCAATGGAAATTGTATATTGCCTGCATATGCGCCAGGTACGCCCTCTTGTTGCCCTGCTTGGCGTCGCATATCTCGCAGATGAGTCGGGTCGAGGAGGACGTCGAAGCTGCAGCAGTCGCAGATCCTCTGCCGGCTGCAGCTGCTGCAGTTGCTGCAAGGACACTTTCTTCTCCCTTAGAAATCGCATAAATTTTCAAAAAATAACACCTTCCGCCGTAAAATAGGTCGACCTGTAAGTACTTATAGGACCAGTGGGACCAGCATTTCTCAAAGAGACCGGGGTATTTCTCCATGGGTGCACTATTTCACACCCCAACCATCACCACTTTACCTTTCCCGCTCTTATCCTTCACGGCGATGCCTCCGGTCAAAACGCTCCAAAAGGAGTTGTCTGCAAACTCTTCTGTTCACGACATTTTTTCTTCCTTTTTTAAAGATATTTTATTCTTTTTTCCAGATATATTTTATCATTGAATTTCTCAGAGAGCGAAGGCAGCGTCACACAGCTTTTTTTGATATAACGGTCCGTTTTCACATTATCAGCCGCTATTTTTGGACATGTATAATCTTCATCAGCGTTAGATCGGATGAGAACTATACTACCCGAGAGAACAGTGTTATATCAGAGAACATATTGAGTTCTCATCCTAGTGCCATGCTTACCTTTCCCACCATTATCCTCGACCGCGACTCCTCCGGTGGCCGCAGTTGCTGCAGCAGTCGCCCGCAGCACCAGGCGGGGAGTGGACACGAAGGCCGGCTTCGCGGGCTGACAAACATACTTTTCATCAATATTCCTCGACTATTTACCCAAAAATTTATTTCTGCTTCCTGGAGAAGTCATGAAGAGGATGCGTCAATTTTCCGCATATTTTTTGTGCTATTTCCCACTATTTATGCATTTAATAAAATAACTTAGCAAAAATAGAGGAAAATAGTAGAAATAGTACAGCAAAAGTCACGTTAATTGCCGTTTCATCTACGCGGGGGGGGGGGGGGAGGGAGGCTAGCCTAATTTATTAAACACTTTTTCCCATCTTTCTGCTCTCAATCTTCCCCATCTTCGACGACAACGACGACATCGACTGCTCCACCTGTCGCTTCGGATAGCGTGCCATCGTCGAGGCGGTCGAGACGGCGGAATTGGCGCGAGAGGCAGCATCGGGAGAGCGACGACGAGAGGCAGCGGGCGTCGAGGAAGAGGCGGACGGCGGAGCTTGCTGATGAGAAAAATTTCAAAGACTAAAGATACGGTACAAACGTCTTCAGTTATGCGCGGAAATTGAAGGGTAATCAATATTTAGAAACCCCTTTCAATAAACAGCAAGTCAAATATCCTCCGACTATCAGATTCTTTACCGTCTTACAGTACCCCTAGTTATCGTAAACCACACCTTTTAAGGTTAAAACCACACCATGACCTGAACACTCATTTTCGACCATGATCCCCTCCATATGCATGGGTAGGCGGGAGGAGCCATACCGCACTGACACTCTCCGCGGGCACCTACCTTTCCTCCCCCCTGCTTCTCCCCTCCAGCAGGGGTCGTCACCGTCGTCATCGACGTCATCGACGTTGTCTTCTCCCTTCTCTTTCTCAGTATGCGCTGCTCGACCACTTCTTCTTCCAGTGGAACTTCCACATCACCGTCCTCATCGGGAACGGCAGCCATCGGCTCGTCGGTGACGTCATCGAAATCGACGGGCATCGACTGGAATTAGTGGATGGTCAAGGTACAGTTGCTTCCAACAATCAAGACGATTTTACTGCTATCATGAGACAAAAAAACGCCTGGTGGTTTACACTGATAAGGCCAGGAACGGCCGGATTGTTCAAGAATAGTGGATGAAACACTCCATCAGTGTCATCTCTCAACTTCCCATGCTCTCTTGCTGCTCTGATCGATGAGATGACATTGTGGGGTGCGATCAGATAGCAGAGTGCTGACAACAGAGTGCCGGCGATGAGCATTCCGCGATGAGAATGACCATTCTGCAGATTATCGACGGGTTTTGCTTCCAAAATCATTGGTTCTAAGCATCAAAGGCAGAATATAATCGGGGACTATAGTCCACAATCAGACCTGCTGCACACCCCATTATCGCTGACCTTTCCCAACTCCCCTAATACAGGAGAGCCCCCCCCCCTCCCACCTCCAGTTATATACACCTCAAATGGACCATTAATATCGTCGCGCATCGGGCGTACATACATTATTATTATTATTACAATCCGAGCCAGCGCACATCACTGGAGGGAACGCACAACGAGGAGTGTCCACACTACCTGCTGCAGCTCCTGCTGCACCGCCGGCTGGTGCTGCTGCAGCTGCAGCTCCAACTGGGCCAGCTTGCTCGTGAGCTCGTCGAATCTGAAGCCACACGATCACTCCAATTAGTTGCTGCACAAACCAGGGTTGCTAAACCGAGAAAAACAATGTAAAAATAGTAAATATGTCCTTCTTCTACACACAACGTACATTTTGTGTTCGTTCACTTCCTTCTCATGTCTGATTCTCTCATATTCTCGGTCCTAACTAGTCTCAATAACTACCGCAACTGCTCACCTCTCGCGATCTCTCTTCTGACCCTCATCAGCTTTTCTCTTGATCTCCTCCAATTCCTGCTGGAGCGCCGAATTCTGCTGGGCCAGATCACTAGAATACTTCAATATTGATTTTATATTAATTAGATTTTAATCAAACAAATCGAACTCCACAGGAACTTACTCCGCTCTATTCCTCTTCACGTTCAACTCTTCATTCAGACCGAATATTTCTTGAGTTAGCTCTCTGTAAGCGATGCTAAAATGCAGATTAACCAGCGTTTTCACGATTTCGGGCATCTATCCAACCCACAATTTGACTGTTCTGGTTACCACTATGTGTAAAGCAAGTCACGCTCCAAGGGTTAAGGTAACACATTTCAAAAAGCAACTAACATTTAATGGTTTTGAGAACGGAAGTATTCGAATTCTGACAAAAACTAACCCCTCTCTATTATTCCCCTTTAGCACCATCTTATTTGCCACTTCTAACTGCTCCTTTAGCGCAAGATTCTGCTGAGTCGAGTCACTAAAAAATAGAAATGAACACAGCAAATAATTGCACGAAATTACCGTTCTCTACTGATAGAGTTCTCTCCATTCTTCTTCTCAGCCTCTAATTCATCCCTCAGGCCAGAAATTTCACGAATGAGATCGCTGAACATAGTTTCAATAAAGAAAAACAAATCAAACGTGAACTAACCGTTCTTTATTACTTGCATCATCCTCCTTCTTTTTCGCCATTTCTAACTGCTCCTTCAACGTAAGATTCTGATAAGTCAGAACACTAAAATACAAATTGAAATTACAACAGCAAAAAATTATACGAAATTACCGTTCTCTACTGATAGAGTTCTCTCCATTCTTCTTCTCAGCCTCTAATTCATCCCTCAGGCCAGAATTTTCACTAATGAGATCGCTGAACATAATTAGTAAAGAAAGAAATACCACACTTGAACTAACCGTTCTTTATTACTTGCATCATCCTCCTTCTTTTTCGCCATTTCTAACTGATCCTTCAAAATGAGATTCTCCCGAATGCAGGCACTAAACAATTGCATTTGAGGAGAGAAAACTTTAATAGCCTTACCGTTCTCTATTGATTGAATCCTCTAATTCCCTTCTCTCCACTTCCAATGCATCTTTCAGGGAGGAATTTTTAAGAGTTAGATCACTAAAAACTTTTTTTATTAAAATTTACATACATGTGAACCAACCTTTCTCTCTTATTTCCCTCATCCTGCCTCTTATTTGCAATATCTAACTGATCCTTCAGATTGAGAGTCTCACGAATGCAAACACTAAACAATTACATTTGAAGGGGGTGTGTTGTCAATAAACGCTACCGCTCTCTATTGATCGAATCCTCCAATTCTTTCCTCTCCACATCCAATGCTTCCTTCAGACCAGCGTTTTCACTAGCCAACTTATTTCTGAAAAAAAGCGAAAATATGAAGATAAATATTTGGAAAAGGGGAGAGAAATACGGACAGCTCTCTATTGCCCGAATCTTCTTCATTTCTTCTCGCCACTTCCAATTTCCCGTTCTGCGTGTAAATATCCTGACAAGTTAGCTCACTGCAATAACCATTTCTTTTCAGGGACCAGAATACTCCGGCGAACTAACTCTATAATTGTATTCAACTTCTGCGTCTTCTTTTGTTCCTGTTCGAGTGCGTTCTTCAGAGCATTATTTGCCCGAGTAAGATCACTGAAAAATACATTCTCTAATTTTTGGCTCGGGCTACGACCACTCTGAATGTGAAGAGGGGGGGGGGGGGGGTGGGTAGGAATGATAGGGAGGGACTAGGCGAGAAAAGGTTGGAACCAAAAACAGATCAGTGTCAACAGATCGTGCTCTGCGATTACAAATATTAAGTTTTGAGAACAAAGTAATGTGTTTAGCGTACAAACGTTTCCGGGTTCACAAGGCCATATGTAATTACATCACGATAAATAGTTGGACATGAATGAACTAGCCGTTCTCTATTGAAGGCGCTTTCCCACTTCCTTTTGATGCCACTCAATTCTTCAATCAGTGCGAAAGTCTCGAGCGTCTGATCACTAGAAATTCAATAAATGACATGACATCAGGGCTGGGAGACATTTAACGGACCTCTCTCTCTTCACAATGCTCTCGCATCGGTTGGAAACACCGATAAAGCATTGCGAAATGAGAGATCCGTTAAATGTTTTCCCAGCCCTGCATTGCATGACATGATCTGATCGGCTGCTCATATTACTTGAATTGCTCGTAATGTTAAAAATCCCTTCTACCCCTAAAATCCCTTCCTTCTACCTCACCCCAAAGTCATAACATCAGTGCGGATAAATTATGATAGGTAAACGGTTCTTAATTTGAACAGAAACTGACTTTATAAAACTGTTTAATTTGTCCTCTTTGCTTCTCAATTCAGCAATTTCGTGCTTCAATCGATAGTTCTCTCGAGCCAATTCACTGAAAAATCGAAAAATTATCCAACAACTCATGATTTTCATTAACCCTTTCTCTTCTTCCTTCTTTGCACTATCAACACCATCATTCTTCGAATCTGAACAATGAAAGATAATTATAGTAATAGTGGTTCGAATCAATTACCGATACTCTTCCTCTCACGATACACGGCCTCTGAGATTGCGCGATACTGCAAAGGACATAGTATTTTCAGAGCATTACATTTCTCACAAATTATTCATTCACCATTGATTTATTTACGTTAATTTTTACAAAAAATAGGCGATATAGAAATGCTTACCCTTTCGTACGTCTTCATTAGATTCTGCTGAATCTCCGCATCCGATGGGGAGGAGGACGGAGACTGCTGGACTGTGGCGGGAGATGAAGAAGGGATCGACTTAAAGAAGTGACATTTGCGGCTCAAACTCAAATTACTCCAAAAAAAACTGACTGAAATTGAGGGGAAAAATCGAAATTTCAACTTATTTCTGTCAATTTTTTCTGTATTTTTTCTATTTCTGATCACCACTCGCTTACATTCTCTTCTTTCCTCGCAATCTTCTCACCCGGTTGCTCACTATCCGAACTGTCGATCGCATCTCTCTTCTAAAATAATCTTATTTATGAATGCAAAGAATATATTTTTTTGTGCTTGTGGAACTCGCGCTTGGAACCCTCGAAAAAACCTGTTTTAGAACGTTTTTAATTTGTTTTACAAAACAAGTGATAATCACTGGCCTAGCAGTGATCTCCCGCATGACGCAAGTGCCTTGATTAACGGGATGACGTTTACCTTTTTTACCATTTTTTTACAAAACACGATAACATTCTCAAACTGTCTATTTTTTAGGGTTCCAACACGCGTCGTTACTGAAATTTGTACGAACCGTGGAAGAACGTCGATCTGCCGTGGCAGGCTTTTCCATCCCTTGATGACTTGAAGACAGGCCCCGATAGATCAGATACTGAAATAAGTCCCACACTCACATGTCAGTATCAAAAAAAGATTCCATTATAAGTTTAGCAAGAAATACACGCAGGATCGGAGTACCTGTCTCGAATTTCGAAATGGAACATCTTTTTTGAAGCAGCTTTATTCAACAAATCAACAAGCGGGAAATAACGGAAAATAGCAACATAACATCGAAAATAACAACAATAGAAATTCGACTTTAGATCAGTCAAATTTCATTTCTTCTTTTCCGAGAAGGTACGGTAGCCAGATTCTCTCGTTCAAGAGAGATGCTGCTCAGATCGTCTTCGGGGCTAGAACGAATAATTTTCTTGAATAACATTGATAAATTTTATCTATGATTAATGCAATCAATTAAAACAAGTGTCAGGAGAAAATGAAACAACGCGAGAACAACTCGCAAAAAGGTAACTTGAACTCGGTACTAGATACTATTTGTTTCTAGTATGCTCACCGGCAGACTCGTGAGGTCCTCTTTAAAGATTAGATGATGAGGAGCATAGACTCCTTTCCATTCGCACATCTTATTCGATGACGCCCACGCTGGTGCTGCTTCCTGCATTTATTAAGATTATAGATGAAGCAAATGGATATTTTGAAGAATCAAAAAAGGCGTTCACGAAAAAAAATTTCCACTACTTACTGTGAACAACGACGAATATATCGTTATATCACGATTGTCATTCGCTACGCATTAACCAATTTCTAGTCTGTGTATTTAGCTCTAATGGTGGGATGGCCGAGTGGTGTAAGGCGCCGCTCGCCATTCGAAGGGTACCGAGTTCAATTTAGCTCTTGTATAACAACGTTTTAATGGGCGACAGGGGTCAATTGCTCAGGTCATAAAAGCCAAAATGTGATAAGATATTACAAATATTGATGGCTGATGCACTTACTGTGACAAGGTCTGGTGAAAATTATGTTATCGATCGGCGGTATGCTTTTCTCTAATTTTGTTCAAATTAGCCAAAAAATGTGGCATGCTTATTGTTAGGTCTTTTCGGGAGGGGTATTTGACCTATGATGGGCGATAAACACATAATTATAATTATTACATTCTCATTCTCCTTCTCCATCGCAGCAGGGCCATACAACTCGTGCTGACTGCGGCAATTGGAGACCTCGACGATTCTATGAATGTCATTTTTAAAGAAAACAATATTACAGAACCTCCCCCCCCCACATTATAGCAAGCTATTATACGCTGGGAAAATACAGATAAGTGCATCTTCATTTTTTAAATAACGTTTATAGACACTGACTCTTTGAGACTGTTGAATTTGTCCTCTTTTGTTCTCAATTCTGCAATTTGAAGCTTCAGTCGATCGTTTTCAAGAGCCAGCTCACTGGAAATTCGTTAAATTATCAAAAAACTATATTCACCACTTGCAAAGTGTATATTCTTACTTATTTTCTGCATCCTTCTTCGAACCATCACTAGCTTCATTCTTCGTGGCGCTGCGATATCTAGCCTCCGAGAGCGCACGACACTGAAAAAAATCACTTTTTTTAGAGTTTTGATGTTGAAATTAAAAATTTCGTTCAAATGCTTACGTTTTCATACGTCTTCATTAGATTCTCCGCATCGGTTGAGGAGAAGCGAGAGAGTTGGATAGTAGCGAAAGGAGAAGGAGGGATTGACTGAAAGCAACGCGTGAGGTCTTCAGTGAGGGCACTCCTCACACCCCAGACAACTCTACAGAATAGTGATTATGCGGTACTATCAGTTCGTTAGAGAAGCGAAAAATATCAAAAATCACGCTATTTTCGTCGACATTTCTGGATTGCATCTTACATCGTTACACCTTGTTTACCTTCTCTTCATTCTTCGCAATCTTCTCGACCGGTTGCTCACTATCCGAATCATCACCCGCGATCGCATTTCTCTTCTGGAAAACAACTATTTTTTTTTTACATTAACTAAAATAAGTTTCTTTCTTAGTTAACAAACCGTGGAGCGCTGGTCAGTCGTGGTAGGCTTTTTCATCTTGATTGTTAACTCACGCCAGATCAGTTACTAAAATTCATAGGAATTCTTTTAAAAATATATATATTCAAAAAATACAAACAGGATCACCGAACCTGTTGACTTCATAAACGATTCGATTTTTTTACAGAAAAACAAGTGTTTATTCAACAAAACATCAAGAAACATCAAACATGAACAAACACATGCAAAACAGGGATAAAAAGGGAACAACATTAGCGACGAATGCGATTTATATAAAGGATCTCTGTGCTCGTTTTACGGCACTGGACTATCTCCACTGAATTTACTTATATTCTGGGAATAAGATGGACGATATATTCGTTTGAAATTTAAAAAAAGTGAATTCGATTCTACACTCATGCGCTTAACAGCTAGAAACGAATGAAATAATACTACAATGAATGAGTACTGACCATCACCTATACAGTAGAGAGGGGGTTAATCGGTGAGATCATGCAAGAATCGATTAGATAGCCATATACGTCGAAGCACCATCGGTCGGAGCTGCTGCTGGGGCTGCAGCATCAGCAGCAGTACCATCGGTCAAAGAGGCTGCGTCAGCTGCAGGGGCTGCAGGCACGACAGCTGCAGCATCAGCAGCGGCCTCAGGGGCGGTAGCAGCATCAGCTGCCACGACTGCAGCAGCAGCGGCCTCGGCTGCAGCAGCATCTGCAGCACGCTGCAGCTTGCGCAGCCAGTAGCGCAGGGCCTTCTCGGAGACGGCCGAGTTGTGCGCGCGAGCCTGAAGTATTGAATTCATAAGGAGAAAATGTAAACAATTAAACTAATTAAAAGTGTATTGAAAACCAACCTTGTTCATGTGCTGCTGGGACTTGAAGTGGAAGAAGATCGACTGATGCTCAACCCTCTCATCGCAAAGCGAGCAGATCACATTCGTCTACAACACTTGCACTACATCATACAACGTTATCGTCTCTTCATTCGGCCTTGTGGCACTTCTTCGACTTTTGGCCCAGACTTTTCTCGCAGAGTATTCCCTCCCTACTATTCTCGTTCACCACCCCCTCTACGTTCGGAGCGGCTGTTGCCTGGGCCAAAATGCAAAGAAGTACCGGCCTTGTCTCTTATCAGTCAGAGAAACGAAGTCAGCCCGTCATCAGTCAGTCAAACGTGAATGATCAATGCTGGTTTATGTAAAAAAAAGTCTAATAGGAAACCCCCTCTTCAAATACAATAAAAAAAACGCACGCTTGGACACTCGTATTTCTTGAAATGGTTAGCGAGCAGCTTCGAGACTGTGGGCAGTCCTCGCGCTCGGCACTCATTGTATTTGGCCTCGATCTGTGCGATCGCCGCGTCGAATGCGATTGCTGAAAAGATCAATGTTGAGATTTTTAAATTACATAATAATAATGATGCACAATCGTAACACTTGTGCGCATATTTTTTTAAATTTTTTATTGTTATTAATTAATTATGTTGTTATTTACAAATATAAGAGAACAAGACTAACCGCCGACAACGGAAGGTCGACACGGCTCGAGAATGTTGGTGGGATCTGGAAAGGCACAAATAGTCAAAGCACATCATTTTTGGACAACGATTGCAATTGACAGTGAGCTCTTTTAATCCTGTTTCCCATTCTATCATCCCTACTGTTCGCAAACAAATATCATTCAGATTCAGGCAAAGTGACCCAATTAGAATTGCGGATGACCGCATAGCCAGTATTGAACTGACACTTTTTTCAAAAGGCGAAAGGCTTTTATCTGCGGATGTCCGAAGGAATGCCTTGAGCTATTTTGCGTATGCGCCCACTCTGACACCTTTCTATCCGATTTGTGTTCAGATAATAAACAAAGACCTACGTGCGGTCTCCGAGAGCCGCGCGGGCCGCTTCGGGGTGACGAGTTGTGGCATGGCCGGACCGGCATATGGACCGGCAAATGGTCCACCAGCGTATGAACCGGGAAATAGACCGGCCGGTTGCGCAGACTGCATCCACTGATGAGGCCCAGCGCCGAACGACGGGCTAAAGTGAAGGGGATTGGCGTCGAGCAAGCGGATACTCCAATGGTAAATCGACTCGTGATTATTGCTAATTAAAGCTCGAAATATGAGCCGCCGTCTCTTCATTTCACATACTCTCTCACCCGATCGAGTGATGAGTGCGTGCGCGAAATGAAGATAAATGACGAAATGAAGGGCATATTTCAAGCTCTACTGATAATTCGTGCCATAAATAACTAGAGCTTTCAATATCATCCGCGTTTATTTGTCAAATCATTTGAAACCGTAAAAACCGTACCCTGCGCCCATCACTGACTGTCGGATATGCTGCAGCTGCTGCTGCAGCTGCCAATTCTTGTGTCCCTCTTCGGCTCTGACTGCATCAACCTGAACCAGTCATACAAATTAGGAGCCCAAAATCCTCGAAACTCAACAAAAAAAAAACAAAAAAAGTCAGTACTTTTTGTGGGAATTTCTTCAAAACCCCCAAAAAAAATTGTTAGCGCTCGGGAACTTTTCGGAAATGTACGACACATTCCTCATATAATATTCTTATCCTAACCTTTCTCCATGCTTCTTCAAGGCTCTTCTTGAGTACTGAATTCTCTTGCTTCAAATCGCTGAAGAAAAACGATCTATTTTCCGACCTTCATAACCTAGCCAATCTCCGGTGTCCGGAATCAACTTGGAATCAAGCAATTCCCACAAGTTGGAATCAAGCTTGATGGCAACTTGTGGGAAGTGCTTGATTCCAACTTGTGGGATCGTTTGAAATCGGCGATGACTACGATAGCTTTCTCTATTATTGATTGATTGAGAGCATGGGTTTCCCCATACCGTAACCACAGACCTCACATGGTACGACCATGTGGGGAGGTCACATCCAAAAGGCGGTCCAACTGGGGTCCGCAGATAGTCAAGCGCAATCGTGCCCGAAGGCAGTCAGAATAGGGCTGCAAAAAGAGACCTTATAGGCGATGTATGTGCTGGACGCTGCGGGTACGTAAGCCTGCTTGATTCCAAGTTGTGGGAATGGGTCAGGGGTACTGTACTTGATTCCAACTTGAAAACCCATTTCTACTTGATTTCAAGTTGATTCCGGACACCAGAGATGTGAATCTAAAATTAAGTACAGTTTCAAGAAACATACTTGTTATTGGTTCTTGCTTCGGTTAATTGGGTCGTCAATTCGGCCAATCTAAAAAAAATGTTCGCATTAAGATTGAATTGCAAGCAGAGGTGTCCGGAAGAATAATCGATGTCTCTATTCGAAATTCATGCTCGCCCACGGCGAGAAAGCATTACAACATGAAAGGTTAAAACAATTGGTAGCACGCTTGTGAGATGTCAACTAACAAATATTTCTATAGGCTATCCCACCTCGTCTCTAATTCCTCATTCTTGGACGAATCTTCGAGAACCTCCCGCTTGGCGTCTGAAAATTTGATGTAATCAGGAGAGCCCCCCCCCCCCCAAATCAACAAACCGAGAAATTTCTCCGCTCGCTCGGCACGCAATTCTGCCTCGCGGGTGGCTCGACAAGCGCGCTGAATATATTCAATTTATTTTTAAAAAATTACAATCGATTTTTCACCTATAAAAATCAGCTCATTCAGTGTATTTCAATCATTTATTTTAAAAAAAAGAAGGAAATACCTGAAACATGTCCTCCTTTGTGCGCAGTTGCAGCTTCACCTCGGCCAAGTCGGAGGCGAGAGTAGGAGCCTGGAAATAAACCAGCATCTTCTTAGCGATTGCCTAATCGTGACGCACAGTACTTTGACATTAATCTGTAATTGGCGCGCAAGAATCGCTGAACCAGTTATTCGCGCATTCAGTGTTGAGCACGGGGTCGGATATCGGACTATACCCCCGATTTTGACCCCCGGGTTAGTAGCCTATAACCAACGATTTCGGAAGCAAAACCCGCGATTTTCAATTGGATTTTTGTCGAACCCCCGATTTTGTGCAATTGTCCGAGGATGGTGCTCATCACTGCTCGCATTGCAATACACTCAAAATATGTTGGTGTTTCTAATTAGGATAGATCACCCACGAATGATCTCACTTTGGTTCTCTGGCGCATAGAGTCTTATTGTTGTTGTGAACGGACCACCCACCAAAAAATTGCTGTCTGATAGAGTTCGAACTGCGGTTAATCTTCTCTTCATTTCACTCGGCCCTCTCATCGGTCAGAGATGCGAGAGAGAGTGTGCGGGAATGGAGAGACGATTACCCGTATTTCGAAAACCATTCCATAGTTTTACCTCATCATTCATCTGCTCACGCTGGCGCCGCTCTCCCGGTGGTCTCTCGATGACGGACCGTACAAGCTGGAATGCAGCACCTTTAGTAATTTAAGTATTGATAGGGAACGAGGAAAAATGAAACAACGAAAAAAATTTCCTTTGTAAATGATATAAATTACAACTATTTGTAACGGCAGCCAAATAGTGGGGATTATGATCCGTGCGGCCTCGCCGCCGCTGAAGAGGATCTAGTAACTTGTTGCAAGTATTGTAATCGTCGTCGTTGTTGTTGTTGTTGTTGTTATTAATATTATTATTAAAAACGAACCGATTCATTGTTCATTGTACTCGTCTCCGTGCGCGATCCGTGGCTGTCCACGGTTATTTCGTCGACGATGCGGCGAGACATCTGTGCTTGGACATTTACTGGACCCGAAACGTAATCAGAGTTCTCGCGCTCTCCGCAAACTGTACATCCTAATATTTTGAATTGATTCGTCGTTATTTGTGTTTAAAATAGAAATATAACATATACGGCACACCTAGATGATTATTCATCATTTAAAAAATGCTGGCTTTCAAAAAATGCGAAAAAATTGCTCTAATGCAACTATTAAGAACGTAAGCGGGACTCTATATTATTTAACGACGCATTCAACTTACGATCATGTTCCGCGGAATGTGCGCAGCTACGGACGACGAGGGACCAGCAGGGGGGTCCGGCTGCAGCAGCTGCTGTTGCTGCTGCAGCATCGGCAGCGGCTGCAGCTGCGGAATACCGCACTGCGCGAGCAGCTGTGCCATCCCGCCGGTGCTGCAACTATGATGTTGTACCCAGGGATCAATTACCTAGGTAACCACAAATTTGAAAGGCGAGAACGTTTTTCACTCCATTTATGTCCACAACAGCTTAAAACAGTTCGAAAACAAATTTAAAAAAAGAAAAAAATCATAATTATTGTGTATCTTACAAGTGCTCGTTCCGCTTGTTCGTTTCTTCCAATTTCTTCTTGAGCTCGATGTTTTCGTGAAATAGCATCCTCAAAACAAATAATTAATTATTAAATTAATAATTAATTATAATTATTAAAAAAAACATAATTTCAACAATATTCCACGTTAACGCCCTCGAAAGCACTTTAACTTTTTTTAAAGCTCTTTTACCCAACTTTCAACAAAAAAACGGGGGAAAATAACTAACAGCTCTCTACAGTTCGTTCTGTTTTGCTTTCTTTTCTCCATTTCTAATCCTTCCTTCAACCGGGAAACCTCCTTCGCCATCTTTTCGTACGATTCTTTGAGATCAGATTTCTCGCGAAGGATGTCACTGCAAAATTACTTTCCACATCGCGAACATTTCCCGAGCCAATTCGCAGCAAAACACTCAGAACAACAACGTGAAATGCCCCCAAATATATACATTTTTTAATCCGCCATGATATGTATTCTAGCAATGCGTTTTGGCGAAAACTCACCCAAAATCTTTGGAAGCCTTCGCTTTCTTTCGCAATTCCTGGAACTTTTCAACGATCGAGACATTCACTTGCAGAAGCGCACTAAAATGCATACATTGATATTGAAACGAATTCAGTGACAAATTTCACAATAGTCTTAGCGTTACAATGTAACTAACTCCATCCTTTTCTTGGTAGTAACTTCATTTCTTCTCAACTCGAGGATCTCCGCATTCAGCTCGTTTACATTGCTCGTATGCTCATCGATGGCTCCATTATCTGCTCTGTTCGTCCCACACGATCCTTCAGTTAGTTCCAACTTCTCGAGATCACTAAAAATTGCAACTTAATAAATAATGATAACTATGGAAACTAGGGATGGCAAACATTGTCTGAGGAGACCGCGCCGCGAGACAAAGTTGCGCCGGTCCGAAAAGTTCGGAATGAAATTGTCTGAGACAACACAATGGACAATTTTAGCCATCCCTTTTAGCCATCCCTCCATACCACTGATTATTGAGCACACTCATCCTTTGCACGGCTTCCTCCCGAATTTCGCGCGTTACAATGAAACTCCGGTCACTGTAAACATTGAAATTTAGTGTCACTTCGCATTCATTTAGTTTCACCTCGCAGAATAATGCAACAAAAAAACTAAAATTTAAAAAGCATTTTATTTTGATTAATTAAATAGTGTTATAATTAACGAGCACCTCTTGTGCAGTTCCTCCTCGAGTCCGTTCCAGGTAACAACTTCCCGTGGAGGCTTAGAACCTAAACAAAAATAAAAATATTGTAATTGTAAAAAAAAGTATTAGCATATTTGTAACAGAAAAGCAAAACAAGTTTCAGACAAACTTTGTTTTTTTCCCGATCAATTCACCTGCAGCCTCTTGCGTAAACATAGACTAGATCGATTTACGGACATTATTCATCTTTGTCAAAATAGTTTTGGGCATTGTTACTCCACTATTGCCCATTTCATCATATTATCAAATTTTGGTCCCATATGGATGACGAAAACATGAAAAAGCAATACACGCAAAATAACAATCAAATACAGGCCCATTTCAATTCGTACTGTCAGGACAGAATTTTAAACTATGATAAACACTAAATAAATGAATGCAATACCGAGTCGATTCTCCGCTTGCTCGGCACCACGTAATTTGGCGTCGCGAGCGGCTTGCGATTCATTCTGAAGAGAAGGACGATTGTTGTTTAACGTGAAATTTATTTGCTCAATATCAGCTTTACACTTTCTACCTAGAAAATTCACGTCGAAGTGGTTTTGCATTCATCAAAAAGTGCACGTAATTGGAAAAAATACCTTGAGAAGATTCTGCGTTTTGATGTACTTGCGACGAAGGTCCTCCACGTCGAGCGACGGAGGAGGAGGCCGAGGCGGATCGGGGAGAGCCTGAATGATCGATGGAGGTGATGGAGTGGGGGCAGTATCCGAACAATGGCGCCGGAAAATCTTTTGGACATCCGCAAAGGGGCCCAGCCCAGCCCAGCCTTTTCTCACAGAGTATTCCCTCCCTATTATTATCATTCCCTATCTCATTCGCATTCCGTGCTGCCCAACATGGGGCATGACATGACAACTCCTGCGCGATTACGGAAACCAACAAGAGTGCGAAATACGGGTCGCCGTCTATTCTTTTTTCCACACTCTCTCAACGGTCAGAGAGACGAGCGTGTGCGCGAAATGAGACGGTGACCCGCATGTCGAACTCTAGAACCAACCTTCTCTTCATTCTTCGCAATCTTCTCGATCGGTTGCTCAATAGTCGACATATCACCGGCGATCGCATTTCTCTTCTGAAATTAAACTATTTATTAACAATAAAAAGTTCGGAACTTCTCTGTTTTTGGCCCGGGCTACGATCGCTCTGAATGTGACGGGGGTAGGAATGCGAATGATAGGGAGGGAATATTCTGCGAGAAAGGGCCGGGCCAAAAATCAGAGAAGTTCCAAAAGTTCCCCATAAATATCACTTGCTGGATTACAAAACGTTTAAAACAAAGCGAAAAAATCCCCAAAATCATTACATAAGAGGCAAGTAATGGCCTGACTCTCTTACTTTCCTATGATCTCTCGCTTCTCTAACCGAAGAGAGACCAGGGCGAAATGAGAGAGTCAGACGATAGTTCATTTTGGCACACACCGTGGGGGAACGTCGACTGGACATAGTAGCCTCTTTCGCCCTTCGATTACCCGATAGATCAGTTGCTGAAATCCTTCTCACTCTTGTTTTTTATTCATCTCTAATCAAACTCAAGCAAGAAATACAATCAGGACCACTGAACCCGTCGAGTATTGGAATAATTCAATATATATTCAAAAGAAAGAAATCTTTTATTCAATTAGTTACAAGTAGTTACTTCATTATCCCTGAGTACGAAGATCCCAATCCCCTCCCTAAAGATGTTTCCTCCTGCAGGCCCATCGCCTGATGTCAGGATAAAACTGTAAACCTGTAGTTACTTCATTCTGCACACCATCTCACCGCTCAGAGTGTTGAGAGAGTGTGTGAAACAAATGAAACACAGTGAAACACAATTCGGAACTTCTCTGTTTTTTTTGGCCCGAGCTACAACAGCTATGAATGTGAATGGGGTAGGGAATGAGAATGATAGGGATGGAATACTCTGCGAGAAATAGCTGGGCCAAAAAAACAGAGTAATGCCCACAATTCGTCGATAATTACTAAGAGAACAGATACGTGACAGAAGAACAATTAAGAGATGATTACGCTATTTGGAACTCTAATTAGATTAGCTCAACTAATTAGGGCATTAGGTTGACTAATTAGATCAGTAATTAATAATCATCCACGAAGGAAAGAGGCTTGCGCGCTCTGCCACTGCGTCTCGGTTGCTCCTGGCTCTGGAAAGGAAACGATTTAAAAAAAACTTCCCTTAGTCTATCCCACCCCTCCACAGTCTAATCATCAAAAATGAGTGTTCCCCTTCTTCTTCGAATCCTTTTGTAAAAAAGGGCCGATTTTCTTCACTTTTATAAGGAATCCGTCATATTTTTATATTTATTAATCCCTCCACCGAAGCATATCGAAGATTCTACTTTACCCTCCCTCTACTCATCCTGGTGGATTAACACAATGAAATTGATATTAAAGAATTAAAAAAAAAGAACCGGTCCATTCAGTTGACTAGAGATACTCTCAGTCTGTTTTGCTCTTTCTTAATCTCAAATCTCAATATCTCACTCTCGTCTCTATGAGAGAAAATCCGATAGTAATCCTATTCTACGCAGGAACAGACCGACGATTTGACTGGAGAAAGCAAAGATGATAATGAAGATTAATGCCTATAAAAACCCCCCTCTCCCCTCTTCTCGTCGTCTCTCGAGCGGTCTCTCGAAGTCGTCACTCGTCGACTCCGCTCTCTCTCACCGACCCTCTCACTTGCATCTCTTTGCTCCCTCAGTGGAAGCGATAAAGTGTTGAGAGTCAAGTCTCAGTGTACTGTACATTGCAAATAACAACTGGCGTTCAGAACTCGCGCCTTTTTGCTAAGTACGGTATATTGAAACCCCTTGTCTAGCTATCGAAATGCCTGACGAGGATACTAAGGAGGTGAAAGCCGAGATCTATCTGGCCACCATGGTCCACCCAACCCTGCTCAAGGAAAGGGAGGCCACCATGATAAGTGGAAAAACAAGAACCCCAAGCCATCGGGACCTCATCCCTTTGCCGGAAAAGGTGGAAAATCTCGAAACCTCGGAAACGGTAAAGGGCATCACTCGGGTTCTCAAAATCAAGGTCCAAGATGTTTCAACTGTAACAAAAATAGCCACATGGCCAATGTGTGCAGAGCCCCACGTAATGCCCACGCATTAGGCTTCTCTGAAACATCAGACGATGACATGGGTATCTTCCAGGTAACCTTAGGATCGGTGGAAAGGAACTCATCCATCCCCCCGATCCTGGTTGCGGTTGAGAAATACGGGAAACTCATCCAGTATGAACTCGACACTGGAGCAGCTCTTTTCCATCATTGACAAAACCACTTGGGAGTATCTCGGTAAACCCGAGCTGCGCCGAGTCGCATACTCAGCGTCAGCCTATAATGGAACCAAGATCGCTTTCAAGGGAGTTTGTCCAGTCCCCGTGTGCCTGGATAGATCGGAGACCCTGTTCGACCTCCATGTCCTTGAGGATTCCACGCGAAAGTACCCCCTCATGGGGAGGGATCTAATCGATGCGCTGAGGATGGACATGGGACCCTTCTACAATGGTACACCTCGGGTGAACGAATTGAGTCAGCAGAAGTCAGTATTAGGCCAACTCGACGGAGTACTCAAGGCTAATGCTGAACTGTTTCGCCCGGAACTAGGCAAGTTCACACGGCGACAGGCTGAACTGAAATTCAAGGAGGATAAACCCAGCCCGGTTTTCCGGAGAGCCAGGCCGGTACCCCACGCACTACGACCCAAGGTGGAGGCAACCATCGAGAAGATGGTCGAACAGAAGGTGGTGACCCCCGTAGAACACTCAGAATGGGCGTCACCCCTGGTAATCGTGCCGAAACCGGGCGGAAAACTTCGGATATGCGCGGATTTCAAACAAACATTGAATCCTCTCTTGGATATCAACATCTACCCGCTACCGAAGCCCGATTTCATCTCCTGAATGGAGGTGAAAAATACTCCAAGGTGGATCTGAAGGATGCCTACCTTCAGATGGAGTTGTGTGACGAGGCTAAGCAATATCTAGTAATCAACACCCACAGAGGATTACTAAGATATGAGAGGCTTCCGTTCGGACTAGCCTCCGCCCCGGCCATCTTCCAAAAGTCCATGGAAGAACTGTTGGCTGGCATCGAAGGTGTGGTGATCTACCTCGATGACGTCACCATAACCACTCCTAACGACGCTGAACATCTCGTTCGGCTCGCCAAGGTGTTGGAAAGATTTCGCTCCGCAGGCTTGCGCCTGAAACGCGAAAAATGCGAATTCCTGAAAGAACAGATCGAGTTCTTGGGACACTTAGTGAGTAAGGAGGGTACTCGACCTAACCCTGAATAAGTAAAAGCAATCATCGAGATGCCACCTCCAGGGGACCTCAAACATGTCGAGTCTTTCCTAGGAATGATACAATATTACGGGAAGTTCATTCCTAATCTATCAGCAACGGCCGCTCCCCTTAATGCACTCCGCAGAAAAGGAGTGACTTTCGAGTGGTCTAAATCTCAGCAAATCGCTTTTGAGACCCTCAAAAGACGGCTGGTACAGGCTGATAGATTGACGCACTATGATCCACAATTACCGATCGTCCTCGCAACAGATGCGTCAGATTATGGTCTAGGAGCCGTAATCTACCCAGATGGCAACGAACGGGCCATTGGGTTTGCGTCCCGATCTCTGACGAAAGAGGAAAAGAATTATGCCCAAATCGAGAAAGAAGGTCTCGGGATAATTTCTGGAGTGGAAAAATAAACCAGTTTCTATATGGTCGGAAATTTCTCCTACTCACCGATCACCAACCTTTGGTCAGGAGATTCGGTCCAAATCACGAAGTTCCTATAGTTGCTCAGCGTCGGTTAACACGCTGGGAACTCCGTCTCATGGAACATTCGTTCGACATAGAGTACCGTAATACTCTCGAATTCGGTCTGTCGCGACTGCCGCTGTCGAATCAGTCTCAGACTGTTGCTAGGATCGAAGACGCCCGATCTGTGCAAATTCTGAATCAGGAAGAATTATCACAGATATTCATCACCACTGAAGAATGGGTCAGAGCGACCAAGGGCGACCCCATTCTGCAGAAAGTGGAGGCTAACTTGAAACGGAAATGGCCTTCCGGTCCTCAGGACAAAGAGCTGGTACCGTATCAAGAACGCCTAGATGAATTATCCATTGTAGACGGATGTCTACAATGGGAACATCGGCTAGTCGTCCCTAGAACGTTGCAGCCGCGCGTTCTAAAAATGCTCCATGAAAACCACTTCGGACAGGATCGCATGAAAGCACTCGCTAGATCCCGATGTTGGTTTCCGACCATGGACAAAATGATCGAACTCTTGGCCAAGTCCTGCGAAACTTGTGCAGTCATGGGAAAAAAGCCGACGAAAGTCCCTCTGCACAGCTGGGAAATACCGCAAAAGCCGTGGCAACGCCTACATATCGATTTTTGTGGGCCGTTTCATGGTTTCATGTGGCTGATAGTTGTCGATGCGAAGTCTAAATGGCCTGAAATGTTAAAAATGAGAACTACAACATCTCTCGCTACGATCAACAAACTAATGGACATCTTCGCTATTCACGGTTTTCCCGAACAGATCGTGAGCGACAACGGCCCTCAGTTGGCTTCAAAAGAGTTCGAAGAGTTCTGTAGGAAGTACGGTATTCAGAGGACACTTACACCACCATATCACCCCAACTCGAACGGCCAAGCGGAACGATATGTGCAAACGTTGAAAACTGCTGTGGAAAAATGCACATACGCTACAAAGGGTGATTTGGATTCGGTGGTAAGGAAGGTCTTGTTCGAGTATAGATTAACCCCACATCCCGCGACTAAGATTAGTCCGGCCCAAGCTCTCATGGGCAGGGAGTTACGATCTAGACTCGATATACAGATACCGGACACAGTCCCGATTCCCGAACCTACAGAACCCAACACCTACTATGAAAACGCTAAGAGAAATCACGACAAAATCTCAGCCACTCGAGCGTTTGTAGTAGGTGAGGAGGTCTACGTGTACGACACTGCTGGTGGTCCGCAGTGCTGGAACCCAGGAATGGTAGTACAGAAACTCAGCGAATGCATCTACATGGTAAATCTCGGAAACCATGAGAAAAAAGTGCATGCGAACCACATGAAAAGGAAAGAAACCGGATCAGCTTACGAGAGGTTGCGTCTTGACTACGGTAGAGACCTGAACACGGAGGTCAGAATTCCGCAGGCTACCGTAGTAGAGAAAGGAAAGGTGCAAATCGAGGCGCCAAGTACGAGAAACCTACAAAATCCATCCCTCAGCAAGTCGCGTCAACTTGATTCTTCGAATCGAGAACCGCTTGCATCAGTTCCCACGTCTCAGAATGTGGAGGAAATTGGATTAAGACGCTCCACAAGAAAGAGACAATTAACAGAGAGATTCTCTGAGTACGTGACTGAGACAAAAAGGCGTCATTAACATGTTAGCGCGAGTCCCTCGTTGCCTAATCTCTCAAATTACATAAGCCAACGATACTCAAAGCGCATTTACATGTCTGCCCCAATGGGTATATAAGGAGGTCAGGTTGAGGAGCAGACGCATTCTCAATCCATTCCCAGTCTCAAATGGGTAAAGGAAAGAGGAAGATCGTGTCTACGTCCGCTTCCGGAGCCCCTCCTGTGGTTACGCCGGAACTGGTAAGCATGGTAGTCTCAATTACCATACCCTCTGACCGGACTAACCAATACCCTCCAGATCTCTCAATTGGTGGCGTCGCTGGTGAACCCCAACCCGTCATCCTCCGTGCCGATCACCACTACCACCACTCCCCCTCCTACCCTGACTCTTCCGGTGACTCCGCAGCCTCCTTTCCCACCTGCATCTCAAGGTGGTGAAGGCACCGCTGACGGATCCCGAGGATCAGCGGTAATCGAGGCTCGTCTCCAGACGGTGGCCAGATCGCACAAGCACCAGCACACCGAAAGCCTGGCGCATCGGCTGAACAGAATCGAGGCGAACATCGCTCGATCTCTGACCGAGACAGCCAGACTCGATCAGGATCGAGTCAATCTCCTGGCCCAAGTGACCGAGTTGAGAACTGAGGTCCGGGGGCTCCAGTACCCTCCGAAACCTTCCATCCTGTGCTCTCCACCGCGTCGTCCACTCGGTGCGAGAGTCCACTCGGATGGAACTACCGTACCCAACACTCCTGCAAAGGGACTGGGAACGGAGGTGAGTATCTCGGGGAGGAGTTGACTAGAGATACTCTCAGTCTGTTTTGCTCTTTCTTAATCTCAAATCTCAATATCTCACTCTCGTCTCAATGAGAGAAAATCCGATAGTAATCCTATTCTACGCAGGAACAGACCGACGATTTGACTGGAGAAAGCAAAGATGATAATGAAGATTAATGCCTATAAAAACCCCCCTCTCCCCTCTTCTCGTCGTCTCTCGAGCGGTCTCTCGAAGTCGTCACTCGTCGACTCCGCTCTCTCTCACCGACCCTCTTACTTGCATCTCTTTGCTCCCTTAGTGGAAGCGATAAAGTGTTGAGAGTCAAGTCTCAGTGTACTGTACATTGCAAATAACAACTCATTCCTCCTTCGAACCCTTTTGTAAAAAAGGTCCCGATTTCCGTTCAATTTTAACACGAAATCCATACTATTTATTCATATTTATTTATGATTCTTTTTAGTTATATCTAAAAACGAACCGGTCCACTCCTCCTTCTCCCTCCTCCACTTGAAGTGCTCGGCTCATCGTCATCGTCGAGGGTGATGACCTCGTTGGTTCGACTAGAACGCTGCATCTGTATATTTCCATTGCCATTAGGGGACCAAAAATAGGCACTTCTATGTTTTTTTGGCCCATCCTTTTCTGACAGAATATTCTCCCCTTCCATTCTTAAAATATAGGGTGGTCAGGCAGTGAAAATCACAATTGACAGCAGGGGTATTGTGAACCCCCGAAAGTGGTACGTAGTGGTCCGATAACTGACTCGGTTAAAAATAGTGGTCTGATTGCCGGTCCGTAGGTATGAAAATGCGTGATCAGAAATGATGTCCGGCTTTTAATGATGACTTTTACGCTGCTTTGGACTGGTAGATTGTGCTTGTTGACTATTACCGGTCAGGTTTAACGTACATAGAAGGAGGGATCGTTAGACTTTGAAATGGAATTAGAAACAAGGTCCTTGCTAGTCAAATCAAGAGTGGTTCATTTACCTAGTAATAAACATTTGTTGGCATTTATCTAGTGTTCACAGTCTGATCATTTTACTTACAACGGTGCCCCTCAGCACATTGCCCCTCGGGGAGGACCACGGCGGCTGCTGCCACTGCTGCATCTGCTGCATCTGCCGCGCCTGCAGCTGCAGTATCTGCTGCAGCTGTCTTGCCAGCGGGTCTCCACACTGTGCGAGCAGCTGCGTCAACCCTCCAGTACTGGAACGATATCATTAGCAGCGGTCAAGTACCTCTCCAGAAAGGACCTATATGAATACCGCATTTTTTAGGTCAATTTAAACAAAAATTAGAGAAAAGCATACGACCGATTGACAAAATCGTGAATTAACCCCAAACCTAACCAAAGCAATATAATAGTCTCCATAATTTGTAATAGCATACCACATTTTCGGTTTCATAATTTGAGTATTTGAAGTACAAAATGTATGGATGTGCATCTTACATTAGCTCGGTGGTCTTGGTCTTCTCCTCCAATTTCTTCTTAAGGTCGACATTCGCTTGGAAAAGTCCCCTGAATACAATAAATTATCCACCAAAAAATATTCTTCGAAATTGTCCAAAAAATAGTGTAATAAATGCAACCAAGTATCACGTAACTTTTTAATGTGAAAATTATGTTAAATAACAAAAACAAAAAAAAAAACAAAAACAAAAACAAGGGAAAATAACAAACATGACGTCTCTCGTGGTTCTACGGTCGTCCGCTCTCTTCTCCTTCTCCAATCCCTCCTTCAGCTTGGTGAACTGATGCTGTAGATCTTTGAGTTCGGAAGCTATGTCACTGGAAAAAAAATTATTGCCAATTTAAGCGGCAATACCGTGCACCGCTCCAAATACAATGTGTGTGATTTTTTTAAAATCCGACAAAATATGGATTCTAACAGTACCCTTACGAAAAATACTCACTCAGACTTTTGGGTTTTCATTTCCTTGAACTTTCCCTCGATAAAGGCATTCGCTCGCAGCGCCCGTCTGAAACACGCAGACAAATAACAAGTTCCACCACAAGGTCAATGTCACAATAATCTTAACAATAAAATGAAACTAACTCCAACTTTGTCTCCCTTATCTCTCCATCTCTTCTCATCTTGTGAATTACAACTTCAAGCTCTTCAATCTTCTGCATAATAATAATCATCATAACAATAAATGTAATAATTTTCATTGAAATCACGGTGATGCAATCAAAGCAATTGCTCGAAATAAGAGCTGCCGTCGCTTCATTTTTGCACTCTCTCTCTCTTGCCCGCTCGATTGGCGAGTGTGTGCAATTAAGAGACGGCGGTATCATTTTTCGAGCTCTAAATATTAGTATGAAGATGACCTCATCTTTCCGTTTGATCTCATCCAGTGCTTCGGTAAGGGCCGCATTTGTCTCCGTCAGTTCGCTAAAAGTAGCAATTTAAACAATATGATTATAATATTTTATTTATCGTATATGTAATTATTATTTTCAGTGCTGTCTAACATTAAGAGACATTCCATTCCACCAGGGTTCCATTAATTATTCTTTCGGCCCTATAAATACGCCCGAAAGGAGATTTGGAAGTGGCTGGATCGCGCGGTAAAGTAGGTCCGAAGAAGAGATTGGGCCCTCCGGACTGAATTGACCCCATAATCACAGGCCTAACAGTGATCTCCCGCGGGACGCAAGTGCCTTTATTAGTGCAAATGCTTTGATTTACTTGATTTTTATATGTAATTATCACGAGCCAAAAAAGGATTGATCCTCTGTTCAACTAATGCGATATTACAATGGCGAGCTGGCGCGAAATGTAGGTGTCAATTAGGGATGGGGCAGTCGAAATTCGAAATTTTTCTTAGCAGAAATAACTAAAAACGGACCGATTTCTACGCTCAGCAATCGTCCTTTCCAAAGTTCCCTCCCGTATTTGCTCCGTGAGCAATGCAGTCAGTTCACTGAAACACTGAAAATACACACGAATAATTCTGGGGGGAAACATACCATTCTTTATCGAGACAAACCTCTCCCTGCTTCTTCGTCCTTTCCAATTCTTCATTCAGATTGTTATTCGTATGAGACAACTCTCTAGAATGTTTCATTTAAAACAAATAAAGTGTGGACACCCTACTCTTTCAGCCTTCTCAATTCTGCGTTTTCAGTCTTCAGTCGATTGATTTCTCGAGTCGACTCACTGAAAAATCGAAATATAAGAAATACTAATTATAGAAAATAATTTTAACCACCCTTATCTACATGACATAAACTGCGCATTTTTGAGCCATGTTCTCGTCTCCTCATTCCGCATTATCTCTCGTCGGTCAGGGAGACGAAAGAGCGTGGCGAAATGAGAGAGACAGAATATTCATCGTATCTTTTTACCTTATCTCCACATTTTTGTCCGCTTCCTTCGTTGGACCATCAACACCTCCGTTTATCGAACCTGGAAAGAAAGAGCCGTTTTTTTCGGTAATACTAGATCAACAAAATTAGCAATTAATTAGTAAGTGATTAGTAATTAGAAAATTACCGATATTCGGATCCGGCTGTTGCTCCGTATTCACGGAGGAGGACGAGTGAGACTGTTGGACAGCAATGGGCGACGAATGAGGGATGGACTGAAACATAAATTTGCGAGGTAGGCCCGGCTTTAAAACTTAGACAACGATATTTTTTCAGTTTGAGCCATTTGTCCATAGCTATCTGAGGTCACTATAAACATCTCCGGTTTCCGGATGATAATGGAAAATTTCCATTGGAAATGTGCTCGAAAGTAGTGAGCGAGAGATGACCGAACAAGTCGCCAAACAATGCCACGATCATGCTCAACGATCACGTCATTGCCTTGCCCTAGGACTAGAGTGTCGAAATCCGGGTCGCCGTCTCTTCATTTCACACACTCTCTCGTCACTCTGACCGGCGAGAGAGCACGTGAAATGAGGAGACGGCGACCCGTATTTCGAACTTTACCTAGGACGCGCGCTTTCTACACGGGCGCGGGCAACGCTAGTCGGCTACCCGTACTTACATTAGGGTTGGCTAAACGATACTCTAAATGTGGCAGGCTTAGCTCCCCCCTCCCCTTGCTCTTCCCTAGTTGCGA
Organism: Pristionchus pacificus; assembly: GCA_000180635.4. Taxonomy (NCBI): domain Eukaryota; kingdom Metazoa; phylum Nematoda; class Chromadorea; order Rhabditida; family Neodiplogasteridae; genus Pristionchus; species Pristionchus pacificus. The sequence goes on from CM026579.1 coordinate 19,573,249, forward strand.
GCGAGAGAGCATGCGGAATAAGGAGAGCGCTTCCGATGTCTCTTCATTCCGCATGCTCTCGCTCGCAACTATGGAAGAGCTAGGGGAGGGGGGAGCTAAACCTGACACGTTTTGAGTATCGTTTAGCCAACCCTATACTTATACTCTAAAGACGCACTCAAGTATGGAAATTAAATTAAAACATGGCTTATGAGACGAAAAGATTAGAAAAACTGCTAGGAAGAGACTAGATAATGAAAACTTCCTAAAGAAATGCGGTTGGATGTTTCTTACCTGATTCTGCTGCCAGATCGCATCGGCTGAGAAGGAGGAGGCGGCCGGCTGCTGGCCAGTAGTAGCGGACGGCGAATGAGGGGTGGACTGGAATCAGTGTGATGAGCACCATCGCGCGGGCAATTGGACAAAATCGGGGGTTCGACAAAAAAAACCTATTGAAAATCGCGGGTTTTGCTTCCGAAATCGGGGGGTTATAGGCCACAAACCCGGGGTCCTAAATCGGGGCTATAGTCCGATATCCTACCCCGTGTTTTCAACACTGACTGGAATTGATGCGTCGGGGAGGGGGGGGGGGGCGTAGGGGCGCACGGGGAGGGCCTCTCTCCTTTATTTATTGTAAGGAGTATGATGTTTGGAAAATTGATTTCGACACTCTACTCCTTACCATTAGTGATGAGCGTGACACTCCAACGTCAGGTTTTCCGAGGGTACGAAAATGAAAAAAATGAAAAAAACGAGATTTTTCGGGGGTACGGGGAGTCTAACCGGGGGTCCGAGCGCGGGGGTACCCCCCCCCCCCCACTTCGCTCATCGCTGCTTATCGCTGCTTACCATGCTTTCGTTCCTTGCTCTCTTCTCGACCGGCTTTTCACTGGCCGAATCATCATCTCTTGCGATCTCATCGCTCGTCTGAAATTAAAACAAATTATTAATAAAAAAAACAATGTTCCCAAAATAAATTGTCGTTAGCTTCTCTCTTCTCGTTTCTCTGCTAGTTTGAGCACCTGGTGAGCGCTCGAAAGTTAAATAGAGACGCCCTGTCGTCTTTTAGAAAAGGAGACACCAATTCGGCATCCGCATTTTCAGACCACGTCTCTCCGCGCCCACCAGTGACTTTAGCACAAATCCGGAGTGTGCAAAAAAACTCTCATTTCACAATCTTCTCTCTCCGGTTGGAGAAACCGAGAGATCCTTGCGATCGTGAAAAACAGATTCACACCCCGGTACAAACAGTGGACTACCGGGCACTAAAGTGCTCAAATATTGATTTGCTGACATTGGTGGGCTATTACCCACTAGATGGCAGGGGCTCCGCAAAGAATAACAATTTCTGTTACGGGACCCCCGCACTTCTGCCAGCGGGTGCAACACAGCCCAGCAGTGTTCACCGACCTCTCTGGCTTGTCCTCTCTGATTGTCGTTGCTCTGGTCGTTGCCTCCTCCTCCGGTGAGGAGGTCCGGCGGGATTCGCACAGACATCATCGGACTCTTTCTCCTCCCCACGCTCATGATGCGCGGCATCTCTCTCGGCGATATGCGAAACTGCAAAAAAAAAAAACGGAATCCAGTGAACAAAAATACGAGCAACGTCATGCACCTTCTGATGAAAGAAATACACGCAGGATCGGCGAACCTTTCAATTTTCAACAATAAAAAAATCATTGTATTAGCAATGCCTTTATTCAACGACTCAGCCGGCAACACAGTGAATTACAAAGGAGAAAAGGAAAAGTGTATCCAGGTCAAGCGATTTTACAGTCATAAAACAACGCTAGGTGGGTCGCACTGGTAAGGCCAGCTGAATGAACAAGAACAACAACAACAACAACAACAATTCGATTCTAGCACAGCTACATATGAGAGTACTTCGTCAATCCTCGTTATCCTCTTCAACCTCGTCAAAGTAGGGCTCGATAACCTTAAGCGGACTATCGCATCGTATCATCTTGCCCATCCAATAGTTCACGGCGGGATACGAGACGGCAGCGCCCCGATCGCATACCTGTAACGAATATCACCATCATACTCAGTGATGGGCACCATCCTTGGAAAATTGGACAAAATCGGGGGTTCGACAAGAAACCTGTTGAAAATCGCTGGTTTTGCTACCGATATCGCGGGTTAGCGGCTTACAAGGGGAGGTCAAAATCGGGGGTATGGTCCGAAATCCGACCTCGTGCTCATCCATGACCATACTGTACCGACTTTTTAGCGACAGACGCTACCGAGTACATTGTGCTTACAGACTACTAGGAACCGCATAATAAGATCAGAAGTTGGAAAAATGGCAACCCTAATTTTTACCATTCTGGTATTCTAAAGTAGTTCCCCGACTACAAATTTAATCAATATCACTGCATTTCACTATGATTCCATTCCATTATCTCAACAATCCATAATTATCCATAAACCGTACAGCAATGTGAGCGTTGTCATCCAACGCCGTATTTGCATATTCGGTTTTCCCCTCTACTCCTGATCTTTCCAATTACCATGTCTGGTTATCGTCTGGTAATATTACAGTAATTTCATTAACATATGAACTCTCTCCCAATCCACCATTTGCATAATTACTAATCGTCCCCTATAAAAGGGTTTCTTTCCCTCCAATCATCCGAGCTTTGGATGAAAACAACAACATCAAAATAAAAGGGAGCTCACTTTGTTATAGTGGGTGTTATTGAAGAAGTGCTCGACGACATAACCCGCTTCTACAGTCGAATCGCATAAGACGCACTTGAGCGGCTGAAACGGTATGCACATTCAGAGCTGCCTGGGACAAAGATAAAGTTCGGGAAAAATTACGGAACTTCTTTCACTGGCCCAGTCTCGCAGAGTATTCCCTCCCTAGCATTGTTATTCCAGACCACTTTCAGAGCCTGGGACAACAAACAGAGAAGTTGCAAACTTGCCTCATCATCGCGCACCCATTGCTTGAAATTGGCATCCCATCTCGCATCCATAGGATACGGAGTGAACCGAATGCTGGGATTGAGTTCATCGAATGCGTCCTTCATCGAAATTGCTGCAAATTGTATTTTTATATTTTTAAAAAGTATTTTTACAAAATTAAATTGCGAAATTCGCATTAACAATAGTGTAAATACATTAAAAACAACTGACTATCGGGCGTGCCGGGCCGGCACAGCTGGAAGATGTTGGTCGGATCTGGAATAATCTTATAATCAATTGTTTCAATCAGAATATTCTGGTTAGTGCTTCGTCCTACGTGGAATAGAATGAGTTTGAAGCTAGTTAGACTCCCGTCAGTCAGGAGTCGAATGCACAGGTGATGAAACTCAAAATGTGGTGTGCTTTCTCGAATTTGTGTGATTTGTGGGCGTGAGGATAAGTTTCGGGTAATCTACCCTTATTTCGCGGCAGAAGCGTGCAACATGCTGCTCACCGGCTTTCTCATGCAGCTCGAAGCGGGGGTCGGCTCGAAACAGCAGCAGCTGCGCGTTGTACTTGGCCTCGGCAGCAGCGCGTCTCTGCAATAATTTAGGAATTAATTTGGTTTATTTTTATAAATTTATAAATTTTAAGATGATTTCGTTGTTTTTTGGTGATTTCTGTCAAAAACATCGAAAATCAACTTGAATTTGCGTTATTCACTCACTTTCTCGTATTCGTCGGCCAACTTCTGCTCAAATTCCAGACGTTCTAGCGCGGAACAGCGAGACACCGTGGGAGGTACTGGCTGCTGCAAAGAGCATGCTCAGATAACCCCCTGTTTCGAATCCCGACCAGTGCATCCATCTTTTGCCACCCTACACACAAAAATGCTCAGCATGCAATGCAAAAACTCAACAATTTATATAAGGTTCTCAGTTAACAGTAATTACGAAAACGATGAGATGGAGGAACGAGTGAGTTCATTCTTTCAGACATTTGCAACTTGAAAACAATCATAATCTTTAGATTTAACTCGACTGCACAAAAAATGTTGGCAAATCGGGTCGAACCTCAACTCGGTTAGCACATTGTCGCCTTACTGAATGAGAGAATCAATGAGAGAAGGCTCAGAATGAACTGCTGTCACTTCAAATCTTCAACAAACCTCCTCCTCCACCTCTTCCTCCACTTCCTCCTCCCCTTCACTCCTCTCTGGCGATTCATTCATCTCACTCGACTCATCAGAGTCCGATTCTTCTTCATTCTCATCTCCGTTCTCACTTTCGCACTAAAATCAATATGATTAATAAAATTTAGGCATACAAACAGTCACAACCTCTGTAAATCCGTGCCAAGCCCCGTTCAAATTTCACAAACATCTGTCTTTGCATGAAACCTCCCTTTTCTCAAGTCGAGTGAAGGGGAAAATAGGGGGCGGGGCTTGGCTCGGAACTGGAAAAGATGAGAAAAGCACGTGGAAAAGATGAGAAAGGCAACCGTGGAATAACAGCGCTCGTTGTCGTTCTCATCCATCCTTCACAGAATTCGAAGAGGAATTCAGGTACTGAAATGGCTTTTAAAAGTGTAAATTTGAGGGGGGGGGGATCAGAAATAACCATGAACAACAGGATCTCGGAACCTGATTATTAACGAAACAAATATACATTTAACAATAATCTCTTTATTCAACTTCTTCAATAAATCTACAACTTATGTCAACAACAAAACACGATTACATGACAGAAACGAGTGATAAAAAGGAATGTATAACAAAGTAGAGCAACGCGGAACAATAACAACAAAGCAAAAACGATCAATAATTAGAGCAATTTGGGAAATCGCACCCTTACACCATGCACTCCCTCACACCACCACCTATTCTTCGGCTTCTGCAGCATCTGCAGCGCCTGCAGTCTTGGCCTGCTGCAGCTCGCGCAGCCACAGCTGCACGGCAGGAAGGGAGACGGCGCCACCGCATCTACGGACCTGCAATGCAACACAGGTCGTTAAGTAGGATCCGACAACTGTCACTCTTATTCTTTAATCAGCAACATAATGACATTGGTAGCGAATATTTGTATGTTCACACCAGACAAACGAATAATTTGCGTGATAATTAGCCTAGATGAGCAAGTATACACACAACTATAGGGAGGACCTTCTCCTTTATTTTGGGGTAATGATTATTTGGGTGAATGAGCGATTAACCTTCTGAATATGTTCCGGGGCGAGGAAGTGTGCGAGGACGTTGGCCTTCAGAATGCTTCCTCCGCACGGTGCGCAGTGCAGCGAACGGTTGGTCTGAAATAGCAGATATGAACCTGCAAGAATGTAGCATTTTCGACCACCGACAAAATCAAGCAGATGTATTCCACACATGCAGATTTTCTCGTTTAACAAAATATCGAAACTGTAAACAAAAATTAAATGAAAAAAGTCAAAATCAACTGACACTCTCGCCGATCGCCGGGTTTCTCAGGCAGTAGAAGATGAAGTTGCCGTACTCCTCGCCCTCGTAGAAGGCCGGTCGAATCCGAGCGATCGCCTTGTCCAGCGGGATCGCTGCATTTGTTATTGTTATTATTGTTATTCCAATCACAACAACAAAACATGTTTATTCGAATCAAATTGCATGGTGCACAAGCAACAATGCTCACATTTCGGGACTCTCGGGAGGCACGGCTGCAGGATGTTGATTGGATCTGCAACGACTTCGTCTAATTATGTTTTTAAAATATATATTTTTAATTCTCACCACAGGTCGCACGAATCCAGGGCGGGAGAACATCTCTGGGGTGCTGAAATTTAATTTTTTTTTTTAATATTTGTTTACCGTAATCTCCACCATTTGAGTTGTAAGCCGTATTGACAAGTCGGTTGGTGGTTTAGACTTTATCAATCTAGTACACCGTGAGGGGATATGGGGTTGGGGGAAGTGGGGGTTGTGGGTGGGGTTAGGGGTGAGGGAAGGGTTTCTTCTGAACCCTTTTATAGGGGAGATCTTCATTATCCTTGTCTCCATCTAGTCTGATGAATCTAGAAGAAGAGGATTAGTGAGTGAGAGGGAAGAGAGTCAGGGGGATTATCTCGGAAGAGGGAATGAATAGGGAAATGTATCCTTCTATTCAACTCCTCCCCGGATATCATTTCGGCCTACCCGTATCGGCAGTGTGGGTCGAAACAGGGGACTCGGGTTGCGTTGGAACCGTCACTGAATCGAGTCTGTCCTGCAGACCTGCCATCGTAGGGTAGAGGGAAGACTGTGGGAAGGGAAGGAGTGGAGTGTTTATATAGCCAGGAATGAGGGCAGAACAATGGCCTAATTGACAGGCTTTACATAGTTCATTCTAGGCCAATCTCGTAATTCCTGTTTTGTTCCTCTTTTTTCCTTCCATCCGCACGTATTCCTCGTATCTCGCCGTAGGTTGTCTCTTCCTTTGTGGTCTCTCATTTCTCTCCTCCCCATTCCGAGGATTAGAATCGAGAGGGAGCGGTTCTTTCCGTCTCGACCCTGCGCTCGTGGGAGGAAAGCGGCTGTCTACAGTACGCTGAGGTACGGTAGTCTTGGGTTTATTGGTCTGGGTTTTTTCTGTACGGAATTCCCACTTTAGCTTCTCCTGAGCTGTATAGGTTTCTCGTAGCTTAAGGTGGTTTGCATGCACCTTTCTCTCATGTCTTCCCATATTGACCAAATAAACACTATCGCTGATGGTCTGTGTGATGATTCCTGGTAACCAATAGATGGGTCCACCGGTGGTATCATACACAAAGACTTCCTCCCCAACCTGGAATACACGATTCTTGCTGATTTTATCGTGGTACTTTTTAGCGTTTTCCAGGTAGGGGGTACTTCCGGGTACGGTAGGTACCGTAGTCGGAATGTGGGTATCGAGTCGTGATCTTAGCTCTCGTCCCATCAACGCCAGTGCCGGACTGACTTTTGTTGCGGGGTGCGGAGTAGCTCGATACTCGAACAATATTCTGCGTACAATGCTATCGATATCGCCCTTAGCGGAGTGTGCGCATTTCTCCACTGCATTCTTCAATGTCTGCACGTATCTTTCGGCCTGACCATTGGAATTCGGGTGATATGGTGGGGTTAGCACATGCTGTATCCCATAGTATACGCAGAAATTCTTGAACTCTTGCGATGCTAACTGGGGGCCATTATCGCTAACGATTTGTTCCGGGATTCCATGGATAGCAAAGATATCTTTGAGCTTATTGGTTGTAACTGCTGTTGTGGTGGACCTCATCTTGACCATTTCAGGCCATTTTGTCTTGGCATCCACCACAATTATCCACATGAATCCGTGGAATGGACCACAGAAATCGATGTGCAACCTTTGCCATGGTTTCTCAGGTGTTTCCCAGCTATGTAGTGGGATTTTGGTAGGCTTCTTTCCCATTAGCGCGCATGTCTCACATGCCTTTGCCATGAGTTCAATGTTCCTGTCCATGTTGGGAAACCAGAAACGGGACCTCGCAAGTGCTTTCATGCGGTCTTGCCCGAAATGGTTCTCATGGAGCATCTTCAGGAGGCGCAACTGAAGGGACTGGGGGACTATCAGTCGATGCTCCCAATGGAGGCACCCATCGACTATCGATAGTTCTGATTGTCTATCTTGATAGGGTTTGAGTTGTCCTCTCTTCGGGTTCATATGAACCCGACCCTTGTTCAGTGCGGCTATCACTTCCTGTAGAACTGGGTCCTTCCATGTGGCCTGAACCCATTCATCCAGTGTGATTGCCAACTCTGTGATCCCTTCCTGATTCAGGGTTTTCACAGTACATTCCTCCCTGGTCCCGAGCTGGGAGGTCTTCGAACTGGTCAATGGGAGCCGTGATAGGCCATCCGCATTACCGAATTCGAGGGTGTTACGATATTCAATGTCAAACGAATACTCCATCAATCGTATCTCCCAACGGGTTAGACGGCGTTGGGCGATTATGGGTATCTCATGTTTGGGACCGAAGATCCTGACTAAAGGCTGGTGATCTGTCAGGAGTAGAAATTTCCGTCCATACAAGAACTGGTTAAACTTCTCAACTCCAAAGATTATACCGAGACCCTCCTTCTCAATCTGGGCATAATTCTTTTCCTCTTTAGTCAGCGATCGGGAGGCGAATCCGATGGCCCATTCGTTTCCATCCGGATACCGATGGTAGATTACGGCCCCTAGGCCGTAGTCTGACGCATCCGTTGCGAGGACTATAGGCATTTCTGGGTCATAGTGAGTCAGTCTATCAGCTTGCACTAGACGACTTTTCAATTTCTCGAAGGCATCTTGCTGGGCTTTTCCCCCACTCAAAATCCACACCTTTGCGGCGCAACTGATTTAGAGGGGCGGCTGTAGCCGACAAGTTGGGTACAAACTTGCCATAGTACTGAATCATTCCGAGGAACGACTCCACCTGTTTCAGATCGTTAGGCGGCGGCATCTCATTGATGGCCTTGATCTTTTCTGGGTTGGGTCGGATTCCTCTTCTGTTCACTAGGTGACCCAGGAATTCGATCTGGTTCTTCAGGAACTCGCACTTCTCGCGTTTAAGCCGCAAACCGGCCGCGAGGAACCTGCCTAGCACCTTTGCTAGGCGTGCCAGATGTTCAGCATCATTAGGTGCTGTTATGGTGACGTCATCGAGGTAGATCACCACTCCCTCGATGCCGGCCAACATTTCTTCCATGGCCTTTTGGAAGATCGCCGGGGCCGAGGCTAATCCGAACGGGAGCCTCTCATATCTTAGTAACCCTCTGTGGGTATTGATTACTAGATATCTCTTAGCCTCGTCACACAACTCCACCTGAAGGTAGGCATCCTTCAGATCTACTTTGGAGTACTTATCTCCTCTATTGAGGAGCTGGAACAGGTCATCTGGCTTGGGCAACGGGTAGATATTGATATCCAGCATAGGATTCAATGTCTGTTTGAAATCGGCGCAAATCCGGAGCTTTCCTCCTGGTTTGGGCACGATAACCAGTGGTGAGGCCCAGTCGGAATGATCCACTGGCGTCACCACTCCCTGCTCGACCATCTTCTCCAGGGTTGCCTCAACCGCAGGTCGAAGTGCATGAGGAACCGGTCTGGCTCTACGAAAAACCGGACGCGGGTTCTCTTGCTTGAACTTGAGCTCGGCCTGCTTCTTTTGGAATTTGCCGAGTTCCGGGCGAAACAGGTCGGCGTTTGCACGGAGAACGTCCTCCAGACGTTGCTCCACCGTTTTCGTCCGACTCAGTTCATCGACCTGGGCTGACCCATGGTAGTACGGTCCCATATCCATTCTCAATGCCTCAATCATATCTCTACCCATGAGGGGGAGCTTCTGGTGAGCGTCATTGAGAACATGGATGTCGAACAGGGTTTCCGTCCTATCTAGTCGCACCGGTACTCGACACTTGCCCTTGAAAGAGATGCGGGCTCCATTATATGCCGAAGCACAGTAGGATACCGTATGCAGTGCAGGTTTGCCCAGCATCTTCCAAGTCACTTCATCGATAATGGATAGGGCGGCGCCAGTGTCCAACTCGAACTTCACTGGTTTCCCGTTAGTTTCCACGGTTATCAGGGTGGGTGGTACGGTAACAGACTGGACCGTCATCTGAAAGATGCCCAGGTCATCGTCTGAATTGCCACCGTAGTCCACCACATGAGCCTTAGGAAAACGGTTCTTGGGAAGTTTACATTCCGAAGCGAAATGTCCAGATCTGTCGCAGTTAAAACACTTTGAGCCAGCGCCAGGTTTCCCTTTACCGTGTTGAGATCTCCCGTGGTTAGGGGGTCTGTTACGGTTCTGGAAATGTCCTGGAGGTCTTTTAGCGTTGTCGAAACCGGGTCTCGGACGGTTCTGATTCTGGTTCCGAGGTGGTTGGTTTCTCTCGACCTTGCCTATCACATTAGCGAGTGGGGCACCCGAGGGGTTGAGACTGGTAGCCTGGTTTTGTGCTGCCTCGAATGCCTGAGCAAGAGTGAGGAGACCACTGGAGTCTCCATCTTCCTCTTTCTCAAGGAGGCGGAGGCGGGTATTCTTGTTCTTGATACCCTTCACAAAAGCCATGCGGACCATACAGTCCTCGAAGTCTGTTACTGAAGTGAATCTGCAGTTTCTCGCCGCCTGAGAAAGTTCTGCATAGAATTCCGACAGAGACTGGTTGTCTTTCTGACTGATCTGCAGTAGTTTGTACCGTTCCGCGAGGACCAGTACTTTAGGAGTATAATGTTTCTCCAGGATACTCAGCAGATCGTCGAAAGGTTTTCCTTCGGGTGTGGCACCGTGGAGCAGACCTTCAAGTGCCGTATTGGCGACTTGGCCAAGCTCCGTCAGCAGGACCAGGACCTTGATACGGTTATCGGTGACCTGTCGGATAGCGAGGTAGTTGAGGAACATTCGCTTCCAGTAGGACCATGAGGTACCAGGGATGTATGGTCCAGGAGACTTAGCGAGATTGGCGAAGAACATGTCGTTCTTGCCATCGGCCTTGGAGTCCACGGTAGGGATGGTAGGTGTCTGAGTCTGATCTACCATTGAGATACTGTACTGTATCGTTTCAGGTGAGGGATTTGGGGTACTGTAGCTGGTACAGTTGGGTATCACTGGCGCAAGGACAGTGATTTGTGGGAACGGTTACTGTAGCTAGTCCCGTGGATGGAACTGTGGAACTACTACAGGGATAGGGCTCTTGGGGTACTGTAGATCACAGTAGGGCTTAGACAGGACGGATGGAGGGGTACTGTCTTAGCTTGAAACGTGAGCTCTGAACGCCAGTTGTAAGCTGTATTGACAAGTCGGTTGGTGGTTTAGACTTTATCAATCTAGTACACCGTGAGGGGATATGGGGTTGGGGGAAGTGGGGGTTGTGGGTGGGGTTAGGGGTGAGGGAAGGGTTTCTTCTGAACCCTTTTATAGGGGAGGAGATCTTCATTATCCTTGTCTCCATCTAGTCTGATGAATCTAGAAAAAGAGGATTAGTGAGTGAGAGGGAAGAGAGTCAGGGGGATTATCTCGGAAGAGGGAATGAATAGGGAAATGTATCCTTCTATTCAACTATTTGCTGCTTTGCTCAATCGATCAAATCCCATGGAACTTCTCTATTTTGTTGTCCAAGCTATGACCAATGCGAATGATCGGGAAGGAATTCTCCGTGAGCAAAAACTGAGAAGTCCCACTTCCATTTCCCGCTTACCGTAATCACCGCCTTCCGTGCGGGACCTGCAGCACGCATCGACTGCTGCTGCAGCAGCGTCTTCATTGCAGCAATGGACTGCTGCAGCAGCTGCGCGGAGAAGGTGGGCGCCGACTGCAGCTGCAGCTGCTGCTCCATCTCCACGTCGTCTCCTCCATCTTCCACGGGAGGAGTGCCCGTCGGCTGCTCGTCGATTCTAGAAGAAACAAGTCTACTTTTCGATGATAACTTCACCTAAGAAACTAACAATAAGCTTTGAGAATAAACAGCATAAGACACATCAAAGAAGGGTCTGATTGTAAGACATACTGGCCCGCGGGTCTACAGTAGAGCCCCAAGCCTCAAGCCCACCTCGGCCCATCTCCCGTCTGCTCTTCTCCGCCCGCCGCGTACGAGTGCTCATCGAGCACCGAGTACTCCACGGCGGGGACACTTAAATTCAATTAATTAATATTATTAATTAGCATAATTAACATAAATTTAGCCAATCAAGCCCACCTCTGCTCCGGCACGACGTCCACTGCCGGCTCTTCGTCCATTGTCACTACTTCTATTGTCGACCCATCGAGATTGACGTCCGGAGCGTCTGAAATCAATAATGAAAATAATATTGATAATACTAACGATGAAACTAATAAGATAATATTAGCATATTAGCATTCAATCCAACAGTAATTTATGACAATTGAGGCAATAACGGGAATGATACTCGTGCAGGACTACAGTAGGAAGTGTTCCTTCTGCTAACAGCAGAACATACATAACAACGATACCTTGCTTATCTTTGTCCGAAACCACCGGCAGCACTGCCGTGTTCTTGGCGGGCTGAAATTCTGAGAATCAGTCTGCGAGGAATGAGAAGAATCAATTGATTCTCAGAATCATCGATTATCGATCAAAATCATGAATCAAATTTCCAGCCCTACTGTCTATAGATCGACAAAAAAATCGGCGTTATGAGTTTTGTCTGATGTTGCTGCGCACTTTGTGCTGCGAAATCAACTCCCACGGACCCTGTCTGCATTCGCCATTCCCCATCTTCTGATTCGATCGTCCACAACTTCGTCGTCCGAGTCGCTGAGCACGATGCATTCGATGTCCTGCAATTGTAGGCATGGTTCAGTGGTAACCCCCTGGTTCGAATCCCGACCAGTGCATCCATCTTTTGCCACCCTACACACAAAAATCAACGTTTCAGTGGGAAATAAAAGCTCAAAAAATTAAAAATAAACGGAAAAATTACCTTGCAGGGGTCGGTCATTCTTCAGATGACGCTAGCCAAGTTTCTAATTTGGGATAAAAAGATAATGTGCCTTCCATAAAATGGTCATACAGCGATACATGCAGGATCAGAGAGTACCTGACGACACAATCAATTAATCAAGACCGCATTCGAAACTTATTTACTCCAACTTCATAGATTTGAAATCAACAACAACAAAGAAACGGGTGAATTAAAAACACAATAAAAAAAGTGTGAATTCGGCTTCTATAGTTATTTCCAAGAATTATGCAACTTGATAACAAATTATTGTGGAGACACAGTGAAACGTATTAATCGGTGAGCAATGAGAAGATAAATAAAGCAATGACTGTTCATTAATGGAGCCAGTTATGATTCGAAGATCAAAGATCAGGAATCAAAGATCAAAGATCAAGAATCAATCTTCTGCATCGTAGATTGCCAGGACCACCTTCACGATCATCTTAAACGATTTATTCATTAATTTATAATTATTTGTTTTTAATTCGAATTGGCCGTCGTTGACGGCTCTCGTATGTGTTGTGTACAAAGCGGAGCTGTCAGAACGAAGAATGCGCATCTTCAATCCGCATGGGTTTTCTCACTCTGAGTGACAACCGAGGAATGAAGAGACGCATTCTTTATCAAGACACAACTCATAACTTTGAATAATTCCGGGATTCCGCACCGCCAATTCAAAATTATATTTAAAAAATATTTACATGCATTCATTTTCAGGCCACTATTATTTATGTGTGTTCACAAACAAATCAAAAATAAAACAAAATAAATTTGCCTGGTTATCCTTGCCAACCATCTCGACGGCGCGGTCAAATCGTTCTATTAGATACTGGAAAAAATATTTAATCATTTTAAAATTAAAATCAATAAAAATGAATTAACTGTTTTTTTCTAGCCCACCTGCTTAGCCGACTTCATATTCTTCGGAATGAGATCCGAAGTCGCGGCAGGAGTGCCCTGCTATGATGCATGATATCACTAAATTATCGACCCTCTCATTTCTCCAAACCTCAACAATACCGGCTACATTTTCAAATTGCGGATAGCTTCGATGAGATTTAGCAGTGATCGAAAAGTATGTAAACAATGTCAACAGCTTCGAGGTGGTTTTCTCTGCAGTTTCTTAATCAACTGGTCCAATTTTTTTTCCTACACACATCTGACCCTACTAGACGTAGGAAAAAACCTGTCGCAAACCCAATCGACTGCGGTCGGGCACCTAGGCGCCCGACGTAAGGTGTTGTTGACATGACTTTTCGAACACTGAGCTTTAGGCATGTAAATCGCACTCTTTTCGGAGGTCTATCTATCTATTTCGTATGTATACAAATAATATTAATATATTTAAATGATAAAAGCAAACATTTTTCATTTTTTATATTTTAACCGTTTCTATAAGTACGAAGATCCCAATCCCCTCCCCAATGATGTTTCCTCCTGCAGGCCTAGTGCCTTGATATCAGGATAAGTGTATGTATGTATGTATGTATACCTTGACGAGGAGCTTCATCAGTCTGCCGTACTTGATCACTCTATCCTCCGGCTTGAAGAAGGCCATCAGAAGAACGACGACGGCCGCCATGTGGCGCGCCGCGAGCTCGTTATCGCCTGGGAGAGAGAAGAGTTTAAATACGGGCAATTTTTTTGATAATTTTTGGATATTTGCTAGGTTGATTTTTTTTCGGAAGGAATCGGTCGTTATTTCTGTTAGTTGTTGGTCAGTCTTCAGTTGTAAGGTTCAATGAATATTAGAGTTCGAAATACATTGTTAATCTTCTCTTCATTTCACGTGCTCTCTCATCGTGTAGAGAGGCGAGATAGTGTGTGAAATAAAGAGGCGGCGACCCGTATTTCGAACTATACACCCAAGTCCCCCCCTCACCGGCGGCGGACGCTACCTCGGCGAGCTCTCTCTCCTTGTTCTCCAGTCGCTTCATGTCCGGGCCGAACCGCTGCCAGCAATCGTACATGTCTGCAATTTTAATTTCTATTAATTTATTCGTTTTCGCCATATTTCGCATTGAATAGCTTATTTTTAATACTTGAGTTAACTGTTGATCAGTGCGGCGGAAATAGTCAAAGTTTTCGTATTTTCGCCTAGAGTAATTGCTCAGAACAATACTATGCGCTGACATATAAATAGTTTTAATGTTTTGAGCTCTATTTAAACAAATATTTCGTAGTATTTCGCTGACCGGCCATGGATTCCCTCGTTTCTCCACTTTCGCCCTCTCCCACGTCCACATACTCAACGAGGACCGCAGCGGGTTCGAATTCCTCCTCCTCCTGGTCACCTGAGAATAATTAAATAAACTGTTAAAAAAATAACAACACAAAACAAATTTAAAATAAGTGATAGTAGGGCAATACGCTCCGATTCTGAGAGCAATTTCCGCGCTATTTGACCGGTTCTATTCTGAACCAGAGCATGCAATACGCCATCTCTTCATTTCACACTCATTCTCTCCCGGTTGAGTGACGACAGAGCGTGTGAAATGAAGAGACGGCGGTCCGTATTTCGAGCTCTAGTTGTCAGATTCCTGAATAAATTACCCTCGATCGCGTTCTCCACAGGCGCCGCCTCTTCCTCCACTTTCTCCTCTTCCTCCTTCATCTCTTCCTCGTCCTTTTCCTTCATCTCCTCTTGCTCTTCTTCCATCTTCTCCTCCTGTGCCTCCTCATTCGCGTCAACCGCACTATCCGCAGGCTCCACTGCCACCTCCTCCATCGCTTGCTTGTCACCTGTAAGAAGGGGATGAACGTGGGAAAATGAGAAAATATAGTTCCAATAAAGTAAAGTTGTTTGGAATAAAGTTCGAAGTTCCTAATCACCTTCGGTCACGTCCTCCTCAGGCACCATCTCCTCTTTCTCCTCTGTTTCCTTCTTTCCCTTCTTCGCTCCCTTCTTCTTTCCCTTCGTATCCTTCTTTGCTCCCTTCACCTCCTCTTCCCAGGCCTTGTCACCTAAGAATCGAATAGTTTAGCAAATAAGTGAAAAAGTTTTCGATAGTCCCTAACAAGAAACTAATATCAATTACCATCGGCCTCGCTCTCCTCCACCTCTTCCTCCTCATCTTCTTCCTTCTTTCCTCTCTTCACTCCCTTCTTCTTTCCCTTCGTATCCTTCTTTGCTCCTCCCCTGGAGGAACGGCGTCGGCCTCTCGAAGTCTGCGCCTCCTCCACCTCCATCTCACACTCGTCTCCTGCAAGAATCGAATGAAGATCACTGATGATCACGACTCTCCAACGCCACGTTGTTCGGGGTTACAAGAGGGTGTTTTCCGGGGTGCAAAAGTGAAAAATCGTCATTTTCCGATCGTGGAGGTCACTGATGAAGATATTTTTATAAATCGCGCTCCAAACAAACAAAAGATTCTGTTTGCAAAGCCATCTAACGCCGTGAAACGTTATGCAAGCCTACGACTCAAACGAATAAATTACCGTCGGTCTCGTCCTCCACCTCTTCTTCCTTCTTTCCCCTCTTCGCTTCTCTCTTCTTTCCTTTCGTATCCTTCTTTGCTCCCTTGGATGGACGTCCTCGGCCTTTCGAAGGAGGCTGCCACTCCTCCTCCTCTGTCTCCACGGTACCTTGACGATAGGATTTTAGCGGACAATGTTATTGATTATTTCTGAAATTCTCACTTTCTAAAAAAAAGCTTATAGGGCCTATTGATAGCATCAGCAAGGGCCAACGAGCGGTTAACGGTTTAATATCGACACTTTTCGAATACTTTTATCCTGTAGGAGGAGCCATCACTAGGGATGGCGAGTCCGCTGGTGACAAAAGACTCAACCTAGAAACCTAGTGAAACCCAGTTTTCGATACCCTTACCCTCAGTCACATCCTCCTCCACCTCCTCCTCTTCCTCCATCTTCCTCTTCTTCGCTCCTCCCTTCTTCGTTCCCTTCTGATCCCTCTTTGCTGCCTTCGCCGAGCCCTTCTTCGATGGCTGCGCCTCCTCCTCTTCCTCCTCGACCTCCTCGGTTGCTCCTGCAAGAATCGACTAGTAGAGTAAAGCAAAAATGTTGGCCGATTTCTTGTTTTGTTCTGCAAAGAATAAGTTTCAGGAAGACTAATAAATCCCACCCTCGGTCGCACCATCCACGGGCTGCGGCTGCTGCAGCGGCTGCACGGCCTCACTGTCAGACGAGAGGCGGACTGCAACGACAAAACTATTTGTCAAATCAATCAACAGAATAACTTCCTAAAGCTCAATTAAATATGAGTTGATGTAAAAGCTGCATCGGCTTTAGTTACCGTCCAAGCGGCAAAAACATCATCATGATAATAGTCTTCGCTTACACAGAACTCATGTCAGCTGAGCAGGCTCGCTGATCTATAGTTGTAATCCCCTCACTCACCACCATCTTGCTCCGCACCCTCAGGAGGGACATCATCCTCCTTCGGCTGCTCCTCCACCATCTCAGCAGCAGCTACGTCATCAGCGAAGACGACTTCGGATTCCTTCACGACGCCAACGTGGCCCTCCTTATCCTCCGTCTTCTCTTCCTTCTCATTCTCCTAAAATTGACGAATTAAGCAATGGAAATCAGAAAATTTAAAAAACAAAAGTCCTTTTCTAAAAGTCGTATCCATTGAGTTTTATTGTTGTAATTTTACCACCAGCTCTACGCCTCCCTTCTCCTCCTCGCCTTCCTCTTCCGTCACCTCGTCCGTCTCCTTGAATTTATCAAAAAAATATATTTTTATACACAGAGCCTCGCGGCGTATTTATGGCATGAAACAGGCTGTGAAATCAAGGTCGTATTCACTACAGATGGCAAGTTGTTTTTCATTTCTTGTTTTCGTGTTTTGATGAGCCACTGTTATTGTTGTCACCTCCAGCTCCACCTCAACGTCTCCCTCCTTCTTCACTTCCTCCTTTATCTCCTCGTCATCGACGACCGCTCCGTCCGCAGGCACGACCACCTCAAGCATACAATATGATTCTCGAAATATTAGAGCGAAATATGAGCCGCCGTCTATTCATTAAAATAAACCACCTCTTTCCCCTCCACTTCCTTCTCCTTCCTTCCCTCATCTTCCTCCTCCTTCTCCTCCGTTGCATCTGCCAATTTATCCTCGGGAGGCGACTGCGGCTCCGCTACCGTATCCACAGCGTGCTCCTCCTCCTTTAAAAAAATTGGCAACCTAATTTAACGCAATTACGCGTATTTACAGGTAGTAACGCTCACAACAGAAAATTGTGAACAACTGTTACATGAACGAGCCACAAGAGCGCGCAATATCGCCGTCATACGGATCATCGTCTCTTCATTTCACATACACCTCTCTAACCTCTCTGGCCGGTGCGAGAGCACGTGAAAAGAAGAGACGATTACCCGATTTTCGAGACGATTACCCGATTTTCGAACTCCAGTGCATACACCTTTGCATCCTCTTCCCCTTCTCCTTCACTTCATATTCCTCCTTTATGACTAGTTTTTTTTCCTTGGGCACTCTTACACACTTACAAGTCAAAAAACTGAAGACCTACCATGCAACTCAATGTATTTCTAAATTGGTGTAATGCATAGAGCAGAAACCTTTGCATCCTCTTCCATCTTCTCCATCTTCTCATCCTTCTCCTTCTCCTTATCACCATTCTCCCCTTCCTTCTCCTCCTTCACTTCCTCAACCTTTACTTCATCATTCATTTCCTCGTCATCACCGTCATCATCGAAATCCGCATCATTCATGTACCCGAAATCGTCCTTCGAGTAGTCATCCAACTGCGGCATCGACTCGACCGACTGCCAATTAATTAATTAGGTTAATCAGGTTAAAAATATGTTAATTAAGCGTCCCGGCCGACTGCAATTAGCAATTATAATTTATAATTTGCCTACCCCCGTGGCGAGACGATTTTCATGAAAAAATCAACCTAATTGTAAACACTTTTTTCAAACTACCTCAAGGTTATTTGTATGATATTTCCTAATCACCTTATCAGCCAGTAGTTCCTCGATGCCCTTCTCATCATTTCCGGATTCGGAGGCATTTCCCGGCTCTTGAATAACCGGCTCCCGGTTATCCGGTTCTTGCAGCGGCTGCTCCGGCTGCTTAGCTTCCTCAAACTTCGCGAGTGCGCGCGACAGCTCGTCGATTCTGAAGACAATTCAGATAAAAAACTAGTTGTTTAGTACTTCAACATCTCCCTTTTCCTTTGTCTCTTTTGAAACAGTTTCTTCTATCTTTTTTTTACACCATTATACAATGTTTCGTGTTAATTACCTGATAAAGGCACGCTGTTTTTATCGTAATGATTAGTTGGTTGAAAGCATTCTTTTCTTCATAACCATCATATCACCCCTCTCACCTCTCCCGATCCCTCCTCTGCTCCTCTTCCGTCCCTTTCCTCGTCTCATTCAGCTTGTTCAGTTCCGCCTTGAGTGAGGAGATCTCCTGCACCAGTTCACTGCAGAAAAATAATGTTTTTTTTCACGACAATCGATTTTATTTTATATCTTTTAGAGAAAACATTTTAAAAAATCCGTGATTTGTAGAAGCTCTTACAATGATTTAATTGTTTTTTTGTACGTTTTGTGTCAAAAATTTGCACGAAACGACTGTTCTGAAAATCCCAATTATTTAGCGCAAACTCCAAGTTTGACAAAAATTACGTGAACAAAAAACTGACCAGCAAGTATTCGCTGCTTCCTCCGCTTTAGCCGACCAATTATCCACCTGGGCCTTAAGTCTGCCATTCTCACGAGCGAAATCATCCACCTGTAATATTATTTATGCGTTGAAATAGCACGGATTCAAATGAAAATTATCAATAACAACATTCGTGAATTAGCAGCATTGGCATTAAAACAAATTGGTGTTAAACGGGGAAACTGGTACTCACCTGCGCCTTGAGCCTGCCATTCTCACGGGCGAGGTCACTGAAATGCTTGAATAGTAATAAATACAAAAATACATCCAAAAAAATATACAAAAGTATAATTGTGAGCATTCGGCAGTTGCTTATCCATCATTAACAATAAAATTAATAAAGTTGAAGTCGAAAACGCACTCTTTCATTCGATTCACTTGACCTGCATTTCGCTGAGCAGCCTCCAATTCCTCTCTCACTGAAGCCAGCTCTTGGGATAGATCGCTAAAATTAACATTAATAATATGACATAAAAAAATTGAGTAAAAAATGCTTTCAAATCAGCGGAAGTTCTCTTCGTAGTGCGCAACCTCAACAACAATGATAACTTTTGGGTGGCGCGTTGTCTCTCGCATCCAAAAGTTCACATTCGACATAGCACCGACCGAACATGCATCGTTTCTAGACAAAACTCACAGTTCCTTCGCGGTGGGAGCCTGAGCGGCGCCTGCCGCCGCGGCTAGTTCACCCTGGAGCTCGACAATCCTGTTCGTGAGATCACTGCAATTGTTTCCGTTAGACCCCTCATTGTTTTCTTGTAAATTCCTAACGTTCCGGCCTGGATAAACATGAGTTATTAATTTTAAAATAAATAATTATTAAAAAATAAATAAATAAAACAAACTCGATCACACGCTTGGATGCCTCATCCTCGCTCCTCAGTCGGGCCAATTCGAGATTGAGTGATTCGTTCTCACGAGCGACTGCGCTAGTCGCGTCCTGAATCGAGAAATGGTCTGACTCTCTCGCTGTAATACCTCATGGCACCTCGAGCATTTCCATTGTCTGGGCGAGCGCGTGACGAAGGTTCTCCACTTCGGCGGAAGGAGGAGGAGGAGCGAGCGGGAGGGACTGAAACCATACATTTTGCATTACAATAATATATCTAAACTTGCGCCTGTTGATAAAATTCGATGATGATTTCTTACAAAATAATGACAACTCGACGATTTCGAGTGGATTCTTGACGACAATATGTAAGTTTTAATCCAATTTACCAACCTCATTGTCGTCCACTTTCATCCTCTTCTCTGTCTGGTGGTCGTCCTTGTCGACGGCACTCTCGCGCTTCTGGAAAGGACATAAATGAGGATTAATAAATTCTACCCTTTTTCAGTGATCGAAAAGCGTTTCATGTAACGTTTCATGAATCATGTTAAATGCTTCGAGGTAATTTTCTCAGTCCAATTTTTTCGCATATATGCCAGAAGCTTTGAAGCGCCAAAATGATCCATGAACTTGAAACGGCTTTTCGATCACTGAAAACACCATTTCATGCGCATCCACGGACCTTTGAGGCACGTGCCTGCTTGCTCTTGTTAGCCATTGTTAACCGTGACGATATAGTACCTGAGATATTATTGAGATAAAAAAGAATAGCTTAAAGTTACCCAACCGTGACGATTTTGACCCCCTTTTTTATTTGCCCATTGAATAGAGAATGGTCGAAATAGTATTGCTCGCGCATTAAAAAGGTCAGAAAATCGAAAATAGCCTTAAAAAGAGCCTGGACATCGGGTCTGTGTCTTTATTGATTCAGGCAACCGCGCGCGATTCAAATTCGAATATAGTGAGACTTAATTTTTAATCGCTGTGACTCGGCCCAATTATACTTTATGCGGTTCACCGACCACGCATTTGCCTTCCCACAATCAATAATGCAAAAATATTTAGCAATAAGCTTAATTCAATAAATTAGTCAATTCAATTAAAAATAAAATCATTCGATGCTTGGTCGCTACTTTCCGGTTGCGGTTTTCGCGCGCATTCAAACGATAATTTGTCCTGGTTGGGTAACTTTAAATATTTTAAAAAAGGTACGAACTGGATCAGAGAACCTGACTATTCGAATCAAAAAGCAATCTGTTTCTCACAACTTCTTTATTCAATTTTCCAACAATCAACAAAATGCATGTAAACGATTGAACAATGAAGAAACGAGAACATTAACAACGCAACGAAAGAAATAAGAAGTGAATTCAACTCTTAACACAAAATAACAAGACTGGCAAAATCAAGTGAAAAGTTAACAAAAAAAAGAAACAAGGAAATTAACAACGAAAGGGGTGATATCAAGATGTTACAGGAAAGCGAGTAAAGATCAAAGATCAATCACTCTATGTGTCTTCCTCTCTCTCCTCAGCCAATGCTTCCTTGAGAAGGAGATTCTCTCGAGTCAGCACACTGAAAGAATATACACGTCATACATTTTCGCTCCTACCGGTCCGGTAATCAGACCACTACATTTTTAACTATTTCCACGTTCTTCGGTAGGTAAAATCCCCTGTGCTGATCAGTCCCACAATCAGACTACTACATATTTTTGGTCCTCGGTTGGTAGTGAAAGTGAATGCCTATACGCACAGTGTATTACATATTACGCAGGCGTCGTTACAAGTTCTCTTTCGAATCAATTGTTTTTTATTCACAGGAACGTACTCATTCTTGTCGTTCGCGACCTCCTCCAACCTTCTCGATGTAGCCAGTGATTTCTTCAAAGCTGCGATCTCTTTAGCAGCAGCAACTCCCGCCGTGGCAGCCGTTTCCAACTGCGCCTTGACTGCGGTAATTTGCACCGAGAGATTTCTGAAATTGGCTCGCATATGTAAATGTAAAACGGCACTTCTTTACACTTTAATGCCCAAAGGTCGACTCAATCTATATTCGTCCGTGCGAATTCGATGCACTCGTTGCTTCACTTCCCAATACCACCCCCCCCCCCTCCCAATTTAGAGTGCGACGTTTGGGCACTAAAGTAAAGAAGTGCCTGTTGAACATTAATTCAAGTAGGGCAATAATAAGATTTTTTTAAATGGGAAAAAAACGTACTCGAGCGTGCGGCTCGCAACTTCCTCCCGGTTTCTCGACCTGACCAGCTCCATCGTGAGCGAGTCGTTCGCACGAGTAAGGTCCCTGGGTAGAGTTCGAAATACGGATAATCGTCTCTTCATTTCACACACTCTCTCACCGGTCAGAGAGGCGAGAGAGAGTGTAAAACGGAGAGACGGCGACCCATATTTCGAACTCTATCCCTGGGTGAAACAAATTGAATGAGGCACTTCTCTGTTGTTGTTTTTTGCCAAGCCTTTACTCACAGAGTATTCTCTCCCTACTATCATTATCACCCCCTCCACACTCAGAGCGGTTGTAGCACGGGCCAAAAAAAGTTCCCTGAATGATAGGGAAAAAGATAGACTCACGCGCTTGTCTAAACCATGCATGAAAAAGGTAGGTGACAAAATCCTTCGAATGCCGGATATGTTCATGAAAAGGGCCTCGGAAACCGACTAATTTTTGAAAGCGGGGTATGTTTGCGAATCGTAGGTTAAATGCCTAGTTACCGGGATATGTTTTCAAATTCCGGGCAGTTTTCGACTAGCTTTTTCATGTATGGTCTAAACGTACTCTTCTTTCGCATGGCCTTCGTCGATCTTCCTTCTCGCCTCCTCCAATCGCGTCGTGATCTCGGCCAGTCTGGAGTTTATGTAAATCAGTATTAAATACACTTTTTTGCACCATCATTATTTTTCAAAAACCCATCCTTTCTCCCGAGTATCGCTTGTGTTACCTCTTTTCCAGTTCGTTCTCCATTCCATTCCAATCAGCGATTTCGCGAGGCGGCTTGGTATCTGTAACGAATAAATCATGGATAAAAACGAGTTATGAACCTTTTTCCAGTACGATCAGATTCAGTGATCGAAAAGTATGCAAACAATGTCAACAGCTTCGAGGTGGTTTTCTCTGCAGTTTCTTAATCAACTGGTCCAATTTTTTTCTACACACATCTTACCCTACCAGACGTAGGAAAAAACCTGTCGCAAACCCAATCGACTGCTGTCGGGCACCTAGGTGCCCGACGTAAGGTGTAGTTGACATGACTTTTCGAACACTGATTAAGATTCTATTCCGTACATTTCAATGACTGATGGGATATTTCCATACATATTACTAACATTCAGCAATTTTCAACTGAAATGTTTAAGAGGGGGGGGGTCGCTGAGTGACAGCAATATAAAAAATATTTTAAAAAATAGAATACCGAGTAGAGTCTCCGCCCGCTGAGCACGAAGTTTTGCCTCTTTGGCCGCCCGGCACGCGCGCTGAATTTAAACACAATTAACAAAAAAAATTAGAAACTCCCCTCGTCTTTTTTTTCACTCCTAGTCTCTTATTTAATACCTGGAACATATCCTGTGACTTGGCGAGCTCCTCACGAAGTTTCTCCATCTCGGCAGAAGCATTCGGAGTAGATGGAGGAGGAGGGGCAGCGATAATGGCAGACGGAGCATCAGCAGATGGAAGAGAGAGATCCGGCATCGACTGAAATTCAGTCACTTGGCCCTGACTCATCTAGACCTATTTATATCTTGTAAGAAATAGCGCGCAAAAATGAGAAAGGCATCAAGTGAGAAAGGTCGGGAATCCCATCCGAACGTGATGACCACAGCTGATATACGTGCAATTTCGGCCCCCAAAAATGCCCATGGTACGAGCTATTTTTTGAGTGAAAAAAAATTCAATGGTATGTAATAGGGATGCAAATCGGCCTCGAAGCACGGCGAATTGTCTTGAAAGACGCTCGAATTGATTGAAGCAGGTTTGGCCAGACTTGCAAATTGAACCAAGCCGTCTTCGGCGTCTCTCTCCCTTTGTAGGCCGAGTTGAAGCCGGCTTCAAGACGGCAACGATTCTCGCGATTCTCGCACTTGAACTCATCCAACGGGATCAATTAATTATGGAAACGCCCCAAATCAACGGCGGTCCGTCACTAATTAGCCGGCTTCAACCCGGCATACAAAGGAACAGAGGCGGCGAAGCCGGCTTGTATCAATTTGCATGTTGCTCCAATCCGGCTTCAATCAATTAGCGCGTCTTTCAAGACAAATCGCCGAGTTCCGATGCCGATTTGTCATCCTCAGTCTGTGGCCGACTTGAGTCCGGGTTGAGAGACTCGCCAAGCCAGCGTCGCATGCAAATCGATCAATTAGCTGACTTGAGGCCGTGTTCCGATTTTCCGATTTTTTTTTTCATAAACATAAAACAAATTTTTCTCAACAATTCTAGCGTAGGCAATACGAGTCACTGTCTCTTCATTTCACACACACTCTCTCTCGGCCGGTCGAGTGGTGAGAGAGTGTGTGAAGCGAGGAGACGGCGACCCGTACATTCTAAACAATTCCGTCCAACTAAGACGACGACGCAGGAGAAAGGGATTGGATGAAACAGCTAACCCTGCTGTCCGCAGGTCCCAGGAATCGTGACTGACCGCGGGTGAGAGCTGCGATAGCTGAGAGGAGAACGAAGCAAGCACCAAAACCGTTCATCTGCAGAATAGGGATGGGTGAGAAGCGTCGACCGAGAGCACACAATGGAAAAAAATATTAAAAGAAAAAATGCGCTGATTTGAGCCGATGGCCTCACTATTTATTTCATCTGCACAGTCCGGTCCACTCCCATCGCGAGATTGGGATTAGAGTGCGCAATACGGGTCGCAGTCTCTTCATTTCACGCACTCTCTCGCCTCTCTGACCTGTCCCATCCCATTTCATGTGTGGTCAGGGGTCACATGCTTAGGTCATGAAACCCAAGAAGTGGCATGCTTTAACAAATTTTGAAGGCTATTGCACTTGCGGTGGTTAGGTTTCTGGACAAAACCCTGTTTTAGTCGATCGGTGGTATTCGATTTTCTCAAATTTTTGCTCAAATTGTCCTATAAATGTGGCATGCATAGGACCTTTCGGGAGGGGTATTTGATCTCTGTGTGTGGTGATGACGCAGCCCTATTTCGAGGCTTGCCGCATTTGCATTATATCTCTTCTACGATTTCAAGCTCAGTTTAGCTTCTCGATAAAGCAACTAGCTGTTCTACACACCTCATCTTCATCCACTCTCGCCCTCTTCCCCATCTGTTGTCCCTGTATCGACTCTCCACTATCGACGATAGCCATCTCTCGCTTCTGAAAAATACGTACGAAGGGTAACGTTGTTCCCGTAATCATGGCACTCGCGCCGTCAATAAGTATTCGAAAACGGATATGAAATAACCTTAGACAGTCGCTCCGGACTCTCAGCTACCGATTGCTCCCTGGTCGAATCATAATTGACGATCTTCTGACGCTGAGGACGATTGTGAGGGGGAAGTACAAGAGAATCATGATGAGAAGGAGGAGGATCATGAAGATGCGGAGGAGATGGATGGGAAGGAAGAGGAGGCTGTACACTCATTCCACTAATGATTGCACTCGAAGGCGCAAGTGCATTTTGTGCAGCTTTCATCATCTCCCGAGTGCGAGTATCTTCAGCAGTCTGTCAAATATCCCTCATTAAATATATCCATGTCAGTCGTATACATCACAAAAAAATAATTTTCAAAATCAGCACTGAAGGAATAGAGAAAAAAAATAGAGAATTTTTATTTAAAAAAACCTTTTTTGTAGAAATAGGTTTCGACGGAGGAATTCCCTGCTGAGTGTTCATCATCGAATATGCGGAAGTTCCATCATCGGGAATGTCACGACGCAATCCAATTGTTGCTGAGATTAGTATTGACAATTTTTTCGACTATATGTGCATATCTATTATGCACATATAGTCGAAAAAAAGCATATATATGTTCGGCTAATATTATCATACGCCTTCCTCTTGGAGTTATCTTCTGTCCACTGTCTGGAGTGACAATAGGAGCGGCACCACGCAAGTGCACACTGTGATCTTGGATAGGATGCATACCCTGTGAAATGTCCTGATTTAACATGGGTTGAGAAGAGTTCGGGAGACACTGATTGCGAATCCCGGGATAATAGGCATCTCGTACTTCGATTTTTTATTAGGAATGGTCCGAATGGGAAGAAAATTCTCACCAAAAAAAGACCAATACATTACCGATTTTTACCCCCAAAAATATGTACCAAAATCGTCAAATACCCTCGAGCATGCGGAGCTTCAAATTAAGCTTATGGAATGTGGTTCAACTAGAGCTCGAGAAATGAAACCACCATCTCGTCATTTGGCACACTCTCTCGCCTCTCTGACCGCCGAGAGAGCACGTGAAATGAAGAGACGGCGGCTCATATTTCGAGCTCTAGATTTAACCTGTTCATGGATGAGTTGCTGCGACTGCATATTCACGTGATGTCCCTGCATTTCCGCCTTCACCATTGCTCGCGCCATCAAACGGACTCCAACCAACTTACAAGCATGCCTGTGTCAAGTATGTACTTGGAATTTTTACTACCTATAAGAACGGGCCGCAAGTATCTAGGATTTTTTTCTACGGGCAGCCGAGCTATTCATCTAAAAAACCGTCATATTTTGCACAAAATCCTCAGAAAATTTAAAAATTTCTTACGGGTAGCCGACATTTTTCTATTATTTGATTTTCTTCTACGGGTGGCCGCGTACTTACAATAGTACTCAGGTATGCTCACGAGTCCTCAATAAC
Source organism: Pristionchus pacificus (assembly GCA_000180635.4). NCBI lineage: Eukaryota > Metazoa > Nematoda > Chromadorea > Rhabditida > Neodiplogasteridae > Pristionchus > Pristionchus pacificus. Next base: position 19,599,909 of record CM026579.1, read on the forward strand.
ATTTACTAATTCTGCGTAAGTTTATGAAAAAATGGTTTCGGCTAATTAAAACATGTTTTGTCAATTAGGAAAGTCAACACGATTTTATTCAGCTTCGCAAAAGAACAATCGGAATCTTATCATATTTAAGGATGTAACAAGTTCGATTCTGAAGATTTTTTATCTGTGTTACGAATCTGGTGCTCCAATTCGAAAAATGTAATCATTCCAAATTAAAACATGTCAAATGTCGAAAAAATGGATATTTCTCACTCGTTCTTTGTTGGGCGTCCCGATTTCTTAGGCTGGGTAGCATCCTTGTAAGGTACAGGCTTTGGCTGAGGACATGCATGATGAGCAGCACCCGCACCGTTATCTAGAAGCAACGATCATAAGCGTAACCACAAGCATTCATATTGATAGCAATCATACATTTTCGTAACAGCCGGGCTGGTAATCAGACCACTATACTTTTAACCGAGCCAGTTATCAAACCACTACATTTAATGCTCCGGAGTTAAAAATACCCATGCCATTTGTGACTTGTTAATATCTGACCACTATATATTTTCCTCAGCATTCCTTCTAATTCCTGTCTGCTCTAGAAGAAAATTAGAAAGAAAAATTAGAAGGAATGCTGAGGAAGCTAATGGCCGCGTGCTCTCGTGCTGGACTAGAAGTAAATGCATCAAAAACGGTACTTCTCACATCATGTACTACAACCAGAGCTCCGATCAATATCGATAAGATGCAATTCAAATTCGTAGAAGCCGCAACCTATCTAGGGGGAAAAATTTCCCTCCCTCTCGATCATTCACTCGAAATTGAACATAGAATTCGACTGGCCTGGTTTGCATGGAGCAGACTCTCACATCTCCTTACTTCGAAATTACTCTGTATGAAGACGAAACGGCGGCTATTCCAAAGCTGTATCTCATCTACAGTACTCTATGGATCTGAGACGTAGGCCCTACGTGCAAGTGAAAAAGAGAGGCTCGCAGTCACACAGCGAAAAATGGAGCGAAAAATGCTACGAATAACCTTGTTGGATAAATGGATAAATGAGAATATTCGAGCAGTAACCGGGATTCGTGACTGGAATCAGGAGGCGTTAAGGAGAAAAGCGGCATGGTCACTGAAGCTCCGAGAGATGAATATCGACCAATGGAGCAGATCTACGACTGTCTGGATACCGTATAACAGGAAACGCCCCCAAGGTCAACCGAAAGCTCGCTGGCGAGACGATCTACGACGAACTATTGGCGACAACTGGTGGAGCGCGCCTATAGAAGCATATCGACCCATCCTCATCTGACGAAAATCGTCTGACATGATAAAGATTATTATTATACTATATATTTTTGGTCCCTGATTGGTAATGAAGATGTATGATAGCAATGTACCATCGCTTTTCACAGTTCGTAGTGCAGATGGATGTTGTGGCTTCTGCACAACCGAGCTCGAAATTGGCAAGCTAAAAGTAATAATTATATTTTTTCGAATTAGACTTTAATAACAAAGACATGATTAACAAATAAGAATGATTACATCAACAATAATAAATGCAATGCTTTACCGATTACGTTTACGTTCTGCACATGGATCGTTCGTTTCGCCATTTAAATATTCTGAAACGAGAATGAGTTATTTAAACAAAACAAGATTGGCTAATATCCCAGACTTGACACGTCCCTTTCAAAAACAAACAAAAGGAAGGAAAGAAAAAATAGAAAAGCTTGAATTTTAATTTTTTTAAAGATCAAAGTGTGATCATTTTGGACCAAATCGTGCCAAAAACACCCCTGTTCAATTGTTTGTTCGCGGATACACACATTTCACGTGCAACATTTTACACGCACCTACTATGGATGAAACAAGTTTAAACGTACGATCAGTAACTCCACCCATTACGGGAAATTGCGATGTCTCGGGAGCTACTTTCGCACTTGGATTTGCACCAACGTAGTCGTGATCCTAAAAGAAAGATTGTATGCTGCAATCAAGATATATCCTATATATTCTTATCGTTAATAGCTCAGAAATTACCTTTGACAGTCGCTCCTTACTCTTAGCAACCGATTGCTCACCAATCGAATCATCATTGGCGATCTTCTGAAAATGCATGATATTAAGAAGAAAATAATGCCGAGTATAGGCACAAGAACCAGTGTTGAGCGCGGGGTCGGATATCGGACTATACCTCCGATTTTGACTCCGGGTTTGTATCCAATAACCCCCGATTTTGCGCAATTGCTCAACACTGACATGAACAAGACCAAAAATATTATTGAGAATCACCTTGCGAGTGATTCCATTAGCAGGACGAGATTTGCGAGAAGATGATGCAATATTCTGAAAAGCAACAATTGAATTAGTGGTCTCATCTTAAACGGGGAGGTTCCCTCCGATTTTCGCACGATAAAGCTCTGGTTTGGAGCATGATATCCGGGTTCCTGATAGCAGAGCCACCAATGTTGACATATTTTCTTGGGACGAATTTGGATAGTCATCCGAGAGAAAATAGACTGGCTGGGACACGGCCAATTCAAGAAGACAGGAACAGACACACCCACTGCTCATAGCTTCTTTCGTTAAAAACTTTACTCGGCCTTTTGCGGATCCCCGGGAAACAATGACAGATCGCCAGTGATTACTCACCGATGAATCAGCACGAGTCATGAAGCTTTTTGTCGCCACTTCACCCTTTTTCTCGTTGCGATCTTTCTTCTCTTCTCCACTGATAATCTCTCCTTCTTTCTTCGATCCACTCTTCTTACTCTGTCTCTCAATACGTTCAATCGCTGCTTGCAGCTTCCGATCCTCACGACTCTCAAAATAATCACTTTTTTTCAAATTTGAATTGTGTGACAGAAAGAATTATTTAGAACAAACAAACAAACATAAATAGACCCTAGGATATTATCAACCAACCTGCGAGGGACGAACAGGATCTGAGAACCTGACAAATTTTTCAAGCAATAACTCTCGCAACTTCTTTATTTAATTCCTGAACAAAACAAAAACAAAAACAATAAAACCAGGAAAACAATTAGCAATTGATTGAATCAACTTCTCAGAAAAAAAGATTGGGGAAATGCAAATAAATACAACAAAAAAACAACAATGAACTGTGATTGGAGAATTAATAGGGGAAATTTGAAGATCAAAGATCAATCATCTCGACCTCCCACACTTTCATTTCTTCTTGGCCTTTTCCTCCTCTTTTTTTCATCTCTCTCAATTGTTTCTTCAGTAGGCGATTCTCCTGTGTCAACGCACTGAAATAATAAATATATTTAACTTTGAAACTTTGAGCCCATGAAATTATTCGTAAAGCATGGTCATTAGTAATGACTCATGACAATAACAAAAATCGATGCAGGGGACCTTGTGCTACCATAATCTGTGAAAAAAACCGGAGGGTCAAATTTTGCTGTACCGAAAAGCACGATAAAAGTGCGATTCTTAGGCGAACGCTCTGATATGCTCAAACACTGTGATCAAGGAAGATAGAAAATCGATAAATATGCTCATTAGGCCTAATGATCATACAAAATAGCAAAAGTTCGGATTCAAACATTTTTTGATGCGGGCACTCCTCGCACAGGAAACCTCGACCAGTGACTACTGGTTCGCTGTCGAACCATTTATTTCCTATGTTACCATTCGGAAACCTACTCATCCTTGTCATTCACGATCTTCTCCATTTCTTCTGCCATATCCAGCTTATTGTTAAGTGCTGCGATCTCATCAGCCGATTTAGCCGCCGCCGCCTTCAACTCCTCCTTGAGAGCGGCATTCTCTTGCGCGAGATTGCTCAAATGGAAAATAATGATGACATTTTTTCATTTCCCAGCGTTTATTAGTCTCACGATTAGATCACTAAGCATTTTTGTCACTGTTTGGCATTGAAAATGCATGCCACACAACCATACATGGAAAATAGTCAAAAACTACCTTGAATTAGAAAACATATCCTGGTTTCGAGTTTCCGTTAACAAGGCATGCATTCAACGATTCGCAAACATACCCGGCTTTCATAGTTTTAGTCGGGTTTCAAGGTCTTTTTCATAAACATAAGCAGCTTTCTTTCTATGTTTTAGGTTTTGTCACCTAACTTTTTCATGCATGGATATAACGTCACTGAAGAGCACGGGGTCGGATATCGGACTATAACCCCGATTTTGGCCCCGGGTTTGAAGCATAAAACCACCGATTTCGGACGCAAATCCCTCGATTTTCAACAGTTTTCTTGCGGAACCTCCGATTTTGTGCGATTGTTGGATGATGGTGCTCATGACTGTATAACGTACAGTTCATTCGCCGTTGGCGCTTGTGCAGCAATTTCCGCCGTGTCCAACTCCACCTTCACTTTGGTAATCTTGTCTTGCTGATTCCTCAATTTTTTTCCTGATTCCTGAGCGATTCATGAAATTTGCTCGCAATCTAATGGTAAACCATTAATTCAAATAGGGCAATATTAAGATTTTGCAATCTAATATTTTACAAAAATGGATAAAAAAAACGTACTTGATCACGCTGTCCTTATCTTTCACCCGGCTTTCCAACTTCACCAATTTGACCTTGAGCGAGTCGTTCTCACGAGCAAACTTATCGGCGTTTCTTCTTGCCTCGTCCAATTGCACCGTGAGAGGGGCCAGTCTGAACAATTTCCCATCAGCTAGAGTTCGAAATACGGGCAATCGTCTCTTCATTACGCGCACTCTCTCGTCACTCTGTCCGGTGAGAAAGCAAGTGGAATGAAGTGACTATTACCCGCATTTCGAACTCTACCATTTACGACGCAATTTCACCAGTGAACCCTCCCTTATTTCGCATTTCCAAACATGGTCGATGTTGACAACTTGTTGGTTGACAACAACTTTATATTTATATATTGACACATTCGCACAAGGGGTGTGCAAAAAATTTTACACACTCTCTCGCGCTATCTGATGGGCGAGAGAGCACTGTGAAATGAAGAGTGCGTGAAATTTGGAGCACGGCCCTGATTCACACCTCTTCTCCAGTTCCTTGTCAAGATCACTCGAATCCTCGCGAGACGACTTCACATCTGAATTAATACATTTAAATATAATTTAAATATATTTAATAATAATAATAATAATAATAATAAAATTCCGCACCGAGTAAACTCTCCGCTCGTTCCGCACGCAATTCCGCCTCACGACGTGCGCCCTGAAAGAATATACATTAATAATATTATAATAATAATAATAAATTAAATAATAGCGGTGCCATTTCATATAAATAACGGTGAAACAAAGTAACGTAACAGTGACATATTCGATACTATTCCGGCTGTGTTGGCTTATTAGGAACGTGCCTTTCGTAGGTTACTGGAAAAATGGGCACCAAAAATGGGCGATTTTTGGACCCAGACTTTTATCACAGAACATCCCCTCCCTATCATTCTCATTCCCTATCCCCTTCGCATTCAGCGCGGTCGTAGGCCGGGCCAAAAACATAGAAGTTCCAAAGAAAAAGTTGCTTGCCTCGTACATATGCTGCATCTTGGCGAGCTTCACACGAAGGTGTTCGACTTCTGTAGATGGAGTAGTAGTAGAGGAATTCGGAGAGACGGGAATCGACTGAACATTACCTATATGTGACCTTCGAAGGAGATGGGGATGCTGGCGAGAAGAGACGAAATGGATCACAGATTCGCATTGCCATCCGGCAGGAACCAGCGTTCTCGTAGAACGTTAGTCACGCAACTTGGAGAAAAAGGAGGCGAACAACATTGTACCTGGGACATGTCCTTATCGCCTGCTGCAGAAGAAGGAGTAGATGGAGAAGGAGGATCGGGCATCGACTGCAAATTCAATACTTCAATTTTAATATTATTTAAATTAAAACTTTAATAAAAGGTTTGCACCTCGTCCACTCTCACAGTCTTCTCAGCAGGTTGCTCATCCATAGATTCTTCATTGAGAGAGGTGGTCAGTTCTCGCTTCTGAAATGTACGCAAAATAATATAAAAAAAACTTGCATGCAAAATCACTCTCTTTCTCCAGCTCTTGTGGCCAGACAGCGTTAAGAATGAAGTGACGCCGGCTCATTTCGCGAGCTCTGCGGAACACTGAATCAGTGTTGAGCACGGGGTCGGATATCGGACTACACTCCCGATGTTGACCCTGGGTTTGTAGCCTATTACCCCCGATTTTCAACAGGTTTCTTGCCGAACCCTCGATTTTGTGCAATTGTTCGAGTATGGAGCTCGTGACTGACACTGATGCAATCACCTTGGGCGTTCGCTCCTTTCTCTTCCCGCCCTTCTCGACAGCCGGCTGCTCGTTGGCGGCTTGGGCAGCGAATCTGCTGCTCCGACGCAGGGGACGATCGATCGCCTCGTCGGCAGGAGCCTGCTGAACAGAGTTCGAAATACGGGTCGCCGTCTCTTCATTTCACACGCTCTCTCACCGGTCAGAGAGCCGAGAGAGAGTGTGTAAAATGAAGAGACGGCGACCCGTATTTCGCACTCTACTGCTGAACAGCATCAGAATCAGAGTCGTTATCAGTATCAGCATCATGCAGGAAGCGGGCTAGAGAGCACGGTGATCGTTTTTAGCCCGGTATTCATGCGCTAATGTTGACCGGTTGAGTCGGCTGAGCTGAACCGAGTACTGTATTTTGTGGGAACAATGCAGGCACGAGGAGTTACCAAACGTGTCAAGGGTCGGGCGTACACCTTCGTGAAAACGCGCATGTTCACTGGTGAGGTGAGGTGACAGGTGACTAGGAGAGGTGACAAGTTTCAAAATTGTGACTGCCCGAATTGGCACTAGTAATCACCCTTTTTTTTTGCAAAGCCACAGATCTCACAATTTGCTGATATCCGAATGAGTGCCCTGGTCTATTTTGAGGATTCCATTTCGAGTGCATACCAGTGCGCACGGTTCTCAATGCCAACTTTCGCAGCCCGCCAGTGATTATTGTGAAAAAAAGCCAGTTGCCGATCGGCCGGTGTCGTGGGGCTACCGTACCCACCGGCTCGTGTAGTTCGCCGGCTGCGTCCGCGTGGCAGTCGAGCGAGGGCGGCTCGCCACCGAAGCAGTCGGAGGAAGTGGACACGCTGGTGGCCGCTCCAAGCGAGCGAGCGCGCGACGCCGTGCCAAGTACCGGCTGAAAATGGAGCTATTGTAACGTTTTTTTCGGGTCCGCTATCAGTATGCTACATCTCCAATCCATGCCTTTCCTACCTTATGAGCAATTCCATTGACAGGGAGAGCTTCGCGAGAAGATGATGAAATATCCTACAATGCAATTGTCTTATTCGAAGTTAATTTAAATGTTTGCCAGCATTTTTAAAACAAAAACAACAACAAAAAAACACTAACATCACTGAAAATCGTTTCACGTTTGAAGAATTGTTCGAGTTCGCACGATTTTCCCCTCTTCTTATTGGACTTATTACATCCACATCCCTGTGCCGGTCGAGGCTTGGCCTTCCAGCCCTCTTCCAACGGGATCGATACCTGATTTAACGCCAATTTTAAACAGTATATTTAGGGACACTACTTTAGTGTTGAGATGACCGACATGAATCTGTAATCACTGAAAATTTAGTCAAAAATCCTTTATCCGTAATCTAAAATCTTGTTTTTAACGATTAGTTGTTGGTGTTTAGCCTACTATAGGAGCAGCTCACTTCGCTTACGAGCACTGCTGAGCTACCATTGTCATAGTATTTTTGGATTGCGGATCGGCGGAGTGGTTTTAGTTGAAAAAATTCGGCGCTCCGCGCCGTTTGCGGGTCTGCGTAGTGCTATTTTTTTCAACTGCGGATCTGCGGACCCGTCTTTTTGCGGATCCCCGGGAAGCTATGACATCGAAGCTCACCAGTGCTTAAGAGTAGAGGAAATGTAACCCCCCCCCATTTTGGTGATTTTGATTTTTGGTTTTTTTTTGGTGATTTTGAAAATTTGGTTTAACCGTTCACAAATTCACCTCATCGTTCACAAATTCACCTCATCGTGCAGTTTCAATTTCTGCGTAGCTTTGATCATGATATGAATCTGTGTTCCACACAAAATCGGCTCGAGCACTGCGTTTGGTTTGCACGATCTGCAATAAGAAAAGTAGCACGTGAATAATTTGAACATAGGGATGGCTCGGCAAGAAATTGTCTCTTCATTTCACACCCTCTCTAACCGGTCAGAGAGGCTAAGAGTATGTGATATGAGGAGAGTGATTTCTTGCGAAGCCTTCCCTATTTTAAAAAAATAAATAAAAAGATACCTTCTCAGGCACTTGGCGAAATTACCGCACTGCCTCGCATCGATAATCACCTTGCCAGCACCGTTTTCGATGAGGAAAGTGTGATCATTGAGAGAACCCGGCGCGAGGTCTCTATGAAGACACTCCTGCTCAGTAATCATGTGTCCAACAAGCCTGAAAATAATAATAATAATAATAATAATAATAGAATGTGAAATATGAAAAGCATAGCCAATATGTGCGTCGATCACTGGTGCAATGGAAAGGTGACAGTGTGGTGCAGGGATCAATTACCTACGTAAAATCCATTGTTTAAGGCGGGCACGTTTTTCAGTCCAATGGGGGGAAAAGACGGACACGTATTTACAAATTCTCAAATTTTTCACTATATTTACCCCTATTTTCCGAGTCGTCGCACCTCCGGCGGGCACGTTTTATGTGCAAAATCAGAAAAAGCAGGTACGGTAAGTTAAAATTAACGTACTAGTTGACCCCTGGTGTGGTGGGCAAAAATAAGATTCGCATCCATACTTTATGTATTATCCATAAAAGGCCTTTGTCGCCTTTCCTAGCCCATTAGTGGGGGGCTTCCCACTTACTCAGCAATGTAGGCTTCTTCACGCACTTCCTCCGTAGTCACCAGTCCAAACACATTTGGTTCCATAATCATCTCGCCGGCTCTCGGCTTGTCTCTAATCAACGCGACGGAATCGGCGTTTGCGCGGCGGAGGAGCGGTGAACGATCGTTCGATATGAGACCCCTGATCATGACAATAATTCACGCATTCGCGTTGGAAAGCGGGTATGTTGATGAGAAATCCATCAAAATTCGACCAAAACTATATTTTTTAAATTTACGATTTTCAATTGGTTTCTCATCAACATACACGCTTGCTAACGATTCTGTTGTCGAGTAAGTACTAGAGTTCGACGGTTAGTTGTCTCCTCATTTCACATACTCTCTCGCCACCCGACCGGTCGAGAAAGAGCGCGTGACATGGGGAGACAATTATCCGTATTTAGAACTCTAGTGCATGCTACATGCGCCAAAACGATGCCAACCTGGCCTGCTCAGAGTATTCGCAGTTCCTGATCTCGCGATAGGAGGACGAATTAGCAGACGCGATCTTCTCGGCTTTCCGAAGGTCCGAAGAAGAGATTAGGCCGTCCGGACTGAATTGGCCTCTCATAATCACTGGCCTAGCAGTGATCATCTCCCGCAGGACGCAAGTGCCTTGATTAACGGGATGACAATCAATTACCTTAACCTTTTCTTGGCGTTGAGTGCGGCGGATCTCGACGATCTCGACGGACGTCGTCGTCGGCCGCCACCGCCAGCTGCCTTTCGCTTCTTGCGCTTCTTCTGCACCTCATCCTGGTACGCACGAGCCTGTGTAATTTCGATATTAGAGCCATAATCTCGTATCCTCATTTTGCACATTATCTCTCATCGATCAGAGAAACGAGGGTTGGCCTTGTGAACTGAGAAGCCCTTAAATTTTTGCACAACCCCCTGTTTGCTATGCGAATTTGTTGGCATTTTTGTGTGAACAAATATTTTGTCAAGTTAGTAACCGACTCAGTACTTTACTTTTTTAAGCGCTGCATCTATCATCATTCATCATAGAATATTCAAATCAGAGATAAGGGCCACAGTTGAAAAGAGTAATTTTGGCCCAGGTATGAGCTATTTTTGGGTGAAAAAATAAATAATAAAAAAATGCAATGGTATGAGCAATTTTGGGTGAAAAATATAAAATTTCAATGGTTTGTGCCATTTTTGGGTCAAAAATTCTCATGGTAAGAGCCATTTTGGGTGAAAATTTCCCATGGTATGAGTTGCATACCATCAACAATTCCCACTCTTTTCATCTGTGATAAGGGCGGCGCACCTGCTCAGGCGTAAGCTCCGTCGCTCTCGGTCGGCACACGTGGCAGAAGTAGGGCCCCTCGGGGACTTGCTTTGTCGCCGGAAAGATGCAACCGACGTGTTCCCATCTCCTGAACAATATTGTTCATAAGTTGCTTCGAAAACCGAACTTTGAATCCTTATATGATGTTAGTAATTCAAAAATAAAATGTAATAATAAAAATAATAAAAAGAAATCATGAAATCCGCTACTCATTTCATGCATCTCAAAATGTGGCATGCTTTTCCGAATTTTGCAGGAGTACTGTGCTTCGGTTGGTTAGGTTTCGGATAGGCCAGGTTGCGTTTGTGCAAATGCGATGAGCATGCGCTATTTTAGAGGAGGGGTCATTTGAACCCCGATAGGAAGGACAACTGACAGCAGGCACTGGTCACATCGCACCATGTCCTCGCCATCCTCCTCTTTCTGGCCACAGATGCATGAGATTTCCCACGGCGGCGGCGCTCTATCTTCTTGGTACGCACGAGCCTGTATCGGATCGTTGTAAAACAACATTTATGTATTTAATCTATTGCATTGTATTAGAATGGCTCCAGGTCGGATAAGCGCATTCGGACGATAACCAATTGCAATCAAACTACATAAAAAAAGTAGACCATTTCATTCAGTAGGTAATCCTCAGAACGGTGTTGTGATGAAGAATCTTATCCGACCTTGAGTCATTAAAAAAAAATATGTTCACACCTGTTCACGCGACAGTTCCGTAGGTCTCGGATCGCAAACATGACACAAATAGGGGCCAGCAGGGACTGTCCTGGTCCGGGGAAAGATGCAATCTACGTGTTCCCATCTCCTGTTAAGAATGCGTCGGTAAGCGAACAATAGACGACACTCGGAACCCATTCATCGTTCAAAATTGATCTTTGAAAATGAGATAGATTACAACAATAAACAGCATGGATCCGAAAAAAAAAATCACCGAAACCCTCACAATTTGTAAAAGCACGCCACATTTTGGATTTTCATTTCAGTTTTTTTAAGACTCAAGTATTTGTCCCCAGGAAAAGGCTGATTATTCTCGTCGTCTTTCACTCCGAATGCACATTGATCGTTTGCCCGATTGTGGTGCTCATCACTGCTCGAAACTACTCACAATTTACACTCATCACACTGCACCGCTTCCTATTTTTGGTATTTTATGCAGTTTTTGACTAATTCTTCCCATTTTGCTTGCAAATGGATGATATAAATAAGCAATTAAAAAAATAACTAAACTCACAATTTGCACTCATCACACTGTACCACCGTCTCTCCATTGTCCTCCTTGAGTCGACAGATGCACGAGAGCTCCCAATCTTCCTCACTTTCGCTCCCATCCGAAGAAGAACCCGAGGACGCATCCTAATAATAATAATAATAATAATAATAATAATAATAATAATAATAATAATATGGAAGTCATTTCATTAAAATATCGGTGAAACATTGATTCAGCAGCCTAAACTCATCAAAACAGAGTAAACGCAGAGATATGCGAGTTGAACCTCTCTCACCGGTCACAGATACACAGCAACATCAGCGGTTCCTTCACGGGGGAATTTTCATGCGTCGCTGCTACAGTGATCGGCGCGTCGCGTTTTGGACAAAATTTTCAAACGCGTTTACCTAACTTTTCAACGTTGTTCACCGATTGTTGAGCGCGCACGATTTAGTGAAATAAAAATCAATTTCACTAAAACATCCCAGAATAATAGAAAAACACTCCAGTTTGGTGGGTCACATTCACGATTACAAAGTTATCGAAGGGGGACTTTGTCGCAAAAGTAGAGCATCTCCTGGCTAGTTTTTATGCTTAAAAAATAGGTAATCCTTCAAATCTTATCCAAAGTCTAGAAAACATTTGGAAATACATCGATAAAAGGGTGAAAACGATCATATTAATGAATCACCAACGTTAGGGTTTTTCTGGATTACGGTATAGTGGTTCATTTGGTGCGGGCTCCTACCACGATAAGCGTGAGCGTGCGGCAACCGCAGCGCGTCTGACCCTAGGAACCGTTTGACCCCTTTTGTGTCTGCTGTGAGATATCGAATAAGAATTGCGAACTGAAAAATAATAATTTTTACCACATCCCAGAGGCGCTCATATAGAATGCGGGCCAGTCAGAAACTCGGTAGAGTAAGAAATCCTCCTCCTCACTCTCGCTGCCATTCGAAGAAGAACCCGAGAACGCAACCTAATTTATTAAGTTACCAACCAATATTTTCTGGTGGCAGGCACTCCCACATTCTTACAGGAGACCCGTGATAATGGATAGAATTGCGAACTGACAATGAGACATCGCAAATTTTTAGCACACCCCAGATGCGCTTCTATAGAACGCGGGTCAGTCAGAAACTCGGTAGAGTAAGGATAGACGAAGACTCTATTCTTTCTATAGAAGATGATGCTTAGGGTGCTTAGGCTTACTGCTTAGTATATCCCCTGTCCCGCGTTCTATCCCAGATGCAAGAATCGCAAGTCATCACTGACCGTCTGTCCGTTCTGGCCGCCAGTGCACGGACGGATCCGAGGAGAATGCGAGAGATGAGAGAGCACAGAGAAAAAAGTCGTCAGAAAAAAACTCTCTCGAAATGACACACTATTTCGCGCGGAACATTTAAAAGGATTTAGTAAGCGAATTTTGATTAAAAAATTCAAATCTTTTTTGCATCTGGTGGGTATGCTCGAAAGATTCGTGCAGCAGTTAAACGTATGGAAGAATACGGCATAAATCAAAGAAAATGGTTTTCAGAGCTACTACTTTCGAAATTCACGGAGAGCCATTTCTCGGTTCTGCGCTTCCGGGCTGATCATACATTCTCCATTCTCCATTGTCGGATCCATTCAGGAGTGAGCAGGGCCTTCGAGATGCCCGCCGACTTCACCTTGGGCGTCCGCACGCTCATGATGCGCGTCATCTTTATGGCGAATACGCGAAACTGCAAATGGCCGTGTCGTATCAAGAGAAATCGGCGGAAAAACAACAACAACAAAACCGGCCACAAAACAACATTACGAGCATCTCCACGTAACTTTTGATGAAAACGCGTTTGCATTCAACAAAATATGAGTAAGATCAGGACCGGGGAACCTGACAATCTTCAGGCCAAAAACCTTTTCAACGAACACTTTATCCACCGTTTTAACAGCACGCAAACAGGTAGGGCAAACAAAGGAAGACATTTTTTTTAGTAAGGCGGGCTTACCCACATTTACATTACACTTATCCTGATTCAAGTGATTGTTCCGGTAGGAGGAAACATCATAATGAAGGGGATTGAGATCTTCGTACTTAGTGACAATGGGTCAAGAGATGGTTTCTTCTTAATGGGGCGAGCCGCGTCGTGTAGTAAATAATCGGGGTGAAATGATAAATAACAGTGAAACGACACAATAACACGGGCAGAAACAACAAGAGGGGAGGTCAGACTTGGCCCGTCATCCAGCCCTTTCCTGCTGCTGCTGCTGCGAGTCCATCCGTTGCGGCAGCTGCTGCAGTTGACGTAGCTGCTGCGGCCGGCTGCGCACCTAAATTAGTACAAATAGTCAAACTACTGGAACCACGACAGCCTTGTCAAATAAGGACACTGTTCGGAATGTACAGCTACAACAGTACTTCTCTAGCAACAGAAAAGCTCTAGAATCGGCTATGACACAGGTAGTCACAAAATGTTGCACGAATTCCAGACAACGTATGCTACCGCACCTGCAGGCACGATCATATTAGCTGCAGCTGCAGCACATGCAGCCTCTCCGACAGCTGCGGTGTCGGCCGCAGCCTGCAGCTGCTGCAGCCAGTACATCACGGCCGGCAGCGAGACGGCCGCCTTGCACGCGCGCATCTGTAATGAGAATTGTGAAATCTTTGTAAACCGGGCACATTTATGAGAAATCGATCAAAAAATCGGCCAAATCTTTTAAAAAAATCTGATTTTTGGTGTTTCAACGACAATATTTAAATAATTACTCATTTCTCTAATTTCTCATAAACATGCCCCGCTGATGCTGCAGCATCCATACATTTTCATGCACAGTTTTCATTTATGCTCACCTTGTCGAGGTGCTTCGCCGATAGAAAGTGATAGATGATGTGCATCCTCTTAATGCGCTTGCCTCTTGTTACTGAGCACACCCTGCACTCGAGCTCCTGCGAAATGGGCTTCACTACATATCAGCAGGATGTCACAAACTATTACGCTCAATGACAAAGATCACATACTCCTCCCCTATGCATTCCACATTTTTAGGCACATTTGAAAAATATTAGAGAAAAGCATGCCACCGATCGACAAAAACTTAGAAAATAACATGAAACGTAAGCACCGCAAGGGCAATATCATTCAATATTTGAAATAGCAAGCCACATCTTGGGTTTCATCACATGAGTATTTGACCTCTGATTAGGCTACTTCTTTCTACTCTAAACTCACGTCGACCGCCTTGTCCGGGTAGTACATGTGGTAGGTGCGCCGGCCGTTGTCACTCGCCAGATTCTTCTTCGCTTGTATGTGAGCGATCGCGCTGTCCAGCGTGAATGCTGCAATATTTATTTTTAAAATTAGTTTAATTATTTAAATATTAAATATAAAAATACTGACAATCTTTCGCCGAGGGACGATACGGCTCGAGGATGTTGATTGGATCTGCAACACTTTTTTTTTCTCATTTTTTCCACTGACAATAAACTCACCGGCTTTGTCAGCAAACTTGACGAAGAGGCGCACGGGCTGATTGTGAGAAGGCCACTTCGGAGCAGGCACGCAGGCAGGCTGCTGCTGCGGCGGCTGCTGCAGCTGCTGCATCCGCACGGTCATAGCTTGATGCAGCGACTGCACGGCCATAGGTTGCTGCAGATTTGCAGCATGAAGCTGCTGCAGCTGCAGCCCTGCACCTGACTGCTGCTGTTGCTGTGCAGCAAGAAGCTGCAGCCCTGCAGCAGGTTGCTGCTTCTGTCGCAGCGGCGGTAGCAGCTGCTTCATCGCCTCGTACCGCTGCTTCTCGTACTTCTTCACCTTCGCGGCCATCGAGTCGATGCTGAAGTGGAAAAACGTCAGATGATAGCCAGTTTTAAAAAAAATGATTTCACACCCATACACAAACATGGAAAACTCATGTGAAAATACGTAAAATCATGACTTTTGCGCGATATTTTGGATTTTTTGTAATATAAATTAAATAGAAAACGTACGTCTCCTTATCCCTCGTTCGATCGGCATCAGCCTGCCTCCTAAGCCCCTCAAACTGATCCCGGAAGCCACTCAGACTGAAAAAAGGGGGGAAAAATAACGTTGTCATAGGCTCACTAGATACCTTTTGATCACATCCTTGAGCCGAGCCAGTTCACTGAAATAGGAGATATTTATAAATAGGATTATCATTATCAGCTATTCATCACCGCCAAAAATTAGCGATTGTGCATTTTTATAAACATACGAGGCCTCCTTAGATTCCGCCAATCTTCCCGCAGTAATTTCCAATTCCGCCTTGAGTGCAGCATTCTCTCTTGCGGTCTCACTGACAAATTCGCTTTAGATAATATATTGCAACTTGAATCGCTCACAATCAATATTGTTCAACATTCACATCGAATCGCATATTTAAACATATATTTAAATGATGAAATAATTTCAGGAACGAACTCTCTCATTTGATTCTTCTGCTGCTCCCTGCTTCTCACTACTTCCAGTTCCTTCCTGAGGGCTGCGACCTCTCGAATCAGGTCGCTAAACAACGGATGTCACATCTCTCATTTGGTCAATCAAACGCACAGTTCCCTGCTGCTTGCTGCTGCTGCAATCCCATCTTTCGGTGCGGCATGAGTAGTTGGCGGCGACACACTACAACTTTGAATACAACGTGTTGTATACGAGAAAATCATCTTCAAAGTAATCCGATCCGTCTGTAACGGGCTTTTAACGGGTCTCTCGAATCCCGAACAGACCTCGCCACGCGGTTCGCTGCTTCACACCGCCTTCTCAGCCGGATCAACTCCAGCTTGAGCGTGTCGTTCTCGCGCGTGGATTCGCTGAAACAAATATTTGTTTATTTTTTTAAACAGCTAAAACCCAGCGATATTCGTGTTTCACCACACCTTTCTCTTCTTCTCGCCTCCGCCAATTGGATCGAGAGTTCGTCCAATCTGAATGACACTGACTTCGGTAATGTTATAAAAATTGATTCTCGTGAGCGTGTATAATTGAAACATAAAACGGGCGGGCGAAACATCAAAGTGCATTGTTTTTACAAATAGATCACGTCTTTTTACTCAATAGCGGGCATGTATTGCAGCAAGAAACTATGATGTATATGCATCGCACACGACTGACTACACACACACAATGGACAACCACCATGTTTCTGGATCATGTATAATGCTCCCAAACATTTATTTTTTCGGCTCCGAGAGTCTGCTATCGCTCATGTACAATGCACCTCTTCTCCAGTTCACTGTCCAATTCCTGATTCGAATCCTGACGAATGCCTTGCTTAGAGTCTGCAATGCAAATTCGTTGCTATTTTAACAATTACTGCTCATTTGTTACATAAAAAGTCGATTAATCGGCTAATTTTTGATGGATAGTCGAAATCCGGGGAAAAAACGTGTTTGAACACGTTTTTCCTACGCTTCTGCCCAAGAGCTTCTTTGGTGGGCAACTCACACACGCACAAGGTGGTCTCTCTTCATTTTTCAGGAGTATTGATATTAAATATGTGATAAGTATATACCGAGTAGAGTCTCCGCTCGCTCCGCACGCAGCTCTGCCTCGCGGGCCGCGCGACATGCACGCTGAACAAGTATAACATTATTTTATCAAAAACTAGGCAGATTTTTGTCGTATCTAGTAGTCCTCGAGAAATTATATCACCGTCTCTACATTTCGCACATACTCTCGAGTGGACCGGCCTAGTGGTAAGAGTGCGAAATGGAGAGACGGCGGCCTGTATTGCGCGTTCTATACACTACCTGGAACATCTCCTCCTTCTTGAGCAGCTTCTGCTGCAGGTCGACGAGTTCGTCGGGCGGCGGCGGCGGAGGAGGAGGCAGGAAAGGCTGCAATCTCCGCGTTTGGGGGGGGGATGTCCGACTTTTCAGAGATATGTCAGAGAACATATTGCGAAATAGTTCTCGTCCGACATAGTGCCCGGGGATTCCGGGCGCTAATTTTATATTCGCAACCGGTCGGTGTGAACGCACGCCTTTTGTTACTGTTTCGGCCTTACGCTAATACGAGACACGAGACACGAGACACATATACAAATTTAGTTTAAAAAAATAAATTTTTCTATCAGTTTATAACGTCGATTGACCTCTCCTTCAAACTACACTCCATATTGTTAGGCCAATGAGACAGCCACGTCATAATGCGTATTGACAGCTTCACATGTTAAAGCCAGTGTTATAGATACACTAATTTAGTTAACCAGTTGCTAATGCCGATTAATCGATCGATTGACCTCTCCCTCCAGCTTCAGTTTCTTCGCAGCCGGCTGCTGCTGGCACGGAGGCGGCTCATCCTCATCGAGGACGATCACCTCCGTCTGAAATATATATTTATTTATTAATTTAGGAATTTTGAAACTAAAAAATCGATAAAAACATAAAAATATAGCAAATAATCGGCAAACCTTGGCCTTGCGAAGACCGCTAGCTGAACCCTCACTCATCTCTCATTGAAACCTTAAAACACCAGCGCTGCAAAATCATTATTATAAGTAAAGGTCAATTAAAAGGAGCAATAAAACAATAGAAGCCAGGGTTTATGCAATTGAAACGGTGATGAGCGCGGTGGTCAGAAATGTAAGGCTATTCTCGATTTTTGAGCGATAAACAGCCCGGCGCATTCATCAACAAGAGCATGACTCTCACTTGCAAAAGCTTTTTTTGCATGTGTTCGTTGTTGAAATTCAATATACACGTGTATACCTGGTTATTCATCTCGGAAATAAAGAAAAACGAGCATAAAAATTGAAATTTTGAAGTATATCGAGTTATCGTTACTGTGTTTATCGGGTGTGCTGCGAAATTTTCGAATTTCGCGCACTTTCTCGTCGACCCACTAATACAGTTGGCGATACTCAGCCAAGGTAGGGTGGGTCGACGGTCGATATTTTCCTTATTCTGGTTTTTGAGACACCGTTAGAGTGGTTGTTTTTCTATTTCTTATCGGTCTTATTGGTCATTTGGCGTCTATTATCCCGCGGTAACTGGTCACGTGCAGGCATGTCGTCGGATCAACCGCAGGTTACGTCGATTCTTCCTCCCTCAATCATCGTTTCGTCAATTTCGTCAATCGTCGATCGTCAATCGTCAATCGTCGATCGTCATTCGTCAATCGTCCAGTCTTCGGGTAATCATCGTTTTGCGTCGTTTCGTCCCGATCTTCTTTCTTCTGTTTCGTCATTAACGTCACCCTTCTCAGACGGATCGTCATCTTCATCTCTTCCATCGTCATCTATGCTGCCCGTATCGTCAGCTGCCTCACTAATGCCATCGACTCAGTCTTCTCCTCCATTCGTCAATTCGCCCTTGTCGTCGGGTTCGTCATTGAGTCATCTCGTTTCCTCATTTTATCAGAGTGACGAAATCATCCCTCATTCAGGTGTTCATTCGTCTGTGGCCCATCTTCCAACGGGTCAATCCCACCTCGAGCTACTAGTGTCTGCTCTCAAGCCTCACCTTGTGGCACCAAGTCCCATCTCCCACACAGTCCCAAGAGTCAAGAACGGAGAGACTCAGGAAATAATCGCATCGCTAGTGGAGGCAGCGAACGAAGCAGAGAAGGTCAAGGTGGGAAGGGGATCAATTAACACTGTCATTTCCCTTATCCTGGAGAGAATTCAAGTGTTAGTCGTTCAAGAGACTTCTCCTGGTTTCTCCGATTCCTTCAAGAAAGTAAAGGCCCTCCATTCTCTGGCAGGAGGTGGCATGGATCCACAACTACTCGCAGCAGCCATGACATTGACTGCATCAAACTCCAACTCTCTTCCTTCCATCTCCAAGAGACGTAGGCCGGACTCTCCACCTTCCTTTCAAGCAAGGGAGCAGGAATACAAGAGCACCTCCTACTCCCGCAGCCACTTCCCCGCTCCTGCCTTCAACACAAAATTCACGTGCTTCAATTGCCATCAACGCGGACACAAGAGCCCCGAATGCCCTCTTCCCCCTAGAAGGTAAGGGTATTCCCATCGTCGCTTTCGAGAACGTTAAGTCGGCTATTGCCTTCTGGGAACAAATTGGCGCCTCCGATTTCGTACTAAGAACTATCCAAGAGGGTTATCGCATCCTCGTTCCATCTCATCTCTCAACAAAGTCATTTCATTTCTCAGATAATCGAGTGACGTCATCGGTCGATGCCGATTTCGTCGCTAAACAACTGATCGAGTGGCTTCAATCGGGCGCAATAGTGGAGGCTAAAGCGGACGAAGAGCTCGCGGTCTTCCCTCTAACAGTAGCAAAAAATGGTGAGAAATTAAGGTTAATTCATGATCTATCACGTTTGAATATTTTTCTTCCAAAGACAAAATTCAAACTGGACGATTTGAGAGTAATGTGGCCACTGTTGCCGGTAGGGGGGTTTATGGCCACATTTGATCTCTCGTCAGGTTATCAGCACCTTTCCATCAATGCGGAATCATCAAAATGGTTGGGATGTCGTTGGCATCCCAACCACAGAAGGGAAAGTGCGCACGTTTAAGTTTCAAGCCCTCCCTTTCGGCCTCAGTCCAGGTCCGTGGGTGTTCACTAAGTTCCTCCGACCACTAGTGGCTAGATGGAGGAGACTTGGAATCGTATGCGCAATCTATATCGACGACGGAATTATCGTTGCAGATACCATCGAAGAGCTCGCTCGTGGCGTTGGATGGATTCGACACGATCTCGAACAGGCGGGAATGAATGTGAATGAAGAAAAATCGAAGTTTCTTCCAGCTCAGTCAAGTAAGTGGTTAGGATTTGACATCGATCTGGGGAAAGGGAGGGTGAGTCTCACTCAGAAACGAGCGGCGAAGGCACTCGATTCATTAAACGAGCTGATCTCTCATTCCGGCACTCTGAAGAGGAGGCAGAAGGTGTTAGGTCATCTGGCGTCAATATCACTCCTTACAGGAGAAGAGTCGTCCCTTCATTCCCCCTTTCTGCAGCAAACAGTTGCACGGATGGAGGACGAAGGAATCAGAGCAATTGCAGTGTCCCAACTCGAGCTAGGTGAGTTGCAGTACTGGAAGGGACGTATGGAACATGGAATCAGCAGGGGCATAGCGGAGTCGAAAGTGGAAGCGGACTGGGAGTTAACGTCCGACGCTTCAGCTTTCGCATTAGGCTGGGTATTAGAAGGAAGATTCCCACGTAGAGGAGCGCGTAACCTCTCAGAGCAGGAAAGGGCGTGTTCTAGCACCATGAGGGAATTACTGGGGATATGTTTGCCATCAGCTCAGTTGCCGAAACGTTGCACGGGGACAGTATTCTAGTCCGATGTGACAATCAAGGAGCAATTTCCATCTTGAGGAAGGGCAGTATGAAAAGAGTACTTCACGAGGTCTCTATGAGGGTAAGAGAGATAGTATTAGATCACTCCCTGAGAGTGGAATTCCAGTGGGTTCCAAGAGAGGAAGTAGAATTAGCGGACGATATGAGTAGGGAGGTTGATTGCGATGACTGGGGCATCCAGGATAGAATTTTCCATCTGTGTGCCTCTAAGTGGGGGATGCCAAATGTGGATCTGTTTGCGGATCACAACAATCGGAAGTGTGATCGTTTCTATTCTAGATGGCCCGCACCAGGGACAGCAGGAGAAGACGGACTACGCGCAGGGAAAGAATGGAGGAGAGACAATCTTCTCTGGTTGGTGCCTCCGCCCAGTCTTCTCCCCGAAGTCATAAAGAAAGGGAAAACATGGAAAAGCCGAGCGATTATCGGCTTTCCTATGTGGGCCAGTGCCCCTGCTAGGCCTCTGATTAATAAGAACGGAGTTTGGGCTCCATGGGTTAGAGACCGCTTAGTATTCGGAAAAGGCGCGGAAATTTTGATTCCCTCAGTTGTAGAAGGCTCCATATTCGGATCGCGAAGAGTACCGTCAGATTTTATTTTCGTCCATGCGGATTGGAGTTTCTAAGCCTTTGAAATTTCTGCAGTTAGCCGCTTGTCTCGCGATAAACCAGTAACTATAATTCGATTATGTATATAAAATATACGTTATCACGTAATGACGTAGGGAGGTACGACCGGAGGAATGTAGTGATAATTGAAATTTTGAAGTAAATCGAGTTATCGTTACTGTGTTTATCGGGTGTGCTGCGAAATTTTCGAATTTCGCGCACTTTCTCGTCGACCCACTAATACAGTTGGCGATACTCAGCCAAGGTAGGGTGGGCCGACGGTCGATATTTTCCTTTCCCTTATCTCGTTCGGCGCACTGCTGCGACCTTCCGAAGCAGTGGGTATCAGGAGAGACTCAGTGGCTATCAAAATGGGAGAAGAAGAGTCTCTTATCATCGGAGTGACTGTTCCCAAGGCGAAGAATGATCAGGAAGGGAAGGGGAGAACTACCTTCTTCTCTCTAAACTTCGTGAGGAAGGAGATGAAAAGAGCGTGTGCGGAGGCAGGAGTCACTCCCTTCACACCCCATTGCTTGCGAGGTGGAGGAGCTACAACGTCCATCGAGGAAGGAACTCCAGTTGAGCAAGTCAGAATGAGAGGGAGATGGAACAGCTCTCTAGGAATAGCCCCTTACTTAGCAGACTCAGTCAAGACGCAAGGGGGTACTCTCTCACTCTAACCCATTCCCATCCCCCTCTCTCTCAATCAAATCATTGTATTTCAGGTCCTAGACTCACCTCATTCCCTATTTTATTCTTATCTCTAGATATTCGTTCATTTAGTGTTGTTCCAACATCTCAAATTTGTAAGCGTTTTTTCGCAATTTCCCATCGGTTTAATATCATGCTTCTTCATCGTAAAATTGTGGTTCCACTCTATCGGCAGTTAGCCGCTTGTCTCGCGATAAACCAGTAACTATAACTCGATTATGTATATAAAATATAAGTTATCACGTAATGACGTAGGGAGGTACGACCGGAGGAATGTAGTGATAATTAGCAATTTACTGTAAATTATTTACAGCTTGACGCAATGGGCGTTTGACAACTTTAGCCTCGACGGCGCTCATAAGGCGATGTAAAAGTCAGCAGCCTAGTTTGCATTAGGCAAATTGCAATAAACTTTATTAACGTGAAAACAAAG
Organism: Pristionchus pacificus; assembly: GCA_000180635.4. NCBI lineage: Eukaryota > Metazoa > Nematoda > Chromadorea > Rhabditida > Neodiplogasteridae > Pristionchus > Pristionchus pacificus. The sequence continues at coordinate 19,622,281 of CM026579.1, forward strand.
GCAATAGGCAAACAAAGGGAACAATGAAAACAAAAACGAAACACGTGAAATCAAATTATTTTTAACCAATACTTACAGTACTCTTTCTCGGTCTCGAGAGGAATATACCGTATCTACCGTATATTTTCCCGGGAGTTTAAATGAGAAAAATTCCTTTTTATTTTTTAATTATCGAATAGGGACGGCGACGATGTTTACAGATGATCAAAACAATTCACAAGTTCATGTGCAAACGGAAGCTTACCTTACCCCATTTCATATTTTCAATTTAGTTTTTCAAAAATAATATCAAAATAAAGAGAAAAATAGCAATATAAGGAGGTACGAAACCCGACGTTGTGAGTTCAAGCGGAGCGCATCGCCTGTATCTTTTACCAAACTATCGCAAACTGAAACCAGTGAATATATTTTTTCTATAGTATGAAAATGTAATCTGTCTCTTCTTCAATTACCAACGCATATTTTAAAACACCACAAACAATATAGAAGAGCCTATACATTGAATAGGAAGCAAAGTATTCAACGGGTTACGGTAAATCAATATTCAATAATTAATTGCTCGAAAACGGCCTAGAGATTCTTGTTCATTTCTTCATGGGCGGTGTTAAATGCGAAATATAAAAACATGTTACAAAATGGAGAAGAATCTCTAGGCCGTTTTTGAGAAATTCATTGAAACTCATTTTTACAACGGTAAAATGCTCAACTTTGACGACGTCAATTTCGAACAATTTTAATTTACATTTATTTTCACGTACATTTTCGTTTTCTGGGACTCATAATTGATATATTCTGAAAAGATAAAGTCTACACGATGAATTATAAAAACTCAGCATTTTTCATCGCTTCTATGTGAGCTTGCTTTTGCAATTTTACATATATTATCTTGCTTCGTATTTGCACAGTATGCTTACTTATTAATCTATGAAAACAGAAATATTGAATTTTGCTTAGAAATATATTAAAAACAATTATTTATAAAGTGAAACATTTTCAAGGAAAGATTACGGTAGATTGGAAAGAAAAACGTCGGAGGGTGTAGTCCAATAATCCGTACTCAAAAATTCTCGCCGCCGTCCCTATTATCGAAATCAAGTTCATCGGGAAAAAATGTGTACACATGTGTAGGGAGGGCAGCGGCTAATTTTTAAAGAACTCCGAGTATACTCAAATCGATGAAATTACAAACTGGATATACAACCAAAAATAATGCGGCGAGATCGAGAGATTACTGTAGCACAAAATACAATATCTAATGCGATTAATGTATTGAATCACAATTGTGATCACAAACCGGATATACGAACAAATATTATAGACAAAATCTTACAACAAAATCTTGCACAGTAAAATCAACCGGTATCAAACTATACTGTAACTCAAGAGAAACTGTATTCAGGGGATTAGTATACAGTAGTTGGTCGAGCTCACGCTCCGACTCTTAGAGTAGACTATCAGGGGAATGCAATCGATATATAAAAAAATGAACAACACGGTTGGTATATTACTGTTATCCTATCAAGCTCCTACAGCCGGTCGACAGAAGATCAGGGTTTGCTCGAGTATCCGGACAATCTCCTCCATCTCAGTGATGAACTCGGCATGTATCGGCAGCTTCTTAACTTCCTTCTCGCATTTCTTGAGCGTAAGCTTCATCACAACGATGACCAATTCCAGAGGACTCTGGCAAGGGAGTATTTGCAAATTTATCGAATCCACCCTTTTTTTTAATGTGTCAGGATTTTTCCAGTGTATACAGGCGACAAAATTGTTTCTCATAAAGCAAATTATAATTGGATTGTTAGCGAAGGGATCGCTGGATCTTGATCAGCGTCTAGAAAGCAGAACTAATAAAAATTGTACTGTATCGTTATGTACTGTATCGAACTAATTACTCATAGAAACAGCCCCAGTTCAACATGATCTTCGGTCGTAGATAAATTAATTAATAAATCGCTAATTTGCTCAACTTGCCTCGTGCGCGACTCGCACTTGCTCCCTGTCTATGCCGGCCGCCAGCCAGGCCACGACGTCCTGGTGGAAGCTCCGCGCCAGCGGTCCCATCTCCTCCAGCACCTGATATTTAATTATTATAATAATAATACTATAATAATTATAACTATTATTTTTCATTGCGATAACTTCAGAGATAACTATATCAAAGTGTAACTGCATTTCTGGGCCCGAAAACCGACAGTTGTTCATGATCGAGAAGTCAGGACTCACCTCCCGGTAGAGCTTGCACCCAGAGCACTCCGGGCACTCCTTTGTCTGGGAGAAATCGTGGAGGTATGGAGCGATGCACCTGATACATACATCGATTATTATCGAATAGTTTTATCAACGTTTTCGAGCTCTTGTTGCCTAGACCAAAAAACAGGAAATTACCTTTTTCTATCAATAGTGAATGGATTAAACATAAAAGCTATAGCTCTACAAGGAAAGCAAGCGAAGAATAAATTGATTACTCTCTTAATTTCGCATGTTATCACGCATCTATGATCAGCGACAGAGTGTGCGAAATGAAGAGCGTTTCTTGCGAGGAACAATACTTACTAGAGTTCGAGCTACGGGTAATCGTCTCTTCATTTCACACACTCTCTCACCGGTCAGAGTGACGATAGAGTGTGTGAAACGAAGAGACGGCGACCCGTATTTCGAACTCTAATACTTACCGAGACCAGACCATGACGAACAGAAACTTGGCGCAGCTGGCAATAAGCAGTGGGTCGAAATCGCCGAATATCTCGAAGATTCCCTGAAAAAATAAGGAGTACTTGGAAATGGAGCTGCAATAAGCCGCCCATTGAAAGCTACCGCTCTAGCTCAGAAGGATCTACAGGTTACGGTATGTTGTATTACTTAAAATATCGATATTTTTTTATTCAATAAGCCTCACCGTGTTAATGAGCAGAGTAATGAGCCAGTCGAGCTGATTGGCGACTTGATATCCGAACCAGACATCGAGATAGAGCCAGCCATACTTTCGGCACTTTGCGCTGATCCCGGCAAGAGACGGCATCTCAACAAAACATAAACTTTTCTAATTCTGAATTTACCCAGGAAAGTGGTCTTATGTAAAACAAAGAGTGCAAAAAAAGTTCTGGGAATTATTGTGCAATGTTCTGCGAAAAATCGTTTGAAGATTTTTTTCTAATTCGTGAGTTTAGACGATTATGAAAATACGTATCACGATGCGAACGCAGTTCAACTGTAAAACACGAACAAATGTGCCAAAGAATTTATCATTTTGAATGAAAACGGCACAACAAACAATGCAATATTTACATCGCTTTTCGATTTACTCACAAGGAGTGTTCAAGTACAATCATACAAAACTTTCAAACAAGACTCAAGAAACAAACAACAAGAAAAGATCAAACAAGACAGTATTTCAAAATGCTCAAAGCTCCTAGTCGAATCATCAAACAAGTTCGCGTTATATCCGAAAAATAATCAAGGTTATCGTAACAAGAAGGGTACCGTATCTAGGGTAAAAAAATATATAGGCAACGATGCTTCAACAATCAAAGAATATTTTGAGCCGAATACGGTTCTAAGCTAAAATAATTTTGTGTTCAAGCAGCTGGAGCCGGTCGGCACAGCGCGAGGGTTCTCTCAAACATGATGATTATTCCATTCAGCTCGCGGATGAAACCGCGATGCATCGGTTTCAGCTGCACCTAAAATAAAACTCTTAAACTTTCCTTATAGTTATATTACTGGTTATTCAGCGAAGATTTACTACTCATTCTACGTAAAATCAACCGGCATCAGTCAGTAATTCAGAAACTCTCAAGTATGAGACATACGTGAAATAGTTAGGTAACAAAACCCCTCGAAAAACGGGGTATGTTTATTAAAAATACCTTGGAAACCAACTAACTATATGAACAAATTTTTGAAACCAAGGGATATTCGAAACTCTAGTATGAAAAGAGAGAAAGACGTCATACTCACTCCCTGCTCGCACAGTCGCACCGTTTTTTCCGTGATGTTCCTCATGACCACCAGCGTTCGCTCGCGCGCCGCTCGCACCTGTATTTATCTTTGTTGTTTTTATTTGATTTAAAAAAAGTGTAGCCTTCTATAGCAGTTATTGCAGAATACGATCGAAAATAATCTACATGTATGCTGATCTTCAACATGTAACCTCTAGAAAATACCGCAATCGTAAATTCAGTCGTGGGCGTTTTAAATGACTTGATCCCAGCATAAAACACCCTGACCTAGTAAGTAAAAATGATCTTTCGATGTCTCAAACGATCAGTTTTCGCCGACAATTGCTCTCACCTGCTCTCTGGGTTCTCCTGCCGCGAGACTGTTTGTCACTTCCTGGTACGCGGACGTCGACACCTGCGAAGGAATACGTTTTATTTTGGTGTCACTGCCGATTAGACAAAAACTTTGTGATATAAAAGAGATTTCGAAATGCCTCATGTTGTGCTCAAAAATCAACGGGTCGCTGCCCAATTTCATTTTCTGCAACCTAAATGTTTCTCGTAGGGTTGGCAAAATGAATCCTTCAATGGATTTTGAATCATTCCTCGCCGAATCGCGCGGTCGTGGGATTCAAATGAATCGATTCAATTGAATCCCAAAAACTGGGAATCATTTGTATCCCACTTCAGAACTTGCTGAAAAGTTCATGGAATGCCGTGTTTTTAACGGACTATAGGTTTTCGACTCTTGCAAATTCGAATATGAAGATTTCACATAGAAATTCTAACTTTTTTCTCCCGATCTCAAATACATCATCGTCTACGATCTCATAAAATTTCCGTTTTCGGATAGAGATGTTAATGTCGAACTGCTACGATAATCAGTAATGAACGTTGCTGTCCGCTTGATGCTATTTTGAATGAAAGACCAGGATAAATTGAGTAGTACCTTACAATCTAGTGGCCATATATCATGACGAATTATATGGACTTTGACAATGAGGGGAGAGGTAGAGGGAACACCTCAGTATGTGTCCTCATCTGAATTGGGTCAAATAACCTACTCTCTAGGGAAATTGAGCCTTTGTAAAAACAGATGAGCCTAGGGATTCAATCGAATCCCTCGTGTTCCCTCCCTCTCATTCATTCCACCCCCTCTCAGCGCGTGTCGAGCGGCTTAGAGCGATTCATTCTGCCAACCCTAGTTTCTCGTCCAGCTGAAGCTAACCTGTAGAGCGCAACACATGATACCGCCGTCTGTTCATTTCACACACTCTCTCGTCGACCGAGCGGGCGAGAGAGAGTGCAAAATGAAGAGATGGCAGCTCATTTCGAGCAGCTCTACTAACCTGTGTGAGCGCGGCGACCATGTGGCGGAAGTACTTGCAATCGGTGCACTGCGGACACTCCCTCGGCATAATGGCAACGGGATCACGGGGGTAACTGGTATTGTAAATAAAGATGATTAGGTGCTAATTTTTTTTCTTGGTTTAAGTTCGCAATAGTGTCATAATCTGATCAATGGCTATAGTGTGTGAATGGATCACGGGGGTATCTGGTAGATGGCTACATGCTAATCGATTGTAGCAAGTTCGCAATAGTGTAATTTACGGATTAATGTCTATAGTGTGTGAATGGATCACGGACCAAAAGATGACAAAAGATGACATGCTAATCGATTTTCGAATTGGGACACAGATTCCTAGATCAAGAAAAGTAAAATTGCATTATAACTGCAGTAGGAATAAAAAAAAGTAGGATTGGTTGTTTAGAAACAAATGTGCAGATACTGATTGCGTAGCGAACGCTGTTTTACTTCGGAAATACCAGAAAATGTGCCGAATAATTTATCATTTTGAATGAATACGGCACAACAATAATTACATCGCTTTTCGATTCACACGGACTACTAAAATACAATCGTACGAAAAATATTAAAAACAAATTATTGCAAAGTGTTCTAAAACGAGATATTAGTCGAATCATCAAATAAGTGCACGTGCTATTCGTAACTTAGTAAAGGGTGTCGTGATCAGAAGGATACCGTATCTAGAGTGAGTACCGTAGTGAATATTGTGTTCAAGCAGCAATGCCCGGTCGGCACAAATCGAGGGTATGCTCAACTCTCCTTAAAATCACATTCAGGTGGGCAATGAAGTCGCGATGCATCGGTCGCAGTCGCGCCTGAAAAAAAGTTCAAATAAGTATGAATAAACAACTATGTTCCATTGCACTATTCATTCCATTTATGATTGATTCTTAATTATTTCACAGAAATTGGGCAAATTACTAAAGATGGAAATAAGACAACTCGGAACAGATTATGTACGTTTCTTCAATCTCAAAAAAATAAAGCAGGTCAAACAACTGTTAAAAAATGCAGAAATGCTGTTCATCATACTAGGCACTGTTGAAAAGGATCTCCTTTCCTATTATGAAAGTGAAGTGTGATGCAAGATCAAAGATGGCAGAATCGACTTGATTCGCGATATATGGAAGGCATGCCAGCTGGCAGCTGGCCTTACCAGTGGGTTGAACGTGGAAGAACCTTTTCTTTTTTTAACATTTTTAAATCCTCAGCTCACAGAGTTCGAAATCTCTGACCGATGAGAGACTACGAGGAAAGAAGAAACGATTACCCATATTTCGAACTCTACCAGCTCACCTCCAATCTGCACAGCCGTATCGCCGCTTGCGTCTCGTACCATCGGCGCTCCAGCGTCGGCTCGTGCATTTCGCGCACCTGTACGATAAATATTTGTTACTAGAGCTTTAAAAATGAGTCGCCGTCTCTTCGTTTCACGCACTCTCTCGCTCCTCTGACCGGTGAGAGAGTGCGCGAAGTGAAGAGACGCCGACCCGTATTGCGCACTCTATTACATATACTTTTATCTTATTTTTCCAGACATGAAAGAGAATCAAACAACCAACATGATTAATATAGGTCGGGCACATTTTTCACAGAATTGCGTGTACGTTTTCACAAATTGTTCCATGGAGGGGAAATCATTGGAATATCAGGAATCATAAAATAATTTTTAAAAAGCACGCACCAGCTCTCTCGGAATTCCTGCCACCATGAGGCAGTCCACCACTCCCTCGTACAGATACAGCGATTCCTGCACACACATAAATGTCATTACTACGTTTTCGTTGTTGCTAATATTCATTTCGAGCGTTTCTAACAATTAGAAAACATCGAATGAGTCCTATTCCATTCACTTTGTTCAACACGTATCCCATTCATGATGCCGGTTTTCGGGGCAAACAGGTACGACTACTTTATAGTAGAATAAAGCGGCGTCTGTGCCGCACCCGTTTTCTCTCGGAAAACACCAACATTTGCAAGTAAGCATGTATAAGGAAAGCAAGCTCTGACCTCCTTCAGCCAAAACAAATTGCGCCGGTGGAACCAGCAATCGGGACACACCGGACACTCCTCCTCGGTCTGCTGCATCGCACGGTTACGGAGGCGAGAAACCTGATCAGGAAAATGGGGATAGAGTTGACGATGATAGGATCGCCAAACATCAACAAGTCATGTAATGCGGACTTGCAACTCCGTCGCGTTCTCGGTGACCAAACATTGTGATCGGAAAATTAAAATGGAAAAAGGTATCACGTGTAGAGATCGTCCGATAAACTCATTGGATACACACATTTCTGAAATGCGAATGAAACTCAAACTTTATCCGGCAAAGTGACAAATTATTCTAATGCTGAATACAAAGTACGGAAAGTGTGCAAATGACGCCAGAAACAAACAAAGAAATACATGCATAGGATTAGAAATAGCTATCGTAAGCCGAATATTCGCTACCGTAACCACATGACGATCACAAACTAATCAAATTCATCTGGCCCAGATCCGGTACTGACTGAGGACGATCATTGGCACCCAGACGACGGTACGAGCGGCGGTGACCAGCATCCCGATCGATACTGCAGAGATCAAAGATGACAGATCAATTAGCCAATTATGTGACCCCAGTAGGCTTTGAAAAGGAACTAGGAACTAGTTCCTTACTAGTCAAATCGAAAATGGACTCTCCTCATTCCGCTCACAATCACTCCTTCACGAGTTGGGTTAACCGTTCGGAAATCGGAAAGGCCGAAACTCAACTGGCAAAATCACTCTCTTTCCGGAATGAGAGTCGAACAATGGACAATGGAGTTTCGGACAAAGGATTCATTGTTCGACTCTCATTCCGGAAAGAGAGTGATTTTGCCGAACGGTTAACCCTATTCACGAGTAAGGAACTAGTTCGCTAGTTCCATTTCAAAGTCTACTAGAAAGGTTAGATTTTATTTATAAATAATAACAATATACAACATTAATTTCGATTTATATTTCGAAATGCTCACCGCCGAAGACCACCATGGTCACTGCTTCCAGGGCGGCCGCTCCCACTGCCGTCTTGGCAGCCACACCCAGCGCGTACTGCTCGAGCTCCTTGTAGTTCGGAGTGTCGTCGTCGTCGTCTCAAAGCCAGTGATTAGATGCGGAGGGCTATGACCGGGTATTCGAAGAGCCGATTGAAATAATACGGTTGTCTTCGATAGCCTTCGCTGTATGTGAGCCTCACTAACAGAGAGTAAACAGAGAGTAGTCCGTTCTCGCAAAACGCACCATCGTCTTGTCCCGGGTTGACCGCTCCCATCGATCCGTGCATGCGAACCACGGGCACCCATCGGATGCGGGGCACGAGCTGGGGCAGCCAGGCGGTCATGACGATGCCCGCGAACGAGACGAGACACGCCTGCATCGCGCCTGACATAGAGAGCGGAAAATTAGATAATTCGATTTTAAAAAGGTATTCAACCAAATCGGATCATTTTCCAGCAAAAAAATCGTCGCAACTCTCTTTATAAACATGAGGAATTTATAAAGGTATTCAATAAAGGACCATGAAATGAGATTTTTTTTTCGCAAAAACAAAGTGTCACAATATTGTTTATGTACCTGCGGTAGTGAGGTAGGCCGCTAGACACAAAGAGACAGACACAGCAAATACAACGAAAACAACAACTACGAAGGCGTGGACACTGCAAATTCGACACATTATATTAAGGTTAATTTTTGAAAAATAAAACAGATAATTTACAGTATAAATAGCTTTCCGTATTGTTGCTTGAGATCAACGTTGAAATTAGGCAATAAAAAATATAAATGCACAAAATTCACCATAGAGTTGCTGTGTACTTGTTTCTGAGATTTGAGGGCACGCCTGGAATAATAATGAATTTAATATTTTTCCAAGGATGGTGGGTATAAAAATTCCTTTTTAAAAATAGCGATAGGCCTCAGCACTTACGGTCATCCGAAATCTTCATAAAGTCCGGAAGGAAGAAGAAATCAGCGCCCGATCGAGCCGAAATCATGATTAGTGTAGCCAATTCTGAAAGCGAAAACCTTTTACAAAATACTTTCTCGTCCCGGGTTTGTGTATTTTCATAACCAACCCAGACAATTCGGCATGCACCTCTCCTCATTTTGCATGCTCTCTCGCCGATCAGACAGACGAGAGAGCAAGAAAAAAAAAGGATACATGCAAAAAGAGGATAGCTGCGTGCCGATTTGTCATCACTAGTACATACCGTCGTCGATCGCAGGCGCAATCGTGAAGCGCGTCACATAGATGAGCACGACAGTGCCGACAGCGATCCAGAACGCACTCTTTGCCTGAAATGCAATCGATTATCGATAGCGGCTATTACCGTACTCCTACAGTATGTCATCTTACCCTGTCTGCACGCTGGTCGCTGGGAATCATCAAGTCGCAAGAGAACAAGACCGGATAGGCCATTGCGAGAAAGCAGCCGACGACTTCTATAAATTAAATTTTAATTTAATTATCCAAATAATTATTTATTCGTAAATTACACCGACACTTCTTCGATTTTTGGCCCAGGCTTTTTCTCACAGTGTGTTCCCTCCCTCCCTATCAATCTCATTCCCCATCCCTCTACATTCGGAGCGGTTGACTGGGCCAAAAATCGAAGACGTTCCATTACACCTACCGAATCCGGTGTGCAAATGGCCGATCGCCGCGCCAGCTAGGAGAGGCGCGAAAGTGCTGAAAAGATAATTATTGATTGATGTTTTCAAAATAACTTAAGTAATTAGCAAAATAGAAAAAAAGGAAACCCACTAGGTCGCTAACTGTAGCGCCTCCATCGAAGCTGACTGGAAACTGAATAATACTGTTATCCCGAAACAAAAACAAGTATTCCAGATACGATAATGAGAATTCGCCTGATCAACTCATTAGAAACACTTTTCTCGAAATGTCTCACTTTTCTCTTTACCATTCAACGTAACAAATTATCGCAAAGATACATCGTACAATTTCAAAGAGGAGATGCTACAAACTGATCACATAAATACACTCGGTAAAACACAAAGAGTTTTGGGTTGAGATAACTACCGTAACGAGAATCACTGCAACCGTAATCACATGGCGATCGCAAACTGATTTAATTGGTTCTGGTCCAGATCTTGTACAGACAGCGGACGATCATCACCAGCCAGAGAACGCAGCGAATGGCGGTCACGACGAAGACAAATTCTGCAATACATTCGGATTTCGAGAAGAAGACGAGTATTTTGCCTTACAAATATGCAAATAACAATTGGCTAAAATCGAAATCCTTACTTCTAGAGTTCGAAATACGGGGCATCGTCTCTTCATTTCCCACAATCTCTCACAGGTCAGAGAGGCGAGAGAGTGTGCGAAATGAAGAGACCGATTACCCGAATTTTGAACTCTACTTACTTCCGAGCATTTCCTTCGGCCACAGGTACGTCAACACGAACCCGCACAGGCCTCCCACATCAGCGGCATTGATTGAGGCTTCTTCGGTTAGAAAGTGGAAGTTATCTAAAAACAGAGCCGCACAGAGAGGTCGAACAACGGACAATTTTGAATCCTCTAAACCCTAGGAAGCAAAACCTCCGACTTTCAACAGGTTTCGCGCCGAATACCCGATTTTGTGCTATTGTCCGAGGATGGTACTCATCGCTGTATCTGTACAGTGTACACAGTCGAAGTTCAATCTATCATAACCCGCGTTTCAAATGTTTTTTGAGTGTTTGGATTTCTCGTAAATATAGCCAGTTTTCAAAGATTTGGTGAACCAGTTTGTTTCATGTATGCAGGGGTGAAATGCTCAGATTATAAAATGATTTTGAAACTAGAGATGTGGTATGTTATTACTAATTTGGAAGGATATTGCACTTGTGGTGGTTAGGTGTCGAGCCATTTCCTCTGTAATATTTGTCGATCGGCGGTATGCTTTCCTCTATTTTTTTTGTTAAAAATTACCTAAAATGTGATGTGTGAAAACGTGTCCAATACCCACCAGAAAGGACCTATGCATACCACATGTTTAGGCCAGTATGAACAAAAATCAGAGCAAAGAATACCACCGAGCAAAAAAAAAACAGAGGATATCATATATGATCCAAAGCCGAACCACCGCAAGCGCAATATCTTTCAAAATTTGCAATATCATAACACATCTTGAGTTGAATAGAAGGATACATTTCCCTATTCATTCCCTCTACCGAGATAATCCCCTTCACTCTCTTCCCTCTCACTCACTAATCCTCTTCTTCTAGGTTCATCAGACTAGATGGAGACAAGGATAATGAAGATCTCCTCACCTATAAAAGGGTTCAGAAGAAACCCTTCCCTCACCCCCAACACCCCCCATATCCCCTTCCCCTCACGGTGTACTAGATTGATAAACCTGCGAACACCGAACCACTTGTCAATACAGCTTACAACTTCTTGGGTTCCATCACCTACGTTTTTGACCCGTGTGCGTGAATGAGTAATTTTTGAGGGGCCACCCCCGTATCCCCGTGCCTGGCACCCAAACTCACGATTCTGGAAGAGATCAAACATCCAGTAGGCCATGTAGATGAGGCCGAATTCTGTCAGCGCGACCACTGCCTGACCTGTAGGGACAAATTTTTAAATTAAAATTGTTGTTATCCCCTTGTTCACCCTTATCTGGAGAGCACAATGGGGGTCAGAACGCTGAGAAGTCTGGCCAGCATACATCAAAACTTATGTGACAAAATTCGCAGAAAGCCGGGTATGTTTGCGAATCGTAGGCCTTGTCATCGAAGACCTTAAAAGTGGGCCATGTTTTTTTCAAGTTTCCACTAGCTTCTTCATGTACGCTGGCCAACAAAATGGATCGCGAAGGAGTCGCCGTGACCGGTCATACTCGCGTACATCACCATCATTTTCGTTATTATGCTCATAAGCGCTGAGTACAGCATCCTTGTCTCCCCCCGTATAGTATTCATCGGTCAGAGCAATAAACGCCCAGCCTTCCCTTCTAAATATCAGAGTAAGCTCAGCGTATTCTATCCTTTTATGATTCCCATTCATTTGCGAACTTAACATCGTTATAATTTGTGAAACAACTTTACCGTTTTCAATCACCTCCGTCAGGCAGCCGAAAAAAACGAAGATAGCAACGCCCCTCGGAAATTCCCTGCAACTGCGCAATTGAAACATTTTAAATCAAACAATACAGGGAGGATCGTCTCTTCATTTCACACACTTTCTCGGTTCTCCGACTGGCTAGATTGTGCGGGGGGGATGAAGAGTCGATTACCCGTATTTCGAACTCTTGTAGTTAATTACCTTTCATGTTTTGCGATAATGACGCGACGCTGGTGGTCCGTGATAGCTGCAATAGGGATGGATGACGTTTGCTCAGAAAGAACTCTGACCACTATATATTTTCGGTCTACGGTTGAATGCATTCCGGTGAAGCAACCTCTTTTTGTATAAATTTGAAAACCGTATTATGCTTGAAATACGCAGAGAACGCTGTGAATGAGCGTAAGTTGTAAGCATAAATTGTGTTGTTTTTCATAAGTTTGGAGGTATATGTCTGGGGAAAACCCACATGGATCTATAATACGGACAAAGTCCTCAATGAAGTAGAAGTCAGCACCCGCTTGAGCCGCAATCAAGAGGGTTCGCAAGGCAGAGTCTGGAAACAAAAGAATATTGTCGACGAAACTATCATAAATTGTTCTCCATAATTAACTGACTCCCTTATTTTATAGAAAAGATAACCGCGTAAATTGGAAGACACATTTATTATAGAATCGCCACACTATTAGAACACAAATACAAACACATAAACACATACAAATTTACTAGCGATTTAACGTTGAATTAGGATTGCGAAGAATGATTTTTTTGCGTCTTTTTAAAGGAATACTTACGGTCGTGAATGAGAGGCGGAATCGCGAAGTGAATCACGTAGATGACCGCAACAGCTTCCAAGACGATCTTGATTGCATTCCAAATCTGCAAAAAAAAATCAATCATCGATAGGTGCTATCGTATCCGCCTACAGTACTATCGTATCCGCCTACCGTATCCGCCTACAGTAGGTGCTATCGTATCCGCCTACAGTACTATCGTATCCGCCTACCGTATCCGCCTACAGTACCCCCCCCCCCCCCCCCCCCCATCTTACCCTGTCTCCACGCTGGTCGCTGGGGATCGCCAAGTCACGCATGAAGAAGATCGGGTAGGCAACCGCGAAAACACAGCCGACGAGTTCTAGAAATTAAATATTTATTTAATTATTTAAATAATTAATTATTCGTTAATTTAATCTACCGAATCCGGTGTGCCAATAGCCAATCGCCGCGCCAGCCAGAGGCGCCAAAGCGCTGAAAAGATAATTATTGATTGATATTTTTCGAGATTATTTGGTTAAAGGAGGAGTGCCACGAATATTCGGGCTCACTGAGTTCTCAATCTGACACGGTGAGTAACGGTTACCCGAATACGCTTCAGAAACTCCCATGTTTTCAATTTTTATTTGAACTGAGATGAGCATTTGGTTGTGTGCCAAATAACCCTGAAGATCAGGCAACGAGCTAGAGAGCGTTCGAAATTAAAAGAGCGTGCCCTCTCATTTCTCACGTTGCATACTCGCAAGCGCGGTTCGTGAAACTCCTTCAAGTAGACAATAAAAAGAAACCCACTAGGACGCTAACTGTAGCCACTCCATCGAAGTTGACTGAAAACTGAAATATACCTTTCCTGGACGAAAAATTACGAGAAATAATCGAGATACATCAGTGAGGGTCGTATGATCAACTCATTCGAAGACATTTTCTATCTGGAAATACAATTGCACAATCATTCTTTACCAGACAACATAAAAAATTATCGCAAAGATACATACATCGTACAATTTCAAAGAGGAGAAGCTAAAACAGATCAAATAAATACACTCGGTAAAACACAAAGAGCTGTGGTTTGGAATAACTACCGTAACGAGAATCACTGCTACCGTAATCAACAGCTTTAATTGATTCTGGTCCAGATTCTGAGATGACATCCGATGATCATAACGGTCCAGATGACGACACGAGCGACAGCAACCGGCTGCACGACAAGGGCTGCAACGGGACACGTTATTGCTCGAATTTGTGCGTCCAAACTAGGGTTGTCAGATTGTAGAATCCGTCTCTTCATGTAGCGCGCTCTCTCGTCACTCTGACCGGTGAGAGACAACGAGAAATGAAGAGACGGGTTCTTGATTTTGACAATCCTATTCCAAACTTTCTGGCTGGCACTGTGCGCTTTGTAACCTTTGCTTAATGTTAGAAAAAATACTTAAAACCAAAAGTGGAATACAGTACAAATGAAAAAAAACCCTCTGCGTAATGGCCTTTTTACTTTTATATGGGAAAGAAGGGAATAGTGAAGGGAGGTGACTCTAGTGTGCGCTCTCAACTAGTAAACAACCTCCGTAATAGAAGTTTCATTTAACCCGGTGATTCTAGGATACGCTGTTTACTAATAAACAACATGCGTTATCGACGTTTTATTCACAAGGGCACAGCTGGGTACGGTAGGATTACGGTAGGGGTGCTAAAAATTTCAGTACGATACTCAAAAAATAATTTCCTCGACGAAATATGCATGTAGGCACAAAGAACGAATTTTTAGAACGAAAAACAAAAAAATCAGTTCGCGATGCCCGACCGCGATACCGTAGCCAGGAATATGGTAGTTTACTGAAGATTACGGTAGAATGAATTCCCAATCGATTTGAGACACTTTGGCAAAAGTCTGACCCAAGGCTAAAATGGTTGACCCACCGAACCGGGTACGGTAGGGTTACTGTAACCAAAGATATACTGTAGAACACATTGGGATATGTTTCAGGGACAAGTTCCACCATGACCTGTCAACCCATTTTGGACCACGAACCCCCCCCCCCCCCCCCCCCCGGGTCATGGCCCAAATCAGGTAGGGCTGAGCGCAATGACGTCATCCCGCCGTATTTCGGGGGTACGGTAGTGGTATACGGTAATTTGGGTTACTGTATGTCACGATGGGTACGGTATCAATATTCGATCTGACAACTTTTTTTGACCAATACCATGAACCCCGCGGGTCTTGGCTGCGCTCAGCCCTCCCTGATGACGTCATCACGCCGTCAGTGCTGGACACCTATGGCTCCACCCTTCTTCCCATATTACTATACTCATTTATGGGCTGTACATTCGGGATCGGCAGTCCCGAGAATCTAACAGTCTGGCGCGAGAGGGGTCGATAATACCAATACCGAACGTGCAATCCTACCCTACTCATTCAAGAGCCTTACGCATGAGCATTTCCGTAGTCATCATTAGCGTGAGGCCGATCGCGAAAAAGCCTGCCCCGCCAGCGGCATTGAAGGAGCGAGCGATGAGCGGGCGGTAGTCGGGCGAGACGGGATCTGCATTAAATACATATGAGCTCAAAATATGCGCACGAATCTCTTCATTCTGCACTAGCCCTTGAGTGACAAAATAGTGTGCGAAATGAACATATGCCGGCTCAGAATTAGTCTTCTAGTCTTCTAATCTTATACAATTGTCGAGAGGCGATCCGCGTCTCTTAGTTTCATACAGAACAATTTCGGAGGTCCCGCCGTGAATGAAGAAAATGGATAATGTTTGCGGGAATTCTCGTTTCGTTTTTTAATTCGGATACAGGCTTTGTCTATGTATGGCACACACCAGCCTTGAAGAGATGGAGCACCCAGAAGGCCATGTAGACAACGCCGAAGACTGCCATGCCGAGCACCGTCTGGCCTGCAGAAAAAGCATCAGCTTTTAGTCAGTATCGTACTTCTCTCGCATTACCGAACGAATGTACATTATTTACATTATTTACCTTTTTTGCACTCGGCGAATACGCAATGAAAAATCGTTTTTATTTTTTTATATTTTTTGTCCACCCCCAATTCCGGAAATCCCCCCGAACATGCACGGTGAAATATTGCTCAAAATAGGTGAAAAATGAGAGCTGCGAAATACAAAAATGCACCGGAATAGTGAATATTGTAGAGCCGGGTTTTAGTAATTTCGACAGAGCCAGCTGACTCGCTTCGTCATCACAGCTCTAGTTTTCAATTACGCTCTCGAATTTCTTGTTTATTTGGTGTCATTTCTCGTTTATTATTGTAATATTTTGTACTAAGATGCGTCCTACGGCTTTGGGAGGCGGTACCGCGCGTGCGGGAGATGTTTATTGGTTCAGGTTTGAATTTCTCTTGGTATTTCGGGCGAGTTGGGTCCTTGCTGGCCGTGTTGGACTTGTTTCAGCGCTTTGGACGGTTTTCTGGAGGCGTTGGTCAAGTGCCAAAAGGATTTCATCAGGTTAGAAGGAGTTATTGATCGTTTGAAATGCTCAGCAAATGAAATGTGCTGGTTATCTAGTTATTGATTGTCTGGAAGGAGGAAGGGAGGGGAACAGGTATATCACAAGCCTCCTTCCGCTCTCTTCCTCTCTCCGTCCCTATGTCATTTCGTCATATGATTTTATTCTCAGCCCGTCGAGTGGAGCGGTCGTCCTCCCTTCTTCTCTCCTCTTCCTTCTCTCTCCCGATGACCGGGGGAGAGAGGATCAAGTTCAGTCAGATGGGTCTCTTTTCCTTACTATCATTTTCGTTTGAAAACGTTTTTGCTATCGAAATATGCTTCGTTGATTTTTTGGTCACTGATGAAACACCACTTTTGTTGTCAAAACTGGAATGGAGACGCTATTATTTGTTATATTACAAGTGGGCTTGTGGATACGTTTTCAGGACTTCTTTTCCTTTCTATCAAGATTCGTGCGAGGATTCTAATCGATGAACGAGGTATGGGGATGGGGTGGGTTAATTATTAGCTTTGCAGGTTCTTTCTTTCTTTCTTTTTTTATGTCTTTCTTCCTTTCTTCGAGGAATGGAGAACGGATTCATTTTGATCAATGAAGAGGTTTGTGGGTGGGGGTTTTAAGTTTCACTTTTCAGACATTTTCTTCCTTTCTTATATTATTCAAGCGAGGATTCATATCGATTAATGAGGTATGGGGTGGGTGGTTGTATTTTTGATCGTTTAGGCCTTCTATTCATTTCTTATATTTTGAAGAATTCGTAGTTCGATGCGAGGATTCATATCGATCAACGAGGTTTGGCTTCAATCTGTTTATTTGAATTCTCTTCTACATTTTTATCCGATATTATATTGAGATACATGTACATTTACAAATACCTTCTGTTTAGTGCTAACATCGGGAGAAGGAGGAAAAGAAAAGAAGAATTATAATATATCTTCGTGAAACAGGTGATCATATTTACAATTTGGGTGACATGCAATTCTTAAAAATCATTATCGTCGATGAAATTGGGGCTTTCTCTTCTGGAATCATCGTCCATGAACTCCTCAGAGTTATTATCATATCCATTGTCAAATGGAGATTGATTACTAATTCTGGGAGTCATAGATGGAGAACGGGCAACAATACCATTGGTGGAATCATTAGGGTTATTCAAGATTCTATGGTAGTTAGAGGAGGGAATTGAGTAAGTGATGGGAACTAGAGATGAGGATTGTGAATGGAATTGACTGCGTATGGGAGTCATCCACTGTCCATTCACAAAAACAGGAATGGGTGTGAGGCCAAGTGAGGGGCTAGTATGGACTACCGTATTCTGAATCTGAACGAATCGACCGTTTTGTGATCGGGGTAGATCACGAGGGGGAGGATTAATAGATGGCCTCTTGTGATTGAACTTGTATACATTTCCGTTCAATCTATTCTTCACTTGTTTCATCCTTTGGGTTCTGTCTGGACCGAGGGAGATTTTTCTTCTGTGACAAAGAAGCTGAAGATATTAGTCAATAGGTAAAGGCGCAAAACAAACAAACCTCATAGAGCCATTTAACCTTGCGTGGGTCTCTCATCTCCAATCGAAGATGTCTCTCATTGGGGAAAATAATCTCGTCAATTCGAGTCGCGAAAATCAGCAAGTTCTCATTAGCATCATGTAGATCGACAATGTCTTTTGCGACATATTTATAGTCGAAATCTGAATTAAAATTTTAAAAAACTCATTCATCACCTTGGTGAATCTATGACAAATGAAATAAATGAGACTATTCCAGAAGCTGACCATTTGATGTCTCCGGAAGGGCATCGACAACTTTCTCTAGATTGGCAGCCACCTTCTCGAGGTTGTTAGTAATGTTTCTGTCCCTCTCCTCTAGCAATCTTACCTATAGTATTGTTGTTTCGGCCTATTGTTTTAGTTTGAATTACAACTATTGAAATATATTAAGTAAATTGTAGAATAAATGGCTTCCCTTATGACTGATTCCCTCAATGGCATTCGTATCATCTGCAGCCGAATCCTCAAGACGAATTACTGATTGTCTCAGATAGTGAAGTGATGACGTCAAAGGAGCAAGTTGCTCTTGAAGGAGTGAGCGTAGATCAGATGTGTCTGTAATGGTGTGGAACTGAACAGGATAGTGGGTGTTATCATGATAGTCATCAAAGAATGTTGGAATGGCAACTAACCAACTGAGCCGTGTGTTCTCCCTTTCTGTAAGGTAGTTGAGAGAGAATGAGGAATTGGAGAAGAACGACGAATTGGAGGACGATGAATGGGAGAAGAGCGACGATTGGGAGAAGAATGAGGAGAAGTGTCCGATTCGATATGAGGAGAATCCTCTCTCATTGAGGGAGCACGATGGACTCTTCCTCTGAGTATTCTCTTCGATTCCATTTGATCTTCCTCCTCTTCCATCATCGCATTATCCCCCAATGGATCCTCTTCATTATCCTCCCCATCTCCCATCATTCCTCCATGGGGAGGATGAACGGTGAACTGAAAGAATGATCGCTCGCTTTACGGTAGGGATCGATGTGATTTAGTTGTCTTTGTTGAATGAAACCAGTACAGTTGTTGTGAGCATGAGTAAACAGACTGACCCCAACTGTTATTTCCTTCCTTTTCCTTCCTCTCTTCTTCTTTCCCTTCGTCTCTTCCTCCATCTGCTTCTTCTTTCCACTCATCTCCGTTAAAGTACCGATATCGATGTACGTACCAGAGGAAAGCCCCTTCTTTGTCTTATAAGTGATTGTCATTCCCCTGGATCGGGCTCCTTTGGTGATCATTGAATTATCGATGAGAGTTAACTGATCAGCTCCTTTGACAAGCACGTAAGACATGTCTGAATATTCCGAAATACAGATGAATCCCGTGAAAAACAACAATGAAAGTGAATGAATTAAGAAGTGAATTATTAGCACTATCACAGATAAACAAGTAAACAATCTATTTCACAATATCATGCTCTCCTCAATATCATGCTCTCTCATTGTTTACGTGTTATTGTGTCATTGTCATTCATCTGTTTGCGTGCCTAGAAGACGATTGTCTTTACACGATGCCTCCGCCTCTGCGCTACCACGTAGGTTGAATTTGATTCATCTCTGATCTACCGTATCCACAGTCTTCATACCGTAACATTTACATCTGATATCGATCCCCGTAACCCCCTTTTCTCTTGTTGCAGTTCCGAGATGAACGTCCACTCGAGAAGAGTTGGAAAGATTGGATCATTGTATGGAGGGACGATGACAAAAGTTACTCGGAGATTGTAGAGTTACTATCACAAAGAGGCCATAAAGCAACAAAGAGCCTTGTGAAGAGAGTTCTGGAGAAAGAGTTCATTCTGAGGGAATATAGACCCGTGTCCATCAAGGATATGGAGATCTTTTCCTCCATTCGAGACACAGTAATCCGAAGTTATCTCGATGATTCTTCAGCTACACTCGAATCAGTTCAGATAACTATCAAGAATAACTTCAATGAAGACGTTAGTTCATTCAACATATCGTTCGGAATAATATTTCAACATGATGAATACATTATTGATAGTTACATACCGTATCCTCTCAGATTTCTTTGGCCGTCGTTCGTCGCATTCGTGAAGAATGCGGATTCAGATGCTATAACACAAGATACGGACACTCTGTTCGTCTCGTAAATCGCCCTCTCAGACTGGCTTTCTGCCAGAAACAAGTCGAAGAGGATAATCAATTCACTAGACACGTCTTCACAGACGAATGTTCGGTTCAGTTGGCTGCCAATAACCGATTTGTATTTTGTCTAAGGGGAGATGTTCAAAGGAGGGTGAAGAGTGTTCACAAGAACCCAGTAAAGGTAATACTTTGAACAAAAGACATATCAAGACGTTTCCTAATACATTCTCAGGTAATGATTTGGGGAGGTATCAGTTGGCAAGGTGCCACCCCTCTCGTCCTATTCGAAACAGGAACCAAGATCAATAACGGAATGTATCAGGCAGTCCTGGAAACTGCATACAAAAACTGGGCGAAGTCAGATTGGTGGTAGGATGAACTAACAAGTTGTGATCAATTTAGGGATAAGTTCGGTGGGAGGGCGATTCTTATCCAGGATAACGCCCCATGTCATACCGCTGGAGGCACAAAAGAGTATCTCAATAGAGAGGACATTCAGGTGTGTACAAACTGCCAACCATTTCACAAAATATTATATCGGCAAAAAAAATACAACTCAAGGTGTTGGACTGGCCGCCGGAATCCCCGGACATCAACGCCGTAGAGGTCGTTTGGGCCAATCTCAAACGGTGGCTCCAAAACGAATGGAAGCCGAAGAACCTCTCGCACCTTAAGGAAGGCATTTCAAAATGGTGGTACGAAGTCCTCACAATTGAGAAGTGTAGGGACTACATTAGGCGGGTGCAATCTCAGATGCGAAAGGTGATTGCTAATATGGGAGCCCCTGTTTTCGACTAGGACTCACCTCTAGTTTCCTCTCCCTTTCTTCTCCTTCACTTCTATTTCCTCCTCCTTTCCTCTTCATTCTTCTCCAGAATATCACAAATTCTATAATTAATCAATCTTTCGTTTTGTTAAAACTAGAAGTTATCTCGATTCACAATATTTATATTATATAGTTATTTCGCGAAATGAAGTAATCAATTGTAAATAGTTAATATTGTATAACTTGAAAGTTATCAACTACTTTCTTTCCACTATATTTAAATTGTTCTTTCTTGAAGCTTTCCAATCCGAACTGTTTTAAATCGCCAATTGTAAATAGTCAATACTATTGTAGTCAGAAGATAAAAATAAACAGTTTAAAAACATACCTCGTTGATCGATATGAATCCTCGCTTCAATATAAGAAAAGAAGACAATTCCTGTAAAAGTGAGACTTAAACCCCCCCCCCCCCCCCCACCCACAAACCTCTTCATTGATCAAAATGAATCCTTTCTCCATTCCTCGAAGAAAGAAAGAAAGACATAGAAAAGAAAGAAAGAAAGAAAGAACCTGCAAAGCTAATAATTAACCCACCCCATCCCCATACCTCGTTCATCGATTAGAATCCTCGCACGAATCTTGATAGAAAGGAAAAGAAGTCCTGAAAACGTATCCACAAGCCCACTTGTAATATAACAAATAATAGCGTCTCCATTCCAGTTTTGACAACAAAAGTGGTATTTCATCAGTGACCAAAAAATCAACGAAGCATATTTCGATAGCAAAAACGTTTTCAAACGAAAATGATAGTAAGGAAAAGAGACCCATCTGACTGAACTTGATCCTCTCTCCCCCGGTCATCGGGAGAGAGAAGGAAGAGGAGAGAAGAAGGGAGGACGACCGCTCCACTCGACGGGCTGAGAATAAAATCATATGACGAAATGACATAGGGACGGAGAGAGGAAGAGAGCGGAAGGAGGCTTGTGATATACCTGTTCCCCTCCCTTCCTCCTTCCAGACAATCAATAACTAGATAACCAGCACATTTCATTTGCTGAGCATTTCAAACGATCAATAACTCCTTCTAACCTGATGAAATCCTTTTGGCACTTGACCAACGCCTCCAGAAAACCGTCCAAAGCGCTGAAACAAGTCCAACACGGCCAGCAAGGACCCAACTCGCCCGAAATACCAAGAGAAATTCAAACCTGAACCAATAAACATCTCCCGCACGCGCGGTACCGCCTCCCAAAGCCGTAGGACGCATCTTAGTACAAAATATTACAATAATAAACGAGAAATGACACCAAATAAACAAGAAATTCGAGAGCGTAATTGAAAACTAGAGCTGTGATGACGAAGCGAGTCAGCTGGCTCTGTCGAAATTACTAAAACCCGGCTCTACAATATTCACGATTCCGGTGCATTTTTGTATTTCGCAGCTCTCATTTTTCACCTATTTTGAGCAATATTTCACCGTGCATGTTCGGGGGGATTTCCGGAATTGGGGGTGGACAAAAAATATAAAAAAATAAAAACGATTTTTCATTGCGTATTCGCCGAGTGCAAAAAAGGTAAATAATGTAAATAATGTACATTCGTTCGGTAATGCGAGAGAAGTACGATAGACTTCGAAATACGGGTCGCCGTCTCTTCATTCTTCACACTATCTCACCGGTCACAGAGACGAGAGAGTGTGCGAAGTGTGTTATCAGTAGTAGCAAAATTGCGCTGATAAACATGGGCTATCAGAAGGCTGCAGGTCTTTCAAAAGATGGTCATTTTTAGGTCTGCGGTGGTAATTGCTCAATTTTATGGTTCTGAATGAAGGAGGGGTTCCATCTGATTTCTATTAGGGATGTCAAAACGATATTTTGGCACTATTGTTTATTCGTGGGAGTCTGGTGCCCATAACCGACCTGCTCCAGTGACCACCAGTAGGAGGGAGTATCCGGAGAGACCGCAAACGAACTGCCAGTACTCACTGAAAAATACTTAATTAGCAAATCTAGCCCGCATGTTCGTTTAATCACTTTTGATGGGTTGCGATCTTGCTGAGACGGTCCTGGTTGTTGAGATCTGAAGGAAGGATGGCTTGTCATGAGGAATGAAGATGTGAAGTGAAGATGCCATTTCTAGGGACTACTTACGGCAATTCGAAAACTCGACGAAATTCGAGATGAAGAAGTAGTCAGCGCCCGATTGAGCAGCCATCATCACCAGAAACGCCACTTCTGCACGCAAGAAACACGGGATAATTATTTGTCGTAAACTATATAATCTGCTTTTTTAAAGATTTGTTTCTAACAAGAGTATAGTAGATAGTTGGTGTGCAAAGAACTTCGTTTCTTTACGAATTTGCAACCCGTGCATGCCCGTGTTTTCCAAAACTCACAGAATTAGGTCGGATGATAACATTCGGATGATAACCTACTGGATGTGAACCAAAACAGTTTTTGAGCGTTGTAGTATTTTTCCAGAAGATTATGCATCCCACAATCGGAAGAAGTTGAAACATTTTGGTGCCCATCCAGTAGGTTATCCGAATGTTTTCATCCGACCTAGTGTCAAACTCACGGTAGCCCATCACAGGGACCATTGCGCACTGCACTGCAAAGATGCCCACGATGCCGCACACGGCGACCACGACTGCACTCTGAATCTGCAAAAAAAAAATCAGTCACCGATAGCAGCCATTACTCTTACAGTACTCCCCCAGCCCACCATTACCCTGTCTCCACGCTGGTCGCTGGGGATCGCCAAGTCACGCATGAAGAAGATCGGGTAGGCAACCGCGAAAACGGCGCTGACAATTGCTAGAAATAGGCAATTAAATAATTAGAAAAAAAAGGAAACACTGACCGAATCCGATATTCGTGATTCCAAGAAAGAGGCCAACTAGCAGAGGCGTCACAGCGCTGAGATACGATCAATTAATTATCGATATTTTCAATTGATAATTTTGAAAATATTAAAAACGAAACGCACCAGAGCGCGAACAGGATAGATTCTCCAAACTTCATCGAGGTTGACTGGAAACTTAAATATACATTGCGACAATTAAAGAAAATATAATAATTCAGGTATGACAGTGAGCCAGATCAACTCCTTCCAAAATATTTTTTTCGACGTACAATTGCAAATTATTCTTATCACTACATTCCTCCGGTCGTACCTCCCTACGTCATTACGTGATAACTTATATTTTATATACATAATCGAGTTATAGTTACTGGTTTATCGCGAGACAAGCGGCTAACTGCCGATAGAGTGGAACCACAATTTTACGATGAAGAAGCATGATATTAAACCGATGGGAAATTGCGAAAAAACGCTTACAAAAAATTTGAGATGTTGGAACAACACTAAATGAACGAATATCTAGAGATAAGAATAAAATAGGGAATGAGGTGAGTCTAGGACCTGAAATACAGTGATTTGATTGAGAGAGAGGGGGATGGGAATGGGTTAGAGTGAGAGAGTACCCCCTTGCGTCTTGACTGAGTCTGCTAAGTAAGGGGCTATTCCTAGAGAGCTGTTCCATCTCCCTCTCATTCTGACTTGCTCGACTGGAGTTCCTTCCTCGATGGACGTTGTAGCTCCTCCACCTCGCAAGCAATGGGGTGTGAAGGGAGTGACTCCTGCCTCCGCACACGCTCTTTTCATCTCCTTCCTCACGAAGTTTAGAGAGAAGAAGGTAGTTCTCCCCTTCCCTTCCTGATCATTCTTCGACCGATGCTTGTTGAGAGAGGATCTGGGAAGGGATCTTATACCCGCCGCGTAGCACACACAGAAAACTATTGATTTTTGAAATTATCGATTTTTTCGGTCCCGGGGTCTCCTTAGCAAAAATGAAAATCACTAACGTTCTTAGAATTTCGAGATCTATCGATTGCACTAGGTCTCGTTCGGAAAGTCCATATCGAAATCGCAACCTTCCCTTGTTAGCCCTGAGCTTTTGGGGACATTCTGGACTCCCGCAGTAGATCCGTGCCTGCCATCTTACCCTGTCCCAGCCTTGATTGCTTGCGATCTCCAGATCACGAATGAAGAGCGTCGGGTAGGCCACAGCGAGAGCGAAGCCGACCACGCCTATAAAGTTAATTATTTAAATTTAATTAATTAATTAAAACGTACCCACCGTATCCGACCTGCCAATGGGCGATGGCGGCGCCAACCACCAGCGGCGCTGCGGTGCTGAGATGGGGCAATTATCAAAAGATATTTTCGAAAATATCATAATCACTTATTTCAAACAATAAAAACGAAACACACAAGATCGTAAACAGCAGCTGCTCTATAATAATCACCCGCTCCATCGTTGAGTGAACACTGAATTTTTGAATTTTAGTTGAGTGAATTTTTTCACCTATGATATGTATTATGACATAGCCAGGGATATGACATAGAGAGATCGCCGGATCAACTCTTTCAACTATAAAAAGACACATTTATAAAAAAAAATCCGCTAAAATCATTTTATCCGTCTACGTATCAAATTATTGCAATGCTGAACAAACCGTGCGAAAATAAATACAATTTGTGATAAAATGTGTTCATATATATATATAAAATATATGGTAACTACCGTAACCAGAATGGGGGCACTACCGTAATCACATATGGCGATCGCAAACTGATCAGGCCTAATATCTTCCTCTTCTGGTTCTACGATTTCTGATCCTGGCCCAGGTTTGGACGAGGCAGATGAGGTTCATGGGCGACCAGATGGCGAAGCGGACGATGGCAATGCACGCGGTCACGACTGCAAGTATAAACACATTACAGTTTGGAAAACGGGTCGCCGTCTCTTCATTTCACACTCTCTCTCTCGGTGAGAGAGCCGAGTGAAATGGAGAGACGATCCGGCACTTCTGCGAAAACCGGACACATTTGTGAGAAATCCTTCAACAATTGTCAAATATAAAATTAAAGTGCAGTGTTTGTTTAAAAAAATTCAAACAAATCCAACTTTCGAGCGTGTTCGGTTCCATCGAAACGGACATCAGGCCAGAGAACACGGCGACTCCCATGGCTATCGAATCGGGCGCGTTCTCCGGTGAGATTCGACGAGTCTGGCCGTCAACGGCCTGTAGAGTAATGAAATTTTAAAAAAAAGAAGTAATCATTGAAACACATATGCCCCGGTCCTCTCTGACCCTCAAGAAATCGAACAAAGTTGTTAAAAAAATGTAACGCACTCCTCATTTCACGCAGTTCTATCGCCGGTCCGAAAGAGCGAGGAAGAGAGAGAGAGTATTGCGAAATGAAGAGTGCGTTAAATTTGAGAACAGCCCTGTAATCGAACCAGCAAGACACGGCACTTATCTGTTTTTTGGCCCAGCCTTTTCTCGTAGACAATTCCCTACCCGTACAACATTCTGGCGGTCGCCCGGGCCAAAAAAAAGCAGACAAGTTCCAGTACTCGAAGCAGGCAGGACAAACTCACAAACTCGAGCAGCTGGGGCACGTAGAAGACGAGGGTGATGCAGCCGGCCATCGTCAGCGCCACCACCGTGTGGCCTGCGGCAAGTTAAGGCATATATATATATATATATATTTATTAATTTGTCCGGCCTCTCTCGGAAGACCTCTGCTATCATCCGCACTAGGTAGGATGAGAGCATTGGGATGATAAGCTATATGATGAGAGCTAAAATTTTTTTTTGATCGTTGCAGTTGTAGTCAGTACATTATATATCCTCGGAAGAAATCGAACGATTTTGATCCTAGTCCAGTAGGGTATCATTCGAATGCTCTCATCCGAGCAAGTGCCCTATCTCAACTCTACCGTAACCGAAGTACGCCATCAGCCAACCGAGTGCAGCGCCACCGAACACGCACGTCATGTAGCACCTGCAAGTTTATTTTTTTTGCGGGCAAGCAAACAAAAAAAAACAAAAAAAAATAATGCTGTTATTCACCATTTAAATTCATCGGCCTTGACGAGACGGGCCTCGTCGTTGATGCCTACAATGATGAGGATAATAAATAAATAAGAAATAATACAAAATAAATAATAATTTATACTAATATAAACCAATACTGTGCGCACACAAAACGCCGGGATGTCATCGTTTTCTCAATTTTAAGGACACGCCAAGTTCATGCACATTTCGCGCATTGTCGCTGTGCGAAACGAAGAGACGGAGGTATCATTCCTTGAGCTCTAATAGCGGAACTCACTCGGATCGGAGATCTCCATGAACTTGGGCAGAAAGATGGAGTCGACGCCCGCTTGAGCCGCAATCAGGATCACGAATGCAACGTCTGGAATATGGGCAATGGGATTGCTTATTCATAATGATTTTTTGGCACTACTATAGATCCGCGGGCCAGCCTTGAATTCGGTGGAGTTCTGTCGCTGCTTATGCGTAGAGCTTACTTTGAATCACTGCTTAGTGGTTAGGCTGGCCCGAGGATCTTTAGAAATGCCTTGCGCGTGCATACTCGTAGAGTTCGAAATGCGTGTCGCCGCCGCCTCTTCATTTGGCACACTCGCACAAATGAAGAGAGACTGCAACCCGTGTATGTCGAACTCTACTGTACTTACTGGAGCCCATCAGGGGGAGCATGGCGCAGTTCACGGCAACGATGCCCATGATCGTACATACTGCGCCCACGACTGCATTCTGAATCTGCAAAAAAAAACAAATCAATCATCGATAGCTGGTCTACCGTATTCATACGCGCACTAAATCGGATGAGAATATTCGACTGGCATCCTACCGAAACAACAAATTGTTTTCGTTTTCTTTCGTTTAACATATTCTGTAGATCAAATCCAGTAGGCGCTATGTCGGATGAGAACTACGTCGCAATTCTTTCTCTGCCATAACAGTTGTCGCTCGGAGCGTCAGATTCTCATCCGACCTGACGTTCTCCTACCGTATCCCCATCTTACACGATATTTAAAAAGTCAATCATCGATAGCTGCCCCCGTACTCCTACCGTATCTTACCCTGGCTCCGCGCTGCTCGACGGGGATCGCCCAGTCACGCATGAAGAAGATCGGGTAGGCAAGTGCGAACACCGCGCCGACCATTCCTAAACAGCTTAAATAATTTATTTAAAAAAGCAAAATACTAACTAATTAATTAAAAGAAAGTGCACTGACCGGATCCGATCTGCGTAAAGCTGAGAACGCCGCCAGCCACCAGAGGCGTCATCGAACTGTGAGAATCAACCAATTATTGTTTCAAATTTCTAGAGTTCGAAAAAACGGGCAATCGTCTCTACA
Source organism: Pristionchus pacificus (assembly GCA_000180635.4). Lineage (NCBI taxonomy): Eukaryota > Metazoa > Nematoda > Chromadorea > Rhabditida > Neodiplogasteridae > Pristionchus > Pristionchus pacificus. The sequence continues at coordinate 19,650,586 of CM026579.1, forward strand.
TTTCATGTGCTCTCTCGCCGGTCAGAGCGACGAGAGTGTGCGAAATGAAGAGAAGGGGACCGGTATTTCGAACTCACGCGAGCGCAAACGGGGTCCACTCCTTGATCGACTCCATCGAAGGCGTGTAGACTGAAATTGGGCTTGAGAAGGGCAAGGAATGCATGTTGAAAGATAGCAATTGGCCAAGAACCAATTATTCGGAGCAAATGAATCAATTCCGAAAACGAACTCCTCTTTAAACAAATATCACACAGCAGAGAAAATGTGAACAACAAAAAATGTTCGGCTATACAGTAATTGATTATATCGAAAGACTGATGCTGTAAAAAATAACTGTTGCGCTAGGTTAATGTGACAGTCGACTACACTGAGACTTCATTATAATGACCCCTAATCCACAAGAAACGCTATCACATAGGCTATGTAGCACAGGAAATGAAACAGGAAAAAAACAATTTTCGAAGTAGTAGCTATGAGAACATATTAACAGTAGAAATTGATTACATTGACAACTAAACTACAGTGGTTAATATCCCTTTGGATACTGTAGGTATGGCAAAAGTTAAACCCGTTATCTCGTTAATCAAGGCATTAGCGTCCTGCGGGTGATCACTGCTAGGCCAGTGATTATGAGTCCAATTCAGTCTGGAGGGCCAATTCTCTTTCTCGGGCCTACTTTATGGATACAGTAGATGTAGGGGAGGGGGTGTTCGATCGATGGAGCAATAGGGGGACGAGATCTCACAGACCACTCGTGCATTCACCCCTCTTGTCGACGGTCTACCTGACAATAATCGATTATTTACTACTCATAGTGGGGCGAATTGTGAAACGTCGCCCCACACCGCGCACCCCACACCACATCTATCATTTACTCCACAGAACGCGAACAAATATATTACACGTCTGCAACAAATGAATACAACTGATATTCCCGATACAATGCTAGCTACTTTTCGTCACCTCACAATCAACAAAAACAAAATTCATAGTGGTTTCAAATTGCGGCAAATTGCGGCAAAGCGTCGGCCCGCACCGCGCACCCTACACCACACCACACGCGCTTACCGTCTGCTCGCTCGTCCGCAGTCGCGCCAGCGTCCGCGCCCAGTGAGTCCGAACGAGAACCTCGTTGAACTCTTGCCGGCCTGCAATGTTACTGTCTCGGAAATATTACAAAACAAATATTGTAAATAAATAAGCATGTCGAAGTGAGTAGCAAACGCATACAACAGTTCGACACCGCCTTTTAGCGTATCACTAATACGATCGTTTCTAAAGTGGCGCTCCAAGCACGCGACATACCCTCGAGTAGGCCATCAATTCCCTAAATAACTAGAGTTTGAAAGAGTTGCCCATATAAGTTCCCTGTGAGTGTAAAATGAAGAGACGGCGCGGCCCGTATTCATCCCCTTCCCTTCCTCACAGTGTTGAGCACGGGGTCGGATATCGGACTATACCCCCCGATTTTCACCCCGAGTTTGAAGCCTATAACCGCCGCTTTCGGAAGCAAACACACACGATTTTCAACAGGTTTCTTGTCGAAACCCCTTGATTGTGTGCAATTGTCCGAGGATGGTGCTCATCATTGCTTCCTAACCATTCTCATTCCGGCAGTCTGCAGCGGTGCATCTACAGGGAAAGCCGCCGTGCTCCATCGTATCCATCTGTCAAGAGGAAAGAATTTATTGATTTTCGAAATTACTAATTTACTCTTGCTACTAATTTCTATGCAAAAAATTAGCATAGAAAATAACATGTAAATATTCAACAATAAAAAAGGGACCGCAATAGCAACCTGACGAAACCATGTTAAAAATACAAGCCCTGTTCTAAGCAACCCAATCGATAGTATTCAACTGAAACAAAAAAAAGTAACGCAAAAATTAAAATTAAAGCAACATTATCGATTTTACTAAATTTGGATTTTATTATAAAAAAAAGATCTTTGGAGACGCTGACACTCCAGGCCAGACTCGCATGTTCCCCTAGCTCATATCGCGCACGTTTCTGCCCACTTACAGCACGCACCTGACAAGTGATTCCGGCCCTGCTGCACTCGCAGCTGAAGGGGTCGCAGCCCGCGCCGGCGCCGCAGCTGCAGCCGGCGGTGTCGCGTCGTCGCTGCCGGATCGTCTCCAGCTTCTCATCCTCTGCTTCGATCGGCTGCCGCTCCAGCGCCGATTTCTGGGTCTGAAATTTGGAATGAACAGTGTAATTATTCAATCATTTTTCAAATACTTTTTTTTCAAAAATGTAAAAAAAAAATAAACAACCTTGGGTAGTTTCACGCCACTCGCCTTCAGTATCGCTCGCCGCTGCTTGTCATCCAGTGGCTGAGCCATCGACCTGACAACAACCTTTCATTTCCAAATCAAAATGGAGTTCGAAATATTGACACTTTCGCAATATAAACTCGCATTTCATTGACTGCGGAGTTCCACACAGCATTTTATCTCGAAACAACTCCGTCCACAACCCGCCCCCTTCGCGCTTCACCCCCTCCCCTACCTCCTCATTCGCCCGTCCTCCTCCTCCACATCCACACACAGGGGCTTTCTTCTCGGCGACGAGCGGGTAAGAGGGCGCTCCGGCGTGGCCTCAAAGTTATTTATTTATTTCATTTAATAACAACAACAACAACAATAATAACAACAACAACAACAACAACAAGCTCGCTTCTTGCTTACCCCCTTCTCGCCCGCTTCCCTCTCCCTTCCAGTGACGAGGGAGACGGGCCTATAACGGGCTATATAACGGGCCGTGATTCTAAACAGGCTCTCTATAACGGGCCCGTTTAGAATCACGCGTTCTAAACGGGCCCGTTTAGCCCGTATTGCCAACTCTAATGAGCACCATCCTCGGACAACTGCATTAATTCAGGGATTCGGCAAGAAGCCTGTTGAAAGGGCTTTTGCTTCCGAAATCGGGGGTTGTTAACTACAAACCAGGGGTCAATATCGGGGGTATAGTCCGATATCCGACCCCGTGATCAACACTGGCAAGAGATCAGAGCAAGAAAGGAGAAGCAAGCTCTAGGAACAAAAACACCAAGTAGAGAAGGGAGAAGAAAGGCAAGGGAACAGGGGAAGGGAGAGGCAAACAATTCGCGCGAAGGGGAGACAAGGCACAAGAAGGGGAAGTGAGAAGGGAAGCGGGGAAGAGAAGGGAAGAGGGTGAGGGAAGAGAGAGACACAAACACCTCGCGCTCGCGAGTAAACAACACGCGATCAGAATACAGGGAAGGGAGGTGAGCAAAGCACAATCGGACCTGGATCAAAGCACATAACACTGAGATGCCATTGTTTTTCAAGGGTTAACTCCACATTTCCCCCGCAGTTCAAACAAAACAGTGGTAGTGCAATTAGCTCAAAATCAGGCAATTTCCGCTAAAAGAAAGGCAATAACGGCACACAACCTGCAGCCCTGACTCCAAGTGATTATCACGATATCGCGACTTACAGGAAGGTACAAGATACTCCACCGAGAGACCTCCGGATCAACTCGTACGGTTCACATCATCGTAGAGCTGATGATTTATCAAAGCGTCTAAAATGGGGCAAAATATCGCAACAAAACTGTACTGTAGACATCAGAACAAATTACATGGACAAAATTACAGTACGCAAAACCTTGCAATAATTCTAGATAATTCCATGAAAGAACTGGAATGAGGTAAACTTAGGATACATGATAAATAGAGGTGGTCCGAGGCGTAACGGTCAGAACAAATTACATGGTAAAATTACAGCTTGAAAACATTCTAATTCATTCAAGTACGGTCCGAGGTGTGTCTCCAACAGGGTGATAAGCAAGAACAAATTACAGTAAATTCACAGCTCAAAACAGAGAACCAATTAGAATATTCCTAAAATCAACTCCCAGCCCCACAGCATCAGGTAGAAGGCGCTCAGACACAGCTTGCACGTGTCCACCTCTGCGATTATCGTACCTGCGAGTAAAATATTGAGTAGTAAAATATTGATTCGTAGGAGGCTTGAATCTGAGATGGTTTCTGATCTTCCTGGGAGCAGCCTCTCGTCCTCTTCTGCCATGGGAAACAGGAAGATGATCTACCGTATCTCTCATCTTCTTCAATAGATCACTGAGTAGATCAGTATTCTCCGTCTTCCGACTTGCAAAGTTGAATCGAAGCTTCGCCTCTTCGAGCAACTGCAAATGAAGAGTTTTGTTAAGATCACGAATAATCAATCACGAATCAGTTTATTTTCATTCACTTCATAGAATTCTCCTTTGAGAACTCTAATCTTCTCTCTCTTCTTCTCTTCTTCCTTTCTCGATTCTTCCTCCATTGGATCGACCATTGCATCGAGTGGTCTGGTGTGCGAATCCAACTTGGATCCAAGTAAGAAGGGGTTTCCAACTTGGATCCAAGTACAGTATCTCGGCCTCGGGAATCCAACTTGGATCCAGCAGGCAGTTCTTGCCCCGTCGCGTCTAACACACACCAAGCCTATATTTCGCAGCTCTGTTTTGACTGCCAACGGACACGAGTGCGCTTGACTGTCTACGGTCCCCAGTAGGACCGTATTTTGGATGTGACCTGCCCGACATGGTCTAACCGTATGGGGCCTTTGGCATTGAGCTAATTCTTGCATTGACTTGCATTGAGCTAATTCTTGAGACAATTTATCTAACTGGAATAGATATCCGACATCGTTCTCAGTCATGTGATACTCCTTCGTCCATTGATGCTGATTCCGTAGATGGTCGTAGACGTAGTCCTTGTGGACGAATGAAGAACCACAGTCATCAACGGGGCACGAGAACGATATGATGCGACATGATACAATGAGAGGACCCTCTCTCTCTCTCCGCCTCTCCGATTGACGGCGCACGCCCTAACACCAATTTTTTGCCACAATTGAAATTTTGAATATTCTATTCGATTTTAAAAGCGATCATGGCGAAACTTTGTGCACAATCTTTGCCCGAATTTTGTGAATTTTTTTGAGCATTTGCTTGTTTGAAACCATTGCGAAATAGCAAACCCGGGTGGTTTACGTTTCACTTTTAAAATCGGTGCTAGTCGGCGTCACTGGCCTAGCAGTGATCTCCCGCAGGACCTTGATTAACGGGATGACCTTTACCTTTACCTAGTCGGCGGACAGTGACTCGATAGGGATGAAACTTGATATACATGATCGCAATACTAGAACGCGTTGTTTGCACTATCACTCGAAAGGATTGATTAAGAATTGGCAAAGTCGGCTGGTTTATGTTTCACTTATCGTGCGTTTGAAATGCTCAGTAAATGAGATGTGCTGGTTAGCGAGCTATCGATTGTCTGGGAGAGAGGCAGGGGGAAGGAAGGGGGGAGGAGGACACTTGATCTACCGCCTCCTCCCGGTCTCTTCATTTCTCCGCCCCCCTCGAACGTTCGTCAAAGGTCAGCTACGAGTGGAATGGAAAATATTCTCACGATAAAAAATAGTTTTTCTCGTTTTCAACATCCTTTAGCGCCGAGATAAATTTCGTCCTTTTTACTGAATGTGTGTTGCCAAAATACGGATTGAATAAGAAAATAAAACAACAAGAGTTACGGCGGGAAAAGTATTTATAAAAATAAAATGTGACAAAATTTTCGAATTTATCAATTAACAGCCTTCGATAAATTTTGACCGAATAATGCCCCGAGTAAAAGTATCTTAGAATTCGCCAAGAAACACAACTAGACCACTCCCGACTCGATTGGATTCGATTTACGGGTTTTGACCTATGACGTTATCATGCACTTTCTACTACCCCCTGAAGCGCAGATACGCTAGGAAGCTTAGCTAACTCCCTTCCCAGCATACACTCACCACGCACTACCTACCATGCAAGCTAGAGCATTGGTTGCGTTTTGAAGAATGCCAAGACTATGTCGATCGAGTCGGATAGCTTCTTTTATGCTGCGAACAGTGTCGACGTCTAGCCGATTTTTCTGGAGAGAAATGGTCTAGACGAAAATGAGGGAGACAGAGAGAGAGGGAGTCCCTCTCATTCTCGCCTCTCCTCTCCAAGAGGAATGGTCGGATCGGTGTGGAATGAGTTGCATTTCCATGCTGTTATTCTCCCCTCTCGCCATTCGCGATTTGTTTACCTTGTTTAAAAGTCGATTAGACCATTCCTCTTGGAGAGGAGAGGCGGAATGAGAGGGAGTCTGTCTCCCCCTTTTTAGTCTAGACGATTTTAGTCTAGACCATTTCTCTCCAGAAAAATCGTCTAGACGTTGACACTGTTCGCAGCATTAAGAACTAAAGGCGCCCGCCCTCGTTGCAGTTTTTGGGCGATTTCGCGTCCTCTCAAAGTGGGCGGAGCTTGCGGTCTCTAATTATACACGCCAATTATTGTCCAGACAACCCAGAGGGCACATGTAAGCTATTTGTGCCATCAGATTTTCGAAAACTGGAGAACTCAAGCTACGGCCGCCATAGACTCTCTAACTTCTCAGTCCCAGTAATCGAATTTTGTCAAAGATCGTCATGTCTTCCGAACTGAATTTCGCTGAATTGCCTGTCGAAGTGTTGCTCCATATTTTCGGGAAAATTGATCGAGAGGAGACAAAACCGTAAGCTACCTATAAGGTCCTTTTTCGCAGCTCTGTTTTGACTGTCAACGAGCTCGAGTGCGCTTACGGTCCCCAGTAGGACCGTATTTTGGATGTGACCGGCCCGGCATGGTCTAACCGTGTGGGGCCTTTGGTTACTGTATGAGATTACTGTATCTCATATTTTCAATCAATAGGTGTCAATCAATAGGTCAAAGATCGTCATGTCTTCCGAACTGAATTTCGCTGAAGTGTGGCTCCATATTTTCGGGAAAATTGATCGAGAGGAGACAAAACCGTAAGCTATCTATCGTTAATAGAGTCCTGAATTTTTGATTTGCTTCAAAACGAATTGAATGGGCCGAGGATAGCATATCGAGACTTTTCGACAGATCGTTACATCATCAATAGGAGAAATTTTCCCAAACGTGGGTTCTTTCTCGAAAAAAATAAATCAATTTTAGTGCGTCGATCAGGACAACTCTTCGACTTGTGTGCCGTCGTATCAATAATGTTATCATCGATCCCACCAATCAAAGACGACTAAGTGCAATTCGAATGAAGGCCGAAAAGATCACAATTGCACGGGTTTGTCCATTGACTTTTACCTATCTTTTTTCTTTGTATTAAGCATCGATAGTTGTCAATTTGTGCATTCACGTGATGTTAAATATTTCGAAAACCATTTGCATTTGCAGTTCGGGTCTTCTTTTCAAATTGGTGTGTTTCTTAAAACATCTGAGGAACAAACTGCGAACAGAGTGCTCATTGATCCTGAAATTCCCCAAATTCAAAGTAGAGGGGATACTCTGGTTCGATGGGGATCGGTACGTCTTCATTGCCTTTACAGAGACGGATTCTAGAAAATACAAGTAATTTTCTTAATTGGCAATATCAGGAAGAGCTGACAAACTTGCAGAGAATCTTGCCATGCGGGGGAAATGAGGAATTATTTGAGAAATTCACACACATAATTTCGCAATTTGAACCAAGAAGGCTTGAGCTTGCTAGAGTGAGTTTGCGCCTAAAAACGAGAGATGATTCCAAATTCTAGATTGATATCACTCGCTCCTTTATGGCATCTATGATCGAATGTCTGAGAGGATATCCGCGCATACAATGTTTAAATTTCGGTTTCAATGTACGTGAGTAAGAATTAGAGTTCGAAATATCTAATCGTATCTTCATTTCACACACTCTCTCGCCTCTCTAACCGGTTAGAGAGTGTGTAAAATTAAGAAACGGCGACGCATATTTCGAACTCTACTAAGAATGCAATCAGTTCCGGCAGAGTGCCCGAATTTGAGACAATAAATAGCTATAGACACTTCAGACAACGTGCATGAATGTACATGACTACAAGGAAAATATAAACGGCATAGAATCTCAATTCAAAACAGATATTGATGTTGGAGTTATGGCAAAGTGAGTTCCTAATGAAATTTGAACGGGATTCAATCCAAACCAATTCAGGTTTGCCTCGAATTTTCATTCTTTGATACGCATTCCAAAACGGTTCGTAACTTCCGAATTTATCGAGATATGGACAACTGGTCCGGATACTGGAGAGTTCGACTTCTTCGAGCCTATTGAGCACAATGAAGAAGTGATATGCGGCGGTAGGGATGACTTGGCAAGAAATGAACTCTTCATTTCCTGCCTGTCTCACTGTAGTGAGAGAGGACGCAAAATGAGAATAGTTATTTTTGCCAAGGCAACCCTTATATGCGGGCATTTAAATTTCCCTATCAGTTCGAAGATATGTGCTTTAAGCTCTCATCGATCTCTCTTTTCAACTTCCATCGTTTTTGTTTTTTTGAATCATGGAAATTGATTACAACGCTCGCTGAATTAATCAATGCAATTGAGGTTTGCGTGTCTCTGAATGAGAAAAGTTAAACATGATGTATTTCAGAGAAGAATTAAAATTGGAAAATTTAAATGGCAAATATCGTTGTCTGATGATGAAAGGGAAATCAGAACGTTCACGCAGAGCAACAATCTGAATTACAAAGTTTGATTTACAAGTTTTTTTGCAATAACAGTGTGTTCGCCTAAGAATCGCCACGTTCTCCTAAAATTCGTACAGCCTTTCATTTTTTCCACATATTTCATCAGCCCTATCGGTCCTCTATCGAATTCAATGGTTGTCATGATCCTGCGATTTTAATAGGCTTAACTACGGCAGGCCAAACTTAAACACTTTCTAAGAGTATTCTAACATAAAACAGTTCAATGTTTATCGAACTAGCCAGCTACGCTCGCTTCGCTCTCACCGCTGGCTAGGTGTCGTCGGGTTCTGATTAGAGATGGGAATCCAAGAGGCAAGGGGGGTGGGGGCGAATGTATGCAAAGTGAGCCGCGCTCTTGTACAAGAGTGAGAGGGAATGGCCACTCTTGTACAAGAGTGAGCGCTCAAGAGTAAGAGCAAAAATGAATGAATTTTAGCGGTTTTTTTTGTGAAAATGGCTTATTATTACCATTAACAGCCTATTTATCTCATCTGCGCGAAAAATTCGCCGAAATTCCGTCATTTCTGCTTTCACTCTTGTGCAAGAGCGCTCACTCTTGTACAAGAGTGGCCATTCCCTCTCACTCTTGTACAAGAGCGCGGCTCATTTTGCATACATTCGCCCCTCTTGCCTCTCGGATTCCCATCTCTAGTTGTGATAGTATTCTGCGAGTGCTTCGCGTCGCCGGGTTATGTATTTAAATCATTGGCCAATGCATGAAAGTATAGAATATTCACAGTTGCAAACAGAGCTGGCATCGTCCCTCGCGAAAGGCTCGTGAAAGGCTGTCCACTGCGTGGCCCCATCCCATCTTTTTTCGGATCGCCCTCGGCCCCACGAGCCTTCCGCCAGGAACTCGCAGGTTAGGCTGTCAAACGCCGGGTAATGTATTCTGGGCATTGCTCAATACATGAAATAATTCAATATTCTGAAAAACACGCGAAAACGAGATATTGCGCAATGATTACGTCATATTTCGTAAGGATGATGAAATTCATTCTAAATTTAGTGGTTCTACACTTGTCGGTTCATTTGAGCATAAGTTCGCATCGATTGGTTGATTTTGCGCTGAGTTACACGCGAAAAACGAGTTATTACGAAAGGATGACGAAATTCATGTAAAAAATGGAAGTGCACATCATGACGAGTCGTTTGGTATGTTGCGCGCTGAAATCGGTTGAGTTCCCAGCGAGAAAGGCGCGAAAAACGGTGTAGAAGTGAATTTCGTCATATTACGTAATGATGATGAAATTGACTTTAGAAAAATAAAAAAAAACAGTTTTTAAGGATAAATGACCTATGTTCCCTTGTTACGGGGCGAGACATTACATAGCTCTAATAATTGGCTACAACTTATCAAAAAATAAGAATTACGTTTTTCCTCGTTTTCGAGAAAACTTCATTTGAAATTTTCATGAATATTGAAATTTATGGAATTATTGAAAATAATGTACACAGGCGTGTCCAGCGCATGAAACTGGACCTAGACATCAATTTTTGGCCAATTTGACAAACATTGAATTGTTTTATGTTAGAAAACTCTTAAAAAGTGATTAAAGGAGGCGTAACAGGAAAGAATATTGGTGACTCTCGAAATCCCGGGACTTGCAAGTACAGTAGTTAGCCGTTGGCTCTTTGCCAAAGTACCTATTCCCTTCCCACGTCCCCCGATTGAGAGAGGGATGAGGGCGATCGATGGGAAGAGACTGGGGGAGACAGGGGTAGATCAAGGCGCACTCTTTCCCCCCCCCCCCCATCCAAATCATCTGTTCAAGTCTCCGCCGTTGCCTGGATTGAGGGGAATTTTGGCACTATCGTTACGAATTAAAATTCCGACGCAAGTGACAAGAATTTCACATTGTAACAAATTTTTGTTACAATTTTCGATTTCGTTCAAAACACACTTATGTATGTCATGTTTGTGCTTATTCGATTCCAAAAAATCGACTTTCCGGGGTTTTCCACTTAAAAAATAATAAAACATTCTAATTCGGGCGAGGAGTGGTTAGATCATATGTGTAGCTCAAACTAGGCCTTATCACATTTTTTGTAACGTTTTGTTCTTGTTTTGATGTAAAAAGCTATTAACTGAATCTGTTTATTCGTTGATACTAGGACAACAGAGAATGAAAGACAGTACTAGAGGGAAGGGAATATTTAAGCTAGTCATAAACCGGCTCCCCTTGCTTTTCAATTACTCTCCTCATCTGTTTCTGCATTCGGAGAATAAGCTTCCGACAAAGGGTTTTTGTTAACTTTGTCTTCCACCATTCACGGATTCCTTCCTCGAGTGCCGCTAGAGTGTTCTCCTTCTTGTGTTTCTTTAGCCATTGCTTCATAATGGCCCATGCCATCTCGACCGGGTTCAAATCGGGGCTCTCCGCGGGCCAATCGAGTGTCTAAAAAATGTGCGTCATATATTTCACTACATTTTTGAGTACCTGCACTCCCGATCTCTTGAAGAAGGCCTGAGTTGATTCGGAGGTATGGCATGCAGCGTTGTCCTGTACTAGGACCACATTGCCTCCGAACTTCTCCCTGTGATTAGTTATTATGATAGGTTAAACGGATTACGGTACTCACTCTGCCCACTTCAGATACGTAGAGTGCAGCATCGATTGGTACACTCCGCCATCGATTCTAACTTTATTGCGCATGACGACCAGTGGAGTAGCACCCTCCCAGCTCACTCCACCCCAAATCATGAGCTGAAGAAGACATTTAGTGAGATTGACCCTTCCGGAATAGAGTGAAACATACTTGTGGGGGGTGCTTGAACTTGGGCTTGATTCGACGCGAAGTGTCGCCTTTGAGGACGAAGCAGAATCGACCCCTCTTCCCCGATTGCACCATCGATTCATCAGTGAAGGCATGATGTGTGAACATCGTGCCAACACTGAGATGATGGGTGCAAAAGGCGACACGAGGAGGTCGATTCACCATACGAACCGAGTGACCGTATCTAACGTGGTCCGTCCCGATTCCTTGCGCCTCACGAATCCTCTTCACGATTGTTGGAGTAATCTACAATACACAGAATATCGATTTTATCGAATGAATAATTGCGAGATTACTGTAGCTTTGACTGTCTCTGTGGATCTGACCGTTTCTCCGAATTGTGCTTGAATCTCCTTCACAATCTTCTCCTCGTCCTCCTGACTCTCTGACATGAATGCATCGAAGATGTATTTGAAGATCGGCTGTATCTTCTCTTTGTCAATGATGGAAGAAGGAGTGTATGGCTTCCGAACCACATACGTCTTCTTCAGCAGTCGGAGCACTTTCGATTTTGAGACCTGAAATAACAGAACACATTATCTTGCAGGTCAGACAGAGCGAGAGAGCGTGTGAAATTGAGAGAGCGAGATTAGAGGAGAAACTGACCTTTTTTCCGATCTGCTCACATCTCTTCACGATCTCAGCACTGCTGATTCCTCCCTCATTCCACATTACGACCTTGTCTTTCCAACTCCTTTCAGACATCTGGAATTTGCATCCGAGATTGGATATTGTCTCTCTTCCATCAGCACGCTCTCTCGCCGGTCAGACGGAACGAGAGAGTATCGAAATTCGAGAGAGTAACATGAATATCGATAAATCATTAAATAAAAATCATTATGAATGAAGTAAGAACAATGATAAAGAACGAAATTCTCGAAAATGTGGTCTCTGTCTCGTGTTCTCTAATTACATCAGATGATTAATGTCGATGAAATTGCTCCCTCTCTCTCTCCCCTCGCAGTCATTCTTCTCTGTTCGTTCACGACAGAATGTCTTATTGTCTCGTTTTGATTGGTTCAACTTATGAACTGGTGGATAGAGATGAAATCGACGGAGCATCTTGTCCCTTCACCAAAGTGGATATCAAGAGACCTGGAGGGAAGATCGATGCTGGCATGTTCGTCAATGGAGGCACTCTCACTCAGATGAGTGCGGAAATGGAAATGTATCAGAAAGGAGAGAAGAAGATAACAAAAAGGAATCTCAAGCCATTGGTAAGTCTTTTATCTGTTACCGCTGTCCTTATTATCCATTGATCCGTTACCGTATCCCTCTGTCACTACCGTACCCTTGGAATGTCAATGATCTTTGTAGTTTTCCGTGGCTTCACCACACTGTTCGGAGGATGAAATAGAAGAGGAAGGTCAGCCAAGTGCTTCTCGTCCCATGCGCATTGCGAGAATCAAGAAGGAGAAGAATGAGAAGACTCCACTGCAACCATTGAAGAAGCGAAAAAGAGGAAACTCTCTCCCTCCAGTGGTCCCTCCTCTCTCTTCTACCGTAATCCCTTCGACTACCGTAACCTCTGCACCTGCTCAGAGCGGTGAGTTCCCATTATCCCTCTTATCTCTATCTGAAACTTTGATCTTACTTACCTCCCTCCTGCAGGTGCGGTCACGATGGATGCTATCTTCAATAAACTATTGGAGATTCAGTCTTCCGTGGCACTGATCTCCTCTCGTCAAGATAGATTGGAGAAGCGTATCGGAGACATCACCAATGATGTCGTTGGAACACGGTACGAGGTGAGAACAGTTAAACAAATAAGAATGGGCTATTCATATTTCGTCTTCTAGAGTAGAACGTTGGTTGATGTCACAAGAAAGATCCAGACAGATGTGAAATCACTGGCTACCGTACTCGAAGAGGTGAAGGATCGCGTACCTCCTCCTCCCCAAGGTATTCAAACAAAATCATCTTAATTGGAACGTACTCATACCTCGCAGGACCTGAGTACGGTATCTATGCTGATCTGACGAAGGAGAAAGTGGACGAAATTGATAACACCAATGATGGTCTACTCATCTTCGCTGGAAAGCTAGATAGAGCTCTCTTCGGCAAGACCTATGTGAGGCATCAGGACAGGGACCAGAACAAGATGAAATGGCTAATTGAGGTAAGGAAATGTTTTCATTATAATTACAGAATTAAGAATTACTGATCTAACTCTCCCCAGGTCATCTTGCACAGACGTCGTCACTCAATTGGAAAGGAGGTCGCCAAGTTTAGATCGCTGATCTACCAGCGAATCAATGCAAATGCGAAACGAGTCGAGGATGAAGTGTATCTGGAGAGACTCGATCAAGCCCGTGCTCAGTCTCAGCCATTCACTCCTCCCATTCACATTTCCTCTTCTCGCCCTACTGCTAGCCATTCTCAATTCGACCTGGCCACTACCACTCCTTCTAGGCCCAATAGCGGCAGAATCCAGACTCCTATTCTAGCGAGCACCTCTTCCTCCCGGTCTTGTGTTTCTCGTGTTCCCAAGAGACCGAACATGATCTCTTCCCGTATTATGAATGAGGAAGACCCTATCCCCCCATCAGAATACTATCAAGACTATCCCGATAATTTCGACTGGTAGATCATTGTGCTGTGGTTTCAAGTAAACTTGTTATAAACAGATTCAATTGTTTACTTTTTACAACAAACAAAACGCTACAAAGAATGTGATAAGAAAAGGCCTAGTGGGAAAACTATACACATTATCTAACCACGACGCATATTTCTTCCACTCGTTGTTCTCGGAGTCCCAGTACTTGGCGGGTCCGAGGGGCGCTCCCTGAAAAGACGAAACAGTATTCAAACGAGTAAAAGAAAACGGTAAGTAGTTTTTTAGCAATGTCAGTTAAAATACGACAACGATAGAAAATGGTTCGAAAATATCTAAGTCGATGATCGACAAATTAATAATTAATAAGAAAACATGACTAACCTGCTTGGAGACGGCCCTTGCCATCCTCGCTCTTGTCGACCCACTTGAGGGCCTTGTGGATGACGCTTCCGTACGGAAGGTGTTGACTCCTGCAAGAATAAGCACAAATGGATATTTAAGGATTTTTCATGGCAAAAATTCCAACTCTTATTCAATCGATTAAAAATGAAAAACTATTTCTTAAACAAACGAACCGACGGGAGAGCGGATGTACAGGCGGCGAGCCCAAGAGGCGGCGCGGATGTACTACCAGTCAGGGTTGGCGGGGCCATGTCCTTGGTGACGCCGAGCTTGACGAGGTCCGACCATTCGGGGACCTTTACCTGAAAAAAAAACGCTAAATTCAAGGTTTAAACTAGTCCTATAACATCCCTGCGCGTTAAATATTAGTCCTGATGCGAATATTTGCACAACGTTTTGCATTTGAAAGCAAACATGACTGTAATTAAATGAAATACAAAATATGAACGGAAATGGTGAAACAAACCTTTCCGGTCTGCTTGAGGAAGTGCGCGATGCGCTTGATGGCCTTCTGGCCAGCGTCGTAAACGAAGCCATCGATTAATCGGGCCTGAAAAAGGAACCATTGCCAAGGTAAACACAGCAAACACAGCAAATATAGGCGATAACATGGTGCAAAGTAAAAGCAACACCCTTCAAATTATTTCCCATTGCCCATTTAAGCGTCTGAACATGAAAACTTAATAAAAAAAGGCTTAAAACGGGTAAAACTAAAACAACAATCGCGAAAATAGAGAGAAAAAGAAAAAGTCCTTAAAAATTTTAGGCCCAAATTGGCAGCAACGTCCTCGCTAAAACCAGAAACGAATTTACAACTTTAAACTTAATTAATTGATTAATTAGAATGTTTTATTATTTTTTAAGTGGAAAACCCCGGAAAGTCGATTTTTTGGAATCGAATAAGCACAAACATGACATACATAAGTGTGTTTTGAACGAAATCGAAAATTGTAACAAAAATTTGTTACAATGTGAAATTCTTGTCACTTGCGTCGGAATTTTAATTCGTAACGATACGCCAAATCGTTATACCTCGGTTCATTGGTGTCGTAGAAACATGGGAACATATGGATTGCTACAATGTGACGTTGACAGATTAGTCACGAAAATATTCATGATACGCCTCCTGTAAGCTTGAAATGCCGTAGCTAAGCTCTTTTAAGATCGCTTGAACATGACAATTATTGATTTCGATAGAGGACCGATATAAATACGTGAACAAATGAACGAGTCATTTTTGCTGCGATGTGGCGATTCTTAGGCGAACGCACTGATAACTACAATGGATAACTATGTAGGCAGTGGAAAGATTTGACGAAGATGACAACATAGAAGCCTTCAAGCTAATGAAGTTGTACAATTTCAATGGCGTTGAATATGCAGTAATTATGCTAATTGCTTGGTGTCATCACTCGGGATGTTATAATGCAGTGTGTCTTAGCGAAGTCGACGTATTCACAGCTGAACCTTTCCTGACGTTCCAGCAATAAGTATTTTTTACATCTTATATTATCATCATTTTCGTTGATCGAAATCTATTGTGTTCATCTTTCACACGAATAAAGCGGTTTGTTACCTGAACAAAATGTATGTTATCCGATAATTTTTATATTTAAAAAAAGTCTTATATCGTACATCACTTACCGAACAATACCGAACAAATGTACTTTTTTTTACTTCGCGAATTCGTTTTTACAATTCCTAAATTTGAAATGTGTCCAATCTGGGCATGCCTAACATACTGCAAAAGGAATTTTGGTTCTATCTTGTTCGGTTGAGAAATTATAAATTTTCACCATTGTACACCTTACCCGCAGCTTTTGCGCCGCATTGCGCAATACAGACGGTGACGTCATCAGTTTTGTAAACAAGGTCAATGGCCCCTCAGGCCCTATGAGTATGGTTGCCGGAATTGAAAATCCTGTAGCGATGTCCGGAGAATGAACAAAATGGTAAATTTTCTCAGATCCGCTCTCTTAGATCCGCTCTCACCGCTCGCTTGGCACGCAGCCAATCGGCCATATCTTAGTGCAAACGAAAATTGAAAACATGGGAGTTTCGACAGTGTTATAGGGTGCTCGTGCAACATCACCTGGCATAGAGAAATCACTGAGTCAGATATTCGTGCCCCTCCCCCTTTAAAGGGACCTGGCCATGTTTCGCATGTTGAGCTCAATTCAATCTATGATGTGGTCCGATCATCCAGTAAAAATATAAAAATTTAATTTTCAATATTGAAGTAGTATGGACTATTCAAAGTGACAATTCCGGAGCCGTGAATTTGTGCATGAGAGGGGTCGGCCAAGCACACACATCCGGAAGCCGTGAAATAGGAGTTTTCTCCGCCCTTGCGGAGTTGGCCATTCCTTTATTGATTTTTTTCCTGTTAACCGTTTTAGTATTTGTTGCCTTTTTTCCATTCGTGGAACGTCACTTTCTACTTTTCCAGTTAGCGAGGCGAGCCACCAAGTTTGCGAAGGGAACACTGGTCAAGTGCAAAATCGCCTATGGAGAATGCGCTTTCTTCCAACAGAAGAAACGCGTTGAGAAGGTAATTCTTAAAGGTATAATTTGAGTAAATAACCGATATTCTAGGGCGTCATTATTGTCGTCCCCTGGAACAGACGCAGTACCTCGTTCTGGACGAGGCTGACCGAATGCTGGTTATGGGCTTTGCCGAAGAAGTCATGGAAATAATGGAGAAGGGAGGAATCGCAGGAAAGGAGGACTTAGTGGAAAACGGAGAATTCGTGCAAGACAGAGGCTGCTGTTCAGGTTTATTTTAAATTTATTATTTAACAAATAATATTAATTTTAGTGCCACATTCCCGAAGCCTGGCGAAAGAGTTGCTGCGAGAGGACTACCTCAAGATTGTGGTCGACAAGATTGGCGTTGCGAACAAGAGCATCACCCAGGATGTTATGCAAGTCGAACGAAGTAATAAGAAGGCCACACTATTGAGGATGGTCGGTATCGATCTGATGTAGTACGAGCAGAGCAACAATTGTGAGTTATCAGCAAGCTGCTAATTGTGGGCTCAATATATTAGTCTACCTAGGCTCAATTTCCTAGTATATTCCTTGTCAACGTCTAATTTTTTTAAAAATTTATATGTTACTTTATTTATTTTTGTATCTTTCAGTGCAAGTGTTCAAGCAGAAGACGGTCATCTTCGTTGCTAGCAAGACGATGACCGATACACTTGGAGTGTTCATCTCGGAGGCTGGCACTCCCACGACCACCACTCATGGAGTTCGGGAACAGGTTGGTTGTTGATTACTATAGAAGTAAATTCAGCGTTAAAAAATATTTTTAGAACCAGCGTGAAGCTGCGCTAGCCGATTTTCGGTCGGGAAGACGCCGACAAAGGACCTGGAGAAGGCGTACAAGAATGTGATAAAGAAGGATCAAAACAACTTCGACTTCTACAAATATACATAGTATCACCAAAATATTGTGTTATTGTATGATAAAGCTAATTGATAAAACAAGCCATTGTATGATATACGTGCACTGCGGATTGTGGGGGTGAAGGAATCACATGTCACCAACATGAGATGTTGTTTACGTGACTGAGAAGGATGGCTTCTCGAACAGAGCTATACCTACCGTACTTCTCGGCAACAATCTTACTGTAATCCTCATTACTTCGTGTAACATTATTGACCGCCCTTCCATTGTAGTTCGTATTCAATAGAAGTACCCTTTGCAGAATGAGCAAACGCAAAAGGTCGTGTTATTTGTGTTCGGAGTCTGACATTGTGTTGCGAAAGTTCCCTGCGAACTCGAAGGAATTTGCTCAGAAGCAATGGCTGGACAGATTAGGATTGGATGGAAAGCAGACAAGAGAAAAACTGGAAATATATCGAGAGAAAATTGATCAAGGAGTGGACATTAGATGGTGTTCTACATATTTCGATTAAACCGGTAGCCTTCCGAAAGATGTGAGTATGACTTCAAAATGTGTGTATGGTATTGTATGTTTACGTATTCCCAAACGGGTCTTTTTCTGTCACATAGTGTATACCTCGCTAATTCAGCTTCGTACGAATCCCCCCTTGCGGACATGTGAGCTAAGATCAGAGCTACAGCCACAGAGACTGCAGCAGAGATACCGTACTCCCAGTGTTCCCTCTACTCCTGTTGAATCAGACACTGACAATGAGATTGAAATGGACTAGGTATTATTAGAAAATTTATATACATTACAAAAATATTTGAACATTTATAAAAAAGCTACTATAAAAGTAAAAAGCTAACTACTATAAAAGTTACAAAAGTGATATTTATAATACATTGAAAAAAATTATACTACTACAAAAGACTACAAAAATGATATTTATAATACATAGCTAGAATCTAGGAAAAACAAATTCTATTATCATGGAGTATGAGGCAGTTTGAAAGAGATTCAAACAGTTTTCTTTAGTTCTAGAACAACTCAAAATTATCAATTCTCTGAAACTCCGTGATTTGGGGTTTTCTAGGGTGCTGAAAACGATAGACACGTTCAATTGTTTCTATGGGTATCGTTGGCTTCAGACGACGTCACTTCAAAAACGTCTTACTAAAATATCTCTGACCTTGAAAGCGGTCAAATTAGGTAAAAATGATAGTTTCATGCTAGACACGTTTGCGCTTTCGAAGTGACGTTGTCTGAAGCCAACGGCACTCCTAGAAACAAATTGAACGTGCCTATCGTTTTCAGCACCCTAGAAAACCCCAAGTCACTGAGTTTCAAAGAATTGATAATTTTGAGCTGAGTTAGCTGTAAAACTCGATAAAACGGCCTCATATATTTTGATTGATCAAATTAAAACCAACTCTATGAATACAACTAGATAAAATGATATTACGAGGGTAAAATAAAGATAATAACTAACAATTATATCAGGGGCTCATTACTCCTCCCCGTCAAGATCCTATTCTTCATTCGTCCCCCATTCGATTCCACTCGATCGAAGACTATTACGAGGATGTTGTTACCTGCAATGAATCACTCGCTAATCTTCCAAAAAGATTCAAAACACAATCGAGTATAACGAGCGGTACGACAATCGATAATGTGAGTCACGGAATTTAACACGAGTTACGGTATCTCTCACACAGGGATCGGAATATGTTCTCTCACAAGGAACTATTCAAGAGAGTGAGGAAAGTGATATGAGCGATAGTGAGGAGGAGAAAATGGAAGATAAAGAGAGAAAGACGAAGTATCGAATTGTGGGAGAGCAACAGTTGCGCGCTTTGTTTAGACGGTGTCAGGAGTGCGGTCATTCGATCGATAGCACAGTTTTGGCTATGAGTAAACAAGGAAGCGCATGTAAAGTAGAATATTACTGCGATAAATGTAAGAAGACAATAATATGGAGGAGCCAAGAAAGAATCGGGAAAGGGAGGAGCAAAGTATACAAGGGAAATCAAGAGATATCGATAGCCGCATTTATAACAGGAGTGCCGATCCCGGTAAAAGAAAAACGCTAATGAAAATGCTAACCATTCAATTATAGAGACTCAACGATTTCGGGAAAGTGACAGGAATCGCATTGCCTAGTGAACGATCTATGAGGAGAACGATACGTGATATTGGCTGCCCCGCTATTGATCGAGTTTATATGGAATGGCAAACTTTTGTTCGAACAATGTCTAAAAACGTGGCAAAAGTGGATAGTGTATAGTAACAAACAATAGGGCCCACCAAATTGATAAACTTCAGCCCGAAGGAATTGCCATTTCGATAGACGGGCAGTATGACACTCCCGGATACAACGCAAGCAATTGCAAGGTGACGGTTATGGACGCAAAGCTCAAAGTGGCGCTGTCCGCAGCAAGCGTGCACAAGAGCGAGTCTGGAATTGGTTTGTATTAGGAATTAATCAACATCCATAATTACACGAACTCAGATGGCAAATCGATTCGAATGGAGTCAGAGGGGGCTTTGCGAGCAATAGTGGAGTTAATCAATGATGGTTTTGTAAGGTGCGGGAGGATTTGGAAGAGGGAAGACTAATGAGACGGCTGGGAATGCCCGAGGACTATGTTTTCGATGAGATATTATCATTAGAAAACGCGCGAGAACACAGTGAGGACGAATTGGATGGAGAAGACGAGGAATATGAAGAGGATGAAGCGAGCGAGCGATCGGTCCAGTTATAATCTCTCCGCTATTTTAATTGCTTTTTAATACAAAAGTTCGCGCTCTCTCTCAAATTGTTAATTTCCCGCAGATAAATTGCCGTTTATGAACACAAACTCTCTTCGGAACAAGTAACTCGACTAGCAAATTTTAGAAAATAGACTAGAACCAGTACAGAAACACGGAAACGCGAGTGAAAGAGAATGCGGAGGATGAAATCAATGAGGGTTGCTAGTAAAATGCATAAAACTCGAAACAAATTACAAGCAAGAAGACGGAACTTGGAGAAACGCGTCGAAATCGCTCAAGAGAGCACGCAAACAAAGAGAAAAGGGGGCGGAGCATCGGTCGCTCCCCGGCGAACACTGCTTTAGCTATAGTTGTCCATATTAATACCATCGGAACGAATTAATGGTTACTGTGCTTTTGTAATTTGATTTATCGACTAAAATAAATTTAAATAAATTAAATTATTTTTTGATTATTGCTCAACTCGACAAGACTAATTTTATGAAAAAATATAATTTTACTCGACCAACTCCCTTTAAACGGGGGCTAGGCATCAATGTCTGGCTAGATGAGTTCTCGATATGTGATGATGGGTCATTGTTACCCGATCACACTTTCGAAACTCCCGTGTGTTCAATTTTAGTTTGAACGGAGATATGAGCAATTGGCTGTGTTCCAAGTGACCCTGATCGTGCAGGCAATGAGGGAAGAGCAATGAAGAGATGGCGCATGCAAATTGGCCCGCGCAGCTCGCTTATGATAATTGAGCAGGCATTGATGCCTATCCCCCTTTAAATAAAATCGATTAAAGAACGATTTATCAATCGCGCAGTGTCATATTCTGTCCATAATGGTTCCCCCCTGAAAACAATCCGGCCCGGCCGGCCCCGACCGGCCCCAAGCGGCCCCATGCCTTTTTGTGGCTCGTACAGAGAGAAATTTGATATAAACTCAACGGCGTTGTAAAGCTCGTGTAATATGCTTTCGATATGTGTTAGCAGAATTTTAAATATTTCTTTCAATAAATATTAAATTGGTGTGGAAGCGCGTCAGCTTTTGCGAAAAAGTGAAAAATTGAAAAGAATCAGGTTGACGATTTTACTTACCGTAATCTTGCGACCTGTTTTTCGCAATACTGATGACAGTTCCCCACCAATTTACTATTTATTGAAAGAAATATACAAAATTCTGCTTGCACAAATGGATAGCATATTACACGAGCTTTACAACGCCGTTGAGTTTATATCAAATTTCTCTTTGTACGAGCCACAAAAAGGCATGGGCCGCTTGGGGCCGGTCAGGGCCGGCCGGGCCGGATTGTTTTCAGGGGGGAACCAACCCGGACTGTAGGCGCCGTTTTCTCCGTTTCACTGAAATAAATAAGATATTGATATCGTTAAACCATAAAAGTCATCATATTGAAGCAAGCTATTACTATTTTAGAAATCGAAAACAGATAATCAGGAGGTTTTGTTAAATATCGATCAATGTTATCAATATCGATTGATAAAGATCAACATCGATTAAGTTCAATGAAAGTTGGATCAATAAACGGAAATTCGAATTGATTAAATTTAAAAATTGCTAAATTACCGAATAATAGAGTTCTGCTCAGGCGCTGGCTGGTGAACTACAAAGATAACAGAATTTCTTCGCGTCAACACGCTTTTCAATTAGCCCCGCAGGAATGAAGAATGGGACTCTTCATATCATGGATACTTTTTACGGTTAGGTATTGGGAATGAATAAACGCATTCTTCACGGAATGAGGAAGGCTCTCTCGTTTTCATATTCCGTACTACCGTTACCCTAGTTCAACTACCGTAATATGACCACCGGTCGGTTCTTCCCTTCGTGTTGTTGTTTTCTTCGAACTTGAATGAACGAAAAAAGTAATCCGTATGGTCTCGGTCAATTAATTAAGGTAATCAATGATTCGTATCGATCGATCAACTACCGTACCTATAGTGCGGACGGAATTCTCATCGATTGCGTCTTATCCACGGGGATTGCTGCAATTAACGATTTTTGACACTCCGGAGTTCGATCGATAATGAATAAAAGTTTTGATGGTGAAGAATCCGTCTCTTCACTACTCTCACACCCCTTTGGTAGAAGGTAATTGAAAGAGCGAAAGAGCCGTTCGGAGTGACAGATTGACGAAGTGAGAGCACACGCAATGAAGAGGTAAATGCTTTCTAACAGTCGGCACTCACAGTCACTGGGGTGGGCTGCGGCGGCGGGTACGGTAGCGGCGGCGGGCGGTTTCGCAGCGGCGAGCGCGACCGTGGCACGGTGGTGCGTGTTAGGGATGTCAAACCAATACCCAATTACTTCAATCTTTTCACTCTCTTCTCTCCCTCTCATTCAATACCGAGCGAGGGAGGAAATCGGCTATGCAAATCGACCCAATTAATTGGGTCGAGAGAAAAGAGACCCCAATTAATTGGGTGTATTGACTTTTTATTGACTTTTTTCAAAAAATTAAAAATATTTTTTAGAGTGATCATGCACAAACCCTAGAAATGGATAGTAGCATCCACTCGTGCAGTATACCTGACACGATGCATTTGTAGGAAATATTCAGGAATTTCGTTTCAAAACGTAGTTTTAATTTTTTTCTTGGGGGACATGCCATTTTCACTAGGTATCAATTGAAAAATATTGAAAAACTGCATAAAAAACAAAAAGCGGTGGGATTCGAACCAGTGCCCTCTCGCTTACCAGCCTCCACTCCTAACCACTCGGCCACCGCTGTAGTTGGAGCGGAATGAGAGGAACCTCCCTACGTTTCACGCGAGCGTTTCTCGTAAAACCGAAATCATATCTTCTTATCAACGTAGCACCTTCCAATAGATCTTAGATTACTATCAAACATATTTTAAGTGATCTGGTACGATCTCAAGAATGATAGAAATTGTTGAATACTTCACTTTTGACCCAATTAATTGGGTCCTCACCCAATTAATTGGGTCTTTTGCATAATCCCTTTCACTCTCTGTCAATCTCGAGCGAGAGAGCAGCGTCTCTCTTGCGCGCTCACCCAATTAATTGGGTATTGGTATTGAATTTCCATCCATATTCCACACCGATCCGACCATTCCTCTTGGAGAGGAGAGGCGAGAATGAGAGGGACTCCCTGTCTCTGTCTCACTCATTTTCGTCTAGACCATTTCTCTCCAGAAAAATCGTCTAGACGTCGACACTGTTCGCAGCATAAAAGACGCTATCCGACTCGATCGACATAGTCTTGGCATTCTTCAAAACGCAACCAATGCTCTAGCTTGCATGGTAGGTAGTGTGTGGTGAGTGTATGCTGGGAAGGGAGTTAGATAGCTAAGCTTCCTAGCGTATCTGCGCTTCAGGGGGTAGTAGAAAGTGCATGATGACGTCATAGGTCAATACCCGTAAATCGAATCCAATCGAGTCGGGAGTGGTCTAGTTGTGTTCCTTGGCGAATTCTAAGATACTTTTACACGGGGCATTATTCGGTCAAAATTCATCGAAGGCTGTTAATTGATAAATTCGAAAATTTTGTCACATTTTATTTTTAAAAATACTTTTCCCGCCGTAACTCTTGTTGTTTTATTTTCTTATTCAATCCGTATTTTGGCAACACACATTCAGTAAAAAGGACGAAATTTATCTCGGCGCTAAAGGATGTTGAAAACGAGAAAAACTATTTTTTAAGTGAAACATAAACCAGCCGACTTTGCCAATTCTTAAAGGGAGTCGGCAACCAAAAAATGACCATTGTTCATATGATTTAGTATCATCACCTGAGTACAATGCCAAAATATTACAAAATATAAATGCGTATTTAAGGAGAAAAATAGAAAACAAGTTTTGGGTTACGGTAGCTCCCGCATAGTTGGTGTGGCGTTGTTTGTATGCACACGCAAGCCAAAGCCGGCATTAAGGAAAATTTAACGACAACTGTATTGTTGTGCTTATCGAATTTTTTGGTCGGTAATTTTGGTCCGTTTTCGTTCAAACTTCGTCAAAACTGTTTGGTTTTATTGTTTTTAAGTTTATTTATTAGTAGACATCAGCATATTACCCTGTTCTTCTTGTTCGACGAAGTTATCGCTTCTGGCAGCGATTCTACATCGGGTTTTCCGTGTTACATCGATTTGTCTCGTTCCTTCCTGGTTTTTGTCAGTTGCAGTACACTAGTTCAGTCGTTCTTGGTTCAGTATCGTTTACTAGTGCTTATATAGCCTTTTTAATGCGTGTTGCTATTGAAATTTAGACATGGCGAACAAGTGCGTGGTTTGTGAGGGGCCTGGTGCCTTTCGGTCTTTCCCGGCGAACTCGCTGCCACTCAAGCAAGTGCACTGGGTGCAGTGTCTCAATTTGTTGCCGGAAGAGAGTGAGAGATTGCTGAACGAATGGAGGGACAGATTAGGAAGGAAGCAGAGAGTGTACTGGTGCTCCAAGCACATCGAGGAAGGTCAACCAGATCCCATCGATGTGAGAATAGCTCTTCTAGAAATTTAGTTCATTGAAAGCCTTGTTTCAACCTAGTATTTTGTGCTGACGACGAATTCCAGAGACGTTCTCCTAAGCCATCTGCATCCGTCGACACAATGCCTCTACTTTCTCGACAAGTAAATATTATTAGCTCTCTTTGGATAGTCATAAATGAGGGGAGGGCAAATGAATTGTCGAGGGAAATACAGATCGAAGGGAAATGGGCACACACAATACAGGTCGACAACAATGAAACTTCAGTTGTTAGAAGTTCGCGTTGATGACGGCACAGCTCAATCTGTCCCTACCCCCACTGCATCTCGAATGCATTCTTTTCCATCGATATCTCGAGGAAATTCATTCCCTTCGCCCCTTCCGTCTCGTGACGTCTCCGAGGTAATTTATAGGGAACACAAGAAATGTGGTAGCAATCTTTATTTAGAAGGCAAATCACAATTCTCAATTATTAGATCCAACGGTACAACTGGTTAGTTAAAAATACTGTTACAAAAACTAACAACAATTCACCTAGGAGGAGCTACTCTACTCTAGTCAGGAGACTATCCACTCGGATAGAGAAGATGTTGTTCCTCCTCCACTTCCACCGTACTTGTTGATCTCCTCTGTGCAATTGATGGTCCTCTTCAAGCGTTGCCCTTCATGTGGCCTGGAATTGAATAGTTCCATTACACGAGTTGTTAATGGATCTGCCCTAGTCCTCAAGTGGAATTGTGAGAGATGTGATGGCCCCCAAACGTGGAGTTCGCAGCCTAAGCTGAAGGGAAGATTTTTCGAGGGAAATATCAAACTTGTGTGCTCAGCTCACACAACAGCACTCCCCATATCGGTTTGCTATTGTGATTTATACACTAACATATTATCTATTCTCAGCGCCTACTCGATTTCGGACATGAGCTGGGGCTCGCTCTTCCTGCAGAACGCACTATGCGCGATTATCTTTCTAAACTTGTGATTCCCGCAGTCAATACAATCTACTGCAATCACATGCGAATGGTCCAATCTACTGTGAGGAACACGATGAGTGTGAGTGAGCTAAGCACAATGAATTAGATTTACTTACAATAATCTGAGTTGGAAACGTTAACCCCATCAAGTTATTGTTTCTTATTAACTTTTTTTACAGTAGTACAATTTTACAACCCCCCAGTCAATGTAAGATGGTTACCTGGCTTTTCTTCCCTCTAGGATAGCATCTCTCTTGATCTCCATCTCATTGAGATGCTTCAGTCGTTCCATTTGTTCATCAATGTAATCCAGTTCTCTCTGTTTCGTATCAGCATCTTCCTTTCGTTCGCGAACCGCCTCTTTCTCTGCGTCTTGCTCCGCAATCTGCAGAGTACGATAGAAAATCAAATCTCGATTTGTATCGATTACCGTACCTCGCGCATCAGCTTATCGTAGTCTGCTTCCATCTGTTCCTCCTTCTCTGCTCCTCCTGGAACCTAAAAAATATGGTTAACGATCAAAAATTCCTCATATGGGTAATGTTGGACTGCGTAAGCGAAGATTTTACACTCGACACGTTCGTTCGTGTTATCCCAGGTACCCAGGAAAAAAATATAAAAAATAATAAAAATGAAAAATTATAAAATAACTCACTTGAAGGGAGGAGGACTTGATATCTCGATGGACGGCCGCTACGATAGCCCAGGCTTTAGTGCCACCAACTGCACAGTCTCTGCTGTCGACCTGAGTTCGAATCTTGTAATTATGATAGTGAACAAGAATAAGGAGGAGAAGGGGATAGGTAACAACAATTATAAATTTCAATTATTAATTTTCTTTAGAAAATGTGAGTGGGAGAATGGAGAAGGAGGGAGTGAAAGAGGGTGTGAGAAGGATTCATGCGATGCAGTTAAAGGTGATTGTTTGTTATGGTGTAGTTAGAACATAATAGGAGGATACATCTAAAATTGTGATAACACGGATCTGGTTTACAGATTAGGTCTATCTGCACCGATAACGATGCGAAAATCGGGAAAATGCTCAGAGAGGATCCAGTTTTCAAGGGCATAAAACATCTCCTTGATTTCTGGCATTTAATAAAGGGCATCAACCACGATTTGAGAGAGGTAGATCTCTAAAAAATAATTAATATTATTATTCTCCTAATTTTAGTTGTCTAAGAAAAGTTGCCCGAATATCCATCACTGGAGGAACAAGATAATAAATCATGCATACTATTGTCACTACAAGTACGGACGAGATCGCACTCTATGCATGAACTATTGGATTGCTGCACTTCCCCATGTCACAGGAAAGCACAGGGGCTTCCGAAAGGTATGAGAATGCACTGTTAATTGTATTAGCTACCGCGACTGCTGAAAGGTTATTGGAATTGCGGCAACTTCACTAAAGGCAAAAGAAGATTGTAAAAATACCGTACTCTAGATACCGTTCCTAAAGGGAATAAGGAAATGCAAGCATGCGGCACTCGGAAAGGATAACATGCACTTGATCAAGAGGGATAGCGAGGAGTACCAGGAACTGAAGGCGGTTATCATGAAGCCGACCTTCCTTTCCGGACTTCTCAGAGCTAGTCCGAAGACTAATACGAGCCCGAATGAGTCGTACAATTCAATAATAAATATGTACGCTCCCAAGTCTCGTGCCTGGTGAGTGTGTACAGTTATTCTTATTAGATCTTATATCATAAGGCGGTGCAACAAAAATCACACTGAAACAAGTGAACTTCACTTGCAGTTCGCCCAAATGGTACGAGGAGAGAGTGAAGCTAGCAACCATGCATTTCAATAATCTTGCACTCCTCTCGCTTCTCAATTTGAGAGAGGAAAGGTGGAACACTTCTGTGAATGTTATTGGGAGACAAGCTAATGCTGTGAAACGAAAGATGACCAAGGCTGTTCATGAATGGAGAAATGAGGTTGGACATGCAGATTTATGATTCTAAGCAAGCTTTTAATCACACGATGAGGAAATAAATAATTAAATTCAGGTGTGGAAGGAAGTTCCATGCGTTCTCGAGGGAAGATTAGTTGAGCAATTCCTACGGAAGAATCAAGCACCTACTGATCGGGAATACATACTAGCACTGCAGCAGGAAGAAGAGGAAGCAGTGAGCGATGAGGAGGGAGGGGAGGGAGATGGAGATGGAGAGGATGGTGGAGACAGCGATGCGTCAATGGAATTGGGAGGAGGGGTCTACGGAGAGGAGGTGGATTCGGATCGAGAGCCGACAATGAAGTTGATCGAATTGTCTGACGTCGAGGATCAGAAGTCGGAAGGAGAGGACGAGGAAGACGAAGAGGAGTTGTCGTCAGGATCAGAGTGGGATGAAGGAGAGGCAGGACGGATGGCGTTGGAGAGAGGGAGAATGAGACGAGGAAGAGGACGGGGAAGAGGAAGGGGGTTGAGTAGAGGGGGTACGGTAGCTCAGTCAGTAGTGACAACTGATAAGAGCACTGTACTTACTCGTGCACCCGCCAACCAGGAGGAAGAAGAGCCATCGACCGAGGAGGGAAAGGGTGAGAAGAGGGAGAAGAGGAAGGTACGACTGGAGAAGAAGGCAAGGAAGGTGGTGATGGACGAGTCGTCGTCTGAGTCGGAGAGGGAAAAGCCACCAGTGAAGAAAGGGAGAGGGAAGGATTAGGGTATAGTAGGGGAATATGCATGCACGGACGGGGAATAACATGCTCTAGGGATCAGTTATTTATTTTAATTATAATATTGTACCTCATATAATTGATGTTTCCGTCGTGAACCTGCTGTGTCCGAGTCTCTGAAATAATTTTTGTTTAAACCCTTGTTTGAATTTAATAAAATGTTCAATACTGCTTTCAAAATTTCAACAGTCTCATTCTCACAAGACAATAGTCAGTAACGGGTTAC
Source organism: Pristionchus pacificus (assembly GCA_000180635.4). Classification (NCBI taxonomy): domain Eukaryota; kingdom Metazoa; phylum Nematoda; class Chromadorea; order Rhabditida; family Neodiplogasteridae; genus Pristionchus; species Pristionchus pacificus. The sequence continues at coordinate 19,679,377 of CM026579.1, forward strand.
GATAGTATCATCGCGCTAATTATATAAACTCAATTATCAATTATATACTCGTGGAAAAGTATTTATAGGTTAATATAGAGCGCTTCTTACCTTCATGTCCTTGGCCTTATCATCGAAGAATCCTTGAGGAAGTCCTTCGATGAGACCTTTCCGCTCACGCACAATCTTAACAAAACACATTATTGATTATTACGGGATTGCAAAGAACACTCTCGATGAACCATTCTAACGTTAATATATTTTTCTTATTACGACATGGAACACTACAATATCTACCCACCTCATTTTGTTCCTGTCTTGTTCTATGCCAAGGCGTCTCAAGTTCAGGTGGTGGTTGGGTGTCCATCGACCCTCCCGAAGGAACGAAGAAGTCTTCGGGCAGCTCGGAACCATCAGCGACTATAATATAAGAAGGCATAAGTAAAATATTCAAGATAGACCTAAGAAAAAAAAACTGACTTTTGCTTTATTGATGGAACTGTCGATTCCCCAGCGGCCTCCTGAGCACGTTTGACGGCAGTTATCGCAGTCTTGGGTTGGACAGCTTGAATTTTAAATTTACTGAATATTTAATTCACACATGTAGCTCGAATTTATCACATATTTACTTGTGATTAATTATATATTACAAAAAAAGCCAAAACAAATAATAACGATACCTCTTTCTTCAGCTTCTCGGCCTTGGATCGATGCGTTTTGCCGACCACGTGAGCAGTCCTTATTTTGGGCATGACCTATAATTAAATAAGAGCTGGAAGGACAACGAACTCGAACAAAGTGACAGAGACGATTGGAAAACTCACGGCCATGTTGCACACGAGACACATGACCTCGCCATGCGGTGTCTCTCTAGCAATCGCTGGATTTAGTTGAGATGAGCCAGCGACATCCTGAACCCATTAAATACTAATCTTACAAATCAAGAATTATGTTCTAACGGGAAGATATCGAGAAGCTGAACACTACCGTAAATCAAATCCACATTCAACTCTACCTTCTTGTACTAACAAATTAACTCAGATCGCATAGGTTTCAAAAACATAGGTCATCAAAATGTGGCGTGATTTTCAGTATTTTTCAGCTTTTATAGCCTACTGCACAGCTTGCGCAGAAATCAGAGCACGAAGAGCCCTATTTTACTTTAATTTTCATATATTAATTTATTGACATTAAATAAAACTGACTCTAGTGCAGACCATTTCTTCGATGATATTTTCAGATGTGAGTGGAATGACACCCATCCGATGGGAAACAAATTCATCGTGGAGCACACTCGTATTCGATTCAATTTGGATCCAATCGATGGTCATCACAGGAGCCTGAATGAAATTAGTATCACATGGAATACTTTGATCACGAAAACGAATTGAAGATATTTCAGAAAATAATTTACAAACCTCTGCGATGAAAACTCGTCTGAGCGAGTTCGCGACACTGAGATCAGTGTCTTCCAGCGAGAACTTTACTATTTCATCAGTCAGTTCGAGAATATGCACCGTCGGCTGGTTGGTGTAGGGCATCTAAGCAAAAGGTAGTACTATAAGTCAAAATGGAACGAGAAGGAGCAACGGAAAGCGGTTGCGAATAAAAAAGAAGGTAAATAACCGTGAATATAGCTCGACAACTGTCAACTACTGGTTAGCCGAACCGTTTAAATTTAGTTGTACGCAAATATAACGAAAATAACCAACTAAACACTGATAAAAACGAAAAGGAAAGACTGAACTCAGCTCTCGAAAAAACGGAAAACTTATGGTGCGCCAGTGCGACTGATCGCAAATCTCGAAAACTACAAACTACAATTATGCGGGAGCGACAGTAACCCAAATTACACGCAAATTCGTTTATTTTTGTTTTGAGTATGTTTCAATATATTTTTCTATTTTTTTTCAACCAGTTTTGGATTAGTAGAGCATAAGAACACTCAAGAGTGCATTTTTGAAGAAATTGAAAAATATTTATTTTTAGACGCCGACTCTCTTTAATCAATCCTTTCGAGTGATCGTAGGAGGAATGAAGAGACAAATTCATCACCTTACCCGCCCTACTATTGAATTTACGCTACTCTGAATATCAGAATAAACATATCGCGCATTCACTGAGGGGCTGATTTAGCATAGAACAGAAGGATGAAGAACTGCTCTCTTGCTGTAACTACAGTAATCAGCACAGCGGTTGACTCTGCCCTCTCCCCTAACTAGGCCGTCTAGACTCATCGAATATAATGGCACTTAGCCTGGTGGTTGTCCTTTTGCCTCGCTATCCGGCACCCGCTGGTTCGACTCCCGCCGTGTGCAAACCTCACTATTGCTATATTCGACTGCCAATCGAGTGAAATCAATACAAGAATACAGTACCCCAAATCGAAAATCCGTAGTGAGGTTCAGAGGCATTTCTAGAACTTCGGATAAAGTGATCTGTGATCGGGTATTGCATCCCTATTACCCCACAGGCTCAGCTTATGTGAGAAAATATTCGTGCCCCTCCCCCTTTAAAAATCGAAATTCATTTGTTTTTGAGACTCTAATTATAGGTGATTAATTTTTCTTGCATTTTTGTACAATAATTGCAGTAAGAATGATTTTGAATATAAATTACTTCTATTTTCGACCCACTCGCCCAAATTTTTCATCCATTCCACCTCTTTTCCTCTCTCGCACACGGTCTACTCGTCTGTAAATGCGCTGACCGACAATGACCTACATTCTCGGCTATTTCTCGTGCGTGTTTTCTAATTTAAGACATCCTTAGCTACATTAGGTTCTGGTTGACAGTCCTTAGGCGGACCTTAAGCAGCTTAAGGTTGTTTCAGCGTTCCCGCCTTCTCGATCCTGATCGGCCTGATGATCGGCGTGTTCACTGCCACAGCCATCGCCTGCTACTTTGACCTCAAGAGTCGCGAGGTAGGGAATCAATCGATAATCACTCGACCTAGAGTTCGAAATATGGGTAATCGTCTCTTCATTCTTCGCAGTCAGAGAGCGAAATGAAGATACTAGCAGATCTACCGTACTCCTCTCTCCACAGAAAATCAATATTCACTCAACCTACCGTATTCTTCCAGGCGGGACTCAACAAGCTGCCCGAAGGCGCCGAGTGGGCGCGCATTCCGAAGAAGCGACTGCAGGTAATGATGACGTCATGCCGTTCTCCTAATTTTGCATTGTCTCTCGTCTCTCTGACCCATAGTATGTCGAAATGAGAGACGTTATGAGAGACGTTACATCTCTAATTATAAGAGCAATGTTCTCATTTCTCAGTTTTGCTCTCGTCAGTCATAGCAACGAGAGAGCATGCCGAAATGAGAGAGACAACCCTCCGGCAGTACCCTTCGGCTACCATCTCGTATCGATTACCGTAGTTGACTGATGCCGTGTCAGGGGGGATTACTGTAACCGACCTCTCTTCAGGCCTTTCGTACGAGTGTTCGCGAGTCCTCATCGAAGGAGGAAGAGCTGCCCCTACTCACACCGGTAGGTCTACAGTAATCCAGGGCTGTCGGAAGTGAAGAATCTGCCTCTTAACTCGGTGAATTCTCTTGTCCGACTTGTGAGCGTGCGAAATATAGAGAACAGTTCTTTATCCTGACAGGTTCATTCAGCCCGCAGTGGTAGAGACGATATTTTTTTATTTTGGTACTCTCATTCCTGTAGAATGGATAGTCCCCTCCCCTCGATTCTCTCATTTCTGTCGCGTGTTGTGCGGCGTATGGTTGCCAGGGTGAAGAGCGCGTCTCTTCATTCCTCGCACGCAAAGGGATGAAGAGACGAATTGTTCACCCGAATCGATAATTACCGTAACCCTAGGTGATAAATACAGTATCCCGTCTAAATTTCAGAAGGAACCGTCAACTCGCTCCACGAAAACGCCCTCGAAAGTGGCCGCATCTCGACTCGATCAGGAGGAGAAGCACAAGAGAATGATTGAAGGTGCGGGTTACCGGCCAACGCTCAATTAATTCTGATTACCGTACACATCACGGAAATTCTCTGGTTTATACTACTTCCATTGCCCATTCTCAATCAACTACCGTACTCCTCACTTATCGATTCATCATTTATCAATCACCTACCGTACCCCCCCTGCAGCCACTGATTCGGATTACCATAATCTTCATTATTTTTTCGTTCAATCGATTGATCAATCGCCTACCGTACTCCTCACAGCTATCATCATTCTTGAATGATTACCGTACTCCTCATTTATTGATCGATTCTTCCCAATCTACCGTACACCTCACTTATCGATTCCTTATCCTCATTCGACTACCATACTCCCCCATTCCAGCCGTCTACATCGCTTCGGGACGCGCCGTGCCCGCGCATCTCGTGTCCTCCACGCGCACCGCCGTTCCGCGGTCGCTCGCCGCTGCGAAAGCACCGCCCGGGGCTACCGTACTCCCGCCGCAGCAGCCGCAGCCCGCCAGCGACTGTAAGGAATATCGTTTGGGAATGGCTTGGAAAGAATTCGTTTCTCCATCCTGCGTGCCCTCATGCCACCACTCTGGTCGTTGAGCGGGCGGAGTGAAGAGACAGACAGATTCTTCATCCTGAGAGCCTTCACCTTGACCTGGACAGCCTGAAACACACAAATGGGTGAAAGCAGAACAAAATGAAGAGAGTGATAATATCGATTTTATGGTCGAGTCCGGGTGTTTGAAATAGAAATCGATAATTGCAGCCGTGCCCGTGGACAAGGCGCAATCGATGAGCGGCGAGGATTCCGTACGCACCATGGGTACGGTAGTAAGCAATCAATCAATACACCCATTGGAATACCGTAATCAATCGATACCGTTTAATTGATTACGGTGACCGATGGATACCGTATCTCATTGATTACTGTAATCAATCGCTAACGTGACCCTTTGATCTACGCAAAAGAGAGATACTGTGTCTAGGGGCCACAAGCTCCGCCCACTTTGATGAGACACGACTCCCCACAAAACGCGAGAAATCAAAGTCGCAAGGTTCATTCTTGACCAAATCACTCATTCTAAAGTGCACAGGATAGCTACTGAGATTCCCAATCGATTGAGCACTGCCCAAAATGTGCACATCTTCACTGAGTAGGTCATAATTGAACCTAAACGATGGGAATAGGCCGTTTTGACGGGTTGCAGTCTGCACTTTTTGGTTGGGCAGCAATTTTTCGACAAATACGAATATTGTAGGAAGTTTAGTGAAAAAAACAGAATTTTATCATGCTTCAAAAGCTTGCGACTTTGTTTTAAAGGTTTCAGTACGCGCGTATTTCCACGCTTCCTACTCGCTTCCTACTAACACAGTGTGAGCGCCAGAGGGGATAGCCAAATGAGAGGAGAGAGGCGAGAGACACACCACACTCCCTCTCCCTCCGCCTCGCTCTCCCCGCTGTTCTTACCCGGTGGGACTATCTCACGCTCTTGTCTATATCTCCCTTCGATTTCGACTTTGAGCGTCGTAAAGCGCAAGCTCGACTAGGTGAAGCTATGGCCGGCTGAGATGCGGGAAATGGGCAGAATAGGCTCCGCTCCTTTCCCTGTCGTATCGCCTTTCCCCCCTCTCCAACGGTGCCTTTCGCGCGTTCTTCTCGGGCTGTAGCGCAGCTCAGAGACAAGATTTCAACAAACGGTAAAAAGGGTGATGTTATTGGGTCCATGAGGGACAGTTTGGGCATAAATTTAACCGAATTGTGACAATTCGGCAATCTACGTTGTGGCCCCTAACTGTGTCTTTGGATTATCGTTATCGATCAATATCGTATCGCCTGAGTACTAGAGTTCGAAATACGGGTCGCCGTCTCTTCATTTCACACACTCTCTCGCTTGTCTGACCGGTGAGAGAGTGTGCGAAATGAAAAGACGGCGATCCGTATTTCGAACTCTACTGAGTACCATACCCCTTCAGCCACTATCGCCAGCGAGATAACCGACGACAACACGCAGGGAAGCACCGACCGCTCCGACCGCCTAGGTATACGGTAGTTGAATTACGGTAGCCGAATTACGGTAGCTGTAGTACGGAATACGAAAACGATAGTACCCTCCTCATTCCGTAGAGAATGTGTCTCTTCGTCGTTAGTCCTCTCTAACAGTCAAAAGTGACGAGGAAAAATAAGAATGAAGAATTATTGAACAGATGAATTCTTCAATCTGCGGGCATTATTGAATTGCATTATTGCTTGAAGTGAAGAAATTCTTTTTTTTTTGCAGTTCACCAGCCAGCGCCTGAGCAGATCTCTATTGTTCGGTAATTTTTTTGTTCACTTATCGATCGAAATTGAATACGCTGATACATCTAACAAATTGCCTAATGGTCTGCATACGTTAGACTTCGTAGCAGCATAGCTTTTGTTGCTATCGCTATAAAAATATTATCAATTATTTCAGTGATACGGAGAAAACGGCGCCCACTCTGCCTCCGTCCGAGCAGAAATAGCCAGATTATGGACAGAATATTACACTGCGCGATTGATAAATCGTTCTTTAATCTATTTTATTTGTTCTTGTTTTGCTGCTAACATCTATTGTTCCATCTAACATTTCAAAAAATGGAATTTGATTGTAGGTTGGCATCCGATTTAGATAATTTTTTATCAAGCAGCTGGGTGGCAGAGACAACTAAGGAGATCAATGAACAACCTAAGGAATGAGAAGGGGAGACTATGCTAAAAATATGCAAATTTAATCAATTGCGCTTGACGGTCGATGCATATCTCCTCGATGTCTCCGATGCCTGGCGTCGGGCCTTGCTCATCAGGGAGCTACCGCCACTTTTCCTCACCGGTATGACGGGCGGTAGGGCGTGCTGAAATGATACAAATTCAATACAGAGATAAATGCCAATGAATTCAAGAGGTAGTAGAATTCGAATATTTCGGGCCACTGTCCCACTGATCACGGTTAAAAATTGAGCACAATACGAAGCATTTTCTAGTAGGGACACAAAAATAAAAAATCCTTCTTTTCATTCCTTGTTGTATCTCTATCTACGATCAGAGTGAGGAGATAGTGTGTGAAGTGAATTGACGGATTCTTCATTCATCATTTCAACATATCGTAACATTCAAATGCTCAGCTGAGACGCTACGGTGTTTATCGCATAATACGGAACAATTTATTCGCCGTCTCCTTATTGATTAATGCTAAAATTCTCGTTTTCTCTGCAACTGCTACTAGTGCTGCTAGGAAACGATTAGAAACAAGAGCTGGGGTCGGAGACCCTCCTGTCGAAAGTTGAAATGAATGATAGGAATCGTAATACGCGGAACGGTTTAATATTTCACGATACCTTCCATCTCCGGGGGAACATGTTGATCGGCGCGGCGTCAATGGGCGCTGACGGCGCGGTCGTTGCCGAACGACTGGCGCGAGATTTCTTGGCCGAAGGCGCGCAGGACGCGGCTCGCTGCTGCTCGGCCTTTCTCTTCGCTGCCACTTCTGCAATTGATGATGATGAGGCTACTATTTGCCGGAATTCTTTATTCTCTAAATCACGGCTACGTGAACTACTTATTTAGTAAGTAGTCCAAGTAAAAAGTAGTTGTGTTGTGTCCTAGTAAGAAGTACAATAAGTAAGAAGGAAAACACTATCAACTAGTTTTAATGAAATTAACTGACTCCTAGGCACCCTATGGCACAATATAGCTCGAACCAACCCTTGTGCTGCTGTCCGATGTGTATGCTCAATCCCCTCTCCGTCGTGAAGGGCTTGCCGCACTCTGTGCACTGCGGAGTCACGGCTCGAGAGGTGGTTGCTGCTGGTGTCGCAGCACGAGATGCTGCTCCAGGTGCAGGGGGCAGCGTCTTGGCGCGATCGCTGCTGACGCGATGATGGGTGGGTGGCGCCGGAGTGGCGGATCTTGAGGCAGGCACGCCTGTCGATCGATGCGGGACCGGAGTCGTTGCTCTTGATGCTGCTGCGGAAGAGGTCGTGGGTGCGGGGGTGGGCGCTCGTGAGATGGAGGCGCTCGCAAACGATTGGTAGCGAGGAGCAGGCGTCGCGGATCTTGATGCACATCGAGACGGCGCTGGGGTCGGAGTCGTGGCTCGCGACGCCGTCGCCGGGACGTACAACCGATCGATGCCGCGCAGCGCCGCGTCGAATGCGGTCATCGGCGTCGTCTTCGGGGCTGGCGTCGTGGCGCGAGAGGTGGTGGTCGCTCGCGACTGCCGTGCCGGCGCGACTTTGGCCTTCGGGCCAGGCGCGAGCACTCGCTCGATGGTCGCATCGATGGCTTCGGGTGAATTGGGATCGGCAGCTGCAGCTGAAGGGGGCTTGGGTGGAGTGGGTGCGGCTCGCTTGGCTGCTGAAATCCGGGCGAGCCGTTCACCTTGCGCCGGTGTCAACGCAGGCCTTCCCCTAGCGTCTTCGCGGCGTGTTGCCGGAGCAGCGGGCTCTGGCGCTGCTTGAGGTGGGGCGACTGTAGCTTCTTCTTGTATCTCAGGGGCGGGATTGACTTCAGAATGATGGAGAAGCTCGTCATCGTCGTCGTCGTCGATAGTGATGACGTCGTCAACTGGGGTAGCAGCAGTAGTAGCCAAGGCGGCTTCCCGCTCTTGTCGCTCCCGCAGCTGGTAGGCGCTGATGGCCGCCGTTCGGTAGGCGCGGCTCGCCGCTCGATCGAACAGCACCGGCGTGTAATCTTCGTCGTCATCATCGATGCCTTGGCCTGCCGTCGCAGCAGCGGACTCCCGCTGCTGGGCAGCCTTGCGACGATGGGCTCTCGGGGTTGCTGCAGCAGGAGCACGAGTCGGAGCTGCGGTTTTGGAGACGACAGACGAGGCACGCGAGCGAGCCGGAGCTACTGAGGGAGCCCGGGAAGGGGCGCGAGACTGTGCGGTAGAGGGCGCGCGGGAGCGCGAGCGTGAACGATCCCTCGGAGTCTTGGCGCGCTCGGAACGGCGTGCTGCGGCGGCCTCTGAAATGAACTGATGTTAGTATATTTATCCACGCCTGAGGCACGACGATTTAAATGACGACTTATGGTAAAATGCTCCATATTCAAAATGTAATTCTTCAAATCATCGCATGAAGTTTGAGCATCTCTTGGACTTTTGCATAGAATAGTAAAACTTCAAGTGCGAGACTAGGGTTGACCTTTCGAATATTCGAAACGCCATTCGAAATGAAACAGAATGACTCTCATTGCGCAATCTACGTGACTTTCGTTCCGAAACGGGAGTTCCCGTTTTATTTACCCCTCAACATACCTTTGTGCATCTTGCCCATGTGCATGGTAACTCCCCGGTCGTTCTTGAACAAGCTACCGCACTCGGGACACGTTCTCTCAGCCAGTGCAGCTGCCGCACCATCTACTGCAGCTGCACCTGCAGCATCGGCTGCATCTGCGAATAGGAGGAATGATGAGTTATAGACATTATCCTCCGACGTTGTAAGGGTCCTGAAACATACCTGTGCCCGGCGTTCCAGCCTGAAGTCGCTGGAATTGCGCATTGAACGCTGCAGCTGCTGCAGCTGCAAAGGTCGCAGGATCGTCCAGGACTTGTTCGACGGCGGTCGACGCTGCTGCTTCAGGGGTAGCGGCGACGAGACGTTGCCTAGTTGTCGCTCGGGGCCGAGCCCGATCGCGGGAGCCTGGAAAAAGCGTATTGTGTTTTCATTAGGGTTGATCGTTCGGCTTTCGGAACGGCCGAATGAGGGTGATCAAAATTGCCTCGTTCCGGAATTAATTCAATTAGCGCTCGGAATGAGTTGGACATGGATTTCTCGTTGATTGGATTGATTGACATGGAACTAATTGGATTTCTCGTTCCGGAAAGGCGGAACGGCCATTGTTCGACTCTCGGCCGTTCCGAAGTGAGGGGATAATTGGATCAAAAGATCGGAATTCCGTCATTCCGTTTCGAACGATCAACCCTAGTTTTCATAATGATCATCAGGATACCGCTAAAATGGTCTTACGTCAAGCGATTTTACAGATAGTCAATGAGCGATGATGATTAAGGCCCGCTGTTAGTCACAAATAACGACGCGCAAATCCAGATAATGTTCACCTGCATTGTGCGTCGTTGCATTGTGCACTGCTTGCTCGTGCGAGTTCATGAATTGCACGCTGCACTCGCGACAGTCGTACATGAGCTGAGCAGTGTTGAGCTGCGCTGAAAGGAGTGCCCAGATTAGTGGAAAACATGAATTCTCTCACATTTTTACTTACGGAGGTGAAGTGGTTGGTTGAGCAGTGTCGCCAGGATCGAAGTGCGGCCGGGGACTTCTGACGACGACGTCGAAGTAGTAACGTCGACGACGTCATCTGCTGTTGGTTCGGCGCTGTGCGCGAGTGGCGTGAAGGAAGTCGCTTCGTGATCGATGTCTTCTTCTGCAAAACAAACAATATTGCATCCCGCTCGTTTTTGATCCTATTCAACTCTATTCTATGCATCCTAATCAAAAGGAGGCAAGAAACGAAGAAGAAACCTTACCGTAGTGCCTTAGTCGATGGCTTGCCAGCTCGTCCTCACTTGAGTGCAGCGCACGGCAGTCGCCACACTCGAAGGACGTTTCGGCGACGAACGGCGGAACGACCGACTGGCAGGATGCTGCAGCTGTTGCAGCAACTGCAGCCGGACGCCTGGCTGCACTCGTCGACACGAAGCCGTCTTCTGGTGCTGCAGCTGCTGCGAGAATCGGCGACCCGGCTGCACCTGCCGCAGGCGCTGCATGATGTGCATGTAACGACTCTACAATTTCCTGAGAAAGTAAGCATTGATAATAGTACCGATTAGAGACCGTCAGCGGATTGACGAAAAGGACCTTAAAATGATCATCCATTTGGTTCAATCGACTATCCTTTGTTATCCGATTGACTCTCCTATTACTCACGTCGATAATCGCCTTATTCTCACTCTCATTTCCCCTCATTGTGCGGCCGCTCGCGGCCGTTCGGGATCAGAAAATAATAGAAAACCAATTATCCATTTGGCAAATCGGATAAAATAGTCGATTGGGAAACGGATAATTCCTGCATCTTATTGACGAGTCAGTCGATTGACTGGTCAGTCTATTGACAGAGTGAATCGAATGAATTTCATTTCTTGTCAATCGGCAAAGGGATAAGCGGTTAGACGGTCTCTAGTACTACCGATGACGGATGTTCCTCTTCATTCCTCGTGCTCTCTCGTCGCTCTGACCGGCGAGAGAGTATAATGAATGAAGAGACGGATTCTTCATTCTGACAGCACTAGGTATCTCCTACAGACCCTATTCCCGTCGTTGCAGGTCTCAGGCTTGTGCTAGCGCTTGATAAACAAGAAACAACGTTTTACCTGGCGAGTTCTCTCTCGCATCTCGTCGATTGCGGCGATCTCCTTTCTGAACCCAATCAGCAGTGCGCGAGCGACGCCGCACGTTATTTCTCTGCAAGGCAATGATAAAAAACATTCAGATAATACCTGGGGAACTTCTTCGTTTTTTTTGCCCTTGAAACAACAGCCCCGATTGTATAGGGAGTTTGGAATGAGAATTGTGGGGAGGAAATACGTGTGTGGGCCACAAATTGAAGAAGTGCTTCTGTTGGTGTTTCTTTGTCGGCGTATATTCATCCCAGTCCTAGCATTGCCTCGGCAGCTGTGTGTTGACACAGAAATGAGCGCCTGGCGCAATGAGTGAGTAGTAGGGTTAACCGTTCGGAAATCGGAAAGGCCGAAACTCAATTGGCAAAATCACTCTCTTTCCGGAATGAGAGTCGAACAATGGACTTTCCGAAACTCTTCCGAAACTATTCCTTTGTCCGAAACTTCATTGTCCGTTGTTCGACTCTCATTCCGGAAAGAGAGTGATTTTGCCAGTTGAGTTTCGGACTTTCCGATTTCCGAACGGTTAACCCTAGTGAGTAGATCATTGCAGCCAAAACACTCACTCGATTCCGTCACACTCTTCTGATAGATGCCGCGTTGAGCTGTCGAGTTGCCTCAGGGCCAAACGAGTGCTCTGAAAGAACTGTGTATCGTACCGAATTAAAATTCCGCTACGAGTCACAAAATGTTTGAAAATGTTTGAAACATTTTGTGACAAAAATGAGACTCGCACCAAACACAATTTCCTGTCTTATTTTTTCGACTAATCGATAGAGAATTTTATTCTCTATCGGGTTATGTCATTGAAAATAAATAATAATTGATGAAATTCGAGAAATCGATAAAAGTGTTATTTTGTTGTGTGAAATTACGGCATGCATACGTGCATGTCTCATTTCAAATTTTAGGCCACTTTTCCTTTTTATCGATATTCTCTCCGTTTTTGCTTTCTATGTTTGATTGTTTCGATCGTTTTTATATATTTTATGTTTCAATAGGTGCAGGATTTACGGATGCACAAGTTACGCTCTGATTTTTTTGATTTCAGCAGGTAGAACCGTGAGATGGCTCAAGTACATCCGCATCCAGAGACAGAAGGCCTGCCTTCTCAAGCGTCTGAAGATCCCTCCCCCGGTTGCTGCTCTTGACGAGCAGTCTGGTGCGTAATTTATATTTCTGATTGGGAAACTGCCATAGTAACTTGTTTCTGGATGAAATTTATTTGTTTTCAGTCTGCCGAAGCCAAGAAGGCTCGTCTCCAGGCTCGTGCCGAGGCTCGCGCCGCCGGAAAGAAGGAGGAGGTCACCAAGAGACCCAACATGGTCCGTTTCGGAATCCAGACGTGACCAGAGCCATCGAGACCCGCGAGGTAACCATTTGAGTTGGTTAATTATATCAGTATTATTTGAATCTGAAAATTCCGTCATTTTTCGCAATGCATTTTCTAATTCGTATTTGCTTCAGGCCCAGCTGGTCCTCATCGCCCACGATGTCGACCCCCTTGAGGTTGTCATCTTCCTCCTCGCTCTGTGCCGTAACTTCAAGATCCCACCTCGCGGGTCTCGATGGCTCTGGTCACGTCTGGATTCCGAAACGGACCATGTTGGGTCTCTTGGTGACCTCCTCCTTCTTTCCGGCGGCGCGAGCCTCGGCACGGGCCTGGAGACGAGCCTTCTTGGCTTCGGCAGACTGAAAACAAATAAATTTCATCCAGAAACAAGTTACTATGGCAGTTTCCCAATCAGAAATATAAATTACGCACCAGACTGCTCGTCAAGAGCAGCAACCGGGGGAGGGATCTTCAGACGCTTGAGAAGGCAGGCCGTAACTTGTGCATCCGTAAATCCTGCACCTATTGAAACATAAAATATATAAAAACGATCGAAACAATCAAACATAGAAAGCAAAAACGGAGAGAATATCGATAAAAAGGAAAAGTGGCCTAAAATTTGAAATGAGACATGCACGTATGCATGCGAGTACCGTAATCTCACACAACAAAATAACACTTTTATCGATTTCTCGAATTTCATCAATTATTATTTATTTTCAATGACATAACCCGATAGAGAATAAAATTCTCTATCGATAAGTCGAAAAAATAAGACAGGAAATTGTGTTTGGTGCGAGTCTCATTTTTGTCACAAAATGTTTCAAACATTTTCAAACATTTTGTGACTCGTAGCGGAATTTTAATTCGGTACGATATTAATAATAAAAAATTTTTTTTTCAAACTTTGAAACGTCAACTATCTAACAGGCTACAGACACGACTACTGAAGAGAATTGAAGACATTGAAAAAAATACCTCCGATTCGATGTCATTCTCGATAACTGCATTTGTCATCTGCCTTATTCCATTGAGGATCTTTCTCGTAGCGATTTGCGTCTTTGATTCAGGGCTAGACGTCACCCATTGCCGTTTTAGAACTTTTCCGCTTTCTGTTTCTTGGAATCTGAAATTTTTTTAACGTCATTAATAATTATAAAAAAATAAAATATTTTCTTCCATTTTCGGCGCAGGATCCGTCAGACTTCTGATTGCGGCTATAATGCCGACCGATACAGTGCCTGCGAACTCTTCCAGCGGCTCAGTTCTGCAAAGATTTTCGTTTTGGCATTGCAATTTCATGTTTCAAAATTCCTTCATGTTCACTGATAATATTATGATGCTCGCAGAATTGATAAATTGCGTTATGATAATTTAGAGTTTTTCTCACCTTTCTTTTCTGAATTTAAGGATATCGAGTTCGAACCTTGGCAGCAATGATTGAAGAAACTGCAAAGTACATTTATTCATTCGAAACATAAGATCTTGGCCAGAGCGCCTCTCTTATGTTTTTACTCTTGCAGCGCGTAGCGCATTCTTACTACGGATCATTTTTCGGATATATTTCCTTTCATTCGGGCTATGAGGGGAGGAGATCCAAATTGACGGAAAAAATATATTAAGCGGAACGTTGAATAATATACCCTATTATTCGTCATTCCATTGCGCCCGATGTTCCAAGCAACTAGGATCAGCTTGCGGTAGAATTGTCTTATCGGCTCATCGAGCGAGGCTGCCTTAAAAATATTTTTTTAATTAATTAAACTATTTTTGCCCTACTTTCCAATACAAAATTATAGTGATCACCTTTTTCTTTAGCTGTTCTCCATACTTATCGAACGATACGACCATCTTTATCTGAAAAACAATCAATGATGGAATATTCAGGTTCATATTCAGGTTATGACTAAGAATATTCAGGAGAATATTCAGTATTTGGAATATTCAAAATATTGGAATATTTGGAATATTCAGGTTATGACTAAGATGGATGGGCGAATAGATACAAATGATCGATGAAAAGAGAAAAAAGACGGTTTATCAAAAATTATTGCCCTAATCGACGGTATGGAGCCTGTATACGCAAACAAATATTGAAGAATGGATCGGTGAAAACGAAAACTGGAGGCCTAGAACGGAAGATCGATTCGGAACTCGGATGTGCCGGAATTTACAGTTTGATGAGGCAAGGATTGCCAGCGGGTAGATCTCTAAAGCACAATGAGCTTCAGACCATGAAAGGTGTGAAAAAGTCGCTGCAAAATTAAGCTGAACATGCCATGCCTCGAGACTTACAATCTTTATTTTTTTTAAAGTTCTTAAAAAATTAAAAAAAGAGTGTTCATTTGAAAACTATAGGGAAAAATAATGTACCTGAAAAGAATGTGTTCCCAAGCAATTTTCGAGCATTTCGCACGCTCTATCATCGATCAAAGAAGCGATACAGCAATTGTAATGAAGAGAGTACTATTGCCAATCAGTCCCCAATTCGAACACATCATGTCTAATCCCCTTATCCCGCTCTCACTTTCATGCTTACGAGCGTTCAAACTCGTTCGCTCATGCCATTCAGCCTTTGGCTCAAGGCAACTCTTTACGAGGCAAGTTGCGCTCTAAAGTTCTAAATACGGGCAATGGTCGCTTCATTTCGCCCTGTCTCTAGCCGCCCTGACCAGCCAGACAATGCGAGAGAGACCGTAAATTGCAAAGGTTAGACAATTGCGCGAACTTTGACTGGTTCAGTTCTAAGTTCACAGCTGTTTAAAGTGACTCATGCCACCCGACTGTTTCTCGTACGGCAATGCTGAGCGCGGCTTACAATTCCTTTCAACCGACACTGTGTCAAAAAGTCATGCAGCATTAGCGTCTGTTCGCCGAAAATATCAATGTAATATTATTGGTCGTTCCTTCCAATTCACAATAACAGCTGTAGAACAACTTGTCCTTCGTATTCACTAACTCACCGCACATTCATATCGCGAACAATTCCCTTTGTTCATCCATCCTACTTTTCCTTTCTGGCTCAGTGAGGCGCTTTCCTTACAGATGTTGGCATTATTTTCCACACTGTCTAGAGATTTTATATTTATCATTCTTCAGTTCCCACGGCCCGTTGTTGATATGTCTCACTCATCCTTTCTAACTCAATGGCGCGCTTTCGCTGTTGGTGTTCGCATTGTTGTCACAGTGTGCTCCTTTTTTCACCCTTTCATTCTAGAATTCCAGCGCCATGAGGTCTGCCGCGATCTCGCTTCTATCTGCAACGCTTGTTTTTGGTGAGTTTGACACACAATTTCCGAAATTTCCTACAGTATTGCCGCACTCGCGATAACCTGACCGAGAACTGCCATCAGAAAGACTGTAAAATTGAAGAGTTTGTCTCTAGATTACACGCGTCACTCTACCTACGTGCGAGTGCGTGTTGATAATGAAGAGACGTATTCATAGGCCTGAATCATGAATCCATGAAAATTATTTTTGCACAAATGACATCGACATTACAGCCCAAGGTCCACCACTCGACATTCCAATTTTCGGTCCACTCGGAGGTCTCAAGCTCACGCCGGGGCCGGATGGAAAGGCAAGCCAAACTCTGATATATTTGCGCTTCCCCATCACACTCTTCATTCAATGGTATGTGGTTTTAGGAGACGATGATAAATTTAAAAAAAAATGCAAAAATTTCAGTATGGCATCGGACTCCACTCCGGTCTGAATATTGGCGGCAACGGATTCGAGAAGGAGTTTAACTTCGTCGGAGGGCCAGGAACGTTTGAGAGTGGATGTGAGTTGATATTATTATTGGAAATGGTGAAATTTTCCTAAAATCGCTTGGAACTGGGTTTTTCATTTATTATTTATCTTCGGATTCAATACGCCTAGAAGGAACAGTACACTCCTCGTGATGTTTAGATCGACACATTTTTTCGAAACATTTGTTGTCTGCCCAACCCCTCCAAAGACGATGCGCCTCATTGCATGCAATGAATGGTGCAGACGTGACAAGTAGTATTACTCTCCTGGTCATGTCGATTACACTATTTTCCGCGTTCACAGAAATTGCAACATCGTACACAGAGATTAACTTGTGCAATGTAAATTAGAATTTAGCCAGATAGTAGTGGAGGCTGGTGAAGTGCCACATTTTTAGCAACTGGTGGCGTGCTTGTCGGCGGTAAATCCTACGGTCCGAACTCCCAGTGGGGCGTCTCGCGACAGCAGGGACTGCAGTTCGGAGGAGATGTCGACTTAGCGAGGACTCAGGTGACAATTCCAGCTAGGGGTTAACGATTTTGATCTCTTCCTCACATGACAAGTTATCGTGAATCGGATATGTTTCACTCAACATATAATTTCCATGCAGCAGTGGGTTGTCAATATTTTGCTCAGACGAAGCTCAAAAAATAATTGATAATACTTCTTGCAGTACCAGAACCCATCGAACATGATCGCATTTGGTGGCCCGCATGGAGCTCCTCCACCTCCGCAACAGGGCGGAACATTGGTGAGAGTCCAACTGGATGCCAATTTTCTTCATGTCTAACCTCGACATCTGATTTTCCCAATCTTTTGTGAAGTGAATTGAATACCTATTGAAAGGTAACCAGAGACGTATTGCCCGCTGAACTGAGATCATTAAAAAAAAAACTGAGATCATAAAATAAAAAAAAATAAAAAAAACATTCAGTCATCGATGCTAATGGGCGGCCGTCAAACCCTCCCGTCGCGCCAGTATGGAGAACGATTAGGAGGCCAAACACAGGTAACGTTTATCGAGAGACATTTATTCAAGTTTCGTTACACATTCGCATGTGAAATAGGCAGACACACCTTTCAAGTGCCTAGTATACCAATAGAATATCAAAAATATCAATTCCATTCAGCCCTCGCCCACATTCTTTGCCGGCCCTCCCCGGTCCACGCCTCCCATTGAGCGTGGAGGCAGAATTGAGGGAGATCCGATACGACCGCAGGTGAACTAAAGACCTTTTCTGCCGATGCCGTCAATAGTTGGCTTAGCCCGAAGATTCATTGAAAGAATCGAGAAACATCGAAATGTGACGATTGGATTTTCGTGAATTCATTAAATATTTCAGTCCTCGTCCATGTTCGATGTCCGCGGACCTCGTGCCTCCTCCACACCACCACCGATGTTTGGAGGGCTGTTCAGTTTTCTGAACCCTTAAGACGGGACTGAATCTATAATCAGTTGTTCACATTGTGATATTGTCATATCTACGCTTTCTGTACATTGGATAAAGCGTCGTCGATTCATTATTGTAAATTAAAAAAAAAAGTTTGCAATTGTAAGAGGGTGTATCGATTGAGTTGAGGATAATGCAACAAAAAAAGTCGATCTCGAATATGTGTTGTCTTCCGCAGCCCACGCGCCTCCTCCACACCACCACCGATGTTTGGTGGGCTGTTCAATTTTGTGAACCCATAAATCGAGATGACTCATACGATCCCCGAAGCCACCTCTGAAATACAATGAAATCGACAAAAGTGAAAAGCTAAGTCAAGTGAGTGAAAGTCAAGAATCCCATATGAGGGCCGACATAATTTCGATCCCAATGGTGGTATGGTGCACCCTGGGCATGCCTAATATACTGCAAAACGAATTTTGGTTCTTCTAGCTCATTCCGTTGAAAAGATTTTCGGTATTTTCGATTCCGTTGAAAAGATTTCATTCCGTTGAAAAGATTTTCGGTATTTTCGACTAACCCGGCGAAAAAAACAAAATCTCTAAGAACGAAACAATTTAGATCGGAGAGTACAAATTCGAGCTCGGAGGTATCACACTCTTTGGTGGGGGCCACTACGTTGCTCTCATCCCGCGTGATAACAGGTGGATATTATATGTTGGAATCAAAACAGTGAAAATGCGTTACATCAACCCACGAACAATCCAGGACCGTACGATCAGTGTAGCCTTTACTACGCTTCATGAGATTAATAATGTGAACTTTTGTTTCCCTCTTGTAACTTCCGAATCCTTCGATAAACTATTCATTAGATACATTGCATGAATAGGCCCATGCATGCCGACAGTGTTGGGCAGACTGATTAGATTATGCGAATTCGTTACAAAAAACATTCTTCAGTTGAAAGAACTCGAGGATGAAGTTACCGAGCTGAAGGATTTGGTGAAGAAGATGAGCACCGGAACCTCAGATTATGGGGTAAGAAGAGAGCAGAATAATGATAGCACTACCGTCAATTGGGAATAAAACGTTCCACAGACGATATTTTATCCTATTTTATCATAAAACACAATAATGGCTCCCATTTCCGTCAGAGTTGATGAAATTGCACAATTTTTGGAATTTAAGCGCTTCAAGTGAGGGTCTTTAAGACACAGATAAAAAGAAAAAATCAAAAACTCAAGAAAGTACAGTATCAAAAGCGTGGTGTAAGGTGTGATTTCGAGCCGCGGAGTGCGTGTGACGTGCACCGGTGCACTTCTCAATTTTTCTTTTTTTGCACATATCCGTTGAAATGCGAAATGGTGACGAAATGTATCAATTGAATGCCTCGAGTGCGAAAAATGGCAAATTGAGAATTGCACCGGTGCACGTCACACGCACTCCGCGGCTCGAAATCACACCACACACCACGCTTTTGATACTGTACTTTCTTGAGTTTTTGACTATTTCTTTTTATCTGTGTCTTAAAGACCATCACTTGAAACGTCCAAATTCCAAAAATTGTGCAATTTCGTCAACTCTGACGGAAATAGGAGCCATTATTGTGTTTTATGATAAAATATGATAAAATATCGTCTGTGGAACGTTTTATTCCCAGTTGACGGTATTTATAAAACTTTTATGAGCGGTTGTGCCGGATCAGCCTTTTGTTCATCGATTTGCAAAAACAGGTCACTTACACACACACACACACACACACAGGTCACTACTGGAACTCTTCGAGCGAAATTCTCCAAAATTTCACAGCTCACCTCAAAGGAGATAACGCACGGTTCAATCAGGGCTGCGGGACTGGACTGGTAGGGCACTATCAAGACAAGAAAAACCACGTCTTCGTTCCATGGTCTCATTGTAGATGTGAGAAAGACGAGAGAACACACGGAATGAAACCATTTATCCACCATTTTAAAGTTTTTTCCAGGGAGATTGGAGTCAATACCCACATGGAAGGCTCCACCAAATATCTGTCTGTTTACTTCAGGATCAAGACTCGGCCGATTCCGGAGTGAACCTTTCTTTCACTATTTTTAACATTAACTTTTTCTTTGGAAATATTTTTCCTCACCTCTATGACCATCTTAAACAACTTTCAAATGAAATCACTATTTTCCAGCTCTTGGTCCGCTACTGTCTTCAAAACAACAAAGATAATCAATCACAGTCACAAGGAAAAATCGCATTCTAGTCACGAAAGCGAGATTACTTACAACGCAGCCAACCCCGCATATGGGCTCGCTAAATACATGACGTTCACGGTTGGTAGATGCCTAAATATTTCTATGGTATAGACTCGACGGCACAGTATATCTGGAGTGAATCATAAACAATTTGAACATTTTTAGTGAAAATAAATTGACATAAATTAATAAATTTGACATTCAAGCCTACTGCACTGATATACCATACATTTCAGACTCTGTCCAATGCTGCGAATGGCTACATCAAAGATGACTCAATCTTGGTGGAGGTTCACTTCACAATCTACCCGAATCAATAGATAGTAATCTATAGTATCGCTTCGCTTATTTTCATATAATATTTTGTGCTTGACAAGTGTGAATATGTGCAATAATAAAATATTGGCATTGCTTGAACTGTGCATCATACAGACACTTCTTCCTCTCTTCGCTTAAAATACGTGTAAGATGAATATTTTTTTCATCAATGCGCTACTGTCTTTTTCATCAAAGATTTCTTTTCATTGTCACCGTTTTGGAATGCGAATCTCTGTTTATCTATAGCGCGGTTTTTGCTGCACAAGGAGTGTCGCTTTGTGAGTATTTTCGAGCTGATACCGGATTCCCGGCAAAATTTGCAATGCTCTCTCGTGTCTCTGATCAAAAAGATGAGCGAGCGAAACATGGTCATGTTACATGGAGAGTTCCGTTTGATCACCCTACAATGATCTTAAATCGGTGTCGTTTTATCTCTTGTTTGGAATTGCATTTACAGTCAGTAAGTCGTGGTGTTTCTATCCCGGAAGAGTCATCTACTACCTATGACTGCCCTAGCGAATCTGCACAACCTTCAGAGTCTACCTAAAACCGTAAGCAATCGTATATTAAAACGTTATTATTATTTTCATTTTTGAAAATCATTTCACTTTTTATTGCTTCCAGTTGAAAGAACTCGAGGATGAGGTAACCGAGCTGAAGGATTTGGTCAAGAAGATAAGCACCGGCTCTCCAGAATATGGAGTAAGATCTTGTTCTTATTTTTGGAATAAGGAAAGAATTACCTGGCAAAACACCACATGAAACACCCTATCTAAAAGCCTCTTTGAGCTATGCGTTTGGATATTCTGCCTCTTACAATTAGGGTAAACGTCGGTCCGAAAAAGGGATGAGGAAGCTTGCGACATAGAATAGAGGACATTCCCTCTCACTTGGGGGTAGAAAACGGCAAATTGGTGTGCAGAAATGGTAAGAGCTCGGCTATCGTACCGCCATCTACCGTGGGGCAGCTTCAGTATCATACCCGACCTACCGTATTCAGCTCATCCCTTCAAATTCTTTCATTCCAGTCTGCAAGTAGCCGCAGTCTTCGAGGCGCTTTCGAAGATGCCGTTTTCTCCTCTCCTTCAACCGTTTTTGTGATGTTGATAAAGAATGGAGAAGCAAATAGTGGTTTTATCTTACATGTGAATATCGCTAGAACTTTAATATTGCTTTGAGTTCGCTCTTATCTTATCTTGGTATTTTGGCCTACTATTTGTTTCGTGTTTGCTAGATTTCACTAAACTTCGGTCGTCGACAAATCAATGTCTTCTCGAATACAACCGTTCTGCAACGTGGGGAACTGTACGCTAAATGTTATTTCAGCAAAATATCACAAAAGAAAGGTCTCGGCCGGGATCGAACCGGCGACCTTCTGCGTGTGAAGCAGACGTGATAACCACTACACCACGAGACCACATGGCAATTGGGCATGGTTATCGCTAGAGGCGCTTGCACCCTGCTCAGTATTGTCTTCACTCTTGGTTTAACGGAAAATACTATGCACGTTTTTGAAACATACAATGTATTTTACCCACTTTGAATAACAAAATGATCTCATCATAATGACTAGTCTACCGCCAATGAAGTGCTGAAAAATATAACGAAATTGGGTGTTTCCTTTCGATCATTACACTCTAACGGCGTGCCTTGGGAAGGTGAAAGTGTGTGACTAATCAGCGCGATACTTGATTGGATTGATTGTCTCATAGCACCTTTCCCCTTTTAATTATTTTTTCATGATGGTTCTTTGCTGAGTTAATTTTTTTTCAGCAGCTTTTTATTATAAAATGGAATGCGACACGCCCGAGGGAGCATTAGTAAGTTTAAATCGAGGATTAATTTAATTATTTTAGTGTTAAAGATTGCGAGCCTTCGTTGTCGATTAGCGGAACGCGAAGCACAAATGGAAAAGATGAAAGATGAGAAAAGGGTACGTTAAATATAAATTGAAGAACCCGTCTTCGTCGAGAATGAAGATAAATTTCATATGAAAGCCCCTTATGAATGACCGCGATTTTGTGGCCAATATCACGAATAGATACATTGTAAATTGAATTACCCCAGGAAGAATTGGAGAATCTTACCGTTTCTTTCCGAGCCGTGATCGCGAGCAAAAATCGACAGGTGGAATATTTAATATTTTAACATTTATTTATTTATGTAACGCCTTGTCAGATCAAAGTCCTCGAAGCGGAAGTGAATAGGTTGAAGGTTCGGATGCTCTATTCATTTTTACAATCTAAAATTCAGATAAAAGCGCTCGAAGATCAAATCATTCAACTGAAAACAGCAAATGAGCGGCGAATCACCGACGAATTGAAGGTTTCACCTGGGCTTTCGAATTGTCTCTTCATTACTGGTGCTAAGGGGAGCACGCAAAATGAAGAGACGCGTTCTGAATCGGTAGCGGTCTTCCATCAATAATCTAACATTTTAGGACCTTCGAAGCTTCATTCAAAGGATGGAGGTGCTCTTTTGTAAACTGCACTTTGAATCCTAAATTATTGAACCAGGAGCGTCAACCGGTGCTTGAAAACGGGGAACGGACGCTGCTTACCACCACAACATTGGAGGCAGGAGTGAGCGAAAATAACAATAAAAATGTAATGAAATATTTTATTTTTTTCAGACTACTTCAGGAACCCTCCGAGCTCGATTCGCCAATATTTCCAAACTCCATGACCGCGTTCAGTCGCTTCCAACTAAAGTGGCAGGAATGGACTGGTCAGTGATTATTACCCCAATTGAAGGCGGCAATTCACGAACAAAATCACCAAAATATAATACAAATCGTTTTGCATACACGTAAAAATTGCAGGGTGATCGCCATTTACCCCCGCATGGAAGAGTCCGTAAAGTATCTCTTTGCCGGGCTTGAGCTGATGCAGCCAGTGCCTGAGTGAGAATAAGTTTTCTTTTTGGAACCGCAGCTGCAAACATGATCATTCCAAAATTCGTTTATTCTCAATTGAACGTTGACTGAAACTCATCATTGTATTTCTTGCAATGAGGATAAAATTAGCACCGCTTTTTCGGGAACAAGAAATTATTATTAATTTTGCTTCAGGCACTGGTCCTGCTACGTTTCCAATTCGATCAAGCTCATAAGTTGCGTCGCCAACAAGGCGCTCGTGACGAGGGAAGGCCATGCTAATCTCTACTCGTCCACAAACCGGTGCTGGGGATTCGTCCAATTCGTCAAGTTTGAGGTAAATGCATGTGTTCAAAATGAAAACCGCGGGAAAACATAGAAAAAAAGGTTCAGCTTTGACAAAATCAAAGGATGGACAAAAAAGGTCATCTGACTGACCTAATTAAAATAACTATGCCGATTCGCAGGACCTACTCTCCGCCTCCAACAACTGCATCAAGGAAGACTCGATTATTATGGAGATTGATATTACTGTCTATACCACAAATTCATCAATCACGAACAGTTCAAAATAAAGTCACCTTTGCGGTTTTCCATGATCCTGTAGAAACAGCTTCATTGTATTTTTTGTGAATAAAATATTTGTATTATTCTGCAACATAAAAATAACTGTCCATATACAGCGATTTCCGGTCACATGACTCATCCTCCAGTATTGCCATCACTGCGTTTCTTATCGCGATCTTTTCCTTTGTTCGACCGCTTTGTTCATGGTTCCCTTTTTTCTCACTTTTCTTCGCAAGGTTATAAAAATAATATATGTTTTAGTACTTTTAGATGCGTTTTCTTGTCATCCTTGCATCTGTTGCTACTATTGTCCTCGCAAATCCCCAACCGACTCGCACCTTTCCCTGCGTGGTCATGAACCACTACACACCGCAGGAGTTTGTCGAGTGCGATACGCAGTGCTACACGGTGAGTTCTGCACATTCCGAGTAAAAAAAGTTTGTGAGAGTGAGGGGAAAGTGTAATAGGGTGGAACCACCCCAACAGCAGAAGCGCAGAAATTTAAAAAAAAATTTTTAGAATTAGTTCGAAATTTGATAAAAATATTTTAAAATGAGTTTCAGAAAGAATTCATTTGAGTTTGAGAGAGTAGTCGAACAATTCTTTCTTCGACTTGAGTAGAACAAAAAAAGTATATTAATAGAAATAAGATGGTGTGAAATTGTATAAATAAAAGATCAATTCCAGATCAAAGTGCACACGCTCAACGAGATCCGGACGATTCGACGCGGATGCGCTGGCAAAGACGACCTGATTGAGAGGGTACGGTTTCTTATTTTCTTATTTTTTGTTTTCCATTTAATTATTATTCTGTTTATTTCAGGCCCGTTTCGAACTCGAGCACAAGCTCGTCTTCACTACCACTGACTGCAGGAAAGTGCGTAAAAAATCTAATTGAATTATAATTTATTTTTTTTTGTTTTCGAACAAAGGTTCAATCTCATGAACAACAAGAAAGTGCGAAATTATGAAATTAACGATTGATTTTGAAAATACGCAAGTTTTAGGTCGGGTCCGGCACGCTTAGAGAAGATGGAGAGCTGACTCTGACACAAGTTTGCCATTTTTTTAAAAACATTTCATTAACATTTCAGAATTTCAAAAGTTCCAAATTTTCTCTCTATATTTTCCAGTTGTGTTTCACTATCAGATCAAAAATTCTGTCAACAGTGGCTGCTGGTTCCTTCCTCATTTGTCGTTTAAAAAAATACAAATTATCGTACGCGTTTCTCCTATTGCTTCCGCCGAAAATTGCCATCATCAATGCGCTCGACCAATGGTCTACGTCTACGAGATTTATTAAAAGATCACAACAAAAGTAAAAGAACAATAAACAAATATTAAAAATGATTTTTGCAGCGCTGCTGCACAGGCGCCTTCTGTAACTCATCCACGTCCTCCGGTCTTCTGCTCTCTTTGATTATTGGAATGATCGCTTTGTTGGCTCAATAAAGTTGAAGAATACTGGCTGATTCTAGTCACTAATCGTTTTCGAAAAGGACTTTACTAGTCCTGAGTCTTCAAATCTACTGTGTACCTGCCTCACACTACTTCCAGACCACATGACCCCATCAATTCCTCCTTATCTCCATAATTGGGCCATCACCGTTGTCCCTTTGCGTTGTTTTCTCATGGATAGTGAAGATCTGCCCCCCTGGAGAGACATGGGATAACTGATAGCTATCAGTGAACATTGTTGACCTTTTTAATACTTCAGAGTTGGTCAGTATCAGTTTTTTCCCCCTTTATGTCTTGGATCTTGATTTAAGTAAGCTCTCTAGACGCTTTTCCGACATGTCTGCATTCTGCAAGAAGATACTCCCCCAGTCCCGCTGTCCAAGTAATTGCAGTTCCCAATGATTGTTTGACTAACCCAGGCCAGGGAGAGCTGCCACCGAATAAGCCGATCTCTCCATCGGTATCTCAAGAACTTCTGAGAGTAGTCGTCTGTTTGTCAAACAGTCAGTCTCCCTAAGAGGTCTGACCTTCCCACAAACTGCCCGTACAGCTAGATCAAGCAAGATTGACCCATGTATATCTGCTTTCAAGAGTATTTGGACCGGCGAAAAACGTCCCGACTCAATTAGGCTCATTGCATAATCTCTGATCCGCTCACGACTCAACCAGTCCACCTCATCACTTCCTAGTTTATGTCCAAATCTGAACCTATTTCGCCTACCAAATCCGTCAAATCAAAAATAAACAGCACCCAGTCCCCATTCACTCACTAACGGACCCACTGACCTCCTTTATCATCTCCCATCTCTGAACCTCCCTTCCTTCCCCCTTTCCGACATAATTATGCGGCGACCTTCTTTCGCCCATCTTGATAAGTGCTGATAGAGAGACATTGCGAAAGGCAATCATCTTGGTCTCTCGCTTCGCCCTGCTCTCTCGTCGGTTAGAGATAGCGAGACATCACTGATTATGAGGAGATCAGGTCAGAGATGGGCGAGAGATCATGCATATTTGAGAGAGTCTCCTTCGCCTTCCTCATCTCTTGTCAGGGCACAAACATAGTTCTCGCTCGAGAGAAAGACGTTCGCATACTTGCACTCAGCTTACTTCCACGGATCAGCTTTCCTCTATGTATCGCTACCCATCTTTAATCTGATTTTAACTCTAAAATGAGGCTAGTGTGTCTAATGATTGATCGCTTAGGTATGACTAGTCTGCATGCTTTATGCATTCTTTAGAGAATATTTATTGGTGACAACGAAGTGAAGGAGGCATCGACGTTCCTGTTCCAGACCGCCTTTCTACTCAACATGAAACATATCCCGAAATGTATGAGAACTATCACGATTAGGATTTCGTTCCACGAAAGTTAATTGTGTTTCAGTTGGAATTTTTCCGTTTATGGTTAATCTTTTGGTATTTTCTGGATTCAATGCGATTACTCTGCTCACGTTGTTGCATGACATGCCTGATTGAATGCGTCCTCGCACTCCCCTTGCCCCTAGTAAACTGTCAGCATCTGTGCAACTGCGCTCTTGACAGCCCCATGTTTCCCTTACAAGCTTTTTGTCTGACTCTCTCCATTTCACATGCTCTCTAGCACACTCTGACCTGAAAGAAAACATGAAGTGAATGCTCCTTCCATCTTACCTTCGCTCACTGGTCAGATAGAGCGAGGGAGCATGCGAAATTGAGAGAACCTTTCTTGGGGATCCATTCCCATCTCATGTCTCACCGGTCAGGCAAAATGAGTCAGTGTCATGGGCTAATAGAGTCAGAGCAGTCTCCCGTTTTAGCAGCAACATTTCTTCTCCCTTCTTCCCGCTCTTTTTCCACGTTGAAAGTAGTAACATCTGGCACGAAGAGCCGATTCGGGACTGTCTCTTAGTACTGCTACTGGGCTTGTGCAAAGAAAAGATTTACGACTCTCTCTCGATTGTGCCTTGTATCTCGCCTTTTTTGAGCCTTTCTTATAATTCGATTTCGCCCAAAATATAAAAAAACCCAGAAGTTGCTGCTAAAACGTTCTATGTTGTTTTTTTTTTATTATTTTCGTACGAGTTTTCAAACATGACCGTGCTGATCCATGAGTGGACCTGCGCTCAATAGTTTATGGGCCTCTCAGACGTTGGATTATTACTTATCCTTTGTTCAGACTGTCTCATAACTCTCAATGGCCAGCTACCGTAATCCGTCATAAATCCCTAATCTATCCATAGCAAAACGTCTACTGAATAATCTTTTGGTCAGAAAATGCCTCACCAACCCCGCAGGCTATCTCTCTCCACTCCAGCTTTCCGATATCAGCACGCTCTCAATTTTTCGTGCTCTCTCGCACTCTCTCGCAGCTTAGAGATAAGGCGGGACGAAGAGAGACAGTTACTCACTAGACTTCGCAAATACGGGTCGCCGTCTCTTCATTTCACGTGCTCTCTCACCGGTCAGAGAGACGAGAGAGTGTGCGAAATGAAGAGACGGCGACCCTTGAATTTCGACACTCTAGTCCGTATCATAATCCGAAGTTGCCTGAGGCTGTCCGCTCCCCCTTTCCTGATACCGCCTCTCCCGCTTTTCTTGTTACTCATGCGTCCATCTTCTTAGTCGCTGCTGGCCGCGCGCGCGATAGTGAATCAACGGATGAAACAATCTCGAGATGGGGAAAAAATGGAAAGGACGAATTCGTACCGCCGCTATTGTTCTCGTACATATCACGCCTGTCACGATAGAATCGAGCTAGAATGGATTTTTTTGGGATTTGAGCGAAATTCGTAAAAAGAGTTAAACTTAAGTTTTAGGCACCTCTAAGCATCTCCTAACATTACCCAAAGTCCCATTGTGCAGAATTCATTTTGGAGCTCCCTACACCGGGTTGGTATCCTGGATCCCCAACTTTAACCGTTAATATCTCCGTTCTAGTGCATTTTTGCGATAAATTGTTCTAAGATTAACCCCAGCTAATTTTTGATGCTCTTTTGATCTGTCCCGGTTAGAAGTCATGAGAGTACCGCTGGGCGGTGGTACACTCTATGAGGCATAACTCAAAAATGGCCGATTCGAGGGAGCCCAGTTAAAACTATGTTGTACATCTCGTCAAGATCTTTCGAATGAGTGGCTTACAGAAAATATAAAGTCATGGAGACGTATCGTTCATTCCCTTGAAAATTTCCCGATCATTTGAAGTCTTTTTTACTCCATCATTCCACACCGACACCGCTCACTTCTGCGAGCGCGAATGGAATGAACAAATCCTTTTCGATTTTCAGTTGTGTTTCACTATCATTTGTGATGAGTTAGTTTTAACTGGGCTCCCGCGAATTTTTGAGTTATGCCTCATAGGGTGTACCACCGCCCAGCGGCACTCTCATGACTTCTAACCGGGACAGATCAAAAGAGCATCAAAGATTAGCTGGGGTTAATCTTAGAACAATTTATCGCAAAAATGCACTAGAACGGAGATATTAACGGTTAAAGTTGGGGATCCAGGATACCAACCCGGTGTAGGGAGCTCCAAAATGAATTCTGCACAATGGGACTTTGGGTAATGTTAGGACATGCCTAGAGGTGCCTAAAACTGATGTTAACTCATTTCACGAATTGCTCTCCAATCCCACCCCCAGCTCGATTTTCTCGTGACAGGCGTGATATACGGTCGATTGCGCTATTCCAGCTTGAACTTTTTTATGTTCTTTTTTTTATTATTATTTTTCAATGGCGCGATTTCCCATCGAAAGAAACTTTCATTCTCACATGGAGTTTGTAGTCCCGTTGAAACCACGTGAGCACGTGCTCCGTCCCGCTTTGAACAACACCCGTTCCTGTCACTCCGTATCATTCCATGTATTCTCCGCCTTAGAGCGCAGCCTTATCACGGTCACGAATTGGGAATACGTCTCTCCGTCTCCAATACTCTCTCTCGTCTGCCAGAGCAAGCGAGAGAGCATGGGAAATGAGGAGAGCGGCGCTATCGGTGACCCTCTTCCCACTTTTACGCTTACTCTCTTCATTTCCCATGCTCTCTCGCCCGTCAGAGCCATCGAGAGAGTGTGTCGAATGAAGAGAGCAAGCCCCTATCACTCTTGCAATGTGGCGCGTAGCCCTCGTACTGTTGTGTACACATATTGTGTGCCGAGATTTTCAAAGCAAAGCACCGAGTCCTCGGTACTTTACCTTTGTAGTCATTCATTCCCTTTGTAGTCATTCTGTAAGTACTCATATTTTCGATGAATTCTTCCTTTACTGATTCGTAACTCTTAACTCTCGTATTTTGTTGCTTCCATTCATGCCCCTTCACTGTCTGTCTTCGTCTCATATTGACACCCCAGTAGTTCTCCCCAAGCTGCTAAGCTGCCACCCGATATTTCCAAACTCATGAACAGTATGCCTGACCTCGCGTTGAAACTTTAGTCACTCTGCCTATCTAAAAAAAACTGCTGGCATTGGACCCCTTCGATCCATCATCAATGCTGGTCCACTGTCTATCCCGGTTGCGCAATACCCTCAAGATCTCAAAAGTATGCGCAACCCAATCCCGATCGAGCCAATATTAGGACATAGCTAGCCGTACAGGACCCGTGTCTCTCTAGTCCCCATGCTCTCTTGCGCTGTCTAACCGGAGAGAGAGACCACCGGGAAGTAGGGGCCGGGAAGTAGGGGCCGGGAAGTAGGGGCATTACTCCATATAAGAGAGCCGAGAGAGCTAATAAAACGAAGGATTAATCCGGATCGAGCTGATAGGTCAGGCATATTTGCAGAGGCTGATATTCGTCGAAAGATTGATTACCAATTTATTCTCATATGAGTTTCAGGGTATATACGAATAAGGTCTTTACAGTTCTTCGTCAATTATTTCGTCAATTGGCGCAGTCAACAAGTACCCAACAGCATCATTCGCTTGCATGTATTTTCTGAGAAATTCATAAGATTCTTAAGTTTCACGCGTGCTTTAGATTTCCTGCGTTCCTTCTCGAGTTCCTTCCATAGGCCATTAGACTGACCTTGACTATCTCTCGCACCATCCATCTCTCGATGAGAGTATTATCACTTGTGAGTTTACACGCCTTCATTTTTCGAATGATTTTTTGAAGCAACTATTTCCGAATACACTAGGTAGTTCTCTTCTTTTCTGCGGGCTTAGAATTTCCGTTCCGAGATGAATTCCTTAAATCACTGACCTTGACTGTCTCGCACTATCTGACCATCTCTCCGAGAGCGAGAGAGAGAGAGAGAGGAAACCGCCCTTATCACTCTCTATAGAGATAATCTCTCCACCTTTCTTTCGTCTCGGAGATTTATCCGCCTAGTCTGACTGTTCGATTATGACTATCTTTGATTTCACTGTTTTCTCGTTCCAATTTCCAAATAAAACTTTGTATGTTTAAAAAAAAATAATTTTTTTTTGTAATTTGTATGAGCGTGACTTTATTATTCGATTTTTCATTAATGTTTCATTAATAAAAAAAATATATAAAAAAGATCACGCATCGTTCCATGCTAAACTATTTACCCTTACACGTTCCGTGTTCTAAACTGTGTACTTGAGCGCGCTTGCTATCACCTCTATCTCTGTGCAAAGACGCACACTCTCACCACCCTTCTATCTCTTGTCTCCCCCTTTCCGCTCTCGCCTCGGTTTCTCGGCGTTAAAGTTCGTCTCTTAGTACACGCACACTGGATTCTTCATCCAGCTTGATAATTCCGCGAACGTCTGCAGTCCGCCGCTGCGACTAATTCACAATTTTCCACACAAAATTGTGCTTTCAGTAGCTTAGTTCCCGATGCGGTTAGCGTCGTCCGACCCCGCGGTCGGCCGACTGACCCGTCGACGCTTCGCACCGGACTACCGTATGCTCCTGATCGGCTGCCTGCTACTATCGGGTACGGTGAACTCTAGCAGACCGCCGCTGAGACTAATTTGAAATTTTGTACACAAAATTTTTCGTTCAGGAGTCACCGCCCAGTTCGAGGGCAACGCCATCGACGATGAGCCCGCTGATCGATACCAGGAGTTCATCGCAACTGAAGAGGGTACGGTAGCGACGGGATTACGGTAGTCGCATATCGATTTTCTTACAGTAGCACCAATAGTGCATTCAAAATGTCAATATTTTTTTGTTTTTTTAGATCTATCGCATGGCACCAATACTGATCAATTCCGCGAGCGAGTCTAAATATTGACCCCGTGAAACATACCCAAATTATACTGTTTGGAAGAGAAAAAAAGAAAAAAAGAATGTGCATTATCTAAATTGGCTACAGAGTCAGAAAATACGGTATTGATTGCTCATAGCGTAAGCCTACCTATATTTGGCAATTATCTAATTCAAATTGCAATTCGGTATCGATTAATCTCCTACCGTAACCGTCCCTCTAACTTTAGGCGATATTGCAGAGCGCGGTCTCTTCCCGAACATTTTCAATCTCGCAACGAACTCGCTGATCAAGGCCACGGCAACGTGTGGACAGGCCAGGAGAGAGGTATACGGTTTCGATTATTTAGGAGTACGGTAGTCATAGTTTATTTTGCTTTCGATTTTTCTAGGAATATGTTTGGCATCGAAATTATCGAATGGGGGATTATCTGGGGTCTGACGGTAACTTAACGGCAACGTGTGGTGAGGCCAGGAGAGAGGTGGACAGTAGTAACAATTAGATACTTAGGAGTAGATACGGCAATAGACTTTGGGAGAGTGCAGTGCCCATCATTTGTTCATCTTTGGTCATTGTTATGATGATAGACAATGATAGATAAATTGCTTTACACCTTTTTATAGATCTGATATTGATCGGGTGAAGCATAACTGAATAATTGGGAGATTTTGCAAATCGTCTTTCAAAAGTGTTCAGAAGACAAGTAAAATGAGCCAGAGAAGTAAAGAGCTGATGTAATGGTATTCAATACAAACACATCCTCCCATTGCTTGGTTTTTAAATATTCTTATTGAAAAAGCTGACGGAGAACTGATCAATTCCTCTCTCGAGTCCAATCATTGACCCTGTGAAACATAACCATACAAAATCGATTATCGATTTCCCAATCTACCGTAATCCTCCCCTCTCCCGCTCAGGAGTACTGCAAGCTGGTCGAGCACATCATGCAATCGCGCCGGCCCACCAACCTGCTCGAGTAAGTTGTGCAGTCCGCCGCATCGACTATTTCGCAATTTTACATGCAAAATTTATCTATCGGCCAACTCTCACAGACCGCCGCAATCGACTAACCAACTTTTTCTGTACAAACTTTGCTATTTCGAAGAACTTCACAGTCCGCTGCAATCGACTAACCAACTTTTTCTGTACAAACTTTGCTATTTCGAAGAACTTCACAGTCCGCCGCAATCGACTAACCAACTTTTTCTGTACAAACTTTGCAATTTCGAAGAACTCGCGCAGTCCGCCGCATCGACTAATCTCATAATTTCTACACAAACGTTGCAGCTCGCCGCAGTGCGACACGTGCGACGCCAACGACGTCCGCCATCGGCACCCCATCGAGTTCGCCATCGACGGCACGAAGAAGTTCGTTTGTGTTTGATCTTTGATCTTTGGAATCTGATCTTTGATCTTCAGATGGTGGCAGTCGCCCTCGCTGTACAACGGGCTCGAGAATGAGAAAGTGAACATCACCATCGATCTGAGACAGGTACTGTAGTTTGGTCTTTGATCTTTGTAGTTTCTAGTGACATCTTTGATCTTTGATCTCAGGTGTACCAAGTGGCGTACGTGGTGATCAAGATGGGCAACTCGCCGAGACCGGGAACGTGGGTACTGGAGAAGGTGAGTGGAAATGAGAATTTTCTGTTGAAAATTTTCGGTTAGTCGATGCGGCGGACTGCAAAAGATGGAGCGTTTTATCTTTCGCCGTCCGCCGCATCGACTAATCGCAAATTTCCTGTACAAACTTGTCATCTGTAGTCGCTCGACGGGGAGACGTGGCAGCCGTGGCAGTACTACGCAACGCACGACGCTGAGTGCATGAGGCAGTTCGGCATACCGGCGACGACGGGCGTGCCGCGGTTCACGAGCGATGACGAGGTGAGCGGTGATCTTTGATCTTTGATCTCTGGTCGTTGCCTACATTTGATTCGTGTTTGTCAATTGCAGGGTTTATTATTATGAGAGAGACCAAGCTATAGATCGACAAGCGAGGTCTGCAATACAGCTATTGCTCCCGTGAAACGTATCTGAAAAAAGTAGATCTTTCCGCGCGTCAAAGGCTTTGAAGGCTTGGACTCAGAGTGAAGAAGAAGTTGGTCTTTGATCTCTGAACCTTGATCTTTGCAGGTTATCTGCACGTCCGAATACTCCAAGCTGCAGCCGCTCGAGGCTGGAGAGATCCACACTTCCCTCGTGAATGGACGACCCGGAGTGGAGAAGCCGAGTGAGACACTGCAGGTAAATGCTGCTGTAGGATATTGGAAACTTCTTCGGTTTTTGGAGGGAATACTCTGCGAGAAATGGCTGGGCAAAAAACCGAAAAAGTGAAGGAAATTGTAGGCTACAGTAGGCAACTTTAGGATACAGTATAGGTAGTTGGGGGTAAAAGGGGTGTGAAATATTGATACGAATGATAGGGTGAAGAAGCAGTGTGGGACAGTGCACTGCAGAAAGTTTACTAGCAAACACAAAAAAAACAAAAGGTCTCTTGCACTCGATTTGTATTTTTTTGAACCGGGATTCTTGGGTCCAATAATTATTTCAGTTCAACAACTTTCTTATTGGTTGCTTGAAGCCTATCCGAAACTAAAGAATTTTTGAGCGACCAAATTAAAATCTGAGTAGGCGCTGTGTACCTAATAATGGCCAATGGTAAGAAATAACATTTATAGAATACAAGTAATCTTCGTCTAAAATCGAAATTACAGAACTTGCACACCCGCACTCGATTCGTTTTACTTTTTATATTACGATTTTATTCAAAATTTAGTCCAGTTGTTCTATAATGACGCACAGTTTCAGTGTGTATCGAAAAGAGGTGGATATTTAAAAAAAAATTGATCATCTTTTTTTTTTCCAGAATTTCACGCGCACTCGCTTCGTGCGCATGCGCCTGCTCAATGTGAGAACGCTCAACGCCGATCTGATGGTGATCAACAGGAGGAATGAGCATCTCGATCGATCCGTCACCATGAGGTGGTTTGATCTTTGATCTCTGACCTTCCCCTCTGCATTTGAAATATCATTTAAAAAGGCAGAAGCAGAACATGTAAACGTGCTGCGTATTCGCGCGCGCGAAAAATGGCCTTTCCCTCTCTGCACCCTCCTTCGATCATCATGCTCTAGCAAAAAAAAACGCGTAACGTCACAATCGAACATAGAGAGAGAGAGGAGAGAGGTGAGGGGGCAAATGCCATCGCACAATAGAGCGAATGGTTAGTGGCAGTCGGCACATGAGCGATGGCCGGTGCGCACGAGAACATGGCCGTGTGGCGCAATGGATAACGCGTCTGCCTACGGAGCAGAAGATTGTAGGTTCGATCCCTACCATGGTCGCAACGTTTTGCCGGCTTTTGCTTTATTATTTAAAAGAATCTGGCCCATCTAGCACTATTCCCAAGTAGTTTTGCAGTCCACCGCTGCGACTAATCTTCAAATTTACATTGAAAATTTGCCATTTCAGATACTTCTACTCCATCTCGGACGTGTCCATCGGTGGTCAGTGCATCTGCTACGGACACGCGGAGAGCTGCCCGCCCGATCCGATTACTGGGGTGAGCGCAATCGCAAATTTAGTGTAGGAAATTTGAAATTAGTCGTTGCGGCGAACTGCAAGCGATCATTGCATGTATTTAGACTATTCCCCAGACTATTTTTCCTGAATCTACCGTATCCTTCAAATACCGCGTGACCCATTCCTGTAGCTCACATTTCCTTCTACAACCCTCAACCCTTCCATTGCACCACCATTTAACCGTATTTGTACCCTTTCCAATTTCCATCACCAACTGTGTGTTTCGTTACAGCAATTCAAGTGCGAGTGCCGTCACAATACGTGCGGGGAGTCGTGTAACAAGTGCTGCCCTCTATTCAATCAACTGCCGTGGAAGCAGGGCACGAACTACCAGCCGAACATTTGCCAGCGTAAGCAGCAGTGATCTTTGGTCTTTCATTTTTCCGCTTCTACTAGCAAGCAGTATCAGAGCGTTTGAGCACATGTACCTGGTAGTGCACCATAGTGATTGCACAACGCGCATGTTCCAGCGTACGAGTATCATATGTAGTCTTACATCTCATACATCAGAAAAATCTTTTTTTGAGAAGTCATTATTGAAATTGCAGCTGCCCTTGCAATAAGTCCTTCACATGAAACCGAACTGAATTTTGTACATGTTTCCTCGATCAATATCTTGATCTTTGATCTCTTCCCTTTTCCAGAATGCCAGTGCTTCAACCACGCCGACCGCTGCGAGTACGACGAGGAGGTTCATATCTAATTAATTATTTTATTGTTTTTTTTTGCAATTCAAAGACGCTGATACTGGCTTGACACACATCTTTTACAAAACGATAAGAATTGCGTGAAGCATATCTCATTTCTCACAAATAGGTATTTGCATTATCAGCGAGACCAACAGACTCGAAAGTTCTCAAAGACCAAAAGACCAAATATCAAAGATCACTCTTCTCAGGTGGCGCTCAACAACTGGTCCGTCACGCCCGAAGGCGTGTACGAGGGCGGAGGACGCTGTGTGGAGTGCAAGGTGAGATCAAAGATCAGAGATCAAAGATCAAAGACCCAAGATCAAAGAACAATTCGATATTTGCAGCACAATACCGCTGGAGTGAACTGTGAAAAATGCGCGGATGGCTTCTACCGGCCGTCCGGCATCTCCCACTACAGAGAGGCGAGTTTTCGAAAATTAACCGCGACGCGTCAGATGAAGCGTCGCGGTTATCATATTTTTATTGGGGAACACTCCGGAATTGGGACAGTTACTGGCTACGTGAAACTTAGTTGAACAGCCTAATCTGCAAATATAAAAATCACTCGCACCAAGGCAATAGCGGAATCCAAAGGGTTTGCCTCAGTAGCCGCAAATGTCTACGCGACAAGAATTTACTCTATCACAATCAATAATTAACCTAATTCGTAACCTAATTCGATTCAGGTTTTCTTGCATTTACATAGACTGAGACCTAGAATAGTAATCGATAATCGGCTACCGTACCAGGTACGGCGTACCTTCGAAATTCTCGATTACCGTAACCCCGGCTACCGTAACCCAATTCTGTTCAGGACGCGTGTCGCGCGTGCGACTGCGATGCGGTCGGCTCGCAGCACACCAGCTGCATCCGCGATGATCAATCGGCCAGGGACGAACTGGTGAGTTTGCGGAAAGATCAAAGATCAAAGACCAACGGGCAAAGCTCTGAAAATTGGTGTTAGACCTCATGGAATTGTTGGGCGGTCATGCAATAACATCCCTGATGTGAAGCCGAAAAGTGAACAGAGATCAGAGATCAAAGATCAAAGACCAACAACAAATTGCAGCACCCGGGCGACTGCGTGTGCAAGCCGGGCTTCGGCGGGCGACGCTGCGAGCGGTGCGCGAGAGGATACAGGTACATATTGATCTTTGATCTTTGATTTTTGATCTGTAAGCTTTCCTGCTCCTTAGATTTCTAGCTGTGTTTGAATTAGTCAGGGAATTTGTTCTGCCTTTCATTCAATCCGTTTCATTCGATTCGGCGATTTATATATACATATATGTTTTGCGAATATGCTTCAGCGATTCCACAAAAACCGTGTCGGTATGTTGAGTGTAATAAGAGCTCGATCCGTTCTGTAAAAAATAACTTAAAAAATATCTGATTGATCTGATCTTTGATCTCTAAACACTTCACCTCTTCTAGGAACTATCCCAAATGTGAGCCGTGCCCGTGCAACAAGCACGGCAGCGTCAACTTCGATACTTGCGAGGAGGAGAGGTAGTTTGATCTTTGATCTCTGTAGCTTGATCTCTGTGATTTGATCCTTGATCTCTAATCTCTGATCTCTTCCAGCTGCGTGTGCAAGCAGAACGTCGAGGGCCTCTACTGCGACCGCTGCAAGGCCGGTAAGTGATGAGTGATGACTTTATCTTTGAAGTTTGCAGCTCAACACTTCTAGTTTGATCGTTGCAGTCTGTTTCCTTTACGATTTGTAGTTTTACCAGTGTAATCTGCCTGATTGGTTTTTATACTTGTAGTTTGATCTTTGATCTTTGATCTCTTCCAGGAACCATTCATCTCTCGGAGGACAACCCACTCGGTTGCCAGCCGTGCTTCTGCTTCGGCCTCACGAGCAATTGTACCGAGCAGCCGTTTATTACTGGAAAGGTATAAATTTAGGAGGCCGCTTGCCTAAGAATCGGGCAAATCTGAAGGGGTTTCTCTGAAACTATGTTATTTGGGGTTCTCAAGGGTGCTGATGTCTAAAGAGAAAAGTGCCGCTGAGCTCAAATGAGTTTCACCTTCTGTATGAAATCGATCAATTATCGGAATATTTGATTCCGCTCTCTCTCTTCTTTGCTTTAAAAAATAAAAATGCAATCACAGATCTTCCTCAGAGTTTCACCAAGTTCGTAAGCATTTAAAAAAATTTGGAGCGTCAAGATCAAAGACGCTGACTGGTTCAGATCAAACTCGACAGAAAGCTGATCGATTCGCGCAATTTTAGTTTACAAATGCGCTTGGCATGCAAGGCTTGGCTTCCACGATAACTCTCCAAAATAGTCCACCCGAATCGCTTGTTACTCAGACAAACCAGGGCAGTAACTGAAAGATCAAAGATCAATCCCTCTCAGATCTCCGCCAACCTCGGCTGGAACCTTACCGATCGCTTCGGCGCGCGCGACGATCGACCGGACGCCGAGAACGGCGACATGCTCCTGTTCAACTCGGCCCAGAACAAGTGCGTTTGTAGTTTGATCTTTGATCTTATGTAGTTTGATCTTTGATGTCTGTCCCTTCAGGAACGGTCAGCTATACTACTGGAAGGCGCCTGCAAACTTTACCGGCAATCTCGTGAGTGATCGCAGATTGATCTTTGATCTCTCTGTTCACAGGCAACCGCGGCGCGAATCGAATTATAGAGCTGCTCATCAACTTTAAGATATTCCTGAAACATATCTATTTTTTTCTGAAAAGCCACGGATCAAATCAGGCGTTGCATAAATATGTTATAACAATAACAAGTAACCAAATAATGATTTGATTTGAATAATGCTTGATTTGACGTCTTAGATAGTTGTTGTGTACTTTTTTTATGCAACAACAATGAACTGACCAATACCGTCTTTGATCTTTGATCTTTGATTTCTCCTCTTAGCTCAACTCCTACGGCGGTGTGCTCCACTACTACGTCTACTTCGTCCCATCACAAGAAGGAGGCGATGCCGTGCCCCTGCCGGACCTCGTGATTGAGGTGGGTCGTTCATCATTGATCTTTGATCTCTCACTCAAATTTGAACCATCTTGGTCCATCTTCGAGCCATTGTATTCGCTCGGTTTCATACGAGCACACGCTGACGACATCAAATAGACTGCATGCTCATTAGCTATGGCTTGCTTTTTGAAACGTATCATCCTTATCGTAGGCGATATGAATCAATGTAGTTTGATCTTTGATCTTTAATCTCCTTCCCATTCGCAGGGCAACGGCGTCAAGCTCGAGTACTACACGCGCCAGGACTTCTTCCCGAGGGAGAACATGACTGTGACCATTCCGATCAGGTAAAACGAAAAAAAAAAATTGAAAAAGTGAACTGAACAATCGGCATTTCTGTCGCTTTCAAATGCCATATCGGATCACCCCGTATTCGACCTATAAAAACTGGAAAGCATCAATAATCGTTGTGACATTCAGAGAAGGCGGCAACTGGTACAACTCGGAGACCCGGCGGCCAATTACCAAGGTTTGTTTTCTGATCTTTGGCCTTTGATCTTTGTAGTCTGTAGTCTGATCTTTGATCTCTCTCAGGACGACCTGATGCGCGCGCTTGCCGACGTCAAGCTGTTCATGGTGCGCTCCATGTACAACCTCAAGCAGCTGCAGTCGAGGTGCGTGTGATGTAGTTTGATCTTTGATCTTTGTAGTCTGTAGTTTGATCTTTGTAGTTTGTAGTCTGACCTCCTTGCAGCATCTCCGGCCTGCAGCTGGACACGGCGCTGCTGCTGTCTAAAGATGAAGTCAAGTTCGAGCAGGTGAGCGAGACCAAAGATCAGCAAATGAAATACTTAAAATAATAGAAAGAAAGCAAATTCATTAGGAATAGAAATTTTTGGGATAGTAATAATCTTTAGCCAGAAGAATTCGATGAGATGAGATCGCCGGGTATGTTTCACAACCGTTTGAAATCGGTTGAGATCGCCTTCTTCGCAATACTGTGGTCACGCTAATTTGATTATAAAAACCAATTCTTTTGGCCGCGCTCGCTCTCGCGTTTCGTCATATTCCAATCTTCTCTTGCATGAATGATCAAAGATCAAAGACTAAAGATCAGAGATCAGAGATCAAAGATCATCCCACCTCTCAGGACAACGAGGACGTGCTTCACCCTCATCCCGTGGACACGAGAATGCGAGGAGTCGAGGTGTGCGGCTGCCCGGACAACTACGGCGGCAGGAGCTGCGAGGTTTGTTGTTGTTTTGCTTTTTTTGTTATGGTTGTTGTTGTTATCTTTCAAAACAGTGTCAATGAGATCATTTCTGGCGAAAATGAGGTTTCCGAGATGTTGTTTGAATATGCTTCAACGGAACATTGAATTCTGATAATTTTTCATTTTCCAATGACAAGTTCTGTCCCATTTTCAATAAAACTATATTTTATAAATTCATACTTTAATTTAAAAATAGATAATAAATAAATTTCCAGTCTTGCATCTCCGGTTTCCGTCGAGTGGGCAACCAGCTGCACGGTGGTCAGTGCGTCAAGTGCGAGTGCGAGGTGCGAACAATTCGAGACTAGAGTCTAGTTCCGAATTGGTTACTAAGAGACACGTTGCAGGGCCATTCGGACAAATGCGACCCGTGGAGCGGAGCCTGCCTGGATTGCAAGGTGCGGTAATCTTACGATGCGATAGTAAATTCCCATCACCGTACCCCGATACCGTAATAATATCGCATTCTCTTTAGCACAACACTACCGGCGCTCGCTGTGAACTGTGCGCCAGGGGCCACTACGGTAATCCGTCGCTCGGAGGCGAACTCGGCACGTGCCGTCCCTGCGCCTGCCCGACCGCCGCCAATTCCCACTCGGCCGAGTGCGCCCTCACCCAGGTACGGTAGGCACACCACCGGATACTGCAGTCTACCATGTCGTGGCATTAACCTACTAGAAACTTTAATCAATAGATACGGTAGATCCAGATTACGGTAATCAATAAATCAATAACCTCAGCTGGTCATCTCCGGCTCTGCTGCTGCTGGAGCGGACGCCTACGTGTGCACCGCGTGCGAGCAGGGATACGAGGGGAACAAGTGTGAAGTGTGAGTTGGAAGATCAGAGATCAAAGATCAGCAAAAAAAATTCTTGCAGTTGCGCCGACGGTTACTTCGGGGACGCAGTGAACGGCACGTGTCAAGAGTGCGCGTGCACCGGCAATATCGACCTCGCGGACATTGGAAACTGCGACCGGAAGACCGGCAAATGCCTGAAGTGCACCGGCCACACCACCGGAGATGCGTGCGAGGTGCTGTGGTGTGATTTACTAATTGGGTTTTGGTCTTAAAGTTTCGGATATGTTTCAAGAATTGGATGAAAGCGAATGGATAAGTCATTTATTGATTTTGCGTGGCTACTCGGAAGAATTGAAAATAAAATATATTGGAGATCAAAGATCAACTCTTGGCCTTCCAGAAATGCGAGGACAACCATTTCGGTAGCGCGGCAGCGCACAACTGCAAGAGCTGCGGATGCCATCGGGTGAGTCGGCTACCGTATCCTAACACGCCAAATTTCAATCGACAATTGACTTTCTTATCAAAATTTGAATGTGGTTATGCCGTACCCCGTGCAAGGGTACCGTAACCTACCGTACACTCTGCCATCACTCAATAATCGATCAATATTGCAGGTGGGAGCGAAGCAGCAACAGTGCGACACGAACAACGGCATCTGCGAGTGCAAGGACAACTACATTGGAAAGCACTGTGATCGATGCGCGGTAAGGAGCGAAAGATCAAAGATCAAAGACTATGCTAGAGATCACATTGGAGAACCACATGGAGGAACTTTTTTGTTTTTTTTGTAGCACCACTACTCACGGAATCATTGGTGGTTGATATTTCAACGTCAATTGAATACATTCTAAAACATATTACCTTTTCTACAAATCTCCGCAGACAATTTGGCCTAGCCATAAACTTTTATTTACCGAAATCTGGCATATTATCAGGAAGGGAAACTGTCTTTGTGATTCCGTAACCAGCCCATACCTATCATAAACTACCGTAGCCCACCGTAACCTACCCTATTTCCATGAAGTCCTCGGTGCCATCGGCCTACCGTAACCCTCCCATAATATCGTAATCCTTGCAGGAAGGCCACGGGGACGTGGACAACGAGTGTCCCTCTTGTGAGTGCAACGAGATGGGCGCCATTGGGAAAGATTGCGACGATGTGAGCGGCCAGTGTACCTGCAAGCAGGGAGTGTTCGGCAAGAGGTGAGGTTTCGGAGGGGGCGGGCTTAGAGGGTGGCTAGATGAAGTCAGGTACCAGTGTCCCGCAAGTGCATATTTTGAAAGAAGAGGTCTATCGGAGGGGCGGGGCTTCGGATAGTAGGACTTGTTCGGTAAAAAATTGGAGGCTGCGGGGCATGGAAGTGGGCGTGGCCTGAATAACCCCGTTCCGCAGGTGCGACCAGCTGTTTTAACCAGTGGGCCTCGCCTAGCGTTGTCTTACGACTGTAAAATCGCTTGACGTGAACCCGCCTTTACCTTTTCGGATAGCAGGACTTGTTCGGCAAAACATTGGAAGGGGCGGGGCTTGCACAAAGTGGGCGTGGCCTGATTATCCCGTTCCGCACAGGTGCGACCAGTGCCGGCCCGGCTACTACAACTTCACGGACGCCGGCTGTCAGTTCTGCCACTGCAATGCACATGGATCCAAGGAGGAGGGCACGGTGAGATGATGAAAAAGATAATGCTTACTGTTATCTTTCCTGAGCGAAAGTACACACTAGGGATGGAAATTCAATACCAATACCCAATTAATTGGGTGAGCGCGCAAGAGAGACGCTGCTCTCTCGCTCGAGATTGACAGAGAGTGAAAGGGATTATGCAAAAGACCCAATTAATTGGGTGAGGACCCAATTAATTGGGTCAAAAGTGAAGTATTCAACAATTTCTATCATTCTTGAGATCGTGTAAAGATACCAGATCACTTAAAATATGTTTGATAGTAATCTAAGATCTATTGGAAGGTGCTACGTTGATAAGAAGATATGATTTCGGTTTTACGAGAAACGCTCGCGTGAAACGTAGGGAGGTTCCTCTCATTCCGCTCCAACTACAGCGGTGGCCGAGTGGTTAGGAGTGGAGGCTGGTAAGCGAGAGGGCACTGGTTCGAATCCCACCGCTTTTTGTTTTTTATGCAGTTTTTCAATATTTTTCAATTGATACCTAGTGAAAATGGCATGTCCCCCAAGAAAAAAATTAAAACTACGTTTTGAAACGAAATTCCTGAATATTTCCTACAAATGCATCGTGTCAGGTATACTGCACGAGTGGATGCTACTATCCATTTCTAGGGTTTGTGCATGATCACTCTAAAAAATATTTTTAATTTTTTGAAAAAAGTCAATAAAAAGTCAATACACCCAATTAATTGGGGTCTCTTTTCTCTCGACCCAATTAATTGGGTCGATTTGCATAGCCGATTTCCTCCCTCGCTCGGTATTGAATGAGAGGGAGAGAAGAGAGTGAAAAGATTGAAGTAATTGGGTATTGGTTTGACATCCCTAGTACACACACATTATTGATATAAACGAAAACATAGTGTCAGAACCGCCCCT
This sequence comes from Pristionchus pacificus, assembly GCA_000180635.4. Taxonomy (NCBI): domain Eukaryota; kingdom Metazoa; phylum Nematoda; class Chromadorea; order Rhabditida; family Neodiplogasteridae; genus Pristionchus; species Pristionchus pacificus. The sequence continues at coordinate 19,722,595 of CM026579.1, forward strand.
GAAGCCTATCTGAATTTCACAAGCAAAAATTTTGACATTGAATACATCGTGGTTGCACTTGTTGACCGAGATCAAATGTCAAAGACCAATTATCAAAGATCAAAGACCAAAGACCAAGCTTCAGTGCGACTCGGCCACGGGCAAGTGCGCGTGTCGTGCGCACGTGGACGGGAACATGTGTGAGAAGTGCGAGGACGGCTTCTTCAATATCACCAGTGGAGCGGGCTGTCAGGTTTGTGGTTTTGATCTTTGTAGTTTGTAGGTTGATCTTTGTAGTTTGTACTTTAATACATGAAATAGAGGTAGGATGAAATATCACCAGCGGAGCGGGCTGCCATGTTTGTAGGATGATCTTTAATCTCTGTTGTTTGTTGTTTAGCACTAGGATAGATGAAGATAACATCACGGAGAGCAAAAGTGCATTGTACAGATTGTTTCGTGAAACATATTTCGCATCCGTTTCAAAACTTTTTGCTTGCTTGTTGATGAAAATCATAAATGAAATGTTTTTGAACGATTTGAACGAGCTTGTTTTCTATTCCTTCTTTGTATTTTGTAGTTAAAACTTTGTTATCTGTAATTTAATCTCTGATCTTTGCAGGAGTGCAACTGCGACAAGGTCGGTGCCGAGGGCGTCCATTGCGACATGCACTCAGGTATACGGTAGCTGCCAGTTATCGATTCCTATGGAATTACGGTAGGCAAAAATATCAATATTCTGTAAAAATCGTACAGCTTTATTTATGTGTGTTGTTGTTTATGCACATGCCTACCTCGAATTGTTGAGAGCATTTCGGCGCCCCTTTGTCGGTTCGATGAAACTTACTCGAGCATGAACACGATCTATCGATCAACCGACCGTGCCTTTCCGATATCGTATTCAATCGATATTTCCTTGAATACCGTAATCAATTCATACCGTAATTCATCTTCAGGTCAATGTGCGTGCAAGCCGGGAGTAGCGGGTGTGAAGTGCGATGCCTGTGCGCCAAATCACTTCGGATTGAGCAAGCAGGGATGCAAGGGTAATTGGGGGTTATGGAAGCTGTTAAAGTAGATAGTTTGTATTGAATACTGTATTTCGGTTGATTTTATCAAACCACTTCCGTCTTAGCAAGCAGAGGTAGTGACGATAAATCGGCATTCTGCAAGATCGTGATTCTTCAAGCATGTGTCGATTCGTAACAATAATCGATTAAAAATTTTAAAAAAAGTGAATCTTTAAAAAAATCGTTGCAACTGCATACACCTTTTTATTGTAGTCAGGTTGAAACATAGTTGAAACATGTTGAAACATCTTTAATCAATTCATATTTATTGACTGCTTGGTCCAGCTGATCTTTGATCTCTCCAGAATGCCCCGCGTGCCCTGCGCCCGGACAAGTGTGCGATGCGAAGACCGGCGAATGCGTGTGTCCGCCGAATACGGTAGGTCGGTGGGATACGGTAGCAAGTAGTGTTCGAGAAATCTTAATTTCACACTCTTTTTCTGCCCGGATCCGGAAGGACGCCCCATTACAGTTCGAAATACGGAAATTCATCTCTTCATTTCGCACACTCTCTCGCCTCTCTGACCGGTGAGAGAGCATGTGAAATGAAGAGACGATTTCGCGTATTCCGAACTCTTGTGTCTAGCTAGGGAGCACTGTGTCACACGATGCAACACTCTATAGAGGGTACGGTTTGATACTTTTCCGACGATGTGATACTTTTCCTGGGCAACTTATCACTGTATCATGAAGATACGGTAACCGAGGGGTACGGTATCAGAGGGAACTAATCGATAATCCGCTCAGGTGGGCAAGATGTGTGAGGCGTGCGCTGACGACGCGTGGGACTACCACCCGCTCAGGTACGGTAGGGGCACCGCCTTAGGTTATCGGCGACTGATTTTATTTAAATATGGGAAATAGGGATGTCAATCGGGAGGAAAACGTTCCAAATACGGTATTTTACGGTATTTTACCGTAAAAGTGAGTAAAGGCTCCCATTTCCTTCAAAGTTGATGAATTTGCACAATTTTTGGAATTTGAGAGTTTCAAGTGATTACCTATCTGGCACAGAAGAACTATTTTCACAGATATTTCATTAAAGTACCGTAGTCGAAAATTGCGTGTGTGGTGTAAATTGGAGCGTGCCGAGCGTGCGCCACGTCGGGTGCACTATTCCAATTGCCGTAAACCGGGCTTTCGCGGCGTTTTTGGAACGCTGCTGACTTTTGTGTGATTTTTATAGCACAAGTGTTGCCTGAAAAAGACGACGTAGCAGCTTCCGATGCCACCAGCTCGCTCCTGGAACTTTCACTAGCTCTGGAACACGTTCCCAATGCCAAAATCAACTATGAATCACTTGAAATAGGCCGAAACACGATAAAGAAAGCGTTTTCAATCAGCTGCTTGCCAAAAACTTCCGAGAAAGCGCAATTTACGGCAATTTGAATAGTGCACCCGACTTGGCGCACGCTCGGCACGCTCCAATTTACACCACACACGCAACTTTCGACTACGGTACTTTAATGAAATATCTGTGAAAATAGTTCTTCTGTGCCAGATAGGTAATCACTTGAAACGCTCAAATTTCAAAAATTGTGCAATTTCATCAACTTTGAAGGAAATGGGAGCCTTTACTCACTTTTACGGTAAAATACCGTAAAATACCGTATTTGGAACGTTTTCCTCCCGATTGACGGTACGGAATTTATTCCGTTATTCCGAATCGATTCTCCCTCTCATTCTCCGATTACATATTTTCCGTAATCGGTCTAAAGAATTACGGAATTCCGTAATTCCGTAATAAATGGGACAATGAAGAGTGGTTGAAACTCAATCATTTCTCTCCTTCTCCGAGGCGCACCGGTCTCCTCAGATCGAATACGGAAGAATGAGAATTACGGAATTCCGTAATCATTCGGAAATCCGAGAGGAGAATGGCCGCATTACGGAATGATCGAAACGAGGAATGAGAGAGGCGTTTTTCCGTTTTCCGTTTAGACAACCCTAATGGGAAACTCTAGTGAGCTCTTGAGGAAAACGATCATACCAATGAAATTTGACAACTGTAATTGTCAGAGTGACCAGAGATTGTGTGAATTCGAGAGACGGTAGCGGGAATTTAAAGCTTCTCCATTCCAGAGGCTGCCGCAAGTGCGACTGCAGCGCGCAGGGAGCCAATGGAACGAAGTGCGATCCGATGACTGGACAGGTCAGAGCATTATTTAAATTATTATTTTTTCATTCCAAAGCGCTATTATTGAAAGATCACTCAACCGTTCTAATCGGGGATTGCTGAAACATATTCGAGGAATGAAAGAATGAAATGACATTTAGCCAAACTCACCTAACCCAGGAGAGTCCCCCCCCCCATTCCTGCTCTCCCACCTTATTATGTAACGTTTCGGTCTCGTTGCGCCTCGGGCGTAGATAAATTATTATTATTATTATTGTAAATGCGTCGAGATGTGAATTATCAAGCATGGCCATTAGGGCAATACGGGTCATCGTCGTCTCTCCATTCCGCACACACTCTCTCTCTCTCTCTAGACCGGTTGAGTGCCGAGAGAGCGTATGCGAAATGAAGAGACGACGGTCCGATTTAGGAACTCCAGTGGCCATCGCGCGAAACATGACTATAGAAGAAACTTACAATATATTTTCTGATCGTTGATCTTTGATCTTTCCGGAAAAACGCCGAACGAAACTGTTTGTTCCAGTGCCGCTGCAAGGAGCAGTATGTCGGACTAGCTTGTGACCACTGCAGTCACGGCTACTTCAACTTCCCCACTTGCGAGGTATATATTTATTATTTATTATTTTTGATTATTTTTTAAATTTTTCAATTTAAAGTCAACCTGAGTTTTCAATTTTTTCGTATTTTTCATGCTAGACTGCTCATGATCCCAAAACAAGAGCTACCCAGATTTTACTTGGTTTGTGAACACACATTCGTTTATTAAATAATGTACAAATTAACTTAGTTAATTAAATTAAACTGATTACTTAAGCCGTGCGACTGCGCCGTTGACGGGACGGAGTCTCGCGAGTGTAAGGACGGCGTCTGTTTGTGTGACGAGAACGGACAGTGCCCATGCAAGGTGAGCAGAGATCAAAGATCAAGGATGAGAGATCAAAGATCAAAGATCAAAGATCACTCCATGGCCTAACAAGCAGCTCTTCCAACGGCGCTGGGATGATATTGCATATGACAGGGATGTTGTCAAAAAACTAAAAATCTAAAACAGTTAGAGTTTGATCAAGAAATCGCCAGGTGTATAAATTATACAGTAGAGATCCGATACTGAAATGACCATCTAATTGACTCAATCGACTATCCTTTGTTAGTCGATTGGCCGTTCACTTTCTCACGTCTTTACATGATTCTCTTTTCTGGTCAATCGTGAAATAGATTATCGGATTGGCGCTCTCTATTATACAGTGCAATTCTATAATATTTTGTGATCCATGATCATTGATCTTTGATCTTTGATCTTTTCCAGAAAAACGCCGACGGACTCAAGTGCGATCAGTGCAAGCCGAACACTTTCTCGCTGGATGCAGCGAATGCGCTCGGTTGCACGGACTGTTTCTGCTTCAATAGGTGAGCGTGCCGTTTCTATCTCAATTAGTTGATGTCAATTACAATTACAATTACAATTACAATTATTTATTCACCAGGGGTAGGTATATTCATATTGTCTAGAAGTCTTCATTGTCTAGAAGTATTCATATTGTCTAGAACTAGGTAAGATAGGTAAGATTTCAGATTAGGCCATGCCATGCCATCAAAGACCATGCAAAATAACAAAAAAAAACACAGGAATCTGGAAAGATAAAAGATAAAACTTTTCCCGGAACGGACGTTAAATCCTCATTGGTGTTTGACAAACGTGTAACCACAGAAATCAAAGATCGACTTTCCTTTATTTCTAGAACAGATATGTGCGTGCAAACCTCCATGGTGTGGCAGCAGATCTACGCGGAGGATCGTGTCGCGACGTTCGCCGAACCCTGGGAGTACTACTCGAAGAAGCACAATCTGAACATTCTCAAGGTGATCACGGATCAAAGATCAAAGATCAGACTTCAAACCACAAATGAAATTCATTGAAAACATTTGAAATGCACTGGGAGAACTATTCGATGAAGCACAATCACGGATCAAAGATCAGGCTTTACACAATGAATTTGAACAAACTAATGGTGACCAGAGACCGAACATCAAACTACAAGTCTTGGACGAGTAAGAAACCAAAGATCAAAGATCAAAAACGGCAATCCTAATCCCTCCTCAGGAATTCCCGCCCCGCTTCAACTCCTATCCGACGGACGCCACTCCTCTGTACTGGCCCCTCCACAAGGCGATGCTCGGAGACAGGACCGGCTCGTACAACGGATTCTTGAGATTCAAGGTACGGTCGGATTCTTCATCAGGCAAGAGCATACGGTAGGATACTGTAGGGACATTGTGCAGTAAGTTACTGCACGTTTGGCGTATGTACTGTTTGGTGAGGAATCGTGCACTTTATAATCGTCGATGATTAGAACAGATGCCTACCAAGCGTGAAATCTGACCCACCGAAGCGGGCGACGATACGGTAGGATTACAGTAGCCCATTTCAGATCTGGAACGACGACAACAGACGCGGCCTTGTGGGCGTTCGGCCGGACGGACAGTACTTCCGCTACTTCCCCCAGGTACGGTAGGGGTACGGTAGGATTACGGTAGGGATACGGTCGCTATCCTAGATACGGTAAGATTATGATCGGAGATCACGATTATTATTATTCAACACGAAACCGGCGGCTCAGCATTATCGAAAAATCAACAACATTCTGTCTTGACCAGTCCGTGAAACACATATTTAGAATTTGTAAAAGTAGCTCAAGAGAAAAAGGGCGGAGATCTATCAGACTTGCCGAACCACCTCGGTGGATTCGGAATCTGACCCAACGAATGTAAAATCTGACCCAGCGAACAAAAAATCTGACTCACCGAACCCCTGGAATACTGTAATTAACCTATCGCAGGTCGTGCTGGTCGGCAACAATCGCATGGAGCTGGAGCACGTGCCGTGGCAGATAAACGACGACGGAAAATATAAGGTATGACTTGAGGAACTACCGTATCCTGACTTTCTGACCCACTAAACTAGCCTTAGAAGGACATTACGCAAGCACCAATGAATACCTTGAAAGTGAACAACCCATCAACTATTTATCTAGATGGGCAAGCATCAGCAAGCAATGCGGTTGGACAATCGTATCCTGACCGAAATACGATACGAATCCGAATCGTAGATATGACCCAGCAAGAAAAGACACCGTACCCCCACAGGTCCGCCTCCACGAATCGGAATGGCGCTCACGAACTGCGCCCGAGCAGCCCCTATCTAGGGCCCAGATGATGATCGCCCTCCAGTCCGTACAGGGCATCTACATCCGCGGAACGTATAATTATCCGGCCAGAGGTACGGTAGATTATTGAGAATTGAATATAATACATAGAAAGCATATACATCATGAAAAAATGTACCAGAATGGACAAGAAGTAGATAAATAGGGGGTATTATAGGCGAAATAAATAGTAAGGTCGTCTACATCCGCGGAACGTACAATTATCCGGCTAGAGGTACGGTAGCGGATTGAGAAGTGGCTTTTCTGGATGCAGTAGAACAATTATTGATGAAGATATTGTTAGTGAGGAAACTGATTATCCTATGGTAATCATCAATCGATACCTACCGTATCCAAACCATTATAGGCGACGTCATCTCCATCTCGGAAATCTCTCTGGACGTCGCGGTAGCGGAGACGCCGGCAGCCGCAGCCTCGGCTCTCGCGCCCTCGCCCGCCCTTGGTGTAAGCGACGATTACAAATTTCTCTCAAATCGTGACATTTTTCCATTGCGTGTGCCCGGTCGACGTTTCCCAAAGTAATCAATTGTAGGTGGAGCAGTGCGCGGCATGCCCGCCCGGCTACGCGGGGCCCTCGTGCCAGAACCCGGCTCCCGGCTTCTGTCGGTGAGTAAAGCTGGTGGATATGAGGCGCGGACTCTTTTTTTTTCACACACACAAACTCTCGGTAGAGTGGCGAGTAGAGTCTCGAAAACGAATGAATTTCGATTTTCGATTAGTCGAAATTGAATTATTTTCGACTAGTCGAAATAATTTGTTTTCGACTAGTCGAAATCAAATCGACTAGTCGAAAATATCTCATTTTAACAAATTCATTGATCGCAAACCGGTGCAATTAGCAAAAGTGGAGAGGAATGGAGTGAAACTCAATTGAAATCTACCACTAAACGGGTCGACAAGGGCGAGGAATGAGAGAATCAATAGTCGATTCCTTCATTTCGACTAGTCGAATTATAAATAACTTGTTTTCGACTAGTCGAAATTCGAATTGACTAATCTAATTCGACTAGTCGAATTGAAATGATTCGCCTAGTCGTTTGTTTTCGACACTCTAGTGGCGAGAGAGTATGTTAAGTGAAGAGACGACCACTCGAATTGCAACTCTAACACATTCTCTCATCTGAACGAATGGCTATAGATTCCGAAGCATGAAAACATCGATACTCATATTTCGAACTTAGTTGAGTCATGTAGCAGTTATGGTTTAATTTAACAAGAAGAAGCGCAACGTGATCAACTATGAATGGCATTCTTCAATTTTGTTTGCGTGCTGAAACCGATTCGATCACCAAATTATAATATCTTGAATGGTTACTGTCGGTTCGGATACTGGAATAGGTTTCAAAAACGTATCAAACGACCGAGGCAATGCTCATTTACGATTCATTCGGACAATGCTCTTCGGACAATGAGAAAAATATATAAACCAATGACTCAATTCGTCGCCATTGAAAACAACAATAACAAATAATTGCAGCAAGCGCCATCGCGACTTCCTCAACTCTGCTGACGACATGGCCTTGATCGGGTGAGCGATTTCAGCTATTTCTCTTTATTTAAAAAATTCAGAATCTCTGATAAAAAATAATACTATCCCCATTGATTCTACTTTTCTTCTTCATTTATCTTCTATTTTTTTTCTATTCATATTCCGGTTCCCTATGCTTACACGGTGGGAGCAATGCACTCTGATTTTGCAAAATTTGGACCTATTTTTTCCAGATGGAGCGAACCGTGCGCGTGCAATGGCCACTCGACCACGTGCGACGCCGAGACCTGCCTGTGCATGGTGAGTCGGCGCGGCGACGTTTACCAAACGCCGCCACTAGGCACACCACCTACCGTAATTGCAGGACTGCCAGCACAACACGCAGGGCGACTGGTGCGAGCGCTGTCGGCCCGGCTACATCGGGCAGGCGGAGAACGGCGGCCCCGCCAGCTGCACCAAGTGAGTACTGCCTATCGGTGCTAACGAGCGCAAGTTCGTTCAGTGTTATTGGCGGAACGTTATTTGTTCAGGCCTTAGGCTACGCCCCTTTTCTAGAATATAAAGCGGAACAAGGGGGCGGAGCCTATTTCGAAAATGCCCGATAACCGCAGTAATTCTTAGGTGCGCCTGTCCCTCCGTGGAGCAGAGCTTCTCCGATACGTGTAAGGCGGCGACGAGTGGACGAGGTTTGGTTATTTTATTTTAAATCATCCTACATTCTGTAATGGTTGATGCTAAACGAATTTGCAACAAAGCATCCTTTGAAAAATTCAAAATCTTTATGTTTCACCCGTGCGCCAAAAGCTTGTCATTTTCTTTCGCTATGATACTACGGACGCACTCGTGGAATTGAAAAAAAACAATTTCATCAAAAAACAATTCGTCAGGCTACGTATGCGATGCGTGCAAGCACGGCTACGGCGGTGAATACTGCGAGATGTGAGTTGATCTTTGATCTTTGATCTCTTGAACCCTTTTTGAAGATTGAAGTTGATCTTTGATCTCTACAGGTGCCTCACCGGCTACTACGGCAACCCGCAAGTGCCCGGTGGCGACTGCCGCCACTGCGAGTGCCATAGGTGAGAAGAGAGTGCAGGAATTCAATATGAACGAACGTTTAACTTCACTAATTACACTTCCTGTTCAATTACCAATTCGTTTTTGCGATGTGTTTCACACGCCTGACGTAAACTCACAGCATCGGTAATGCACGCCATTGAGTGTTATGCATGCTGTAGAGAAAAATAATACGGAAAAATCAAAGATCAAAGACCGATAATCAACTACGCGTGCTCAGAGACGGCTCCGTTCATGGCGCGTGCAACCCTCTGACCGGCCAGTGCGAGTGTCTCCCCGGAGTGACTGGTGAGTGATACGGTAGGGTAATTGAGTGAATTGTGGTTACGGAAAGAATACGATGAAACTGTGTCCATCCACAATTGTTTGTGTCAATACAGTACTGCAAAGGTGCATTGACCGGATTGCGGTAGCTCTACACGATAATTCCAGGCCGCGACTGCTCTCGCTGCCAGGAGCGCCACGCGTTCATCGGCGGCGTGTGCACCTGTGAGTCGACCGACGTTTACACTAATCTTTCAAATTTGGAGCATTTTTCCATTGTGTGCGCCAATTCGACGTTTCCCCAAAACTCCCCTAAATCTCGACATTTTCCCATTGCGTGTGCCCAATTCGACGTTTCCCATTCAGCGTGCGACCAGGGCTGCTACCTGCCCCTGATGGCCACGCTCGACCTGATCGAGGACAACCTCGCCCTCCAGAACTTCTCCGCCCTCAGGCCCATTCCGTGGAAGCGAGTCGCCCGTATCAAGGACGAGACCAAGTGTGGGTTTTTTTTACGGTTCCCGAATCTGCAGCTCTAAATACCGGTTCCGGCTCTAGAGCAGCTAAATCCCGGTTCCAGTTTCAAGAGTTCTAAATTCCGGTTCCGGCGGATCCGCTAAATCCCGGCTAGGGCCCACCTAATTCCCGGCCATTGCAGTCCTGTCCAACTTCGTCGCCGGGCTGGTCCTGCCGTCTTCGGGCGAGATTACTGACGCAGAGGGAAAAACGTTGGATATCGTGCAGGGCGGACAGTTCACGCGGGAGGCGGACACGGTTATTGATGAGGTACTGAAGATACGGTAGATTTGGGTACGGTGGAATTGAGAAGCACCTTAAAAGGTCTAGGAAAATGCACGCATGATTATTTCAAAAGCAAACGTTGCGGTATCTTCAGGGAACAGTCGTTCCAACAGCTGAACTTGTAAACCTATTGGAGAAGTGTGCGCATGTCTAGCACTACACACTTCATGCTTTCATCGCGGTCTCGTGGTGTAGTGGTTATCACGTCTGCTTCACACGCAGAAGGTCGCCGGTTCGATCCCGGCCGAGACCTATCCTTTTGCATTTTTCTTCCCATCATATAATCTATGCTTTTTTTGCATTGTGTGTGTTATTTCGACAAATATTAAACGTCGTCCACACCATACACGATTTCAGGCTCGCTTCGACGCTGAGCGCGTGAACAAGAGTGCGCACAGCATTCTCGCCCTGACGAACAAGTGAGTTTGGAGAGATCAAAGATCATTTCGAGGAAGGGATCAAAGAATATTCAAATATTTCGACAAAACATTCAGTAATGCTGACCGAGATATTGATTTTTGAAATAACCTGTCTTTATTGAATGCACTCTTTTCCTTGGGAATATGAAAACTTGGTGAAGCTCAACTGAACGTTAAAATTACCTTGACGCGTGCAATATCATTGTGAAATAGATTCAGATCAGAAGACCAAAGATGCCGCACAACACCGAGAGAAATGAGAGAATCGAGAGGGGGGGGGGGAGAGACGAATGAGAACCTCGGAAATGTTTCATCCACACTTCAACTTCGGAAGATCTTTGGATCAATCTCTTCAATTCAGGACGGAAGTCGCCCTCGCTGACGTTCAGAAGCAGTTCAGACAGGCTCATAATACGACACAGTTCCTCGCCCATTACGCGCGGCACGGAGGAGAGAAGGGGGTGAGGACTGCCTGCCCTACTAAATAATATATTCGGGATCTATTCTCTATTTATTTTCCAAGCTAACGTCCTTTTAGAGGCAGACCGATCAAAGAAAACTTGTCATTTTTAGAAAACTAGCAATAATGCGACAGCGACGAACAGGAAAAGTGAAAGATCAAAGATCAGATGCTGGACGTCTGGAGGGCTTAGGGATCACTAGGGGTCATAAAGATCAAAGATCAGAGACTAAAGATCAAAGATCAACGGCCAATCTCATCAGGTTCACGCCGAGATGCTTGACGTGTGGCGGGCAGAGGCGGAGGCGCACTACAACGCCACTGTGGAGAGGGGCGCGTATATCGAGAAGCGATTCGGTCGGGCGGAGGATGAGCATAAGTGAGCATTTTTTTATTTTTTTTCATTTTTTATTATTTTTTTATTATAGCCAACAAAGCCAACAAAAGCAACAATTGCTTTACCTATGGGCCAAATCTTCTTGAAGTGAACGTGAAACACAACCGGACACAAGCTGCTGTAAATTGATTCTGAACAAGAATTTATAATTTTTTCAGGCACGTCGAGGAATTGCTCAAGCGCGTGTTAACGAACAAGCTGAACGATACGTCATTCGAGAATCTCAACGAGCGGTGAGCGATCAAAGATCAAAGATCAAGTTACAATCATCATCTGAATTTCCTCACTAACATTAAGTCATTCTCTTGCCATTCCTCGAATAGCACTTCAATCTACAGTGCATACAACAATCCAGGATGACATAGAATACAAAGTTCAAAGATCAATCTTGCAGCATCGGCGAGTTCGCGCAGTGGCTCGAGGATTACAGAGAAACTCTTCATCTCGGAGCCAAGAAGGACATCGGAGACGCGGTCAAAATGGCCGAACTGGTGGTGAAGAGAATCGATCGATATAAGGTAGATCAATGATCAGGGATAAGAGATCAAAGATCAAAGATCAACTATTCTTTCCAGGACGTGGCAGCTCAACTAGACTCGATGAGAGGCGACGCTCAGGATTCCCTTGCTGCGGCTACGGTGAGGATAATTAATATTTATACATTTTTTACTCAAAAGCAGCTGCAAGTATTGTACATGAAATGCGTGAAACACAATCTCGCGATCGCCCCTGTTCGAAAATTGAATGTTTTATAAAAATCAAAAATTGAATTTTGTTAAATCTCAGGACGCAATCGAGCAAACCCGCAAGAAGGCCTTGCTGGGCATGTTTGACGACTATCGCTCGCTGAACGAAAGCTTCCCCACACTGAAGAAGGGCGTCGAAGATTGTGAAGAAATGAGCGACAAGTGAGGAAGTTGATCTTTGATCTCTTATCTTTGATCTTTGCAGATACGCCCAATCCCTTGACGAGTACGACGAGAAGTTTGTCGATCCAGCGACGGCGCACTCGCACAAACTGGAGGGTGAGCGGACGATGGTCTTTGACCTTTGGTCTTTGGTTTTGTGGTAGGTGCGGAGACACGCAACATACTCTGCTCAAAATTGAATCGGATGTGTTTCAGGAAGTTCAGAAGAGATTGACAGTGATTGCGGACAGAACGTTCTAAAAAAAGTTAAAAAATTAACCTGCACATGTAGCTAACAGATTTTTGAATCCAGAAAGTCGAAACTATAGTCTAGTCTCGAGTTATGCCCCATTCCAGCCGACGCCGCGCGCATCACCGCCGCGTTCTCCTCAACCAAAGCCTCCGCTGCAACGCCAATCGCCGCAGCTGCAGCTTATGAGGAGATCCAGGGCGCACTGCAGAATGCGACTCTTGCAGCGGATGAGGCCGAGGTGAGGTGTACTGAAGGTGACGATTGAGAAAACGCAGAAAGCTCTCACGCAATGAAAAATAATCGTTGCACGAGAACTTTCCGCAGTTATTGGTGGTACGGATGAGTTTCACGTTATACACACGTGACTAAACAATTGAAAATGATAGTTAGTTCTTGGTTTCGTGAAAATATATGTAATTAATAGGGTTAACCGTTCGGAAATCGGAAAGGCCGAAAGTCAACTGGAAAAATCACTCTCTTTCCGGAATTAGAGTCGATCAATGGACTTTCCGAAACTCTTCCGAAACTATTCCTTTGTCCGAAACTTCATTGTCCATTGTTCGACTCTCATTCCGGAAAAAAGTGATTTTGCCACTTGAGTTTCGACCTTTCCGATTTCCGAACGGTTAACCCTAATCCGTACCGCATATACAGCCAAGAATATGTTTCAGATCATCTATTACTGGGAGTATGAGTAGTAACGATTGAATTCCTGATTTCAAAAATCATAAAACAAATTTCAAATTTTCCAGAAAGCCGCCGCCGAGGCGCTCAACGAGTCGGACGCGCAGATCGACGGCACGCTGCCCGCGCAGGTTCGTAGTTTGGGCAGTCGAAACTAGACTCTAGTCTCGAACTTCAAACTATATTCTAATTTCGACCTTCGCTATTTCCCCTTCACACAACAGTTCAATGCGGCTGAAATCCTATATAAATGCAGAGACTGGTACCATGTCGAAACTAGACTCTAGTCCCGACTTGCAGGTCGTCAAGTCGCTCGAGTCGTCCGGCTCGCTGTCCGAAGACGCGAAGACGCTCGCAGAGGAGTGGGCCGCCTCCGAACTGCCCAAGGAGAACAAGGTGATTACTTGTTCACTAACTCGAAACTAGACTCTAGTCTCGAGCTGATGGAAACAACAATAACCTAAACCTTAATTCAGGACGCCGAATCGCTCCTGGACAAGGGCCGCTCCGCCATCGCCGCCGCAACGAACAGCAAGAACTCCCTCAAAGGTGCGAATTGATCTTTGATCTTTGATCTCTGTAGCTTGATCTCTGATCGTTGATCTCTCTCAGACGAATGGGGCAAGTTCGACGACTACCATGACCGCGTGGTCGGGCTCCGCGAGACCTCCGTGACTGCCGATGAACGATCCTCAGCTGCCCGCAAGCAGGTTTCAGATTTTATCTTTGATCTTTGTAACTTGATCTTTGATCTTTTTGGTTTGTAGTTTGATCTTTGATCTTTGCCAGGGTCAGAAACTGGCCGAGAAGGCGGGTGACATCGAGAAACGCGCCGACAAACTGCTCAACTCGACCGGAAGCGGAATCAGGGACGAGATCAATAAGGTTTGTAGTTTGAACGTTGATCTTTGTAGTTTGTTGTTTGATCTTTGATCTTTCCAGATGAAGGAAGTGCGCGCAAGCTTGGCGGCCAAGATGGGCATGGCTTCGAAGCAGCTTGGAGGAGATGGAGAGACCACGGCAGAGAGGGAGAAGAGGCTAGCCGCGTTCCAGGTACAGTAGGGATACTGTAGCGTAGGACGTCCTGTAGGTCGGGTAGCGCAGTGATTGTGTGCCAGAATGCAAATCGAAAGGTCTCGAGTTCGACCCCCCCCCCCCCCCCCCCCCCCCGCGCCTGCAGATCCACCCAACCAAGGTGGCTAAGAAATGTTGGTAGTGCCTAGTAAACATGATCCAAATTCCCCGCCAGCGTGCACACAACATGCCGGTTAGTCTTTAGCAACAGGAAACTGTTCTTACGGGTTAGGCCCCAGATGCAGTTCAGACGTGGGGTAGTCGACGACGCGTTACGCGTTAGTAACCGACTCAGTACTTTACTTTACTTTACGGTATGCTAGATTACTGTAGACTTTATGCATTCGTGTGAGTTTTTTTAGAGCGTGGAATGTTATTTTTTTGTAAAGGATCCGAAATGCGACGAACACTAAAGCATCCACCGCCGTATTGGGATATTGAAGCAGTGAAACACAATCGAAAAATCCTTTTCTTTCAGGACAGAATCGCATTGCTCAAGGACCGTCTAGGAGAGGCAAGAGAGAAGGCCGAGCAGGTTTGTAGTTTGTTCTTTTATTTTTGTTATTTGATCTTTGATTTTTGTTATTTGATCTTTGATCTTTGATCTCTGCAGATTCGTATCGCCCTTCACGGTTCGGAGACGGGCAAGTGTCGTCGGTCGTTCCCCTCAGCCTCGTCGCCCTCGCCCTCGACATCGATCCAGCTGCGCTTCCGTCCGCTGCGTGGTGCGTATCGGTGGCGACGTTTACCAAACGTCGACCTTCCTCACGCAATATAAAAATGTCGCGATTTTCAGCCGTGCCCGACTCGCTGCTGTTGCTCACGAAGACGACGGCGAAGCGCACCGTGCCCTCGGAATACGTCGCCCTCGAGGTATTCGCCGACTTGACACACGCAGTGCAAATTTGCACAAAAACGGATGAATTAGTAAACGTCGCCCTCACCACACGATCCGTTCAGGTGGTCGCACAACGCGTCGTGGCGCACTGGAACATTGGCGCCGGCCAGAAGAAGGTCACCAACTCGTACCCGATCAACTACATTCCGTCGTCGGCCGACCGCAATACCTGGTAAACATCGGCCTCGCCGCACGCAATGCAATTTTCAACAGAATCGAGAGCATTAGTAATCGTCGCCCGCCCAGGTACACCATCAACCTGGAGCGCGCAGGAAACGCCGTGAACCTGACCGTATCGCTGCGCGAGGGAGCCGCCGGCACACCCGCACCCGTTACCGTAACCCTGCCCAAAGGAGATGAGGACGGTATGTTGATCGACAACTGGCTATTTTAAAATGATAACGAAATCAGGCGATGACGTCATCTTCAATACCGTACCCGGCGACACGCAAGTATCGATCGGCTCCGAGCCGGCGGTCATCAACGGTCTCGGCCTGGCGACGAACGAGTTCCGCGGCACTATCGGAACGGTCACGGTTCGTAAACATCGCCCGAGTGCACGCAATGCAAAATTGCTCAATTTTTGCGTGATTAGTAAACGTCGCCTTCTGACAACACTACTTCGCAGATTGACGGCGTACCGATGTCGTTGTGGACGTTTTCGTACACGACGAAGGAGTGCACGGGCGAGACGGCGCCCTCGCCGGCGGCCGTGCGTGGACACATGTTCAGGTATACTGTAAGCGACGATTAGCAAATCGCAGAAAGCCCTCACGCAATGCAAAAGTCGACTGGAATACTGATCATTGGTAAATGGCAGAAACGGCTTTGCGTCGATGCGCACGCTCGTGCCGCAGGAGCGCACGACCACATCGATTACCGTAACCTTCGCGGCCTTCTCGCCCAACGGACTACTGTACTTCAGGTAGGGTATCAACTGGGACAGCAATCTACTGTAGTTGCTACAATAGCAAAATGTGAACTTCAGTGGCCTACAGTAGTCTACCTTAACTAGTAAACACATTCTACATCGATCAAAAAAGAACAGTGCGCACCGTATTCCAAACCCTGCAGTATCCTACCGTAATCCAATTGCAGAGGAAGTCAGAGCGCCGATGCAGACTTCGTCTCAGTGTACTTCAAGGACGGCAAAGTCGTGTTCACGGTACGTCCAAAGATCAAAGACCAAAGATCAATTCTCACTCAGATCAATCTCGGCCGGAGCACCTCCGCAACGATCGAGTCGATGCGCACGTACGACGACGGCCTGCAGCACACGGTCAAGGCCGTGCGAGGGCCGGACGGCGTGTACCTGCAGGTAAATTGCAGAAAGGGCACACGCAATGGAAAATGCCAATGATGTTGGGGAATTGGTAAAAGACAGAACAGCATAGGGGGCGGCTTGTACCTGTAGGTGAGAGTTGGGAAGGGAAGAAAGGGTTCACACAATAGAAAATTTCGATGGAATGGGGAAATCGGAAAATGTTTAGATATGCTTCACAACACTCCCATAGTCACTCAAGCATCTCTTGAGATAATATTCCTGTTAGATATTTCCGTGTAGAAAATATCAAACTCGACTTGCAGATCGGAGTGACTAGCCCCTCTTGCGAGGAACATAAAAAAACTACAAAAACTACTACTTTTTTCCAAACTACTACTTTTACCTTACCTTTGTCTTCGTTACTATTGTTCGAAGACAGCACAGTAGCAGACAAAGTATTGTTTTATTTATTTTTCGAAAATGATAAAATAATGATTTCCAGGTTGATTCGGACGAAGACCGTCAACAATCTTTCCTAACCGGTGGCGAGGCGACCGCCCTGAACATTGACCACGACGAGCACTTCGTGGGTGGTGTGCCTGCGGAGTTTGAGAGGAAAGCATTTGACAGGTGAGGTTTGGTAAACGGCAGAAAGGGTGCACGCAATAGAATGTTTAGTTCGATTGAGTTTCACATCGAATACAACAGTTGATTGGAGGAAGGAGCCACAGTGGGAATCGGGAATCTACCTTTGCGAAAAACAAAAAAAAATATTTGCGCAGCATTTCGGTCTTTGAGATTACCCGGTCAAGGTTTTATTTGTACCTTGATCTTTGCACTCATCAATCTCTTTCAGCTTCGACATCCAGTGGCGTGGTTTCTTCGGCTGCATTCTCAGCGTGAAACCGAACCAAGTGAGGATTTTCATCAAATACTTTGAAAATGAACTTTGTGATAGTCTAGTTAGTACGCAATCTGACTACCATTTTGCTTTCCTGTCATTGCCGAATTCCCGTGTCGCTTCATTTTTGCAGACTAGCTGAAGGTCATCATGAATCGCTCCAAATCTGTTCAAACAATAACGATCTATTTTTATTCGAATCCCAAAATTGATTCCAGGTCACCGAACTGGACATTGAAAACGCGCACCGCTCTTTCCGCAAGGAGCCCGGCTGCATGTTCTCGTGCGTTTGATCTTTGATCTCTGAACTTTGTAGTTAGTTTGATCTTTGATCTTTGATCTTTCGCAGCGCTCCCTCCACCTCCTCATCCTCCGAGAAGCTCGTGCCTTCCGACCGTATCGTTGGATTCGGCAAGGCCGGCTTCCTCATCACCCAGGGCGTGACGATCGACGGAAATACGAAGTGGGGCCGGAGCTTGATCTTTGATCTTTGCTGGCCTGTAATTTAGTCGAAACGGGCCATTCGTAAACTGTGTACTGTACACATTTACATGCGACGGAAGCATTCCACAAATATGTTTCAGAAACACCTTAGAAGCTTAGCGGCAGTAAAATATCAATATTTTTAGGAGGCATTTCAATAATCTAAAAAAAACGTTCATTTGTTTGTAGAGGTTCATTTGTTTGATGAATAGTTTGATTTTTGATCTTTTACAATTTCTACTTCGGCTTCTCTATGGTGTTTATTAAATTTCTTAGTTTGTAACCTATTTGGCTTCGGTTTCAGTATGATCTCTCGATATTGATCTTTGATCCCTTTCCAGCTTCGGTTTCGGGTTCCGATCTAAGGAAGAAAACGGCACTCTGCTCTTCCAGTCGTCCAAGCTGGCCGCCTTCAGAAGGAAGCAAAAGAGAGACGACGCGGCCAACGGACAGGTTTGATCTTTGATCTTTGAACTCTGATATCTGTAGTTTGTCGCACTATGATACCGCATCTGCCACCAAAAACTTGTCGCGCAACTGCTGCAGAACTACATTAGCTTTGACGATTTCTTATTTGATCTTTGATCTTTGCAGGGCTACATGGCTTTCTACCTCTTCCGCGGCTACCTCGTGTGTCATTTCGGCAAGGTACAAATCGATAATGTCTATCTAGCTACCGTAAACTATCGTAACAATATACCAATAGATCACCGAAATTTGATCGTGCCCATCCTTTAGTCTCATTGTAAAGATCTTTCTTACAAAGCAATCGATCGATACCGTAAGAATACCGTAATCTTCCCTTCTTCCTTTCAGGACTCTTACTACTGTACTCCAAACATCGAAACCGTAACCAAACCGTAACTCAATGTTCCCCTCAGGACGCATCCTCATCTTTCAATACCGTATCCAGGCTACCGTAATCCTCCCTTCTTCCCCTCAGGACGCGTCTCGTCGCGACGGCGTCGTTACCATCCGATCGACGTCACCGTACAACGATGGGTTGATGCACTCCGTGTTCTTCGAGAGGAGCGGGAAACGGTAAATTGTAAAAAAAGAAAGGGGTTGCTCCCGATGCAATTGATTATAGTTTTAATTTTTCTATATATTTTTAGTTATAATATAGTTGTAATGCTAGCGACGAAGGTATCGCTTCATTGCTAATCGTTGGCACTTTGTTCTATCCATGAAACATAAGCGGATCGGTCATCATGTTTTGTAAGATAAATATTCTCATTAATATATAGTAATTTAAATCCTATTTATATAATAATTTGAAGCGCAGTGCGCTGATTAACAAGATTTAATATATTTATTATTAATTACCATAATTAGCCTACTTTTCAGTGTGCGAGTCCGGGTGGACGACCGGGAGATCGGCGCGGAGGACATGGGCGATGAGTCGTCCATTGGACGGGCAGGCGTGCAACTATTTGTGGGCGGATTCCCCGAGAGGTACGGTAGTTTATTTTGGAAAAAAATAGACTTTTCATGTAGAGGTTATGAAATGGTGCGATCGACGACTGACATTATATTTATGTGCAGCTGTTTGGGGGCGGATTCCCCGAGAGGTATACGGTAGAAAATTAATGAAAAAATGAACTTTTCATGTAGAGGTTTTGAGATGGTGCGATCGTCGAATGATTTTAATTTATTATTCCAGAACCAAGCCTCCAGGAGATGAGATTCCCACTGCCGTTCCACTCGTCGGCTGCGTCTCTGACCTCTCCCTCAACTTCCGGTTCGTTAAATCATTAATTTATTAACTTTATTAATTAAATTTATTAATTAATTAATCAACGATATTTTCCAGTCCGCTCCAAATGGTGCCTGAAGACCACGAGGCCACGCTTGGCGGCTGCCCGATGCAAGCCGCTCCCATATCGCCGATCGGTGATAATTTTAATTTATAAATTATATAAATTTGAATTTCGCGCCACCAATTCGGTGCTCGCAAAAGTCTCTACACAAAAAGTCTAACTTTTTGGATTTTTCGAAAAATTGGCGCTAATTCAAAATAATTCAAAATTAGGCGAGGAAATAGCGCATCCGGACGGGGAGACGGCGAGTTTCGCGCGGCAGGCGCAGAAGCTGTCGCTGGTGATGGAGAAGAACGTGGCCGTCGAGGACGTCGAGGAACTCTACTATGGTGAGAAAAGCAACACGTCGTCGCTAACGAGAGTAACTACCGGACCGTAAACAACTGCACGCGCGGAACGGAATAATCCCTCAATGCACGGAATTGGTGTCGGAACTGCTCGAAAGTCCTGAATTGTGCACGAATTGTAAACGATCAACCTAACATAACTCTACAACGGCGGGCCAAGATTGTCGGGCACGTCGTCACTATCGACGGTAACTTCCGGAGCGTAAGCGGAACACTACTAGCGGAACGGAGAAATCTCTTGCACGGAATTGGTGTCGGTTCTGTCGTAACTTCGTTCCGAATCGTTCGAATATCCAGCTTGCATGTCAACAACAACCGTATTCAAAGGAAGACCAACCAATCTTCAATGAAGATTTTTACCAAATGTGTTTCACTAAACCTTCTAATCGTTTCAATAACTTGACTGACCAATAATTTGAAAATCCTCCAATAACTTAAATTTCATGAGAGTGATTGAATACAAAATTTCTGTAAATATGTTGATGCACGCTAACAATTCGTCCGATTATCCCGAATCCAGCAAATATTTCATCTTTCCAGAAGTGGAAAAGGACAAGAAAGAGAAGGATAAGAAGCCAGTCTCAGCTCAGGTACGGTAGTCGATCGATACTTTCTGGTTACGGTAGTCCTCAAAAATCGATATTCCAGTGCGGCGGCGGCTTCGCTAACGCGCACTTTGACGGCGAGGAGGGAGATGCGCTGAGATACGGTGAGTCGATAATTGAAGGATACACTAGGACAATTGGTATTTGAATGATACGGTCGAAAATCAATAATGAAGGATACGGTAGGGCACCGATCGGAAACTGATCTTTATTCCTTGAAGGAATCGGTCAGTCTACGCACGGAAGGATCAATTTCTTGGACAAGGAACAGTACCCGAACATCTCTGGGTAAGATGTTGTGAAATCAACGTTTGAATTTCGTGCCAACAATTTGGTGTTATCTAGGTCCTAACTTAGGAACATTCCTTCTTCGGCAATCATTAGGATTAATTTCATAAATCGTACAGGTTCACATTCGCCCTCTCCTTCCGCACCGAATCACCGCACGGTATGCTCTGGATCTGGGCCAACTACAAGGAATTCACGAGATATTTCCTGTTGCATGTCAACGAGGGACTACTGCAACTGGATGTGAAGGGTGAGCATCACTGAGTATTTGAAGATCAAAGATCAGAAACCAAAAATCTGACTGCAAACTAGACTCCGTGTTTTATAATACAGTTTGAGGTTAGGTGATAAAAATCAAAGATCAATGAGCATATTGAAACATATCAAAGATGAGAGATCACAGATCCATCATTTATCATTATTTATCATTCAATCATCATTTAGGCCATCGTGACCCTAAAACGGTCGTTCTCAACGAGCGACGAGTGGATGACGGACAGTGGCATGATGTAAAACTAGTCAGAGAGGAGAAAACAATCAAGATTGAGGTGAGGGATCAGAGATCAAAGATCAAAGAAATACGACCAATATTTCAAGCGTCTGCCGATTTTTTCTACACTTTGTGCGGTGAGTGTAGATACATAAGCACGAGATTTTGTTAAAAGGATGCCATCACAAACCTCTATCAAATTCATAATCAAAATCACGAGCCGGCACTAAGTATTCCTCCAGCGTAACCTTCCTGCTTGAGTCTAAAAATTAACAAATTCATAAGATCCTGCAATTAGCGATTCTCTGGTTCCGGCTCTCATCACAAAAGTTTCTACCATTCCAACTATATTTAGTCAAAAATTGAATAGAAATCCAGAAACCGGCAATTAGTAAATTATCGGCTCCGGCTCTCGAAACTCCGCGATTTCCAGCTCGACGGCGTGCTCGCCGGCACGATGACCGACGCGCCAATTCCCAAAGTGATGCGCAAGCGAATGTTCGTGGGCGGAGTGATCTCGAGGCATAGGAAGACCTTCCCCGCAGTGCCCGTCGGATGGAATGGTTGCATACGGTAAGATCAAAGATCAATGATCAAGTTTATGGTTGTCGTTTGTTCATTGTAATGTAAATTACGGTATCACAGTGATCAGTATTAATACATCACTATTAATTACCCCCCGTTCCCGTTGTATTCAATGGATGCATACGGTAAGAATATTGCCTACTAACTATTGATGATTGAATATGCTCGACATGACTATGACTATGGTGCAAGCTCGAGTAGTTCAATGGCCAAATTTTATGTTTATGGATGAGAGTTTGAAATTATAGATCGATCATCGTCAACGGTGCTCCTCAACGCTTCGACGAATCCACGTCGAAGGACCTCGTGCCGTGCGCGCCTGCGACGACCAAGGCACTGTACGCGCATGATGGAGGATACGCGAGCTTTGGTGAGCTAACCTTTCTACGAACTAATAGGACGCATTAATAACATTGTGGACATTGAGAGATTTGACAACAGTGTATCAAGCGTCAGCCAGCTTTTTTAGTCTGATATTGAAACGTATTCGAATATGTGTCGATCACCTGCAAAATGTAGCCTATTGAAAAACTTTTTGCAGATTCCTCCAAGACCCGTCACGGTATCTACCCGAGCGAGGAGCTGAGCGTGCAGGTCGACTTCAGAAACATGCAACAGGTCCTTTTTTTGTTTTTTTTTTGTTTTCTTTTTTTTTACTTTGCTTTGAGCCGCTGACAGGATCTTTTTCAGAAGTCTCACAATTTTTGTTTGCAATTTTTTGTAATATTTTATTTAATTAATCAAGAAATAGTAAAACATTTCCAGGACGGTCTCGTCTTTGCTGTGCTCTCCTCCAATTCGCTCGATGAGAAGAGACTAACGGCGATAATGAAGGGCGGACAGGTGGGAATGATTTTACAAAAAATACAAAAAAAATGCGAAAAATATCTAAAAGAGACATAATCAGACAAAAGCACTACAAAAATCGCATAGTTTTGCTTGAGATACGCGCGTGGAAATTATCTTTCCTCGTATCTGAAGTATGCTTCACAACTCATAGTTAATCTTGAGCTCGAACGCTTTTGCAGTTGTTGGCTTCGGGTTATAATAAAACAACAAATTGATAAATAATAATAAATAAATCGGCAGATCTACATGACGCTCGTGTACAAGGCCGAGGGTATCGATTTGAGAGATGTGCCGATTGAGAGGGAGGAGGTGAGGAGTATTTGACAATAAAGGACCATAGCAGGATTTCGATTTTGTGGAACGTCCCTCAACTCTCTTCATTGTCCCCACGACTGTCCCGTTTGCAGGAACCTAGTACATAGATTTCGTCTCTCCATTTTTCACTGTCTTTTTATAGTGTGCGAGATGAGGCCATTCTTTTCGAAGCTATCGCTAATTTATCTTACGTTTTAGTTGGAATAACTTCTTACCATCACTATTCAATATTTGCAGGGAGAGCTGTGCAATGGGAAATGGCATCGGATCGCCGTAAGCGTCGAGGCGACGAGGCTCGTCGTGGCCATTGATGAGGTTAATATTATTTAATTAATTAATTAATTTTTATTTTAGTTTCAAATGTAAAAAAAACTAAGCTAAATTTGCCAGGTTTTGCTAGTTTCAATTTTTTTTGCAGCAATCCTCCGAGATCCCTCTCGTGATCTCCTCTGCTGCTCGCAAATCCCTCGCCGGACTGTCCCTGTACGTTGGAGGACCGTCGAGTGAGGTGGCCAATGAGTGAGTTTTTAATCTTTTTATTTTGATATTATAACTACCTTTGATGGGCGCTGATGAGCACGTTATTTGCTCTTTTGATGATGGAGTGAAAATAAATAGATTACAAAAGAATAGTGAACATTTTCCACAGACTCTCCGTCTTCTCCCTGGTCGGTTGCTATTCGGACCTTCGCTTCGGCGACAAAACGCTCTACTTCGAGGAAGCATCGAAGATCAACAGGGCGATTGTGGACGGATGCCCGTTCGGAAGGGACACTGCGCTGATGCTGCGATAGAAAATTGTTTCGTAGATTTTCTCGCTTTAAAAATTTTGTACGATTTCATTACCTAAAATGTCCTCATCTCCTCAAATTTATTTCTCCAATAATCGTTTCAATAAGTGAACGTTTTTTTTATCAAAAAAAAAGTGGTGCCAAAGGAGTTAATTGCTCCGAAATAATCCCTCTTCTCATTGTTTTCTTGAATTGTGTCGTGCCTTCATTCAAAGATCTGATTGCTAATTGATTTATTCATCTACTGTTCGATAAAGTTATGATTATGATTATTTTCCTTAGTTATGATTATCGAGCAATAACAGAATTCAAACGATTTGAAAGATGATCATAAGTAAGTGATGAGGTGACTTTTCTACTGCAAATAGATTGATGACGGATAAATTGTGAAGTCGATTTCCATTAAGATCGTGTCACCCCTGATATAATAATTTTTCGGATTGATGACATCCTTAAAGTTTGAAAATATGATAATATAAAAATTTTAATGAAGTTACCTCGAACAAGATGAACTTTCGCATGCCGAAAGTGTCCTGTGCCGCTCCAGTGCTAAATACCACTTTCGATTCACCACTTTCGAGTGCGAGTTATCACTGGATGCACGATTAATCAATTTGATCGTGAAAAGAGCGGATGCGAACCATGATCTAAAATTAGCAGTGTTAACTATTAAATTAGAGAAAAAAACAGGTTCTCACTCTGGAATTGGCTTCGAAATAATTGCTAGGTATGCGCCGAAATATTTATAGGGACCGTCCATGTTCGGATTCTCATCCCCCTGTCAAAAGTTCTGTTTTTTTTATGTTCGGGAACAAAACCAATATTTCACCAGTCCAAACCAGTTGCATTTAATGTTCCCCGAATTACACTAATTGTTATTGAATCTCGCTCTGAGAATTCCAGAAGTTGGCTGAACAAAATCAGCAATATTCTCAATTTTCCTGATTTAAAAGCTTACTCCGTTGTTAGTTGGCTGCACTGGATTCAGCAGGGGAGGTCGCAATGCCAATTCTGGAACATTTGCCGCAATTCCGAGCGTATTTACTACGTTTTTTTTAATAAGTCCGGACATAACGAAATTCCGCGTACTCAAATAGTTTATGACAGATTTCTATGCATTTAAAGGGAGTTGGTCGAGCAAAATTATATTTCTCCATATAATTGCTCTTGTTGAGTTAAGCAATAATCGATAAATATAAAAATAAAAATAATTAACTTAAAATTAATAAAATTGATTTATAAATACAGTAATCGAATAAACCGTTCCGGTTCTAACGATGCGCACTACTCTATGCTAAAAGCATGTTCGCCCGGGCAGCCGAATTTTGGCAAAACCCGGTCGTGAGTTCCGGTCCTCTCTTGCTCCCTCGAGCGGTTTCAACAAGTGTTTCACTGCTCTATTTGCACTTTTTCGCGTTTTTATTATCTTTTTGTGCCCTCTATTCGTTGGCTTAGCCTATTTCAAGCTCAGCAACCACTTTTAGCAGCAACGCGACTGCTAATCTAGTGGTTACGATGGTTTGTCAGTCGAATTTTATGTCGTGAGTGTTTTTGAGGATAACTATGTCCGTTTTTCATCATTTATCATGGCGATAGGACTAACAATTGAAAATATTCGTGAAATAAGTGGATAGAGAGCGATTAGTAGCATTGTTTGCGCTATAATTGGAGAGAACGCTCGCTCCATTCCTCCTCGTCCTCCCCATATTCTTCCTCATCCTCTTCTCCTTCCTCATCATCCTCGCCCGATTGCGCATTTTCCCATTCCATTAATTCATCAAACACGTAATCTTCAGGCATTCCGATCCGTTCCATAAACCTTCCCTCTTCGAGATTCGCGCGCGCCTCCACACACTCTTTCAGTATCTGAATAGTGACAAGTATGGATTACTTATGGTGTCATTTGACCTGGTTTTTCCATTCATGTTTTCCGGAATCCCTCTTCCTTTTTACTGATAGAGCGACTCTTCCTGGTCGGTGCAAAACGAATGCTCTTTTTTCTTCTCTCTGTCCTTGTTGTTCTTCCATGATTAGTGAATTATAATGTAGGATGCTCAACTTCATCTTGATATCGTAGAAGAAGGGGGAGCTGATAATAGGATTAATTTACTGTTGTTTTTTTCTTCCTTGTATTACCAGGCAAATCGTTTCGGGGCATACATTAGCGACAAAGCGTGAAAGTTCTCGTTGAGGGCGGTGTCGATCAGTGGCGAACTTTTCAAAAATGCTTTTTCAAACGTTTTAGAATACAGCATTTTTTTAATCGTCTTAAACTCCTCCGAATCAGCCTTTAGAATCAATAGATTAGCGGTGAGTTTCATTGATTTCAACCTTTAGCTTCGGTCTTGCCGGTTCTCCTTTCTTCTTCCTTTTTAATGCCTCATGATCACATTTAAAAACATGCACGAAATCGCCTCCCTGATTTGAGTGTTATGATGTTCTATCTGCTCGCTTGAATATTTTTAGCTCACCTTTTTCCATGTATGCTTGCCCTGTACGTGGTTTAGATATGACCGAACAAGCTCAAGCGCTTTAGGTCGATCACTCATATCATCGTACTTCTTGTGGCAATAAAAGAGGTGATTAAAAAAGGGAGAGTAGAGCTGCGAGAGAATGGGGGACGACTTCATTTCCTGTAATAAATTTCCAATACAAATTCTGATTCGTTAGTGATCACCGTTCTCCATATCTTCTTCAATGGTTTTTGGACGTGCCACCAATCATAAGCTCCTTCAATGGATGCGGTGTCCGGGTGCTCTCTCAATTTCTTGTCCACCATCGCATTCTGATCGGTCACACACACTGTTCATTATTGTTTCACATTGATTTATGTAATACTCGCTTACTTTATGTTGAAACCGTCCGCTACTAGTTCCCTCATTGCTCTTAGTGCACCAACCGATTCCATTCTTATCGATTTTCCATCTAAATTTCCGATATTTTATAATTATTTTCGTGCTGCGTGAACCGATTTCTGCCTCCTTCTTGTTCAAACTCGATGCTGCCAGCACGACCTTTAGATTTGCATCCAGTACCGTCACTTTACAATTCGTAGCATTGAAGCCAGGATGGTCATACTGACCATCGATGGATACAGCTATTCCATCGGGCTAAAACTCATTCAATTGTGTGCGTTATTTCGTCCATTTCACCTTTGCCACATTCTTAGCCATTGTTCGTACTTCCTTCTGACATTCATGAAAAACATTCTCAATCGCAGGACATCCAATATCGCGAATCATCCTTCGCATAGTGCGCTCGCTAGGGAATCCGATGCCGAGTAATTTCGCGAAATCAACCAGTCTCTGTAATGTATTTTTTTTCTTTTTTTCCGCCGCTGAGATTTTTCTCACTGGTATCGGCACTCCACTGATGAATGCGCCAATCGAGATCTCCTGGTTTCCCTCGAATACCGTACTTCTCCCTTTCCCTATTCTCTCTTGACTCTTCCAATTACCCGCCTTGCACGAGAGATTGCTACAGTCAAACTCAACAACACACGCGCTCCCTTCCGATCTTATTGTCAAAGAAGAACTATCGATAACTTCTCCACATTCCTGGCATCGCCGGAATAAGGAGCGCAGTTGGTCTTCTCCGACCAATCGATATTTCTTCTTCTTCTTCTTCACTGCTTCACCCTCCTCATAGTTCCCCTCATTATCGCTATAATCCGTGTCTTCCTCGCTAACGTGATTCACATCTTGAGAAGGAGTGTACTCTGATAACTGTGAGCCCTGTGATTCCTGAGAGAGATATGCAATTCGTTATATTTATTCCGCCACTTACTTGACTGATCGTATTTTCTTCGAATAATTGATTTTCGACGCGGATACTCGCTTCTTTTTTGAACCGTTTTGGAAGTATGTTCATATAATCATCGTTCAGATTGTCGTTAGGATCGAGTAGAGGGAAGGAGGAGGAGCGAATCGGCGACTGACGAGGAGGGGTGGAGAGCCCCATCTGATGTAATTTTTGTATGTTTTTAATGTTATTTGTCTTTGCTTTTATGAAATTTTCTCGAGAATAGTGCCAAATAGCTTGTTTCCTGTAAGAGTGTAGGAAAAAAGTCTCTCTTTTTTTTGCTGATTTTATAGTCACTAATTCCTTATTTTTCGGGGTCAATTGCGGTATCAAAAATCCCATTTTATAGTCGAAAAGCTGATAGATTATTTTGCCCCATCAACCTCACCTTTCCCCACATTTGAGAGATCGTTTTCGCGAAATGAGAGGGAAAGATCGTATTTATTCGATCTAGATCGGATTCAGGGAATGGGTCGAGAAGCGAGTAAAAATGGTTGAGTTTCAATGAAGAGTATAATGCTTTATGATCCAATTCGCTGAAAGATGAAGTGGCATTATGATGACTGTAGAAAACGATTGGAATATGGTAGATTACTGTAGTTTGTATGGTTTGGTTCCAGTGGTGTTTCACGGAGCACGGTAGGATATTGCTGGAGTATGGTAGGTTACTGTAAACGTACAGACACCTTCCGTTACCTACAGTACGCTACCGTATACTCACTGTACCTTACAGTAACCTGCATGGTATGGTATGGTTGGTTATTGTAGGAGTGACGTAGGTGGGGGAGCAATATTTGATGATGGTACGTTTGCGGTAGGGTACAGTTGGTTAATGTAGGCTAAGGTAAGTATTCCGTAGTGTACTGTAGGTAACGGAAGGTGTCTGTACGTTTACAATAACCTACCTTACTCCTACAATATCCTACCGTGCTCCGTGAAACACCACTGGAACAAAACCATACAAACTACAGTAATCTACCATAGTCCAATCGTTTTCTACAGTCGTCATAATCCATGCCACTTCATCTTTCAGCGAATTGGATCATAAGGCATTATACTCTTCATTGAAACTCAACCATTTTTACTCGCTTCTCAACCCATTCCCTGAATCCGATCTAGATCGAATAAATACGATCTTTCCCTCTCATTTCGCGAAAACGATCTCTCAAATGTGGGGAAAGGTGGGGTTGATGGGGCAAAATGGTCTATCAGCTTTTCGACTATGAATGGGGTTTTTGATACCGTAAATTGACCCCTCAAAATGAGGAATGAATGACAATGAATTCAGCATTTTCCAGTAGGCAAAATATTTAGACTCCGATTTCCATGAATCTTCCTAAAAGCAAAGATAGTTTTTGTATTTATATCACCATTTTGTATTTAATTATGTTCACTTTCATATGTTATTATGTATCGAAATTATTATGTAATTATAAATTGTAATATGCTTACCTCGTCCATATCCATCTCATTGTCTGATGCAACAGGGGTAGTACACACAATTGGATTACGGTAGCGTTCATTGAGTCGTTGAGGTTGCAATTCCTCTCGGAGGTGTGTAGTCACAAGAAGTGGTTTAGATCGAAGCTGTAAGGACATTTTTGTATAATGATCGAATTAATTTTGAGGTCTCTCTCGAACAAAACCGATGCTAGGTATACGGTAGATCAGTTGAGAGAGACTCACATCAATTGGGAGGGTTTCACCGGCGATGAAGTGCTTTGTGCACCATCTGATGTCTACACCTTTTGTCAACTTCTCTCGATACTCCTCGTATTTCTTGATCGTCTCTGGTCCATTCAATCCTAGTCTGTCAAGCCACTGTTTTTGGAGAGTTGTTCTTGAATTGGCCGGAAACGTTCTCGTTGTTTCATCGGCATTTCCACATTCGAAACACTTACGTTTCCTTTTTCCCAACATTCTCTGAATAATGATGATAGTTATCGAAAATGAGCAACGCGTGAAATTATAACATTCCGTATTTCTTGAGCACATAATTCGAAAAAAGACAGGTACAATAGATTACGGTATTCCAGCAATTTATGAAAATCAACGAAGGACGATGGATTACGGTAGAAAAAAATAAGTACGATAATTGATACTGTAGAAAATCAGTACAGTATAACATTTCTGCCGTGGAGTACGGTAAGTTGAGGAATTATTCGTCTTCCAATGAGTCTCGTAGGAAACACCTTAGACACGTGGTCCCATTCACTTCCACAATGTTTCGAGGACGTTTTTATACAATAATTAGTTTATCTTTCAATTAATCAGAAACAATCGTACAATACATATGAGTAATAATTCTATTTTATAACACAATAAATTTACTTCAATTCGTAGAATTCTTCTTGATCACATTCTTGAACACCTTCTCGGGGCGTCGTGCCCTCCGTTCCCTCACGCTGCGACTAAATGTAAATGAATTATTAGAAGCCTCATGAAATATCAGTCAATGACTAGTTCGAGTTATAAATAGCATTGATTCACACTTTCATAATAGTCATATAACAGTACAAGGCCTAGTGCGTTTGGGTTCCATGAAATAATAATAGAAATAAAATTTGCAGCCAGACTGTAACCAGGGATTTTGCGGTTTCTCAGGAGATTAATGACATAATCAGGTCGTACTTTTAACCAGCGACAATTGAGTTTCACAACTAATTGGAATATCTTCTAATTCGATCAATAGAGCAAATCAAGTGAAATTTGAGTTTCACATCTAATCTAAATATCGTGGCGAAAGTCTCACTTACATCTCCGTCGGCGCCGTTGGTCTGCGCCTCCTGGCTCGCCGGCTCACCATGCGCGTCGACGGGCGACTGCACATAATATTTTATTATTTAAATAAATACCTAACAAGTCCTGATTTGATTCATTGCTCAGAAGCGACTAATGCGGAGACGCGATTAGCCCCATACAAGAAGCGCTAATCTGCCTACCTGGAGCTACACTTGTTCTAAAGCTGTAATTTTCACACTCACGATTTTCTGAGCAAATTTGATTCATACATTTTATTAGACCCCTAATGCATACCGTACCTTGGCTAGCTGTCTTACTACTAGTTAGCTTGTTTGCAATATGCAATACAATATGATATGAAACAACCATCTCAATAGCTTGTGTTGTATACTCACTTTAGTCGGTAATCTCCTTGGGCATATCATAATTGATCACATGGTCGACTCCCGAAATGTCCAGGCCTCTCTCGGCCACTGCTGAGAATGGGCGTCTTCCAGACCGAAAATGGGCCAGCGCAGCTTCACGCTGGTTCTAAAAAATATTGTTAACGCTGAATTTACTTCTATAGTAATCAACAACCAACCTGTTCCCGAACTCCATGAGTGGTGGTCGTGGGAGTGCCAGCCTTCGAGATGAACACTCCAAGTGTATCGGTCATCGTCTTGCTAGAAACGAAGATGAGCGTCTTCTGCTTGAACACTTGCACTGAAAGATACATTAACATATAATTATTAAAAGAGACGTTGACAAGGAATATACTAGGAAATTGAGCCTAAGTAGACTAGGATATTGAGCTCACAATTAGCTGCTAGCAGATAACTCACAATCTTTGCTCTGCATCTACTTCATCAGATCGATACCGACCATCCTCAACAGTGTGGCCTTCTTATTACGCCGCTCGATTTGCACCAAATCCTGAGTGATGCTCTTGTTCGCAGCGTCAATCTTGTCGATCACAATCTTGAGGTAGTCCTCTCGCAGCAACTCTTTCGCCAGGCCCTGCAGCGATGATTTACTGTGGATGCTTTTCTATTGACCTTCTCACCTGGCTCTGCTCCGATTTGAACACAAGTGTAGACGGAGTGGACGACGCGGTCGGCTTCAAGGAGGATGGGAGACGGGAATGCCATCGGTTGCCCGGTGACTGCCGAACCGCAGTTTTTGCAGCTGCTGCACACGTTGTCGGCCTCACGATTCATGGTGAGGGATCTCCTCGCTGACTGGAAAGGTAGAAACTGATGTGTCGCGAAAAGAAAAAAGGGCAACAAATAGTAAAACGGGCAAAAATCAATAAATAAAAGGACAACTCCCCAAGAGCGGAGAACAACTTCCTATTTCACGGTTTCCGGATGTGTGTGCCTGGTCGACCCCTGTATTTTACTATTTCCCGGCTCCGGTTTTTCACTTTTAATGCACCGTATTGCGTCGGTTTTGAAATTCGAACTTTTATATTTTCACAATATGATCGGACAATCGAATAGAATGATTTGAGCCCAACATGCAAAACGTGTCCTGGTCCCTTTAAACAATATTTTTCATGATTTTCATTGTAGCCGGCTGAAAACCACCGTTAGGAAGTATTAAAAACAGTTTTGGAGCCATGAAACTCTATCTTGAACGCATTTATAAGCACTTGGTTTGGTCGGGCGTCTTTTCCGATAATCGTCAATTTCCCCATACGCGCGTACAATTTAATTGTCAAGTCTTGTGAAAAACGTAGTATCTCCATAGTTCGCATCATATCGCGCAGTTCCTGATATATTCTTCTAATTATGTTCAGAGGCGTAAATAAAAATACTTTCAGTTCATCAGAGATCTTCTTATCATCATCGAGTCGTCTTTCTTCTTTCATGCGACCAATTTCGCCTTCGACTTCTTTAATCTGCAAACACTGAAATATTTAAAAATGGTAGTGGGGGAAAATTGAAGAAAAAATACCTTTCGATTCTTGCTTGCTATTACAGCTCGGAACGAAATCGTCAAATTTTCAAGTTCATCCTTTAAAATTTTGCTTTTGCCCATTTATGATTTGAACATTTATCATCAGTGAAAAATGTTAAAATAAGTAAAATAATAAACGAACTCTTTTCTCCGCATCTTTTCTTGCTAATTGGCTGCGAATCTCAGCACACTTTAATGAAAAACTATCCACAAATCATTTTTGCGACACCTTTTTGATATTGTCAGAATCAACAGCTCAGCTTTGCCAATGCGGTATATGGTAAAGGTAAAAGGTGTATCCACGTCAAGCGATTTTACAGTCGTACGACAACGCTAGGGGGGACCAACCGGCAATGCCAGCTGTTTTTGCTGTTTATGCGGTATATGCTGTTGAACAATGTGTAAAACTAAAATCTGCCCTTTTCTTCTAGATTTGCCATCAGTCGTTGCAAAACTCTGAAATATTATTTTGTAAAGGTCGAAGAGAGGGCCAAAACGAGACGACTTTTACTCATTCGCTTTTTAGTGCAATTCCGACGAATATCGAAACAATAGACAAATGAGAAACGAATGGACAATATTAGCTTTTTACCAGTAAAATAAATGCAAGGAAGTAAGAAGCAATGACGCGAAATGGATGGATCGTTCACGAAAAAAACGCGTTGAGAGAGGCGTGAGTAATGTTGCATTGAGTTGCAACGCGAAAGATAAGAAATTGTCAATAATTTTTAACAATCGTACAAGCTGAATTGAGCGTAAGTTTGTTGGAGAAATGTGCGCGAAAAATAAGTCTCTCTCTCGCAACTCTAGCGGGCGACAGTGTGAGATGAAATGAAGAGACGGCGGAACATTTCTCGATATTTTGTGTAAACGGGATTCAAACATTACATTCAATGCGTGGGGTAAATAGCGAAATCGATTTCCATCAGGATGGAATCCTCCTTCACAAAGTCGTTAGCGGGATTCAATAGTTCCTGAAAAAAAAACTCTATTGATTATAATGTTTATGAATGTTGACTGAGGTATTTGGTTGCTTAAGTACGAGGGCAATATTCGCCGACCTTTGAACGTACCTCAAAGCCGATAAAGTTTTGCCGGCCCCAGCTTGCTCTTGATGGCGTGAGAACTATTCCCGAATAGTCTACTGAGTGCGGGTTGTCTTTTGAACTGTGGCGAAGGAGCTTGATCGTGAATGAAGCTGAGCAGGACCAGGTGCTGGAAAAGTTTAAAATTAATAAAAAATTTATGTACACTCATCTTAAGCGTTTTAGGTTATAAAGAAAAGTAAAAGATGATCACTAGAGAATATCTCGAGAGATGTTGCTGAGGTATGCACTCAGATAAGTGGCCGGTCCATCCGCCTTCGAACAGATCATAATAGCCCTAAAATTGAATCAATATTTAAAAAAATTTAAAAAAACTTTTTAATTTCTGAAAAAAATATTAATTAAATAATGATCAACGGAGTGTACTTACCAGTCCATTCCTGCCACTTTGATCGAGTTGGAATATTTGTTTGTTGCCAATTTCGAAATCGCTGTGAACCGGGCGCGGAGGGTTCCGGATGTTGCCTGAACTTGACATCTAAGCAATGGATAAAAAGAGGGTTCCTTCGAGTTTAAATTGCAATTGTACAGTGATTTGAACGAGTTCGGCAGTGCTGATATCCAAATATAAATATATAAATCAAACTAACCGAGCTCGTTTCTCCGTTTCCTCCAATGTCGGGCAAATTTCGAGTGATCGAATCCATTTTGGCCAGCATTACGCGTAGATCCTTTAACAATTTCTTCATTTTCACTTTTTTTTAAAATTTTAATTACCCTAATTTCACTGGCCATCGAATTTCCCTCGATCGCATGACGCTCATCTCTCAATCGGTCCACTTGATGCTCGAGTTTGTTGACCTGAAATTGATAATGGTGACTTGAATTAAAAAATTATAGATATTTATAATCAACCTTAGATCGGCCGAGCTGCTCCTCTAGCTGCTTGATCTGCAAATTATAAAAAAATGATTGGAGTTCGAGCACTTCTACACATCCTTTGTTTTCCTGACCGCTCAGAGCTCATGTATAGAGAAAATTTGTTACGAAGACAAATACTCACCCTTTGATTCTTGATGTGAATGGCGGTGCGAAATGAGTGAGTGGCTTCGTCAAATTCCATCTGAACTTGCATTTCTTATTTTAATTTATTTTTTATATTCGAAAAATAAGTGTATTTGGACTCACTTGCTTCTCAGCAAGTAGACTTCGCAAGTCAGCAATCTGAACGATAGCCAATTTAAATTAACAAAAAATAAGAAAATCAACAAATGTGACTCACAGTGGCTCTCAAGCGGTCTGCGTGTTGCGTCATTATCATCCGGTAGCTAGAATAATTCAAGTATCAAAATATTCTGAAATGGTTAAAAATCAACGATCGAAGCAATAGGACATCGAAAGAAGCGTTCAAACAGCGTGCATGGAAAAGAAACGTCTATTCTTTCCACCCACTTTCTCGCCGGTCAGATCATGCGGAATAAAGAGATGGGGTGTGGTGACTGACTTTCCTATTCTAGATGATGGTTTCGATACGAATGTTGCTTTGAATTGACGCGTGCCCGCAACTTCGATAAGAAAAGCAGCATAAACGGCGTCAAAATAGGCCTCTCAAATAACCATTGTGTCTCGTCAGTCAGAGAAAGCGAGAGAGCAGGCGAAACGGAGAGAGTCAGACGGCATGACTCAGTCGGGGTGTGGTGACTGACTTTCGTAACTGGTAACTCTTCCAGCACGTGACAGACAGATCAATCGGTCATCTTCCATTTTTTGAAGAAATTCATTGACTTTGTATATTTTGTATTTGATTGTATTCTAAGTGCATCCACTGCGAAATTTGCGATGATTTCATGCGAAATGAGTGTAAATTAATGGGCAGTGATGATTCAGCGATAAGGCTTCGCTTTCCGTCTCTTGAATTTTCATAATCTCTAGCGCAGTCTGTCAACCAGTATGATAACGGGAACTGTGCGTATGTCGTTTTACGACTGAATCCAGAATACAAACAGTCGAAAAGAGTGTTGCCAACTCTCTCGATTCCTCATGATCTCTCTCCGGTCAGAGAAGATGAGAGAGCACACAGATTGAGGAGAGTCGCTATCCGATTAGTCACAACGAATTTTATCCGTTATTGCTTCGCAAACACGACAGGAAAGTGAAACCCTCATTAGAAAGCAAAGCAAAAGCAACACTCATGATAATGAGAAATAATTTTTGCGAGACAATAGCTATAATTTAAAAAAAAAGTATATAGTAAATTGGGTTTGAACAATCAATCGTGGCCTCTCTTTTGCCTTATCACTTGCCCCGAGTAGGATTGAATAGTCTGAAACTACAAATTTTGAAAAAAGATTTTCCAAAAAAGCTTTACCGATTCATCGCACTCAATCTTGCCTTTAGCAGCCAGATCATAGTTTC
Source organism: Pristionchus pacificus (assembly GCA_000180635.4). Classification (NCBI taxonomy): domain Eukaryota; kingdom Metazoa; phylum Nematoda; class Chromadorea; order Rhabditida; family Neodiplogasteridae; genus Pristionchus; species Pristionchus pacificus. Next base: position 19,758,412 of record CM026579.1, read on the forward strand.
CGAGTTCCAGAATTGGCTGAAAAAACATATATAAAAGGTTAGACGATTTACATTTTTCGAATAATAGGTGATGAAAAATTGATAAATACCGGAAACTCATTGCCCTCTTGGAAGTTGTAATTGCGAGGAATCTCCACTTTCGCAACAATAGCACAATTTTTCGAGCAAGTTCCATTGTTTCTAAATTGTCTTTTGTCATAACTCATTAATCCAGAGGCCCAATTAAATTGGCATGAAGCGATTCTTAACTAAACACTAATTATTGTTAGTGTTTTATTGTTGTTTCATTATTCTCGCATGTGGAATATTTAGATACAAAAAATGAAGGTGGTGAATAAATAAAAAAAAGATTACAAATATATAATATCGAGATGAGTACGTTTCACATTTAAATGTGAAACGGACTCATCTCGATTGATCAAATCCAATCCCTGGCTCTCCTTTGACTGTCGCAGGTGCCGATCGCACTTTGCAAGTGCACCCTCAAAAGTTGAATGAGCATTTCAATTTTTTGTTGTGAGATTAAATTTTTAACCATGTGGATCGCAGAATAGTCCAAATGAGAGAAAGAAGTCGATTGAACCGGCCTTGAAATGAATAATTCATTATAAGTAATTCTAATAGGGTGGGAGGTATTATTATCCGAAAATGCTCAACATATTATACGTGAGAAAATCGGCTAAAGATAATAGAAATTTCGTTCCAACTTCAGTGTGCGACCCATTGAGGTAGAAGCTTCCCGATGAATCAGTAGTTGTGTTCGCAATGAAATCATCGGGATCAAAGTAATCGTATTCTTGGAGACTGGAAGCTTATTTTAATTAGAAATATAATAATTAACTAATAATGTTACTTGACGAAAACTCCTGCTAACGGTATCTGGTTCTTTCCACTAGTACACACGATTCGGCCTGTGGCTTGAACCTCAACAACTACAGATGTTCGTTTTAAAGGTAAAATGTATCCACTTCAATCGATTTTACAGTCGTATGACAACGTTAGGTGGGACCTACTGGTAATGCTAGCTGTTATTCCAGCTCTTCTCAAGCCTCTTGTTTGTTAGTCCAGCCAGTACGTTTTTAATACCAGACTTCTCAAACCACTTTTTAGGACAGATTACGGAACTGTTCTGTATATCAATCTGCATCAGATATCTCTAAATAACTGTTGACCGACCTGCTTGTGCTCCGGCACGAATACGGGCAGGAGAAACCCGGCTGCAGTCAAGGCAGCAGTGAAGATCATCTCGATTTCTGCTTCTGTCAATTTTACCGCTGCTTTTCCGGGAAAATATTGACGCAGGAATTGGAAAAGATGAACGATGTGCGAGAGAAAATCCACATTTCAACAACATTTGCGCTTCAAATGCTATTTTGAATTGCTTCATGAACAAAGAACGCTCCGTTCCATTTTTCCACGTTTTTGCCGATGATTTAAAGTATTTTACCAAGTTAGACACTTTGTTAAGGTTTTTATTCTAATCACAGTTGGCAATAGTTATGATCCAGTGTAATCATTTAGTGGGATTCCCTCGTCAGCCTCATGAAATGGTGCAGAATCGAAGCTTTCGCGTCGCTCGATAGCTCCTCGAACTCTGTCGAGTACTGAAAAGCGTTGATTTTGTAGCCAAAATGTGCTATAACGAACCTGAAGCGCGGAGATATCCGCGGTTTGCGCCAGCGCTCCGAGACAATGGTCCTGCATTGAGAAATAATTTGTTTTGGAGAATGCGATAATTAATGCAGTTCTATTAAATAACAACAATTATAGTAAAAGTGAGTATTTTTATGTGAATACCTGCAACTCGATCAGCCGAAACTGATCCGCCAGTCTGAGTTTGCCAATATTTGTGTATTTCCCGGAAGAGATCAGCACCCGTTCGCACTCGTCGATCACGAACTGATTTTAATTAATAAAATAAAATTAAATAATTAAAATAATTGTGTTGATGTGAATACCTTTATCTCGAACCGATCGCCCAAGACGAGAAGAAATTCTACGTTAGCGTCTGAAAAAAATGTTTAAAAGGTATAATAATGCTTGTGGAAAAATATTTTTAATGTACCGGTGATTTTATGGAATGAAGGGTAGATCACATTAAGAAGTTGGATGAATTCCTAAAAAACATTTTTTTTTTGCTCAAGCTCAAAGCCCAGTTGACGACACAACTCCTTTGACTTCATGTATTAGATTTTCAGATTCAACTTGAATTTGTTCTTACTTCGCAATTTACATCCTTGAGTTCGATTTCCTTCTTGTCTTTCTCGTCGAAATTGCCGTAGAACATGGCCCGAAAGACAGGTGAGTGGAGCGCGAGGTACTAAAAATATTTTAGTTTTTTTTTTTAATTATGTTCGAACGTTTCTACAGTATCATCATGAAGTTTAATGTCTAAAAAAATAAATTATGTATAATAATAAAGAAACATAAAAGTCCACCTGCTTGCCGACAAAGACTCTCCTACCGTCCACAACCAAACAGACGTCGTGCCTCTCGTCGCTCTCGACGGTGAAGTCAAACCGTGTTGATCTTCTAAAATTGAAATTATTCCTTTCATCGACCTCAAACTGCGTGCTCTTGATTGTCGAAAATGTGGCAAGAGTATAAAAAAAAGATTAAAAAAAGTACCTGATCCCCGTGGCGTTATTCACGGCGAATCGAACTTCTACAGTGAATCGATCGTCTCTGAGGAAGCCCTGAATGTTTTCTTTTTATTTCGTGGACAAATTATTTTCGTTCAGTGTTCTTATCAACAACAGGATGAAAAGATTCACTCAAAACAAAATTTTCAACATTCAAACTTTAGGAGATGTTCACCTCAGCCTCGCTCACAAGCCGATCAAACTCAATCATCTTCTTCAATGCACCGGCGCTCTTGTGGTCGAACGTGTGGGCGCACTGAATAAAAATTAGATTATTTCCCGAGAATAACAATCAAACATTCATGAACTTTACAGTTTGTAGATTCGAAATAATCTGTTCTGATTTGTCGAACAGAATCATATGGATATCGCAGATTCACCTCAAACTTCACCGACTTGACCCCGTCCTCCGCATTCACCAACAGGAATGCGATCGTAGCATCCGCACGCCAGATTGTCGACTTGTTCTCCCTCGTTCGCAGAGCTGCAGTGTGCGTTGATTAGGGGTGTGAGAATGAACTCTTTTAGGTATCTTCATTCCTAAAGTAACCACGTGGAAATGATTTTCGCATACCGACAGCCAGAAAAGATGGAGTGCCTTCTCCATCAGAGACTTGGGCTGCCTCTAGGAACCTGGAACTTCGGAGATTGATTCATTTAGAGAAAGATTTTTTAAAAACTATTCTACCGGTATGAATTTCGCAACTCCATTTCGAAAAGAGTGAATTAGTCAACAATAGTCACTATGAGTCACTGCCCGCGATAACAGATTCACATTTGCGGCTCGTTTATTAATGACGAGAAATCAGGTGGTGGACACATGCCTAATTTGGGTATCCTGTGGAAATGTTCCCATCTAAAATTCAAATATTTTTCCACACGCACCATCGCAGTCCGTCCACTTCGACATCGGTCGACTGTTGACTGGTGAGGGTCAGTGCCTCTTTCATTCGAGTGATGGAAGCTGTTAGCCGGATGTGGTCGGACACTGGAAAAAAAACTACAAATTACAATCGTTGTTCAATTTTACCTACTTTTTATATCGGAAAAAAGCAATATTGGCTAGGTCGGGCGCTATTTTTTCATCAGATCAGGACGCCGAAGATAAAATAGGTAAAATAAAATAAAATGAAAAAATAAAAAATAAAATAAAATGAAAAGATGCATACTCAGAGCAGCAGTAGTAGTGGGTGCCTCGGCAAGAGTGTGAGCTGGTTTTCCGAAGTTTTTTTTCCTGCTCATCCTGAAATATTTCGAAATATGATGATGAATCGCTTCAAAAATGGATAAATTGAACAACGAATGGGATTGCCGATTGATGAAACCGTCTCTTCATAGCCCAAGACCACACTGTCTCATCGCTCTGACCTCTGGGACAGTTCGAAGCGAGGGACTCTTCCTTCTGACAGCCTCTAGTGTGATTGCGTCCTCGCGCGCTATAAATGCGGATTGTTTTGAAAGGATGAGTGATAAGATGGAAGGGAGTAATCGCGTGAGTACCGCGGGATAATAGACGCCAAATGACAAATAAGACCGATAAAAAATAGAAAAACAACCACTCTATCGGTGTCTCAAAAACCAGAATGCGGACAGATTCACATTGGCGGCTTGTTTATTGATGACGAGAAATCAGGTGGTGGACACATGCCTAATTTGGGTATCCTGTGGAAATGTTCCCATCAAAAAATTCAAATATTTTTCCACACGCACCATCGCAGTCCGTCCACTTCGACATCGGTCGACTGTTGACTGGTGAGGGTCAGTGCCTCTAAAGAGGGCCGTTGGGTTCTGGGCGATTGCATCCGCGCGAGCACTCGTCGGGATCAGAGGACTTATCCACCGAATCCGTAGAGGGTGCGGTCCTGGCGCTAGAGGGGTAGACGACGCCTACGGAGTGGTGAATACCTTGGAAAGAGTTGGATTAATTGAGAGAACAATGAAAATTACAAGATATCAGTTTGAAAGTTTGAAAGAGTCAATAGAAATAAAGAAGAAAACGGCATAAATAAACACGCGGCGCATAGATTATCATTACACTCGCGAACACAGCCGCGAAAATAGCGAGTTAACAGCACCAATCGAGGGAAATCACTACAACGTATCACAAAACTCATTAGGGAACAAGGAAGCTTCCAGAAACTTCAATCGAATTGAAAAATAATTATGCGATCCGACAATATTACAAAAACGCGCATGCGAGTTATGCGAGTCAACCTTGCGAGTGCGAGTCAGAGTGCGAGTGCGAGTACTTTGGTATTCGCCCAGAAAAAAACTCTGTTCGCTGTTGAATTCCATTATGTGATGCTTTCCCTCGATTCTGTGTCATATTCTCCCTCGATTCTGTATGATCTCTCCCTCGATTAGAAAGCTATAAAAATAAAGAGCATCTGGGATGTTTTCGCATGTACCATCCGCGGGCACCTACCGATTCGCGTCAAAATGGAGCAAGGGGTCGCCCAGGGGTTGGTAGTCAACTATCAGCAGCGATAATGCGCGGCCCTCGTCAAATAAGGACAGTGCAAGCAAGTTATTGAAAGAAAAATGGCAAGCGCGGCGCGTGCAAAACCGAATATCGACGATAACGGGCGTGGACGACCATGAAACTAGCCTCATTTTTCGCACAGGGGTTGCCCATGGGGCCTATTTAGCTCACATAACGACAAAATTCGCGGCCTTTCACGTTAAAGTATAAATATCGATTGATAAATGGCAAGCGCGGCGCGTGCAAAACCGAATATCGACGATAACGGGCGTGGACGACCATGAAACTAGCCTCATTTTTCGCACAGGGGTTGCCCATGGGGCCTATTTAGCTCACATAACGACAAAAATTCGCGGCCTTTCACGTTAAAGTATAAATATCGATTGATAAATGGCAAGCGCGGCGCGTGCAAAACCGAATATCGACGATAACGGGCGTGGACGACCATGAAACTAGCCTCATTTTTCGCACAGGGGTTGCCCATGGGGCCTATTTAGTTCACATAACGACAAAATTTGCGGCCTTTCACGTTAAAGTATAAATATCGATTGATAAAATAAAAAATTGACAAGGTTTTTTTTCTCCGGCTCTTTTTATGGTGGTCCCTACTTCCGTTTTAACCAATCTACATGACTAATGTGAATTACAGTACCAAATCGTTCGATTCAATTTGACAGATAATAAAGGAATGTATTTGACCGGAAATTTACAATTGAAAGAAGCATTGAATGAATACGAAAGAGATCAGGAATTTGCTTATGACTTGTGAATCTCAATAAATGACCGAAATTCACTACTGGTAATCATTGTACTCGATCGCTCACAAGGGCCAATGCCTGCTTCTTCTGCTCCTTTCCTTCCCCTTCTCTTTCGGTTTTTGGAAATTCCTTCTCAATTTCTCCTTCTATTTCTCAGTTTTCCCGTGATTTTATTCAAATGAGGGCAGAGCGAGAGAGGATAATTTTTGCCCGAGCGCGAGGGAAACGTAGCGTGAGATGAAGGCAAATTACTGGATTTTGAGTACGCTAGTGCATGCACGGGAACGAGCTTGGCAATGTGGGGGAAAGGGTACAGAAAATACCCTGTCCATGTGCCATGCCAAGATTTTCCATTCTCGAGGAGATGAAGCTCGTCGCGTGTGGAAATAACTGCCGATTTCAACGGGTTTCGACTGATCTCCGTAGCTCAAGGCTCCCAAAGATCCGCATTGGATGAGCATGGAATAACATTCAGCTGCTTGTTCCAGAGATCAAAGATCAACTCTTACTTTCACTGGAAATGGAGGTCAACGATCAACTTGCGGTCAGAACACGATACTTTATCGGGAAAGCTCTTTGGGGACGCACGCATATTACAGGGATATGGGAAGCCAGGGATAATCATCTTTTTGACATTTGGCGACAATACTACTCAGAGGGGCAGGAGGCCTCTCAGACACTTGGGAGGGACGGGGTTGATCTTTGATCTCTGATCTCTGATCTTTGATCTCAGACGAGGGATCTTCTCGAGTGACGGCGCTCGCGCGTGTCGCCCGACGCGAACATCGAGGCCGGGTCGCGCCAGCGCTGAAATCGGAGTTTGTAGTGGGATCTTTGATCCCTGATTCCTAGCCTCGTTATGAACTATTCTACCTAAAGCTAATAACCTTCGGTTCACCTCCAGACATTGCGTAAGATTACAGGGAGTATCCGCATCGTAGCTTCGAATTGTTCCCGTAGAAACAATCAGTTTTTTCGAGCAACTGTCGATCAATTAGCTACCGTTAGCCAAGCGCATACTAAACCATCTTGAAGTTGCTGTGACCTACATCAATATAGCCCGTTAATTACCTTTTTAGGCTATATTATTGCTCAATGTTCAATGGTCAAAGATCCCAGACCCCCACCGTCTTGCACTCTCCATATTCGCCGTACCCATATTGCGAGTTTCAAGCCTCACATTCAGACAACCTAGCAAAATGCCGTAATCGGCAGCCGTATCCCTACAGTACCTCCTCATCCAATCTCAATAGCCAGCTGGCCCTCTTTGTACTCGCCTCGTATCTTACCCGTAGTCTACTATTTTGCCGCCTTGGTTGGTGTCGAGTTCAAAGATCAAAGACCAAAGTTCAAAGACCAAAGATCATTCTTACCGTTTTGTACTCGCCGTGCTCCGGGTCGGCGTCCGACAGCGTCGAGCAGTCGTCGTCCAGGTCCGACGCGGAGGAGGTGCACGTCTGCTCCACTCTGGAAGGATGATCTTTGATCTTTGTAGGTTGATCTTTGATAATTGAATTTGACATCATAGTTCATACCAGTCCAAATATCAAAGATCTGGTTGCTCAAATGGTCAAAGATGTGCCAGTGATTATATTCTCTGCTGTCGTGGTACAACGATTCAGGATCAAAAAACCAAAGATCAAAGACGAAATATCCATGATCAAAAATATGATTGCAGTACCTTAATCGTAGATCTCGAAACTCTAAAACCAAAGACAAGAAACTGGAGATCAAAGATCAAACCTATGCTTGCAGTAGCCGAGCCGGTCGAAGAAGGCGTGGTCGACGGCCTGCCCGAAGCGACACAGCCCGAAGAAGCCCGGAATGCCCCTGAAAAGAATGGGAAGTTGTTCTGTGATCTTTGAACTCCGGTTATGTAATACTCTCTTGTTATATGACACTTCCTATCTATCCAAGAAACAAAAAAACACAGCCCGAATGCTCATGAAAAGAATAGGAAGTTGATCTTTAATCTATGATTTCTTATCTGACCACAGCAACCTAAGCGTAACCTTAAGATAACCTTCCCATTTCAATCGCAAACTGATAACCTAACCCCATCATCGTTAACCTATTCCGTACCGTGCCCCCATACCTATCGTAAATTGACTACCGCAATTGCGAACTGATTGGATCCTACAGTGCCCCCATAACCTATCGCAAACTGACTACCGTACTCCCAATCCATTCGCTAATCAAAGATCAAAGATCAAACTGTAAAGATCAAAGATCACAAACTGACTCGAAGAAACTGAAGTCGTCCGTGAGGAGGGTGTGGGCGAGCTGGTACACGAGCAGGAGCACGAGGCAGATGAGGGCCGCGAGCACGCAGTAGACCACCGAATCCCACATGACCTCAAAGATCAAAGATCAAAGATCAAACTAGAACCTAGTTAGGATATACGTGGCTAAAGGGGCCACCGTGTGCCAGGTGGCCTGGAAATGGACAGAGATCAAAGATCAAACAAGAATATAGTTAGGATATGCGATAACTAAAGAGACCACCGTGTCCCACGTGACCTGGAAAGATCAAAGATCAAAGATCAAACTAGAACCTAGTTAGGATATACGTGGCTAAAGGGGCCACCGTGTGCCAGGTGGCCTGGAAATGGACAGAGATCAAAGATCAAACAAGAATATAGTTAGGATATGCGATAACTAAAGAGACCACCGTGTCCCACGTGACCTCAAAGATCAAAGATCAAAGATCAAACTAGAACCTAGTTAGGATATACGTGGCTAAAGGGGCCACCGTGTGCCAGGTGGCCTGGAAATGGACAGAGATCAAAGATCAAACAAGAATATAGTTAGGATATGCGATAACTAAAGAGACCACCGTGTCCCACGTGACCTGGAAAGATCAAAGATCAAAGATCAAACTAGAATATGGTTATGGTATACGTGGACAGAGGGGCTATAGTGTCTCAGGTGGCCTGGAAATGGGGGGGGGGTCAAAGATCAAAGATCAAGCTAGAATATAGTGAGAACTAAGGAGACCACCGTGTCCCACGTGGCCTGGAAATGGGGCAGAGATCAAAGATCAAACTACAATATGGTAAGACTAAATGGAAACGAAGTTGAACGCTAATGGGAAAAGAGGGGTATGAGTGCACACTACAGGCGACAAATGAATGTCAAAGACTACCCCACTCAATAGGCCTTCTATCAGAGATCAAAGATCAAAGATCAGCAGCAGCTCACCATCTCTCCGGGGCGCGCGCACGTGAGAAGACGAAGGAAGGAGAGACCGCTCCAGGCGGCCGAATGCGGAGTGAATGCGCCTCCCTCATCCCTCCTTTGCCTAAGCACGTGAGCAGAGAAGAGGATTAGCGCTCTCCCTCGCTCAATTTGACTGCAATTTGACTGCATTCGGCGGCCTATTTAAGGTGTCCGGGAGAGCGAATGGTTCAGTCGAGCGTCGAGTCGAGTGAGAAGATATGGCCAACCCACCCGCGAAGGAGGACACCTGGGCGTTCCAGCCGATCGGCGCGCCCTTCCCGGAGAACCCCGTCAAGGTATGCTGGGGTATCCAGGGGGATCCCAAGGGGTATCCAGGGGTATCCAGCCCAGACCTCTGATCTCTGCAGGTGCTCGGGCAGCAGAACATGTACGTGGCGCTGTGGTACAAGCACGGCAAGCCGATCCACGGCCGCGCCTGGAACAACGGAGGTACGGTACTCTAGTATACGGTGCAGGGGAACCCGGGGTATCCGGGGTTACGGGGTTACTGTGCCTGATCTTTGATCTTTTTCAGGAGTCGTCGAGTGCTCGTTCCCCTACCTCAAGGCTGAGCTGACTGGCGCCAAGGATCTCGGAGGACAGATTCAGGTACGGTAATTGGTGGGGTACCATGGTACCGGGGGTGCGGTACCTTGAGTACCATAGTTCCTGGTTACGGTAGTTACAGTACCCCTTCTACAGGTGCTGCAGTACAAGGGTGACCATCGCAACCTCGGCTACTGGTACAACTGGATCAAGTACAGCCAGAGGTACGGGGTATCGGGGGTACGGGGTATCGGGGGTACGGTACCAGGTTACGGTACTTACCGTGTGCCCATTGCAGATTCGATGGCGAGCACCGTGAGATCCTTCGTTGCGGAGACTCTATCCCGCTGCTGTGGGCAAACCGCCCGCAGGGAGCCATCCTCGGTACGTGGTATCGCACCGAGTCTTAGGGGGTACGGTATGCTGATCTTTGATCCCTTGCAGGATACGTGGACAACAAGACGGAGATCGCGCGCTTCTCGCACGATGGCATCTCTGAGGACAAGTCTGGAGGTACGGTATCGGGGTGCGGGGGGTCGGCTAGTCTGGTCCGGTACCCTACCGTAACCTGGCTCCTTGCAGGAGAGCTGGCTGACATGATGATCATTGTGCGCGAGCTCAAGGGCGGACCACCCAACTGCGAGTGAGTTTTGGGATACCAGGATACGGTACCAGGGTGTGGTACCTCAAGGTACTATGGTACCAGGATACGGTACCCGATCAAAGATCAACACCTCCGGTTGCAGGTGCCCAGTGTGCGCCAAGCTGCCGCCCAAGCCCGTTATTCGTGTCATGCTCAACGAATGGGCCGACTTCCGTGCTGGCGACCCGTGGCCCGCAAGAAAGATGGTCAAGGCTCTGGACAAGTGAGTTTGGGCGGCGGGGTACGGTAGTCTGGGTTACGGTACCATGGTTTCATTACCGTATACTCCAGGTCGCTCGACACGCTGGCTGGCGAGAGCCCGGACCAGTACGTTGCGCTGTGGTACCAGGCTGGCGAGCCCGTCATGGGTGAGTTCGGGGGCTACGGTAGCTCTGATCTTTGGTGTTTGATCTTTGGCTGATTGATCTTTGATCTCTGCCAGGTCGTGTGTGGAACGAGGGCGGCAAGATCGCGGCCAACTTCTCGTGGAATGGAAAGGAGTTCAAGACCAACATCGGATCCATCCAGGTACGGTCCATCCCAGATTACGGTGGCTGAATATTGATCTTTGATCTTTGCAGATTCTGTTCGAGCTGTCCGAGCACGTGCGCGGTTTCGACTACGGCTGGATCCCGTACCAGCAGGTGAGGGAGCGGGTTACGGTAGCTCTGGGTCACTGTAGAATCACCGCATTACTCACTGACTACTTCTCACTACTGATCTGATACTGACTACTGATACTGATCATTACTCACTCTCTTAGATGCATTTGATCGATAACTGGTTTCTGTAGCCTTACTGCTTACTGATAGCTTTACTGATAGATAGCTTAGGAGGTACGGTAGCTTCAATCAGCCGATCGATGACTGACTTTCTCTCCCTCAGGCAGCGACTTTCGGCGAGAAGGAGTGGCACCCGGTGCACGTGGCCCACCACAAGGGAGACATCTCGCCCGCCGTCATTGTCATCGACGGAAAGCAGGTATACGGTTGCGGGTATGGGTACGGTACCAGTGATACGGTAGTGCCTCTTCATCGGTATAATCCAGGTATACGGGAGTGGGGTGGTGCAGTCTGGTTACGGTAGAGTAATGGTACCAGGGATACGATAGTGGGTACGGTATTTAGGGTACGGTAGCATACGGTATTGTCATCTTGGATCACGGTAATCTGATCTTGATCTTTGATCTTTCCCTCCCTTGCAGATCCTCGGAAAGGTGGACATCAAGAACGAGCGAGCGTGCGCCGGACACGGTGGCAAGGAGGTACGGTAACTTACGGTAGATGGCTATCGATGACTGACTTTCTTACGGTTGCATGTATCTTACGGTAGTTATCGATTGATCTTTGATCTTTGCTGCACATTCTGACCATTCTCCTTCCAGGTCATGCACGTTGCTGGTGCCGTGCACTCGTCGGTTGTGCTGTGCCGTCGCGCCAAGCCCGGCTGCAAGTTCGACTAGGCTGCAGCAGCTGCAGCACCCTCCCCTCCCCCATTGCCCGCCTCCCTCGGTTGGATAATAAATATGTGGCTGAAAGATGCCACTATAAAATATCTGTCGTTCTGTGATGCGTGTCTGTGTGGTTGGGGAAGCGGGGTGGGTGATTGGTACGGTTGAATTGTTTGCATCTTCTTCTTGTTCCTTCGACCTGTGATCTTTGATCTTCATAATAGGTCTTCTCCGTATGCCAGCTCAAGCATATCATTCGAATGGTCATCACCAGAGCTATCGATCTGTGATATAAATCAAAACCGGCAGTGTCCTCTTCTGTATCTTGGTTTCTGATCACCTTCGAATTATGTATGAGTTGATCGTTGATCTCTGGCACGAACATCTGACATTGTTTCAGTTCATTTATGACTAATCTTTGAGTGTCCGGAGCTTGAAAACATTTTCTAATCCCTCTTGTTTCTCAGTCTTTTTTCCAATTTCCATCTGATCTCTCTCGGGAAGTGTTAGAGAGCTAAGAGTCGACAACGTCAGGATGGGCTTCTTCACGAGTTGCTTTCCCCATCTGGCCCCTTGTTTTCCGGCCTGAGACGTCTGATAGATGGTTAGCCCAGGACAGATTGACCGATGGTCCCGTGGGATGGAGCCTAAGATAAGCCGGACAACGCTCATCCGTACTTTAGTCCTTTTATCTGACGGCAGGTCCTTTATCTTTTTTTCTAAAATCTGCTTTGTTTTTTTTCTAAAAAAATCCAAAAATGCAAAAGTATCCAAAAGGTATCTATATCTTACGGATAGATTATTGCTAAGGGGTAAAGGGGTTAAAGGAACCCTGTAACACATCCCCATGGTTCTTAGTACCCCTCTTTTCAATGAAGGCTTCATGAATTCCTAATCGGCCCATGCATCCGGCAAAAAGGCGCTCGCTCGCATGGAATGTCTGATTGTGAAGCAATATTCTCGTCTCTCGATTCTGCCTTAACTCTCGTCAGTCAGAGAACCGAGAGATCATTGCGAAATAAGAGGAGACTGTTCATTTCTGAAAAAAAGGAAACTAATCTCGAATAGCAGAGGGCTTCCTAGAAATCTGAAGATATCTACTCTAATTTTAGTCTAACGAACATCAGTTTTTTTTTGCAGAATTCAATTTCGCGGGGCGAAACCATGGCATTCTCCTGTGCCGACCGCAGTGCAGATACCGTACCGTACATTTTCCAGACGTGAACTAAATGTGGATAGTAATTTTGTCATTGCCATCCATTTCAAAGGCTTATCTTGATCCTCTTGTATCTTGTCTGCCAGCCTTTTCGTAGACCGATTATCTCTCATTTTCACAAGTCATTTATGCATGTTTTTTTTAACATTGTGATCTAACTATCAACCCATCTATCGCAGCATTAGTTCGTGCAAAATAACATTGACCTCATGTAATTTCATCTTCAAATAAGCTTGTCCAATCCTGACTTTCCAATCTTTCCTCTCTTTCCGCGCTCCCATCGTACTCTATTTCCGCTATTTTCCGCTTACGTTGCTGGTAGGGATTCCTCCGCGAGCGCTCGTCTCTTCATCTTAAGTGCTCTCTCGCCGGGCATAGAGGCTAGAGAGCAGGCGAAATGGAGAGACGGAGAAGTCCCTGGCGTATCCCCTTTCATCATGTCCGAAAATGCTCGTGCGTCTTCTGACTTTGGGAACTTCCCATGCTCAATCCGGATTGGGTTTCCTCGCGACCAATCGCATCTCGCAATACTCTTTGGTCAGTCAGAGAAACGAGAGAACGTGGGAAAGAAGGAGAGTCAGACCATTCCGCGGTTGGTAGATAAGTCTAGATCGCGGTCCATGCGATAGCACGACTTCCGCATCTGTCATGAGTGTACATATTTCACTGATATTCAATTTTTCTTTTGTTTTTTTTTGGTTGTTGGCTTATGATTTCTCTATTACGTCTAGTCACGCACTCTTCATCTTTCTCGGATAATCTTTATATTTTCATCGGCTTCTCATGGCAACACGAGGAAAGATTAGCGGAAAGGCAATATGTTGACCTTCGTGTGGCCTTCTGAAATACCACGTGCCCCAGATATATTCTCAGATCTTCTTTTCTCCCAAATAATCGAGAACGATCGGCCTTCTCTTTCGCGCTAGAGAATTATTCCGAAAAAATACGTACTGAATTGAATCTTTTTTCTCATTTGCCGCTTCTAACAAGATTAATTTCCATTTTTGCTCTATTTTCATATTAAATATTGCCTCTGATCTTCACTATAGGCAGAACCCAAGCTCCGGCAACCACCATTTGCCTAGTCTCTAGCCTGCTCCTCCTACAGCTTCCTTGTTCCTTTGACTTTTCGAATTCGCATTCCATCTCTGACTTCGCACGCCTCTCAAATCCCCCTTGGGATCCCTTAGAAGGACTTTTCTTCACTATTTCATCCAAATCGTCTCCTTATTTTCTCTCTTCACCATGACCGATGACAGATAATGAAGAGGCGAGAATATTGCTCCTTTTTATTTCACATCGTCTCCTCATTTCGCACACTCACCCGCTGTTCTCGCCATTATGAGAGCCGAGCGAAATGAAGAGACGAATTCATTCAAAGCTCTACTATAGGTCACCTTCCTTTCTTGACCCCCCCCCCCCCCCGAGTAAACAAGCCATTCTTTTCCAGAAAATGGCACGTTCCGTTCACGTTGGCTCAACAAAGAACCATGTTCGCTCTAATTTTCCGTCTAAAAACATGCCAACGCAGATGACAAAGACAGACGCATGGACTCTCCTTTCGCGTACTCACTACTCTGACCGATTAGAGAGTGTGCGAAATGAAGAGACCATTTCACACAAAGCCATCCCTACTGTGCACTAGAGTTCGAAATACGGGTCGCCGTCTCTTCATTTCCCGCACTCTCTCACCGGTCAGAGAGGCGAGAGAGTGTGTGAAATGAAGAGACGGCGACCCGTATTTCGAACTCTACTGTGCACTATGGACGGTGGTCGTACGCTATTTTTTTCGCGAGTTAGAGAAGACGAGAGAGCGTGTAGAATGAAGAGAGTTAGAAGGCCTGGCAACACCCATTGTGTCGGAAAAGCACTTTCTTCCATTTCGAGGGTCCAATATTCATTCTTCACTCCTAGGCCTCGAAAACCGGCACTTTGACCGTTGGAAATTCGGGAATCCGTCTTCTTTATTTTGCTTGCTGGCACTTTATCACCGCGCGCAACCCTGCATTTTCGAGCCAAACTTGCATGAAATTCATCCTTTTCCCGCTTCGATATCGTGATGAAAAGACGCGTTTCAATCTGTGAATGGAGTTTCGAAAATAGCCAATGCACAGCTGGCTAGGCAATCCAATTCACTGCTCCTACAGCGAATTCGGAAAAAGTTTTTAGCGTGGTGATTCGAGGATGCAAAATGTGATTTGAAGGCGCCAGACTTCCGCGCATGAATTCATTTTGGCTTCGCATTTTTCCCGTTTAGCACGTTTGCAAGCTGAAGCCTTCAGCCTGAAGGTAGGCGCATTTCCTTTTTTCGTTGCGTACCTTGTTGCGTCTTCAAAATATGAAATTTGGGAGGTGCAGTGTTATCATTCCTGCATCTCACCCTATCCTAATCACGTGATTGCCTCGCTGCTCAAACACCGCATAAATCAGCTAATTGTGCGGGGTTATTATTAATTATTAATAATAATTAATAATTATGCGGGGTTTCTGCACTATCCTCTTTGTCATCCGCCCATTAGCGATATGAATAGAACAATTTATGTTGGAGCAAAGGCTAACGCTCCTCATTCCGCAAATTATCTCCGATCTCCACCCATCATTATTCTGAACATGGCATGAATGGTGTCTGGCTCTCTCATTTTCCAATGCTCTCTCTCGTTTCTCTGACTGGCAAGAGAGAATACAAAATGTAGAGACGGAAACATTATTCTGAACATAGAGTGCTAACGGTCTCTTCACATTATGCACGTTTTTTAACGAGGAGTAAGTAATGAGAAAAGTGATTAATCTGTCTCTTCATTCTACATGCCCCTGCTGTTTCTATATTAAGAGATCTCTAATAATGAGAAAGTGATTATTGATCATCAAATGATCCTTTGCCGACCATCTTAGTCATCGTTCACACCATCATTGCATCTTTGCTCTTCCAATCTTTGGAACTCTTTCAGAGATTGTCGCTCATTCGTTCGTCGGTCTCAATAAAACGGCACTTCTTTGATTTTTGGCAGAGCAACCTTTACCTCTTTCACTTAGAGTGCTATTTCTTTCTTTTACCTTTGAAACCCTTTGAACCTTTTTTCAGAGATTGCCTCTCTCATTCGATCTTCGGTCTCAATAAAACGTTACTGGCGCACGTCAAATCAAGTAGAGGTAATTGAAACAATCCTTCTACCCTAGAGAGTCTCTTCATTTCGTCACTCTAACCGGAGATAGACCATGTGAAAAGAAGAGACTTTATCCGTATTCGGAACTCTACTGCCGAGAATCCAAGGCAATTCAACAGACCACTGTGGCCCAAATCGACTCTGACTGACGACAGATAAGGCACATTCAAGAGAGACCGAGAAACTCTTCATTTTTTTCGGTCATTTCCCTCGAGAGGGTTCAACGAGATTCCGCCTCTCTTTCTCGGGGTGCGAGAGAGAGAGAGAGGGAGATACTTTGCATACTTTAGTCGGACACTTCTCTTTCCCCGCTCTCGCTCGACCAGTGAGAATGGGCTGGACTCTACTTCTTGACCTTCTCATACAACTCCTCTCTACCTCCTTCGACAATCTTTTTGACAGATCCTTCAGTCAGACATCCATAATTGCCGCTCTTCTAGATATTTTTTGGCCTTTCTGAGAAGCGAGATACACTTTCTGATCATCCGTAGGTGGTTAGAGAACCGATGTCGGCGTGTACAATGAGGAGAGCGGACAATAGTCTCTCCATAGCCCACGTTTCCTCGCTGGTCAAAGTCCTTGTTCTTTTTTTCGAGTCCCCTTCTGACCCACCCCTCGTGACCTCGGAAGTGCAGAGCGCTTAGTGCTGCTCAGTTTAGCCACACTTGAGTCTTAGCCACTCTTTTTATAGAGGAGAGGGGTGAAACTCGAGATAGTGAACATAAGTGTTCTATTTATTTATTATTAAAATTCAAATTTTTGACTATTTTACCAAAACTTTTTTACCAAAAATTGCAAGTGAATTATGTTCTGCTAAATTTGAATGCTTTCTTCCGCGACAGCGCGTATCAAAAAGTCTGCTGCCTTCGCGAAAACACTACGACAGTATGCTCGAAGCCTCGAATGCGCCATGAATACTTGATCTGAGCAATCCACAGCCGCAGTCGCGTGTCTTTTTTCTAAGAAAAATCTGGCTCTGTCCATTCTACGATTTCACTATTGTCGTGAACTCAATAGGCGGCGAGCAGCCCCGTTTGTTCATTTCATGCACGAAGCATTTTGTGCTCGAGTACGTTCCTTATTTTCCTCCTGCGCATTTTGCCCTCATTTTTCTGGGCTATTTTCAGAAATTACAGTCCTTTGTTCATCCTGTTCTTTGCACAATCCGGGCCTGGTCATTCGTGGTCATTAGCGAGTCATGAAAACGGCGTAGAATTTCTGAATCGAATGCCCTTTTTCGCTATTATTCTCTGCCTTTTCTCCTCCTTTGTGCCTATTTTGAGTCCATGTCTTGCAATATTTTCAGATCATGTACCATTTTTCGTTTCAGTAGTCCCTTCCCTCATGCTCGTTTCAATTACGGTGCAATAATATTGTTCTCGGAAAAGCGGAGAACAGAATAGTTCGCAATTTCAAGTTGTTATCTGGCATGCAAGAGAACATTTCACAGCTCTCTTTGAAAATTTTTTCCTACTTTCAAAACTCATCTAGAATAGGTCTCTCGAGGTCATTTTGATATACTTCTGTGACGGGTTAGTTGAGCATTCCCTCTCAGTCTCAAAATAGTTGTTCTTTGTTGCATTTCAGTGTCCATCAGTCATCACTTCCCTTCTTCATTATCCCAAGGGAGCATTTCGATACTCTTTCGATGGGTTCGTATTTTCGAAATAGTTGTTCTTTGTTGCATTTTGGGCATATTTCAACTGGCTTCTGTGTCAATCAGTCATCACCGCTCATCTTCTCCTCCCTAGAGATACCACGCGATTCAGTGGTTGCTCTGAACTCGATTGGTCTCTCGAGAGTAGATGGTAACTTTTGAGCGATCCCGAAAAGTGAGCAGCGAGCAACACTGTAGATTCGGCGTGTACTACTTGTTAAATAATTTATGAATAATAATTAAAAATAATTAAAAAATATAAAATAATTAAACTTAAAACAATTTATGTGATTCAATAATGAACAAAGCCACCACAACAACTAGGCAGTTATGAATATCCAGGATGCTGGGCGAATATCCTGCTGCCCCTTTCCCAGTTCTCTGACACAAAAAAAAGGAATCTCGGTAGGATCTCCGCATCCTCCTCTTGCAATCAGCCCCGACCTCTCTGTTTTTGTTCCCAAGCTTCCCTCTGAGATGCAGTAACAACATCCATCCTCGTTTGCTTTTCCGCCTATCATAGCTGACCTTCGTGTTCCTCGTATCTGCCTATCAAGCCTGAATCAGGGCTTAGTGATGTGTTTGTTTCGAAATATTCCCTTATTTCTCTGACAGGCATAATGTAAAAAAGGGAACATGACAACATGACTCGTTTCAGCCGATGCATGTATTCATAGGGCACGTATGCTCTTTAATTTTTAATGCAAGTGCTGAATGAAAAGTTGCATCTTCCCCAAGCGGAGGAGAAGTGAGTTCGCATAAGAATCTTTTTTTTTCTTCGGCGACATATTAAAGCTAGCCTTAGTCAAGCCCTTTTCCGCCTATCAAAGCTGACCTTCTTATTTGTTCTGTCCGGATACACCCTATCTAACTCTACTCACTTCATTCGGAAGCTGAAATCACGTAGGCGAGTGCACGTACAGTAGTTGAGATCCCCTCCAGACATTCTAATAATATAGGCCACTCTCTCTTTTTTTAAACCTTTTTCTACTGTGTTAACCGCGCTCAATTATGCCATAACGCATATTTTCTCTCGACTTTTAGTTGTTATTTGCGCCTGTCCTATGTCTGGTGTGGTCGTTGGCTTGTGAAGCAAATCATTCCTGGTACTGACCGCGGTCCTTTACAATGGTCCGTTACCATTTCTTAGTTCGGTGCTTTTGAATCGGAACAAGTGCTTCAAAAGGCTGCAGTTGTTTTGATTTTTTGATGTCTTGATTTCGAAAAAGACATTAATTTTCATTCAAATTGTGTGTATGTGGACAGCATCCGTGAATTGTCATGAATATTTTCTCTGATGCCATCTGCTTCTGCGGAAGCCTTCCATATTTCATTGACCATTCTGACTACGAATCATTTATATTAATCACAAATTCAAAATCCCATGTTGTCGAATGCCGCTTCCGCGCTCCTTCTATGGCGGGGAAGCCTTCCGTAGCACTGACGATAAATAACTCGGCGAGTTGCATTCCTGACGATAAATCATCCCTCGTATAGTGCCCGTCTAGACACAGAGTGCCTTGCCACAGTCATTCTTTGTTTTTCATAGTCTCCTTTTCTACGCCTCATTTACCGTTAACCGGGAGGAAAACGTTCCACCGACGGTATTTTACGGTATTTTACCGTAAAAACGAGTATTGGCTGCCATTTCCCTCAGAGTTGATGAAATTGCACCATTTTTGGAATTCGGGCGTTTCAAGTGATTGCCTATCTGGCACAGAAGAACTTTTTTCACAGATATTTCATTAAAGTACCGTAGTCGAAAGTTGCGTGTGTGGTGTAAATTGGAGCGTGCCGAGCGTGCGCCATGTCGGGTGCACTATTCAAATTGCCGTATATTGCGCTTTCTCGGCAGTTTTGGCGACCAGCTGATGGAATACGCTTTCTTTATCGAGTTTCAGCCTATATAAATTGATTCATTATTGATTTTGATAATAGGAATGTGTTCCAGAGCAGGTAGGAGTTGATGGAGCGGGCTGATGGCATCGGAATCTGCCACGTCGTCCTTTTTAAGGCAGCACTTGTACTTCCAAAAACACAACAAAGTTAGTGGCGTTCCAAAACTGCCCCGAAAGCGCGATTTAAGGCAATTTGAATAGTGCACCCGATATGGCGCACGCTCGGCACGCTCCAATTTACACCACACACGCAACTTTCGACTACGGTACTTTAATGAAATATCTGTGAAAAAAGTTCTTCTGTGCCAGATAGGCAATCACTTGAAACGCCCGAATTCCAAAAATGGTGCAATTTCATCAACTCTGAGGGAAATGGCAGCCAATACTCGTTTTTACGGTAAAATACCGTAAAATACCGTCGGTCGAACGTTTTCCTCCCGGTTAACGGTAAATGAGGCGTAGAAAAGGAGACTATGAAAAAAAGGAGACTATTTTCCTCCCGATTAACGGTACGTATACGTTTTCCTAGAGTCGGCCGGATATTGAGCATTCGTAGCATCGATGTTATTTATGCAGATTGAGCGATTAATTCTTGCGGTCAGTAAAGTACGAGAATTCTTAGTAGAGAAGGCGTACCGAGAGAGCGAATGATTAACGCTCGATGGGCTTATTGCGGTGCTTCCCCATTTGCACTGTATCTTCTATGACTTCCGTGAATTAATTTCTCCTATATCTGGATGCACATTTTTGAACCATGCCTTCAGTTTCGAAAAGGGATACTCGAATGGAGAAATCTTCTTTCCTCGTGCTCTGAGAAAACTGATTATTTCATATTTTAACCTGATATTTTGTGATGATATTTGGAGAACCACAAGCCGTAGACGACAAGTACGGCATCTAACGCGATCTTTTACTCATCTTTGATGGTCTAACGATGTTTTGGTGTGACGATCTTAGACATGCGACTACGTGTTGAGCGAGTAAGCTTGTTATGGTATATTTTCAGTTTTCTAGCGCACAATGCCCATTGTGAAGGGTTTTCACTCATCGCAGACGCGAATCTTCTCAAAAAAACACATTTCCACCACTATTTTCATGCGCTTTTGCACCCGTTAGGGTTGTACACATTATTCAACGACCGCAACTAAGGGCCCTGTTTTTCTCCAAAAGGGCAGCATAATTATTTCTTAAAAGCCATTTATATTCGTGCTTGCTCGGCTACCAGGAAAATATCGCCAGTCAGAAATGAGATTTTGCGAGGGGCTTCTTCTTGGTTTCATTTTCGTCGATGCTGCAAATCTTCTCGCGATTCTCATCCAGAAACATCCACCTCCAATCTTAACGTATTTTCATTTATTCTAATATTCTAATAAACGCTAATATTTTTAATTATAAACTTGGCTTCTTCCTATCAATGCTATTGTTGTATACGAGAATAGAATATTCGAGTAATTAGTCTGACACAACTCTAACGTATTTCAAATGCATAGAGTCCCGCACGGAATTCTCTGATTACGTAATATACCGTAATCCCGTGTTGTGCAATTATTGCCCTGGCCTAAATTGACTCTCGTTCTTCTCTCTCTTCTAGTTCTTCCCTGCCGTTTCCTTCTGTAAATAGTTCTACAATAAACTGCTGACATTGGATCGTTCAATGTCAGCAGTTTACACAAAAAACAACAGCTATTATTCCTGTTGTGTGAGGACACAAAACACAACAGCTATTATTCCTGCAAAACCTTTTGTTCAGATCATTATAGTTGAATGACCAATAGACATGCAAAGATGCACATTATTTCACACGAACGCGCGTCTTCACAGCTATTTTGCTGCCTTTCTGCTGTGATAATTGTTTTCCTCCCAAGTCGCTCTCGCTTTTGTTTCGCTTCCAATAGTCACTATTTTTCTATTCATTGTCTCTGCGTCTCTCAATTTTACACACTATCTCGTCCTGTCTGACTTCCATAACACGTTGGAGCGAGACCATATTCATTGTCTCACAGACTGCTCGTTTTCGAAACGATTCTATAATGGTCTGGCTCTCTCATTTAGCAATTTTCTCTAGCTCTGTCTGACAGGTGAGAGAGGACTGTGATTGGAGAGAGTGGAGAGAGGGACTATTACTCATTCTGCAGCTATAATTGTTGCACAGTTGCCTCCCCAGACGCGCCCACTTATTTTCTTGCTGCGTGCTGACGTAGTGAAGCTAGCAGACACAATTAATGCATTATTTGGGTATCAATTAGGAGTTCCTAATTCACTTCCGAGTTCCGTTTTTTCAAACAACAACTGTGGCTGCAAAGTGTTTTTTTTTTGCTGCAATGGGTGCATTATTCTTCACGTATGATGTATCCGCTATGATTGCAAGTGCTACGGTTCCGAGAGCATACAGAACGAAGATACCGGTTTCCTCATTCTGCCAGACCTACTCGTAAAGAATGCATTACGATGCTTACGCCACCTCATTTCTCCTCATCCCATTTTCCCGGTCCTGCGAGACGTTAACGACACCATTACACCCCGCACATACTTGCCGCTTGCAATCAACACCTCCTCTGCTCTCTCTCCGTTTCCCATGCTCTCCAGCACTCTCTGACTATCTGCTGGCACGATCGCCGCTCTCTCCATTTCCCATACTATCTAACTTTCTCTAACTCATCTAAATTCTGTCGTTCATGTTTTCTGCTCTGGCCTGTCCAGATGGCTTGCGCGGACCAGTCAACGTATTGTTTTTACATGCGCTCCCCTTTTTCCCTTTCTCCGAAAAAATTTAACTTCCGAGGAGTTTCTCTTGCTATTTATGATGCCTATTTTTCTCCACATTTCTCCACATTTTTCGGAATGTCGAAGCCAGCAATTTTCTGCTGTAGAAGCTTAGGTAGGCGAAAAGGGGAGGTGGTAATTTAATTCCGCCGAATACCTCTCGCGCAAATTCGTTCTTTCGCTGAAGAAATTCTTCTGAACAGCGCATGACTGAACAATTGTGTTTTTTTCTGCAAGTGCTATAATTCTATATTCTGTCTGATTTGTTATTGTGTCGAACTACTTGCTAGGGTTGTTCATTCCTGTATTTCACTCTTCTAATCTGACCACTTTCGCGAGAACTTTCAAAGGTCTCGGCTGCCACTCGGAAAGCAATTATTTCCCCTTCAATTTCGTTCACAACGTGTGAAAACATCCCGAGTGTTTCTCTCAGCATTTTCTGACCACGTTCGAGAACTATCAAAGGTCAATTTTCTACATTCTAAATGCTGGCTGCTTTAGCTATCCTTTTCGGTTTTTTGTGAACCATTCGACTCGTCATGAATAGCGGAAAAAATAAGCGCAATTTCGTTCACAACATCCCGGGTGTTTCTCTCAGCCGCTCGAAGCTGTCCTTCTCCTCACCACATTCCGGCCCAATTCACTGCCCCATTATTAGGTTATTTCCTCTTCTTCTCTCTCTTTGCGACGTCTACGCTCCTCTTCTAAGAGAATAAACAGAATCCTCTTATTTTTGTCGTTTCTTCGCGTTTTTGGACCATCTTTCCACTCCCTTTGCTCATATTTTTCGCCATTTATTAAAACTGCCCGACTGAAGAACCTACAGTCGCGTTGGAGCACTCTGCACGGCTCTTTTTCCCTGCTATTAAAAAAGAAACTTGGTTTATAATGGAAGAGGAATAGAAAAACTGCTAATTGACACAAAGAAATGAGAAAGACTTCCTAGAATAATGCGGCTGGATGTTTCGGTCCATTGGGTCGTAGACACCCAACCGCCTCACGAAGGGTGGACCTCGTCAGTACGACGCCCCTCGCAAGTGGGGAAACAAGAGAGATAGGGAAAGAAGAAGATGAAAGTGAACAACAAACAACTAACGCGGAAACGAGTCAATGTATAGCGCAAATGAACTAATGGGACAGTAAGTATTTCATATCATTATAGGCTAAATGGTGGGTGTGGAATAAACCAATTTTGACGAAGAGAGAAGAGAGAGACATCCATCCGATCGTTAGTTTGAGTGACTGCTGTCTGGGGGAAGAGGGGAAGCGATCAATAGACTGGGAGAGGAGAGATCGGAAGGTCAAGAGATCAATGATCTACCCCCTGCCGGGAGAAGGGAAGATAAGGAAGGAAGGACAGATGCTTCAAATAGTGAATTAATGGGGAAATATCACAATTTTTCGATAATATGCATGCATATATCATTATTACAAACTGCGTATTTCAGTGATATCGCAGGAGTTTTGTTTAACGTTGAATATAGTCTAGAGCATAAGATTTCCTTTGGGTATTGAATTTGCAGGAAATAACGTGCAAGTTGACGAGTTCTTTCCAAAAAGTGTTCGAATAGAGAACAGTTTCGGAAAATGCGAATTATTTCTCCATGTAGTGTGTTTAGACCCATACTAATTGGAATATTCGATTCGTAATGAGGGTATCTAACCACTGAGAATGAGTAGTCATCGGTCTTATTGTATAGTGAGGTTTGAACCGCACCAGTGATGGTTACTTTAATAGACAAGGAATGCTGACTCTTTTGGGTCTGTATTAGTCTGTTCCAGAGTGAGTGAATGGTGATACATATCAGTTGTAATTCTTACGAATTCGTCTTTTTTGTCCGAAATGTGGAAAAGATCATCAATATATCTAAACGTTCGGTTAAGAGAAAAAGATAGAGGGTGCCCACTCCGGATGTTATTGCTAATATATTGGTATTCCATAACAGCAAGAGTGAGATCCGCTATTTGGGGTGATGCGTTATTGCCCTGAGGAATTCCTTTTTGTTGTTGATATAGATTTCCACCGTAATAGGCAAAAGAGTTGCGTAGAATAAATTCAATAATTCCTTTGAGATCGTTTTTGTGGTATGATCTGCCACTGGCACTCGAGTTGTTCCGATCATATCTGACATTAGTTCCTTGAACCACAATGTATTCAGAACCAGCGTTTTTGAACATTAAGTCGATGAGATAGTATAGTTTTTCTTTCACTACATTATGGGGAAGGTTTGTAAACAGTGAGGAGAAATCGGCACAGAAAATTTCAGAACGACAAACGTTCTGAAATTTTCTGTATTTAGTTGTTGAACCACTCGGAATGTATTTTGTATTGAAAAGAATCGATTAATTTTATCATGTCCGGTAATACTGTAACAATACCTTCTGAAGTGACCATGCAAAAATCTGAGAATTTTTTGCAATTCAATAGAAAGTGGTTTTAAGGTGCTGTCATGAGCTCCAGTAATGAATCTGAATTTTATTGGATTCTTGTGCATTTTGGGAATTCCGTATATTTTAGGTAGATTTCCTTCTGTTTGCCGAAACTGCGTGTGAACTTATAATGATTTAGTTTGATGCTGACTGGATCAAGTTGATCTTTGATTTCGTAGGGTTTGCCATCATTACTCTGTGTATTGAGTTCTTTTTCCATAAATTGAAGATACAGTTTTTTACAAGTAATTGCGTAGTTTCCTGATGCTTTGTCAACCATGGTGACCACGAAATCTCTGTGTAATTCTGATACCTTTTCTGTAAGAGATTTTATTTTGACGTAGTCATGCTGGTGCAGTCGTAATTTGTTATTTATAGTCTCTGATATTATTTTTGTGAAAGCATCATGATTGCCTTTTTTTTTAGTCTTTGCTGGTTTATGTTTTCGTATGAGATTAGCAAACAATTTTTGACATGAATCGTTTACAGTATCTATTATTGTTTTTCGATCAGTGAACGATCTAACTCTGAACTTGGTTCCCTTTTCGAAGATATTTCTTAGATCGGAATCATCAATTATATTTATGTTACCTGAGCAGACATGTTTATAGTGTGGATCCACAAAGTTCAAATATTTGTAACAGTTACATGAGGAACTCAGGATTGTTTCAATCTCTTTGGGATAAAACGCATCCCGAATACTTCTATTTTCGTTCATATTTCGCCGTTTTTGCATGCTAAAACACACTGCCGGTCATAAAATAGCCCATCAACGAGAGGATTCGAGTATTTACTCAGTTTTTGCTCGCTTTTTTTCCATGACTATGGGGGCTTTTCGTTGAGAATAGAGTTTGAAGTACGGGTAATCGTCTCTTCTTTTCTCGTACTCTCTCACCGGTCAGAGAGGCGAGAGAGTGTGCGAAATGAAGAGACGGTTACCCGTATTTCGAACTGTCGTTGAGAATATTACTGCGGCTGGCCCTTCATCCTACAATCTAGTTAAACCTCGAAATATGCGCTCCTCATATTTCATTTTGAGGAGCCCTCGAGGTTGCAATGATCTGGTGAGTTCCCCTCTACTCTCTTACTTTCACGCACTCTCTCGCCTTTCTCTAACCGGCGAGAGAGCGTTCGAAATCGAGAGAGTGGTTGGAACAAGTTCCTCCTTCTAGTCTGAGTAGCGCAGCGCCTCGGGCAGTTTGAACCCCTTCTTTTGCTCTCTCATTTCCCAATGCTCTCTCGCTCTGTCTAACCGACGAGATAGCACGTCAAAGTGAGAGATCTAGCGTCTCTCTGCTTTCTCATTTCCTCATTGTCTCTGATTGTCTCTAACCGACGAGAAAGCACACTAAATTGAGAGACCGTGCATCCTTCCCTCCTCTCGGAGAAAAAAAAGGAAGTAGTCTCACTCGATCTTTTAACCATTCTTTTCCCAAGGCTCTGAGAGAGAGAGAGAGAGAGATTTTCGCAGCGCATCTCAAGCAGTCGTGCTGTGAGAAGAATCTCGATTCCTCTTTGACTGCCGAGAGAGCACTGTTAGTTGAGAGAGTCCTTCTCTAACCGACGAGAGAGCACGGCAAAGAGAGAGAGAGAGTGCTTCTTTATTCGCTAGTAGCAAGAAAAAGCGCTAATCTGTGTGTGTTGACGTCGTTTTTGTTCCGTGGAGAAGGAGTAAGGCAATTTGGGATGACGAATTTGGCATTTTGTTATTTTCGGTCGGTTTTCACATTACTGCGTGGATTTGCTTAACTTTTCAATTCTGCACACTTTCGGGTAGAAACGACGTTGTATTTTGGAATGACGAATTCGGCTGTCGAAAATGTCCACACAACGCTCATGGTGATATTAGTCATTTGCACGACCTTGCGCCGCTATGCAATCCATGTGTTAGATCAGAGGAGTGCGCAAAAGTCAGTTGGAGGCAGATGAAGTCGAACCCCCGACCTTCCGATACGTATGTGCGGGTGCTCTAACCACTGAGCTATACCCCATGATGCTGGCATGCATCTCGTGCTCGCACTATGTGGTCTTAGGGCCGCGGCCATGCATTCCCTTACATATGCTTGCACTCTGAACACATGATTTTATGATTTTTCCCAGGGCGATTACAGTTAATTAATTACGTGCTGATTTCGATGACAACTATTTGAACGTACTAAAAAAAATAATATGAGAACGCGGATTAGAAGGACGACATATCGTTCCTACGCCTTTTGCTTTTCCGCATATATCGTCATTTACAGTTCTCCTCTTACTTCTGTAATCTGAACACTTGTCAGCGTCACTGTTCTGTATGTTCTTCGGCTTTACGCAGAAGAAGACTGAAGAACACCTCTAATCTGTCCTGTACAAGAGTTGTTTTTATCTGAGTGATTACTCTAGTCATTGCCGAATAGGCTCAACGTACAAACATTATTTGAGATAGCAAAGGTTAATGCCGGTCTGTGCATTAACCTTTGCTATTTCAAATAATGTTTGTTCCTGTACAAGACGTTTCTGAAACAACGCGCTTCATGTTTTCTGCACACCCGCTGCTTCAGTTGGCATCTACATTATTACATGGGATGCTGCTAATCAAAGTTTTTCTTTCAGTTCTGACTGCGCTAACTGTCACGTGGCTCTTACAGTCCTCTGTACTTGTCGTCTTCTGTAGTGAATGAGAATTACCGTGACAGGTGGCCTAACCAATCACACGTTCAGAAGACCACAAGTTTATCGCTAATGGCTCAACCACTTGACCAGTTGCGTCACTTCCCAGACTGTCTTCTGTACTCTTGTTCTTCCTCATCTAGTCTCCTGATCTATCCATCCTACAGCATCCTTTAGTTTTTTTTGAACCAAAACATAGGCAGTCTTCTTCTTCCTCATCTAGCCAATCATCCATTATTCTCTGATTACCTGCATTAATTTTGACTGATGTCACATCAGTAGTCTGCCCTACGTTTAGATAATCGTGCTCGCTATAATGACTTCATCACTGCACTATTCACTGAAATGTTGTCAGTCTTTTGTACTTACTCTCCTTTCAGTTTCGATTAACATCGTTACTGCCGACTTCCTCATTCCCTTCTCAACTCTTGTTTTCAGACCATTCGTTCAATCGTTCAATAACAGTTTGAACACAATTTATTCTAATATTTCTGCCCATTATCAAGCGCATTTCTCGAACCCTCCTTTATTTGTTTATTCCAACTATCGTACTGTGTGCGAACATTACCTATCCCTGAGTCCTTCATCCTACTCAATTTGTACGAAAGTCCTTTGCGATTTCCTCTCTTTCTAGCGTGATTGATCTCCTTACCGCCCCCTGCTTTACTTCCTTCACGCGCCCTCTCTGTACAGTGTCTGTTTTCCCTCGTTGACACTGCCTGACCATCTCACTTCCAGCAAAGTACCGCTCCGATTCGGCTTTTTGCTTACTGTCTGTCAGACTCATTTTTGTGTTTCGAAGAACCGTGAATGAAACTCTGCACCCCGTAAAAATATCGTTGCACTAGGCATTATAACTCACTGTCAAACTGATCCCTTGCACTATGAAATTTTTATCTTATTTCAATTCACTTCAACTGATGGTTTCAACGAAACGAACACGGTTTTAGATTTATTTTTTCCGAAAAAAAGTAAATTTCTTTGGAAAATCTCTTCACCCTGAATCGCTACTCTAAATCTGTCTCGCACCAAGAACCATGCATATTTCATTTCCTCCTCCTTGCAAAAGCCCCCCATTTTTGCTCATCATAAGAGGCCGCCTGCTGCAATACTCCAGACTCTTTTCTTCAATTATATTTTGCCTGTTAGAGTAAGCGTCTCTCCATTTCACGTGCTCTCTCGTCCATCCTGCTTTGCGAAGTGGTTAAATGAGTTAGATCTCCTCATTTTTTCACGTTCTCTTACCGCTAAAAGTGGCGAGAAAGTGTGCGAAATGGAGAGATGTTTGCCCAAATTTCTCTCTGGTAGAGAGCCGGTGGAATGAGTGGAGACCATGCGGGAATACTCTAATAACTACTGCTAGCAGCCTGAGGGCATGCTACTGCTGTTTTTTTTTTGCCCCTGCTTTACTACGATCTGCACGGGACTCTCGCACTCTTCGCTTGACGAAATCTCTTGTAAGATATCTTCCCGCTTCCTCATAGCCTCGAGAGCTCATTTCGTTTACCATTTCGACATCGACCGTTCAAAAAAAAGAAAGATGGTCTGTCTGCTGTGCTTTTTGCCGTTTCACTGTGGACACTTCTCAGCCGAATCTCTAGTAAGATCTATTTAACCTTCACAGCCTAAAGTGAGATGCTCACTTCCCCATGAGCCATTTTTTCCAAGAGATAACCTTTCACTTCCAGCCACCAGAATGTGAGCAATGAAGACTCGATAAGCCTAAAATTCTAGCTTTGTGTCTTCTCGCTTCCTTGTTCCTATACTTCATATATATACTCCTATACTTGTTCCGATCCATCCTGCATTTCGCACGTACTTTCGTATTTCTAACATAAAAAGGCTTTTGTTTAGTTGGCTTCCCTAATTTTTATTCCTCCTCATCCTCTAGTGATGTCAGGCTTCTAAGCTTTCTTCTTGAGTCATCAATGCTGACACATTCGAAGTAAAACAAGAACCCGCTCACAGTTTGTTCATTCCTCCCTTTCTCTCACCATACAGCTTGCAATCGTCTCATAGAAAAACCTCAATCTGTACCCTAGAGCCCTCTTCCTGAACCATACTTCATTTCGCACGTTCTTTTGGGTTTCTATCATCTTTTTCGTTCATCAATCTCCATCTTTCATCCCCACCCTCGAGTGATTTCAAGCATCATCTCACTTACTTCCTTCACCATCCTGACAAGCCTTCACTTTCCACGTACTCAACCTCATCTAGCAAGATTTACGGGTGTAAAAAGTTCACCGATCTGCGTCAGGGTCCGTGTTTTAGGGCTTTAGGCTCTCAGAGAGGGCGAGAGAGCGTGCAAAAACGAGAGAGCAGATGCGATAAGGCAGAGAAAAAGATGCATCCATCGAGTCAGTTGTCTTCTTCCTGTCTTCTTCTTCTTTCCTTGAAGACGGGCTGCTCTTTTCTATTGCCCAGTTGTCTTGCAGTTACCTCTTCTCCGGCGGTTTAACAGGTTAGGTTTCCGTCTGACTCGTGGTCAAAGTATGATTTGTGAATGTGGAAGTTGTCAAATTGTACATTTGTTGTATCTACGAGCATTTTTGAGATTCTGAGCAGCATCATTGACACTGTATTCAGAAGTTGGTTTAGGATCACCGTTCTCTCTCGGTTCACCGGACCAATTCAGAAAAAGTGCCTGCTCTTCTGTCTGGCAACGTAGCATCGTTCGACGTTGCCGCAGGCAACATTCCCTTCTCTTGCCTCTCCTCCACGTTTTTGCCTTTCTTCATTTCGTCTCTCTGAGCATAGTCCTTGCTTCTTTCTTCCATTCGTCTAGTGCTTCATCCGCCCACTCATTTTTTTCTTTTCCCCTGCTATTATTCATTACATAATCTGCTCTGTTTCCAGGTATCGCATCTGATCACTTAAAAAAAAAATGGAAGAAAGAAGCAAGGACTATGCTCAGAGAGACTTTTTTTTTTACATATTTCCTGCAATAACACACCTGATTGTGATCCTGGTCACCTGTCATCTCTCTATCTGACTGGTGACATGTGTTTTTGTTCCCTTCGCTTTGCAGAATCGTTTCTTCCTCATTAATATCGATCCCCTCATTGTTATCATTATTTTACCAATTAGATGGTGAAAACTGGACCCGGTCTGTGCTTTTGCAATCGTAAATCTTGATTCTTCGTAGCGATCTTTTTCATAATATGTAGTTCACAATCGGATCTGGCAACTCGATTGAGACTTGAAACCATGAGCGGAACCCCGTCACCCCAGTCACTAGACTGACACGCGCGTTTCCTCCTACACACGTTGCGGCAGTCCTTTGTTGCCCCTTGCCTCTCCGCTTCCCAGTTTCTGCGATGTCTAAACCTCTCCAAACCACGTGTTCTATCGCTCTGTCTAACCGGCGAGAGATCAAAAGCAATTGGAGAGACGGGAACTCTTTCCCTGCCCCCAAAATACTCTCCCGATTTCCGCTCTACTCAAGCGCGTGCTGTTTCCTGCTCTTGCTATTACGTTTTTTCACAAAACTTGACAATTAAATTGTACGCGCGTATGGGGAAATTGGCGATTATCGGAAAAGGCGCCCGACCACACCAAATGCTTATAAATACGTTCAAATAGATTTCCCTTACTCCAAAATGTATTTTAATACTTCCTAACAGCTGTTTTTTAGCCGGCTACAGAGAAAAACATTAAAAAAGTATTGATTAAAGGCATAGAAATCTAACCTAAACGATTTGAGTATGCGGAATTTCGTTATGTCCGGACTAATTAAAAAACGTAGTATCTTCGACTCTCTATTTGGTATACTATTTTGACTCTATGACCGGCGAGAGAGCGCGTGCAGTATCGGCGTGGGACATTTTTTTTCCACGTTTCGGATAAGTTTCACCGACCATACTTCCCGTGGAAGAAAAGCGAAATTCAATCGTGTTTACGTCGTCATTATAGTTCGAAATACGGGGGTAATGGTCTCTTCATTTCACACACTCACTCCCCTCTCTCTGATCGGTGAGAGTTCATGCGAAATGAAGAGACGGCGACCCGTGTGTTATCCTATCCGAAAACGAATGATCAATTCCCTCATGTCTATGACCATCAGAGAACCCGGCGAGATTGACCGACTTCGTTCTCTATTCACTGGAAATTCCAAAGAATGGCTTGTCCACGAACCCTAACTGGCTATGCTTTTCCGCGACAAAACAAGCTGATTACACGCAAGCGCTGCCCCGTTTTGGGCATATTTTCAAAGATTTTAACCAGCTTTGTTCGGTCAACCTATCCTTTTTAGTTACCCATGTCGCATACATACAGAGACCATGCTTTAGGGCACTGTAGGTGGTCCGCTTTGTTTCCGTAGTTTCAAAAATAATTGTCGTTAACAAGCTCGAAAAACGAGCCTGACGCGGTGACTGGCTCTGAGCCATACGGAAAAAAACAACTATTTATTTCTAATCGAATGCAAGATCTTCTCGTGTTTGGGCGCAATGTCAAACATATCCTCATAGCCTAATTGCAAAAACTACGCTAACGACCCAGACACGGCGCTGGTACCGGCGTTACGACTCCTGAAATAACGCTTAATTGTCCGGCCGGGACCCACGCAAAATGAGGCAATTTCACTGTCGTGACGACGCGGAGAAAAGTTGCGAGTTTGCTACTTTAATGGTCGGCATCTCTCTCCATTTCGCTTGTTCTCTCGTCGGTCAGGGCAAGCGTGAGAGCACGGGGAATTGAGAGAGTCAGAGATAGCTCCCGAGGCTCGGCGGCTTAATGGGAAAGTGATGATGGTCCCTGAACGACTTTAGTCGCCTTTATAGCGGTGTGACGTAAGGAGGAGAGCTGTCATTCACGGGCTGCAATTATCTTTCTGATATTTCTTTAGAAGATCGGAATGACCTAAATCTGGGTTTCCATTTGACCAGACACTGTATCTGGTGGTATGTTCCTAGAAGGCGCTTTCGGTTTTCTAAAGTAATGCCGTCTATATAGCGCCGTGAGGAGAGCTGTCAGTCAATGGCCTACAATTATCCTGCGTAGACTCGATTAGTGGTGATCTTGCGCTTTCTTGCGCGTTACTAACGCGTAACGCGTCGTCGACTACCCCACGTCTGAACTGCAACTGGGGCCTAACCTGTGAGAACAGTGGCCTGTTGCTAAAGACTAGCGTTGCCTTTATAGCCCCCCCCCCCCGTGATGACGCAATGCGGAAACTGTCATTCACGTGACTGACTGCTATAATACTGCGTAGTCTCTCGATTACGGTTCTCTGTTTTTCTTCAACGTCTGACTTACGGAGGACCAGAGTTGGGAAATTCGAGTCGAGCCTGTCGAGGCCTCGACCTTCAAGCTCCTCGACTCGAGCCTGAATAGTCGAGCCTCCCGAAAAAGGAGCAGGCTCGATTGGGCGTGAGAGAGAAGCCTCGAGCCGGGGCACTCGAGCCTGTCGAGGCCTCGACAGGCTCGAATCAGGCTCGACTTTGACTCGAGTCGACCTCATGCAAATCGGAAGCGAGAGGCGAGGGGCTCTCATCCCTCCTCACCACACTCTCTCGTCACACTAACCTTTCTCTGCGCTCTCTTCCCCGCTGGCCTCTCTCGCCTGTCTAGGCTCGAATCAGGCTCGACTGTGGCTCGAGCCTAACTCGAGCCTGTCGAGGCCTCGAGGCTCGAGTGCCCAGGCTCGAGGCTTCTCTCTCACAATCGAGCCGCCCGTTCGGGCTTCGAGCTAAGTCGAGCCAGATTAGGCTATTTCCGAGTCGAGGCCTCGAGTGACGGGCTGGCTCGATTTTTCCAACCTTTTATCATCGACAACATTGGTTCCTGCTTCCAATTTGGTACAGGGACAGTAGTATTCTGTCACCAACAACAATGACGTTCACTGAACCTACTTGAACCTTCTCAACTAGGGCATTCTTTTTTCTTTCAATTTGCCGGTCAGACAGAGCGAGAGAAATTGAGAGAGTAAGGACATTGTTTGGTCATTCTTTCAGTCTTTCAGACTCTCTCAGTAGAGGGGCTAATCGAGTCTCTTCTCGCCTCCTTTCCCTCCTTCCTCCTTCCTCCTTCCTCCTTTTATCTGAGAAGTTCGTCGGTTGCTCTCTCTCGATCCTGCATACTCTCTCGTCTTTCTCTGACTCTCTGTGCTTTCTCAAATCCCGGAGATCCCTCGTCTTAGTGCGCTCAGAAGGCTGAAAATCGTGTCATTCCACCTCATTTATTCGCCTGTTAGCTCCTGAGATTATGCTAATAAGAGATAGAGTTCATCCATAACTAAAGATAAACTAATTATTTAATTATTTTAAACAAACTCACACTTTTGACACTACAGTGCGAAATCAGGATGAGTTTTTTTTGCCGCTCAAGATTTGCAATTTCCATTAAATGTGTTGACTAGCCGTTGAAAGTATTGAAACAACAAATAGCCCAGACTTTTCTCCAAAACAAGCCGCGATCCCTCTAAACCCATCGAATTTTCGAGAAAAGACAATGGTATTAGGGCAGCCTTTCCTGTAGCTTTAGTTCCACCCTCAATTGTCGCGGAAATAACAGAAAAAAAGCGATTCTTTTTGTGCCAATACAGGAAATGAGTGCCAAAGTGCCACATTGCACTCTTATTTGTGTGATTGGTGTGTGAACGGTTATTCGAGGGAGTTGTGCTACAGTAGCGGTATATTTCTGGAAAGTGCTTGGACAATTCTAATTTGAGCGTATTGTTCTGTTACAGAATTTCATACGTCAGTTTATCACCTGTTCGAGATTGCCCCCTTTTTTGCTGTATTTTTCGAGCATTAATATCGTCACTCTTGTATTACGGACAGCAAATACGAGGCTATTTCGACCGTCTGGGATGGTAATAGAGTGCGCAATACGGGTCGCCGTCTCTTCATTTCATACACTCTCTCGCCTCTCTGACCGATGAGAGAGCACGTGAAATGAAGAGACGGCGACCCGTATTGCGCTACTCTAGGTTGGTAATATTTGCTCGAACTGTCGCAGTTCAGCGGCTGTTCGAAAAGCTGTTGTTATTCGACGCTTCATCCTAGGCAAATCTAGACAGAGATCCCAAAATGCTTGCGCACTCTTGCTCATTTTCCTGGAAATCTCAGATTCACAAAACGGGAATATTGAATATTTAGAACAAATTCGACACAAATGGTCGATCGTTTACGCTCGACCGTTATTGTCCTAGATTATTGTTATTTCCAAATTTGAGGGCATATTTTTGGGGCGGAAATTTTCCTTGTCCTGGGAACTCCCGAGGGACGCGAAATGTGTCATCAATTGACGCCTCTGGCGCTTTGTTTTTCCGCCATTTCCACTATTCTTCTCTTCCTAGGTCCACTGTCCCTCCTCCCGTCTCCTCATTTCACGCGCACTCTCACCGGTCAGAGTGACGCGAGAGAGTGTGTGAAATGAAGAGACGAGTGCCCGTATTTCGAACTCTATCCACCAACCGCACTTCGGTTCCGTTGTTTTCACACTACGACGCGCTGTCTCTGACCGTGTTTATGGTTCACTCGCCACTTTTGGCAGCGTCGAAAGCACTCTTTGCCACCTTCGACTGACTTCACTCTATTGGCATCCCAACTAGGGCTGTCGTCAGGGTGAAGAATCAGTCTCTGTTTTTTTCCGCGCCTTCTCTCGCATCTCTGGACGGTGAGAGAAGAGACGAAATCTTCACCATGACAGCTCTTGTTCCAACCTTCCAATATTGTGGCCCCTACCGTCCAAGATGTATCGCTTTCTGATCTGTTGTTGGGGTGTTGCTCCATTATTCAAAGATCATGGTTTGTCGGACGCCTCAACACCTCAAAAACAAAAAAAAAATGAAAGCAACACGTCTTGCCGAAAATTATGCGCCATTTATCAAGCGCCGTTCACATTATGCGCACCCTTTCATTTGTTTATGACTGGGTTCGTTTTCGGGTATATCAGCTCACGTCAGATATTCATGACATCGTTGAAAAGATTTGTATTGCTCCGTCCACCCAGGTTTCTCTCACCTATCGCGCTGAGTGGAGTAGAGCTACCCACCAGAAAACCATATATTCTTTTCACCTTTCCTCACATTTCCTCACATGGAGAAACCAGAAAACCAGTTCCTAATTTCAGAGATCATTCGTATTAATGTAACGTTGGTCGCGGGTGATATTAATTAGCCTTATCAACTGTAATCTCCGAATATCTTACATCGTTTAAGCACACCGAACAAACTGTACAACTTTCCGTAGCTACTGTTAATGTATCTTTCTGGAGTTGACAAACTTCCTCTGGCTATTGGATTACTGAAATGCATTAGGCTACCTTACCGTAACTGGCTTTTGTGGAGCAATTCAATTGCCAGTTCCCGGGAGGATCTCTTTTTTCACTGTTTTATTGAGCGGGCTTACCGTTGTTCAAGAATTAGTTCCACCTTTCCTTACCGTTACGAGCCTATTCGGGTGCTCTCCGGTGTCGCAATTCAATTGCCCGTTTTTTTTGTCTTTTATACTCAGCTTGGTTGTTCATGAATTAGGGCCACCTTATCTTACCGTAACTAGCCCATTCGGTGGCTCATTTTTTCGAAATTCAATTGCAATTTTGCCCTGTTTCCGAGTATCGCTGGGGGCTTAGATCTGTTTTTCGCGTGTATAGACAAGGCGAAATTTCTGTGTGGCCGTCCACCCCCATTAGCGTGTCAGGCTCGCGTTCAATGCTCACTGAGCCAGCCCACTGTGATCGGCTAGCATTAGAATGAGAGAGACTGTAGGAATGGTCTTCTCTGGTTCCCGAGATCTTCAGCTTCTAGGTTCCGCTGACGTATAGTCTTGTATACTGATATCATAATGATTTACGAAAACATTGCTTTCTCAACATTTTGTGTGTCAGGCTCGCGGTCGATGCTCCTCAGCTAACACTGTCGACTAATTTCCGTATTTTCCCCGCTTCTCCATTGAGTGACTTACTAAGAACATCTCTCCGCTCTAGGAAAACCGTATACAAAAAAAATGCGTCTCGTCTACCCTACATCCAGTCTTATTATTTCCAGCTCTCTCCTTGGCTGTTCTAGATAGCTCTGAAAAATCTCTCAACGTAAATAGCTACTTTGCCTGGTCTAGCCATGATTTATGCCATCGTCGCTCCCTAGACTTTTCCTGGTCAACTTCCTGATTTCAATAAATATCTTGTCTAGACTAGGACCTTCACGCGATAAATCAATTCTCTAGCCGACTACATGGCATCTAAGTGTGAATAATTAGGCAAGGGGCACATCATCAATGTCTAGACCAACTAACAACCCCGCCAAAACCAGTTTATGCATCTTCTGAATCAGTAATAGGGCTGTATTTTCGTAGAAAAGGCGCCCGACAACAACAAAACGCGCGGGCAATAAATTATCAATCGCAGCGCGAGCCCTCTTTCCTCTGTTTATCCGGCCACCGTTTCCCCTCAATGTCAGAAAAGACGTCATGATTTGTGCCAATCGCTCCATCTCAATCCTTCTGGTTTCCTTACTTGGCTATGATGTTGCTCGAGATTTTTTTCGATCGATTCTTTTCTCACAATTGCCATTCCGTGAATCCGTGATGATGTTTAACGCGACTTATTTTTGCATTTAATTGTATATTTTATTAATTTGAATAATAATTGAAGATGGACGAGGAACCGGACGAACTGAACGGGACGCTCTTCTCTAACGTAACAATAGGAGCGAGGAGGGACGCGGCGAGGTATACCGCTAATACCTGTTTGATTGGGGCAAGAACAAGTTGACAGGTCTCAAAAATATTCATAGCGTAAGATGTACAAAACTGAGGTTGAATGCATCGCATTCATAGAAATTTAGTAAGAGGCGGGTTACGGTGAGATTTTCAAGATTATTGTAAGGATTAGAATTGTGACATTGGGATGATCGGACTTACTACTCTATTTAGGAACAATACATTTTCAGGAAAAATATCAAAATTAAATTTTGAATTTTGATTTTGTTGGAAAGTGGTGAGAGAAGGGATGCGGCGAGATGTGTTTCAGAATGGCTATGAATCTTAACATAATAGATACGTCTCGACTTTATCTTCGACTCTGAGTGAAAAGAAAAAAAACATCTAAAAGTGCGATAATCCGTTCCAGTGAGTACCTGTACTGGCTGCGTCGCTACTCACGGCATCTCCTTCCCCTCCTCTGCTCGATCGGCATTATGGGCAACTGCATGGCGCTGTTGTTGATAAGGTAAGTTGTTGTACCTATTTGTTCGAAAAATTCACTCATTACATTGTTGGACTCGCAATCCCAAAAGCAAAAAAAAAACGATTCTCACTCGATCCTGCGAAAAAGGTGTTGCTTTTTCCTGTACCAACTTCTGTTTGACCACCCCAGTCAGCTGTTACTAATGTTATCACAACTTTGCCTCGCACCTCTGCTCATTGCTCCGTAGATCTTTTCAATATTTTCCCTCAACAATCGTCTGGGAATTTTCGAAAGTATGCATGGGCCGACATCAGAAATAACCGCCTAAAAGCCACAAGACTATCAATAGTTCATTTATGTGGCTTGAGTGCGTGCGAACTCCCCTATTTGTTCATCCTATGCGCACGAATAACACACTCCTCCGACAAGCGTCATAGCTAGGGCTGAGAAGCAAAATTACATTCCGTCAGGACAAACTCTATCCTCTCAATTTCGAGCACTCTCTGGGAGGTTAGAGTGGTGAGATAGTGTGTGAAATCGAGAGACGGGGAACTTAGTCTCTAAAATGAGATGACCCGCCTGACCCTCACGCAACTTCCGCGGTGCTTATTGCGTTTGTTACTTGATCGAGGGACAAATATCGGAAAAAATAAGACGAAATGAGTACTGAATATGAGTTCAGAGTAGCAACACTGTAACTTTTGATATAAAGTTGAATAGCAATAAAAACTGAATAATTGTAACAAATAAAATTATTTAAATTAATGAATTTGCAGGACCAACTTCTGGCTGAAGAAGCTCACATCCAACATCTATCTGTGCGCGCTATCAATTTGCGGGTGAGTTCACATTGTATTTCATATTATGAAAAAAAAACATCATTAGTTAGTTGACTCCTCGCTGTCCCGCTTGATGGAATAGCGATATTGAATTGCACTATCTAACTTTCACCGAAACCCGCCGGGAGAGCCGTTATTCGCGATGAATGTATTCCAGCTGTCTCTTCCTCATATCGTTCTCATATCGCAATTACCATTTTGACCATTTTTTTCCACGATGATCTACAACACTCCCTCCCTAGTAGATTCAAGACCCCAAGATAAAAAGACTCGATCATTCCCGTTATAAACAGCTGGCCTTACCAGTGGATCCCACCTAGCGTTGTCGTACGACTGTAAAATCGCTTGACGTGGATACACCTTTACCTTTTTTTCCCGTTATAATTTCGCAGCTGCCTCTTCCTCTCCACCGTCCTCGTCTCGTGGGCGGACAGCGTCTATGAGCTCCCGCTGTACAACTCGAATGATGTGAGCCCCCATTTTTTACGTTTCACCTTTATGAGACGAGAGAGAATCACCACCCATTTTCAAGGCTAGGTGGCGGAATACAAAACACATATGTCCAATCCGGACCAAAAGTATATGGGGCAAGTACTTTTTACAATGCTCTTTCAAAATCCGCTTCTTCGGAAATTTGAATGTCGATTTTTATTTTCGAGTTACGGTAGATCAAAGATCAACCATTTTTCATGAAATGAGCCCCACGAAATTAATCATAACTCGCTTCAAAATAAAGATTTTCTCTCATTCTAAGTTGCGATGGATAGAGGGAAGCTAGGGCAAGCTTTCACAATCACAAAACTCATTCCTGGTTAGTGCGTTCATGCGGAGCGGTCGGGCGACCGAAAAAATAGCGTAACCTTGGGAATACCGATGTCCCCAAAAAGTTAATATGATTTTTATAAAGTACCTATATATGCCTCAAAAATCACCAAGAGGCAGACTTATCGGAGGTTGGGAAAAAATGATCTCACTTTCGTCTATCGGGCCGAGGATGAGTTTCGTAAGGGAAGTTTTTGATGTTTCTTTTGAACCTAAATTTGCTCAAATTTGTTGGAGTCAGTGGTTGATCTTTGATCTACCGTAACTCGAATATAAAAATCGATATTCAAATTTCCGAAGCGGATTTTGAAAGAGCATTGTAAAAAGTAATTGCCATATACTTTTGGTCCGGATTGGACATATGTTTTGTATTCCGCCACTGGGTGGTCGACTCTCTCGTGATTCGCCTCTTATAGTTCTACGTTACCGCGTTGTATCAAAATACCTGATAAAAATATGTTTCGCCTCGGCTACATTTGCTGATGTGAATGCAACATTTATTGAAATCAGCTGATCGGTTGTACAAAAAAAAAAAAATATTTTCAATTCCAGGTCGGCTGCAAACTGTTCACCTTCCTCGCTCACTTTTGTGATTTCATCTGTGTCTGGATGATCAGTTGGATCAGTTTGGACAGGATGATCGTGCTGTACCGACCGCGTAAGACATTTCTTAATTTCCCTAGATTCTGAGTCTAGGAACTGCAATTACTTTTTTGCCAAATGCGCGGAGATATTTGATAATGTTTAAACAATTTTTAGAATATGTTTCAATGAACATACTCATAGTGAGAAAAGTTAAAATACTATTGCAATAGACTCTTTCGAGGTGAATAAATAATCTAAAATAAATTCTAGAAGGAATTCATCGCGCCGTCAACTCGAAGACGTTTGCGAGGAACGTCGTGATCGGGACTGTGGTCGCTGCGGTCGCGTTGTACGGTAAGTCCCTTGAGCTGTGGGCGCGAAAATGTTGACGTGTATTGTACAGTGCACAAAATTCGTCACGACCTCAAGCATTATGGTTTTCCTTATCTACTCTTCTCTTCCCTGATAAACTCCTTCCAACTCCTGGTCGTGTATTACGCGGAATGACAAATTTTGATAATAAAATTTTATTTTAGGTTGGTTTCTGCTCTTCGCCGGGCTCGAGCGACAGGAGGAGAACGGGGCGATATTCTGTGGACTGAAGGGAAATTCAAGTCTGTTCGGGTACGTTTCACACTCCATTATTAACTTCGTCTGCTGTTGTTCTTGTCGATCTTGATGTGTTTCCTTTCAAAAACTTTACACTTTATCTAATTTCAATAATTATAATTCAGTTACACCTACAACGCGCGGCAGTTCTACATCCATCTCACGATGGTTGACACGATCATCTGCACGATTGTGCCTTCGATTCTCATTGTGGTGAGCGTTTTCTCACAAACACACAGACATCGATTATAACAAAAAATCATTTTAATGCTCCGATGATTAATATCAGCAGTGGCAAGCGATTTGAAGGTTGTAAAATGTCCATTCTAATCTTCCACTATCTAAGGTAGTAAACTGTTTCTCCATCTACCGCTACCATCAGTGCATGAAGATCTATGCGACGGGCGTGCTGAGGGTGCGATTCGATAGGAATGATAATATCGATGGACGCATTGTGGGTTTTATCTCCAATTTTCTCAATTCCGAAAAGGGACTCAAAAGGAGTTATACCACCAACGAGCGCATTGTGAACGACTTTTTGTTTCAGGAAGAAACAACCGCCAAGCGCCTGCTACTTTCGCAGACTTGCGCTTCCACAACTCAAGGTTTGAATTGAACATCTGTTAATTGTTGGCTAATTGAGATAATCGATATTTGGTGAGAACGGATTTACCGATGTTTCATACCCCGCGTGGTACCTAAAATTATTCCTGATAAAAAAATCGGCAGCTACAAACGCCTCCACTCGATCGGGCGTGAGCCACGGGAAGCTGAGGAGCAGCGACCTGCAGCTGAGCAGGAGTTTGCTGGTCGTGACGAGGTGAATTTTTTTTTAGTTTTTCCAATTTACATTTTATCGATGTTGTTCCTGAAGAAATCATGGAAAAGTTCCATATATTTGCCGTCTGCAAATAGATTATTGAGTTTCTGTTGAGCTTCAAACTTTCTTTATGAGATGGTAAATCAATTTAGAGATGTTCGTACGTTGCTGTTCATTATAAAACTAAAATAAATTAAATAACAAAAAAAAATTCTAGCACATTCGTCCTGCTCAACCTGCCGAACTATGTGTTCCGCATTGCGGATTTCATCTTTGCGCCATCGTGAGTTTCCACATCTTTTTTTATGCCTTCCATTTCACCGCTAACCCATTGAATAATCTGCAATTGCTGACATTTGTGATCATTAGAATACGGGTAATGGTCTATCCATTTTACACACACGTTCTAACCGGTGAGAGAGCGCGCAAAATGAAAAGACGATTACCCGTATTTCGAACTCTAGTGACCAGTAGTGCCTATGCCATAAATGAGGCAGGGATTGAATTGATGGATTAATTAGATAGCCATTCAGCGGCCACCTCTTCTCCTTCCTTTTCTACTTCACTTTCATCCTCTACTACCTCCACCACACCGTGCTCTTCTACATGTACATATTCTGGAGGTAAATTATCTCTTCCAAGTGCCAACTTTCCGCTGTTCCACAACCAAAGGAATGTGTTTTATCAAATTTACCAGCGCTTTTGGTAGGCGATCTGTGGTCCAAAGGTCGTACAAAAAATTAGAAAATCGTTCGGTTATTTTGTGGATTTTTCCCCAAGAATCTCAGGGACAAGACTTTGGCAAAGCTAGCCACGAAGCACTGCTAAAAAATATAATTCCATTCCCCAAATGAAGAAGCAGCTCGGTCCGACGCGCACAATTTTAGAAATGTCATATCAATTTGTTGAAGTGTGTTTCACACTTTCCTAAAGAACATCAGC
The DNA here is from genome assembly GCA_000180635.4 of Pristionchus pacificus. Classification (NCBI taxonomy): domain Eukaryota; kingdom Metazoa; phylum Nematoda; class Chromadorea; order Rhabditida; family Neodiplogasteridae; genus Pristionchus; species Pristionchus pacificus. The sequence goes on from CM026579.1 coordinate 19,800,677, forward strand.
ATTGTTATTTTAGTATTGATCACCGCATACCGCTCTAAAACAAAACATGTATTTTCCAGTCCCCAAATGAAGAAGCAGCTCGGTCCCACCGCCATGAGACTACTCGAGTGCTACTGTTTCAAGGCCGTGCCCGAGTTTGGCCATCGATCCACGTCGCTGCAGGCGTTCAATCGATAACTGTAATATTTCCACCTCAAGATCCAAAAAAAGAAAGATCACCCGTTCGTGGAATTCATGCTTCATTAGCACCTTGGCATTATTCGATCCGCAGCGTTCAATTGATAATTGCAATAACACCAGCAATTTCCGTTTTCAGGGCTTTTCAGGGGATTCCTTTTGACTGTTTCGTATTGGAATATTCGGTAATTTCGTGGCTCAAAAACCCCTGTAATTATCACTTCCCAACGCAATTCCCACTAATCTTGCCACAATTGCACCACATTCTCGGGTTGCTGACTGGGTTCTCAATTCGCTCGGTTCATTTTGCTTGTATTTATTATGCCAGTCAATATTTATATCAGTCACACTTATTCCAGCCTTGTTATGTGTATTTTTGTATATTTTGTATAAAATATTCGCTGATCTGTTTTTTATATAATTAATACTTTATTACCTCTGTGAGAGGGACAGTGTCCATAAGGCAACGGGGTGATATATTGAGGAAATTGACTGAACTCGAAATACGAGTCGCCGTCTCTTCACATACTGTGTGAAGAAAGAGTGAATCGTTTTTCGAGCTCTGGAAACTGAGTGTAGAGGCTGAGGGGCATACAGAAAAGACGAGTAGTAAACTGAAAACAACTTTGATAGTACATAATTACTTGATAAGGCAATGCACAAAGGGAATTGGTTCCTTGGATTAAGAGGGGTTTGGTCTCGAGCCTTAGTTGCTAACTCGGAATGAGGATAGTATTATCATCATGATAGGCAGCGTGTTTACCCATACAGAAGCTAATCGACAAGACACAATCTAGCATGAAATTAAGACGAGCTGTAAATAACTAAAGGTCATCGGGGTCAGAAGCTTGCAAAACCGGTTCTCGGGCTAATAATATTGCTCAATTGGTGAATATAATTGGAAACTAGTAAACAAAAAAAGCGATAGCTGGACAGGGAAAGGATAGAATGCCTGAAAGTGGAACCCGGACAGCGTGTGGAAAGAGGGAATGATAAAGGGATACGGTAAGATGAGCAATGTTCTCGTTTTCAGTCAGAGAGAGAGGCGAGAGAGCATGCGGAAATGAGAGAGTCAGACGAGATTTCGGGTCGATTAATTGAGTTTGTTGCTGGAGGCAGATTGAGCGAGTTGGGACTCGGTCTCGAACCGGCAATCGCTCTTCAGCCTGAAAGTACGGTATTTATTTTATATGTTTTGGTTTTAATTTTGCCTTTATTTTGCACTCCGATCAAAATACACGCGTAGGATTGTCTTTACTGAGATTAAGTGAAACTCAACGTGCAGCTTTTGATGATTCAACGACCCAAAATGGAAACAGCTTCGTTGAGTCAGTTTCGGAACCCAGCTAAGTTGTACGAGAATAGCGAATGAATAGAGCAACGCACCACATCGTCGGCCTGTCGCTGGGACAGAATCCTCAGTATGATCAGGCCTATTCGCAAGTTCAACCCATGACACCGTACACCCTATTCACAAATCGCTAATTGGCGAACAATCTATCAATAAGTCGAATGGATGCTTGCTGCGTCTACCGACTCTACTCAAACCTATTAGCCCAGAGAAGTAACCCACAAATTATTTATTACTCACTTGACAAACTCTTTCGCCACATCGTCGGCCTGTCGCTGGGAGAGAATCCGCAACAGAATCAGACCATCATCGTCGATTTGCAGTCGAGAGCCGAGCTGCACCCACATCGAACATGAACCTTGAAGGGGGGAGATAAGGTACGGTAAGATTGCGTTAAAGGAACCAAGGCGAAATCAGTGAAGTTTCTATCGTTGCCCATATGAGGTGTGTGTGAAACACAACCGGCTTGATTATATCTTTCGTAACCTAAAATTTAAACAGTTTGGTGAAAAAATAGGGAAATGTTCAAGTTCTGGCCGGTGTAAGTATATTATTCAATAAAAAAAAAACGACAAAACACGTACCCTGCTCGACGATGGACGCCAGCTGCAGGACACCAACTCCAACGATGCGGTCCTCGCGCGCGAAGCAGTAATCCTGAAATAAAATACATTTACAATAAGTAAATTTGTTTTGTTTCATTTGTCATTAGACTACTGTCAGTTTGACTTCAAAAATAGAGAAATAGGTCTTTAATATTCGAACCTTGACTTGGAAGATGAGCTCGTAGTGCTCCGGTTCGCCCTCGTTGCCAAGGAAGCTGCAATGAATAATGTTCATTACGATAGGCAACTTACCCCGATTAGCCGAAAAATAACGTCCTTCGTCCATGATATTTGATAAAAACGAACAAACAGTTGTCCAAAAGTGAGTGGATCGTTACATTTTAACAACAAATCTTTGTGTCCAGAGATGGCCTAAGGTCTCAATATTAGCGGGGATTAAACTCACAAGTGGAAGGTCTCATTGAACTTGGGCGCCCAATTGCCGCTCTTTGTCTTGGTCGCCTGCTTTCTCTTCTTATCCGCGAGATGAGGACCGACCAGATGGACCTTGATTAGTTATTGATTAATTATGTGAATTAATTAATTATTTAGATTAATTAATTAAATTTAATTTTTTAGCATGCAGGTGCACCTTGATTCATATTTATTAATAGTTTATTTCTCTTTAATTTTTATTAGCTCTTAATCAGCACAATTGGGTGCCGTCCATACGATGGACCTAACTTAATTTGTAAAGTATCAGGTTGGTTCATAAGTCTTGCTCGTTTTCGATGTTTGCTATTTTCACCTATGAAATATTTAGAATCAATTTTGAGATTATTTTGATCTTCCTATTCTATGGGGACGTGGTCTTTCTTCCAAACGCACACTGAACCGAATCAGTTCGATCCCTGTGGTAGCCACTGTGGTCCTTCAAAGTTTTAGTATCCGGTTTTGGTGATCCATCTATCTTGGTCCAGCTCTCGATGGATAAGAGTAATAGGGTCAAACCCGCCACACGATTAAAAAGTACGACAAGAATACTTTAAAATATAACCATTGTATTGGGCAAACATCATTCAGCCGTTCCAGAAAAATTCATCTAACCCAAACCGAGAAAATCCGATGGTTTGCAATTTCATACTTTATGGTTCTATTTTCGAACCGAATGGACTGTCAATAATTGAAGTATTTAAATTTTATGGAGTCGATTCAAACTTATGACAGTAATGCTAGAGTGTGCTACCAAACAATGGCCCGAGGACAGGTCGTCCAATTTTAGGACAAGGGAGCAGTGTAAATTCAAAGTTGGTGCACGAAAAAGAGCAGGACTTATGAACCAACCCAATATGTTTCATTGGCTCTTCAAGATCTTGGAATGACAATATTCTTTAGTTATTGCGTTCTTGTGGTTTGAATAATTATTTTCACATTGTTGATTCTTTTAAAATAGACCAGTCACTCTAGTCAATATTTGAGATAAATGAACTATTTAAATAATTAATTAAATAAAAATAATTAACTCACCTCGACGAATGGCTTGAACACGCTCGTCGTCTGCCAACGGAGATCGTTCGCAGCGAGGACTGACAAATAATTAAATTATTTAATTTTATTTTAAAAATATTTTTTTAATATTATTTAAAAATACTGGGCCTGCTTTAATTTTTTTTTATTTAAAAATACAGCAGGAGTGGCTGCTCATAGTTGAGTATCAAGATATCTTTGACGCATCAATGCGAATTTGATAATGCCTTGATAATGATAATGATAATGCTTTGATAATGCAATTTGATAATTTGATAAGATAATGCCAATTTTTTTCCATTCATTACAGATGTGTTTCACCTGTCCTACAAGAGAGCAAGTAATAATTTAATGGATGCGCGAGAGCATTTCAAAGAAATTAAAAAATAATGTAAACGCACTCTTGACAGTGACTTTCTGCTCGCCCGTTGCCGGGTGCGCAATTGTGCATTTTTTTCATATTGATATGTTATTCAAAAATAATATTATTATAATATTAAAATATTATAATATTATTCAAAAATAAATTTCTAATGCGTTTCATCGACACTACAAATGCTAGACTGCACATGATTATTTAAAATTTGGACCTCTGATTGGAGTATTATTTATATTGGAATATTTCATATAACATTAAACACTTTCTGTTCGCAGTTGTTCATTTTTTCATATTATTATTCGATCATCATTTTCTTAATATTAATAATTTAATTAATAAACTTACTCTTGACGGTGACCTTCTGCTCGCCCGTTCCCGGGTGCGCGAAGAGGTCGACTTGGACGGAGATCTCACCCACGGGCTGCTCTTGTGATGGGAGGTCTGGAAGGAAGGGGATTAGAGATCACAAAGATCAGAGATCGATTCTTGAATCACGGACACTTCTTATGATTTTATTATATTTGCGTTGATGAGACGTTTTCAATTGTTAGGAAAGAGCTGTAACATTGAAAATTTAAAAATAAATATTGAAAAAAAGCTTACCCTGGTTCTTCTGTCCCGTGATGAAGGTGCGAATGAGCTGCTCGCTCGTCTGTGTGTAGAGGGAAAGGGCGTACTGGAAATGAATTCTGGTTGTTGGGTTGGTGGGTCACATCATTTTAATTTCAGGTCATTGTCAGGCTGAATCCGCTGGACTAGGGATTTGTATTTCAGGCCATTTTTTCGTAATTTCATGTCAATATTCAAATTGTTTTTTTTTCTCACCTTGAGCGCTTGCAGCTCCTCGCTCTTCTCGAAGAATGACTTCTTCAGGCCCTGACCGCCGGCGTGGAAGCATTCCTTTAATTTTTAACATTAATTTATTTTGGATGCGTAAAAATATTGCCCGCGTTTTTTCCAGAATTTTTTAACAGCATTTGAATGAGTTTCGTCGCTATCATATATATTGCGAAAGAAGCGCTGGAGTATTGATTTCTCGTTGCGCTTGGTACAAAATAAATAACTATAAAATAATATACCTTGATGGCGTCAAGCGCCGCATCCAACACAGTGCACTGCTTGGGGGAGAGCGAGCGCTCGCTGCCTTCTCTGAAAAGAGTCGCGTGAATCTCTCTCTCTCTCTCTCTCTCTCTCTCTCTCTCTCTCTCTGTCTCCGTAGGCGGCCTAGTCATTTTTGTTCACGATGAATACTACTTCCTGGTTTTCAAAAAATTAAAAAATGGGATATTAAAAAAAAAAAAATAACCTCGCAATATCCATCATGTCCTTCACGCTGCTCAGCCCCTTCACATCGTTGATCTTCGTCGACATCAACTTGGTCATATCGCCGATCTTCGCGTTGGGTAGTTGTTTGAGGAGCTGAAATTTGTGATTTTATTTTTGTTTTTATTTTTATTTTTTAATCATATAATCGCTCAGTGCTTCAGGATCTGAACGTTTCGTGTTCATCTGTTCTTGAATTTAATTCTAGTTCAAATAGTTCAATATAGATACTGGTTGTTGTTGCGAGGTGTTGTTGTCAAGGGCTTTCTCAATGTTCAGGAGAAAAACGATAGTTTTGGACATTCAGATAATATTTTTCGGTGGTCCCAAAATTAATTTTAGGCTGAAAATAAAATGACAATAAAATAAAATAACAGTAACAAACCGCCTTGTTGTCGAGCGGCGGCAGGACGACGATCTTCTCCATGCTGACGACCGTGATCTTCCACATTTCCTGTCATTTATTTTTTCTTATTATTATAACTTCTCAAAAACATTCACTCCTTCCACATTTATTGATATCGATCTAATGAATTCTGAACTCAGCAGCACGTCAAATCGCAAGCTGGCAGAGGTTGTTCACAAAATATATCAAGTATGTATTATTGCACAATTTTCCCTCACAACGGCAATTGCTAATGCCAACGTCCTAGACAGTTTGATATTTTTATTTATTGAATCGGTATTTACCTTGAGCAGGTACTTCATCACGGTCTTCTCGCATTGCTGTGAGAATCGCTGCAGGGTCGCCTCAAGGACGTCCATGAGGGGTTCCAGAACGATGTCTACTTCCTGTAAATAGCAGAGGGGTGAGCTTCGAAATTATTGTTGCAGCACCATAGCGATTTTTGGATTTCAACGAGAGTCTTTATAGCAAATCCATGTGCTCACTCGCAGTCCGGCCTTTATCTCACACATGATTCTAGTAACCTATTGTAACAAACTATCAATACTACAGCCTTAAATTTTGTAGCAATTTTGTAGCTGCTGAATGGAGCCACACTAATATACCGTTCCTAGCAAACGTATTTTTGTGTTGGTTTTACTCACCGCCGCCACCTGCGTCTTCTGCAGCTGCTGTCCCTTGATCTTGCTCAGCAGATTGCCCAGCTTGATCATCTGCTCCTTAATGTTCGGCTCGAGGTACACGGCGAACTGAAATCGTATTTTTATTTTTAAAAAAACATTTCTTTTTTTTTGTGTTTTCGAAGCTCTAACCTCCGTCGATCGAGTTCTTGACATTCTCGCATTTGTGAATGCCGTGTGAAACACATACGAACTTCAACAGGAGACGATAAAGTCGGCAATGCGTTTTCCAAAAAAAAAAACATTCGAAAGTACCTCTCTGCCCAGCTTGTCCAGCACGTTGTTCAGCTTCTTTTGCAGCTTCGTGAGCACGTCGGATGCTTGCGGGTCGAGCTCAGCACCGCCCATGTTCTCGTAGATCTTCTCGAGTTGCACACTAAATACATATTATAAATCGTACTTATTGTCAAAAAATAATTCTTAAAAGCTGAATATTGTAGTATTTTTTAAATTATCCCGCAACATTCCAGGGTCACCGTTGTTCGTGATTTCTAAATGGGTTTTTATGCAAAAAATCCGAATCTCACCGCAATTGCTGCACATTATTCATCAGAATACAAGCGAGTTTCTCATTGGCAGCGAATCGAGGGAAGTCCTTGTGCACCATGTCCGCGTATGCGAGCAGGACCTTTAATTAAAAATTAAATTTAAATTAATTAATTAATGAATTATTTTAAAAATCATGTTTGACTTTTTTGAATGTGTTTCATCTTTAGCGAGTACGAGCATAAAAATTCCAGTATAATCTCAGCTTCAATTCAACCGACTACCATCCACTCTCACTCATTTCCGCGATAAAAAGGTGTTATGCCATCTCAGATTCTCGAAATGCTCATCTTTTTTTGCCCGTCAATCCTCAGATTTCGATTTTCGCGTCAAAATAGGAGAATTCCCGTGGGAAATGACGGGCATGCCCAATGTTTGGAAAGATTGCTCCATTTTCGAGTCTATTTTCGTCTGCGCGCGGGCTCATGTTTCAGAGCGCTTCTGGGGGATGCCAATCTTTCAGTCTTCTCAGTTCTGAGTCTCTTCATGAGGAATGAAGTCCTGGTTTCGGGTCCCTTTCGCACGAAAACTCCCAGTTCATGCACATTTCGACGGATTATCGGGGTCATCGCGTGTTGAAGGCATTTTCACCCGGAACCCCGCGCCAGACGGCCCGTTTCCTGGTGCTCATAAATGTTGCATTGGTAGGGTCTCTCTCTCTCTCGTCTGCTCATAAATGTTGCATTGGTAGGGTCTCTCTCGCTCTCTAACTAGCTAGAAAACGCGTGAAACGGAGAGACCCTCGCGAGAAAACAGGCAAAGAAAGAGGAGGAGGAAGCCCTAAAGCGATGAGAAATGTTATTTGAGCCCTTCAGATGATGTTTTCGACAAATTTTCGCCTACTCCTCACGAGGAAGACATTTGAGGCGTTTTAGAGCTCGTGATCCACTGATTTTTAACGTGTAAAATGGAACTTGAGCCTAATCATTCAGATAATGACTTGTGTGAGTATCGCTGATGATAAAATTCAATCAGGAAGAAATCATCGGGCGTAGATAAAATATTATTATAACTAGAAATACCTTATTCAGCGTCTTCGAGAACCGCTTCATCATGTCCGCGTAGACCTCGGGATTGGGGCAGTCCATCTAAAATGTTGTTATTGTTTTCAGGTTGATTTGACGCGTCAAAACAACAACAACATGTCAAAACACGCACCTGTTTGAGCAGTTTGAGGGCCTCATTGAGCTGCGTGAAGACATCGACGACCGAGTTGGAGAATTTCGTGTGCTCGGACGTTTGCGGGAAGTTGTCGGACTACAAATGTGACATTTCAATAAAAGTAAAGTACTACTGAGTCGATTACAAACGCGCAACGCGTCGTCGACGATCCCACGTCTGTCTAGGCCTATTTTTTATATGTTATTTAATTATTAGAATATACAAATTAATTCTAACCAGATCCTTCAGATATGCATTGCGCATTAGAAAGCATAGTACTGCAACGTCTGTTTCGCCCATGGAAGTCAGAGTCAGCCGACTACTACTGATGCTGATACTGCCCCGGATTCTGGCAGCAGTCACTAGGGAAACGGTCAGACAGTGCTAGAGAGCACGGAGAAGTGAGAGGCACAGACAACTAAATCCAAATCGCAATGTAAACAGGCGTGACTAGGGTTGGCTTGTCAAGCAAGATTGCAAGATCTTGAAAATAAATAACTCAATTATCCCTTCTTGTCAAGAACAACGAGTTGTTTTTCAAGATCTTGTTTATTGAAAATTCTTGAAATTGGTCGACTCTCTCGCAATTTGCCTCATTTTATGATAAGTTTCATTTGAAATGGAAAACAAATTTTGTTTATTATTCGTATTCTTGAAATTTCTTGGTTGTTTTTCATGATCTTGAAAAACAACCAAGAAATTTCCATTTCTTGACAAGATCATTCTTCGCCATCCAATCTTGAAAAGCAGTTTCAATCTTGACAAGCCAACCCTAGGCGTGACTATAATCAGTTGATTGCACTCACTTGAGAGCGAATACGAAAACGTGTAGTGTTCAGGGAAAGGAAAATGCGCGCTAGGATGATGCCCGTATTTCGTACCCAAGTGTTCGTAACAAAAAGGGAGTACAACTCTGTCATTTTTATTGTTGCCTCGTGAAAGATATCGACGAAATTAGCGAACTAATGAGCAATAAAAATGCATGGGCCTCACTAGTGGCAACTCGAAATACTCTATGGTCTGAAGAGATGAGAGTCTGTGCGAAATGAAGAGAGTTTCTATCCCGAAGGCTGTTGTTCCCTAGCAGCAGTCCTTTTAGCGTTACCATTAAACTGCACAATTTCGGCCGTCGCTTCTCAAATTCGTATAGTTTCAGACATCGAGAACAAGAAATTGTTGTACTCTCTACATTGTGGCCACTTCATTGTTAATGTGATCCACTAAGAAACAAACAGTGACGGTGAAAAATATTTGTCAATTTTGAATTTTTTCTTAAATCTGTAAATGCAATTGAAAAAACAAGTTGATTCTTTTCAAGGTTTTTTTTTGTTTTTTTCAATATTAAAAAAAAGAATTACAAATTGTTGAATACAATAAAAATAATTACCATGTCCCTGTTGTACGCTTTCCTGGCTATAATTCTAGCATTTTAGGATATTTCACTATAGAAAAAAAATAATAATATCTGAATAAATCACCTTGTCCCTATTATACGCGTTCCTCAGGATCTCCATGGAGTGCTCGTCGTTCTCATTGAGCCAGTCCATTACGAAGGGGATGAACCACCTGGAATTATTCGAACTTTTTAAATTTTAAAATTTAAAAAAAACATTTAAAATTAATTTAAAAAGTAAACAAATAGGATTGAGTTTTAGTTTTTTGTAAAAGTTTTTCAGTAATGAGTTTAGGTTGGATCAATCCATTACGAAGGGGATGAACCACCTGGAATACGTAAATTTAGGGTGATTTAAATTTCAAGAATTGATTTTAGGTTAGACAATAAAATAGGAAACCACATAGATATGATTTTTTCAAAGCACCGCGGGAAAGCGCTTATTTTCCTCGCAGAGAATGCAAATGTTTTCCCATTGAAGAGAAAATGACTTATCTCGCGCACTGCAATTTTGCACAAAATTGAATAAAAACTGCAAAAATAACATCGGAAATAGGTAAAAAAAAACAGCTGAGTGAACTCACTCCTCCCTACTCCCATATCCGCTGTCCGCCTTCATCATTTCACTGTACCGTTGTGCACAGTTGAGCATCGCAAATTTTTAATTGCCGCCGAGAGGTCGCAGACGACTAGTGTCACTCGTCGCACGGGTTCTATGCGAGATGCGACTGAGGCGAAGAGAAGGAGGAGGAGGCGGGGAAAGAGATAGGGAAGGAGGGGGGAGGAGAAAAAGGAAGACCCCGGATGGCCAAGTCTCGAGACTTCTCTTTCCTCTGTCTCTGCGAGCCGTTTGGAAATCAATTATGCACGGAAAGCAAGTGAAGTGAGAATAGTGCAGAGAAAGTGTGTGAACTTTGTTCTGAGAAAAGGGACAATTTCCACGCAGTTCAAAATGCATTGAGTAATGCATTGAGTATGCGCGCGAAATGAAGAGACGAAAGGTATTTTCGAAAAAAGGCTTCCTTGTAACGAGGAAGCGAAGAGATAGGGAAGATTGTTTTCACGGGGAAACCCCGGGAGCTAGGCAGCCTCTCATTTTCCTGTATTTCGCTACTACGTCGGGAAAATAATAGCGGCTGCTCATGGGAATGAATGCAGTTGATTTGGAGTCGGGGTGCTTTTTGCAGTCTTGGGAACTATTTTCTTCCAGCGTTTTTGGCTAGCTTTCCGACATGAGGATTGGAATCTCACGTTGAAACAGTCTGTGTTTAATAATTTAGAATTTAATCTCTTTGAAATCTCAATTCAGCGCACTGCTAATTAATTTTGGCCACTGCATCAGACAAGGGGCATGCACTGTCGAAATGTAGTTATGAACGCGTTTTCAGACTCGAATGAGTTTCATACAAAAATGCTAAAAACTGACGTCGGAAACTCGGGAATACAGCTGTTGAAGGGCGGTATGTCGACGACGTACTTGAAGTAGAAGCCCTGAATTTTAATATAATTTAATAATCAAATAATTAGTAGGTCATCCCGTTAACCAAGCCACTTGCGTCCTGCGGGAAATCACTGTTAGGCCAGTTATTATTAGGCCAATTAAGGCCGGAGTAATTATTAAAAATCAAAATAATACCTTCACTTTGAAGTACAAGTTCATGTACTCGGGCGTGGAGCACTTCTTCGTCTTGGCGTGATCTGCAATTATTTAATTTCATAATAGTTTTTTTTTGAAAATTTTTTTGAAATGCAAGTTTCCCGGAACCAACAGATACGTGCCTTCCAAACGGGTTCTTGCTACTATTATTTTCCTGTGTGAGAGCAAAGTCATGAATGTGTAATGGGAAAGTGACAGCGGGCTGTACCTACGTTGTCTATTTCCTTCGCTTCCCTATTTTTCGGGAACCGTTAGTACCCCGGGTTACAGCATCGAGATCAGAAAGCATGCTTAGCAGCAATCCCGAACTATCGATGCATGCAAAACCATCTTCATTCATCGATTTGCGTCAGCACCAGCTCGTTATCTCCTAATAATCAGGCAGTTATTCGAGCTCTTCCTGAGAATGAATCCCTAACGAATCTTTCTCTAACTCTCTCCAATTTGCCTGATCTCTCACATTCTCTGACCTGAGAGATCAGAAAAGGAGGAGAAGGCTTCTCAAGAAGTGAAGAAGAGGCGAGAAACCATACAGAAAGAGGAGAGTAGCTTGTCAAGCCATCCTCGAGAATCCCCCCCCCCCCCACACTAGCAACACCTGCGTCAGCATTGCCAATCAAGACGAGTGAAAGAGAGGCGGAAGTCTCTCGATTTCCCGTGAGTTGTGAGTGGATGAGCAAAAAAAATGTAATGCGTCAGCAGCTATTTCTGGCGAGTTTCCAGTCAAGGATCGCTATCGTATTCCGATTCCCTAATTCGAATCTTGGCTGCTTGTTTATCTCTCAGCAAATTTCCTCGACGAAGATAACTCGAAGCAACCAGCAGCAAGTCTTAAAGCGGCTCACTCCGGGGAAAACAAGACCATTTGGGTAATGGGGTGGATTCGGGTAGGGAAAAGCTAACCATTCCATCTTGAGATCTATTTTTGGAAGACAATACGGAAAAAATGTAAGAAAAAATGCATTTTTATGTCCCTTCAACGACTTTTTTAAATTAAAATTCTGTGGAGATGCAGGAGAGAAGTATTGAGTGACACAATAATATATGGAAACCAACCATCCAGAGCCAGCTTCAAATCCGTCTTGTACAGTGTCCAGAGTGTGGAAGCGGACAGTTTACCGACGTCCAATTCCTGGTAATAGTTTTTTTAAGTCTGATTAAAAAATAATTAAAACAATCAGTCACTAAGATCTCCTTGCTATCTCAATTCAGCGCACCGCTAATAGGTTTTTGCTCACTACACTAGATAAGAAGAGTGCACTTTCGGCGGCGATTTGTAGCCGGAAATTTCAACTGCGACGCGGTTTCAGACTCGACTTTTGAAATGAGCTTCGTACAAGGTGCAAGAGGTTTCGAGGGAACAATAAATCAGTATTTCCTTCGTTCCTGTTATAATGACCCTCCCTCATTTTCGCACCTGCGGGAACTGATTCAGCACTAGCGTATAGACACCCTTGTCCTCCTCGATCGCGCCGATCATGTAGTCGAGGAAGTCGAACCAGAACCTGCAAATGATTTTTTTAAATAATTCCCAGATCTGGTATTTCCCGGATCTCGAGAAAAGAGGCTCTGGAAGTCGAACCAGAACCTGCAAAGCCGGGTTTTATTATCCGTATAAAAACCCAGCTCTCGGCAAAGCCGGTTCTCGATCTAAACTCCCGATCTGGCATTTCCCGGTTCAGGAGAAATCCAGACTCAGAACCCGGATCTACTTTATTGGTTTCTGCACTTTTCTTTTCCTTGCGGACCCTTCCCGGTTCTCCCCAATAGCAGAAATCTAGTAAATCAGAGTAGTTTTACCAATTCACTACTTGACGAATCCGCACTTCCCCACTGAGCTACTTCCCGGCCCGAACTTTCTGGCTCTCTCGAAAATGAACCCACTTCACAGAGTCCTCCCTCGGTCCTCCCGTGTCGCAGCACGAGTCGAACAGCAGCTGGTACGTGGTCTGGAATTAATAAATTAATAAAGCAATTAATTAATTAATAAAAATAATAATAGTACCTCCATGCACGCTTTGGCGCACTCCTGCACGACGACCGAGGCTCGGGGCGGGGAGGATAGTTCGAGGACCTGCAATATAATAAATGAATGCATCACGTTAAAAAATATGGCGACAAAGTGGCAAAGTAAGGATTAGAAATATTTAATTAATTGAATGGTTTAATTAGTGAAAAGAAAGCAAAAGACGAAAAGACAGGTAAGCATTTGCCACTTTTTATTCTATCTCCTGAAAACAAATGATAAATCAAAATACCTTCATTCGGAAGAACGTAATCGACGTCAGCAGGTCCACGGTCGATTTCAGATCTTGCAACTTGGCCGGTTTGTTGGTTGGGAAGTATTTCTGAACCAGCATGGTGTTGACATTTCCTGACACTACTACTAAATCCGAAATCTATTCGTAAAGTAGGTCCGAAGAATAGATTGGGCCCTACGGACTGAATTGGCCTTATAAAATAGTCACTGGCCTAGCAGTGGGCTCCCGCAGGACTTCGTGTGCCTAGAGTACGGGGTGACCTTTACCTTTACTACTAAATTTCCCTGCTGAAACGCCAGAACTAGTACGCCCTAGAGTTGTTATTCCGAGTGACTCGGCACTCGCGAGTGGAAAATGAGAAATCCACTCGCGAGTGGGTTTTCACTCGCGAGTGGACTCCTTTGTTCGCACTCGCGAGTCAAATCCACTCGCCGAGTTAATTGAAATTGCCTCATTCCTTCTCCCCTCGCCAATGCAAAGTGACCGGTCTCTCACTTCAATGAAGGGTGCAATGGAGAAATAAAATTTAATCAATTCTCGATTCGAATTCTACAAAAACACTCGCGAGTGGATTTTCACTCGCGAGTGAATTTTTCATTTTTCCAACCAGTCCGAGTGAATCGAAAATGAACTCGGCGAGTGCGAGCGCTCGCCGAGTGTCACTCGAGCAAACAACTCTAGTACGCCCACCTATAATCGCTAGCCGCACATGGGGGTTACCGGGGGGCGTTATAACGGATGAGGGGGTGATCAAGTGGGCAAAATGTGATCGACTCGTGGGGATTCTCTTTTGTGTGGAACAGTTATTTCACTCCGACTGGCTAGAGAGGATTAGGAACGGGGAGAGTGGATCCACAGACTATTAGTCTCACCCACAATCAACAGGGGATTCAGCTGACTAACGCTAAGACACGGTGGGGCTTATTCGGCCGGTCGGAACGAGGAATCCGTGCCATCGGCCCTCTCATCGGTCAGAGATATGAGATAGCGGATGGTATGAAGAGACGCATTTTACATATTACAGTAACGGCCTTAAGATCGGAAGGTTTTCTCTCCGAACGGTGTTTTCCGGGGAAGGAGGGAAGAGAGATAACGTAAAGTTGGGAGATAAATTCGCAATATCTGGTCATGAGCTCTATCAAATATCGAGATTGTTCCACTTAGTGAATGGCTTCCCTATTTGTGGTCAATACAGGCATAGAGACCCACTCCACTCAACCTCGTGTGATGAAATCTCAAGGATACCGAGAAATAATACGATATAGGGAAAGCCATCCTAGACTAATCTAAGTGGAATCGCTACCCTATGCTGTAGGTAAAAAAGTGGTTCAAGAATAGGTTACGAGATAGCCAGACCTTAGTCTTGGTCAGGCATGAGATTGTCTCTGGAATAGGGTAATTTTGGGCAATGACCAATATTCGATGAAGCCCCGCCTCTCAGGGTGCCGCAACTTACGTAACAAATATGCTACGTAAGCTAATAAGCGCTACGATAAGGCCACTTGAGTGCCCGGTGGATTCGTTAGAAATAGTTTCTTAATTTTGCGCACACTCTCACAGATGAGAGTAATGATACCGTGCTTAGAATGAAAAGGCGGATTCTTCATTTTTTTGTTAGCCTTACGAGCCTCAGTATCTTCACTTCGCGCTCTCGCTCGTTTCTCGAGCGGGCCAGAGTGTGTTCAAAATGAAGAGACGGATCCTTCATTTTGTTAGCCTCACTAATGAGAGCTACTATCGGACCACTTGAGTGTCAGGGAGCGATGAGTTACTCATCTGGTTATTCTTAGGGAACACTTATCATCTACACGCGCTTGCGTCATGACCTTATCAGCGATGAATTACTGGCCGAATATAGTTTCTCAAGTGTTGTCTGATCAGGATTACTCACTCAAATGCGATAGTACAGAGAAAGAAAAGCGGCGCCCGCCATGAAGTAGTGAAGTAATGAATTTTTGAAGTGCATTTTAAAATATAAATTCAGTTCACGATAGCCGGATTACGGTAGTCGAATAACGGTAACTCACCCTATACATCGACAAATCGATCCTCAGCGAATTGTGCAGTTGGTCCAGCAGCTTGACGAAACGGTCCTGGAATAATCAATTTGTGAATGAGAGGTCAGAGTTCAGTAGAGTTCGAAATTTTTGACTCTTCATTCTTCACACTATCTCAACGGTAAGAGAGGCCAGAGAGTGTGCGAAATGATTACCCGAATCTCGAACTTTGGTGTTCAGTTAGGTTTCATCAGCTTGCTAAAGTCAGTTGTGAATTTCACAAGGCAGTGTCTGCATGCAGTAGTCGTCAACAACACAATCAAATTCATTTTGGGAAATTTAGCGTTATTTTCCGAGTTTTCCCGAGGTAATCATTTCGAAACACAAGCTAACCTTGCCAAAGATCGACACCGATGCCATTTACAATTTATGAGAGCCCGATTTTGGAGATCTAACCTTGCCAAAGTTGGACGCCGAGAATCGATCGGACGCCGACACCGCCGACGTCGCAGTCGTGTGCGCGTAGTACGCGTTAATGTTGGCGAGAAGGGTGGAGAGGACGGCTGAAAAGGAATACTTGAGATTCTTTTAGGGAGATATTACACTTCGTTTTTATGCCTATTTATGGTCATATCTTCAAAACAATTAAACCCCCATTAAGGAAAAAGCGAAATTCCGTCCGAAACGTGTTAGTAATTCTTCGAATTTAGTCACTACCCAGTTCCCTCATCGGTGCCTTGCAGAAGACGGCAGTGAAGGGGCTATCCATTCGGATGACTAGGACGAGATCAGGGAAACTGCGGCAGACTGTCCGGCAGAATCGAATCGCTTGACTATTCTGGTCGCCGCAGTAAGCAATCGACTAGTAGACAGTCGCTACCGCTAATGAAGTTTAGAACACGCCTCTGAGCTCGAGTGAACGATCATTTTCTGCCCCCGTCAGTGCATGAAAAGAACTACCCCGGTGAACATTGCTAAAATGCGTCAGTAGTATGCGGCTAACGAGGCACTTGTAAAAGCACTTTCCGAGTCCTAGAGAAATGGTGAATAGGGATAATGAACGGAGTGACAGGCACGGGATGACTACTTCACATAACGTTTTCACCTTTGAACGACACTTTTTCAATTTAGGGGTTAGTTTAAAACAATAAATTGAATAAATAGTGTACCTGGTACGGAGGGGCACATGTAGCGTGTGCACAGACATGCGAAGTGCGTCATGGCCTGAAATATCACGCCTGTCACGAGAGAATCGAGCTAGAATGGATTTTTTTGGGATTTGAGCGAAATTCCTAAAATGAGTTAACATCAGTTTTAGGCACCTCTAGGCATGTCCTAACATTACCCAAAGTCCCATTGTGCAGAATTCATTTTGGAGCTCCCTACACCGGGTTGGTATCCTGGATCCCCAACTTTAACCGTTAATATCTCCGTTCTAGAGCATTTTTGCGATAAATTGTTCTAAGATTAACCCCAGCTAATTTTTGATGCTCTTTTGATCTGTCCCGGTTAGAAGTCATGAGAGTGCCGCTGGGCGGTGGTACACTCTATGAGGCATAACTCAAAAATGGCCGATTCGAGGGAGCCCAGTTAAAACTATGTTGTACATCTCGTCAAGATCTTTCGAATGAGTGGCTTACAGAAAATATAAAGTCATGGAGACGTATCGTTCATTCCCTTGAAAGTTTCCCGATCATTTGAAGTCTTTTTTACTCCATCATTCCACACCGACACCGCGCACTTCTGCGAGCGCGGAATGGAATGAACAAATCCTTTTCGATTTTCAGTTGTGTTTCACTATCATTTGTGATGAGTTCAAGCTTTTGCATAGCATTTTATTACTTCAAATGATCGGGAAACTTTCAAGGGAATGAACGATACGTCTCCATGACTTTATATTTTCTGTAAGCCACTCATTCGAAAGATCTTGACGAGATGTACAACATAGTTTTAACTGGGCTCCCTCGAATCGGCCATTTTTGAGTTATGCCTCATAGAGTGAACCACCGCCCAGCGGCACTCTCATGACTTCTAACCGGACAGATAAAAAGAGCATCAAAAATTAGCTGGGGTTAATCTTAGAACAATTTATCGCAAAAATGCACTAGAACGGAGATATTAACGGTTAAAGTTGGGGACCCAGGATACCAACCCGGTGTAGGGAGCTCCAAAATGAATTCTGCACAATGGGACTTTGGGTAATGTTAGGACATGCCTAGAGGTGCCTAAAACTGATGTTAACTCATTTCACGAATTTCTCTCCAATCCCACCCCCAGCTCGATTTTCTCGTGACAGGCGTGATATATAAAAAATAATGAGAATATGAAACGTTTTCTATAGACACCCAAAGTGCGTCAGCGTCTGAATCGGAACGTGTTTTCAATGATTTCTAATTCTAGTACCCGTTCACTAGTCGCTTACAGGAAACCAACTGATCTCATTATCCCTGTCTGGCGCGAATAGGTTTCAGCGTGCCTACATGTTCGAATAGAACAGGCCGGAGGTTATTACAGTCCGTTTTTCTTTCGTAAAACAAAAAAAAACTTAATGGCCCGAAAATGCTCAGAACTGTATAGGGACTCGTTAACGAAAACTCTTAACATCTTGTCTGAATACATTAAAAATATACCTGATAGATGGACTCCACACCGTACCGCATCGAGAACTCGTCGCAGATCTCTTGACCCGTGTCGTCGAAATAAACCTTAAAAATTTACGATCGTTCGAATTTTAGCGGCGTTTGAGAAGCTATATATTGAATTGGTATTTCTGTACCTAATATTAGTGAATTCTGCGGGTTAGGTCCTGTAATTGAATTTAGGATTGGGAATTGTATCCTCACCTTCCAGCTCTCCTCCCCCTTCGCGTCCGGCAGCCGCACCTCATCATTGCCATCGACAAGGATGCAGTGGGACTGAAATGGTTGAGATTTTTTTGTGCTCTCGCGCTCTCTCGTTTTCCCCCACTCTCTCGTCCATGGCTAGCTTCTTTTACGAGAAAAGTAACACGTCGTGAACAGGATTCAGAAATATTTTTTTCATTATTTGCAGGATGACTTAGAACAATCGCTAATTCTCAGACGTTCGCACTATCATGCATTTGCTGAAACATATTCGACAATCATTTACAAAATGAAACAACTAATTTAAAAATAATATAATGAATAACTCACAAAGAACAGATGTTCGTGCAGGCAAGTGTACTGGACGTGGTAGGGTGCCAGTTTCTCTTCTCCCTGCGAATTAATAATAATTAAAATCATTTTATTAATTAAATAATGGTTACCTTGATCTCGACGGAGATGTGTAACCGAATGGCGCCGGAGACAGCTGACTTGTCCGTTCGCTTTTCTGGAATTGCGATACATCTTCAAACCTTCAAGCAAAGACACGTATGCTTTTCATGTGTACCAATGACCGTTGATTTCCTTGATTTTGTTTTGTAATATTGTGTTTCCAACGTTCAATAATGTAGAAGAGCGATGAATTTCGAGTCAATAATATCAAAATCCTCACCCAGATTGTACCACACGTCCATCTCGCCCGACAGCGTGCGCACCTCGATCACCGTCTGCCCGAGGAAGTCGTCGGATTCCCTGAAATTGATCTTTGAACTTTGATCTCTGATCTCTGAACTTTTTCTCGAGTATACAGCCATTGAACTATTAAAGACCCGAGTTCATCAATCTAAATCACTGTGGTAAATACCCGAGAAAAGTCGTCCGACTCCCGAAAGTCATTGATCTTTGCTCTTTGATCTTTGAACTCTGATCTCTCCTCCATACCTGGTCAGCTTCTGCCTCAACTTCGACTTGAGATCGTTGTCCTCGTCCCACACGCGCACCTTGATGCGGTCGGTCGAGTTGTGGCACTCGCTGGAAAATTTAAAAGTAATTTATATTTCCTATATTTTCGACGGCCAAGAATCCCTAACTCCACAGAGTATTCAAAAGAATGCATAGTTTTCCTTTAGTTGTTTTTGTTGCTATCGTGTGAGGCGGGTGACCGCCGCGGGTCTAACGTTCGAAACCTGGCATGGAAACTATTGAAGGCACTGTGAAACGTACTACAAACGAGGACAAACTTACCTTCGAAAATAAACTTCATGCGATACTCTCAATCGTTTACGGATCGTTGAAAAATATACTCACAAGAAGAACTTCTCGCTCCACACGGGATTCAGCTCCTGATGGATTGTTCGTGTCCGCCGTCTTACCTTTCCGACCTAGAATTAATTGATTGAATGAAATATATTTTTAAAAGTATTATACAAGAGACTTGTTAATTTTTTCCAATTGTACGTGGAAGCCTAATGAACTATCTCATTTCTTAATGGTTTCTCGTCAGTTAGAGAAGCGAGAGATCACACGAAAGTGAGATCACCATTCCTCAGCCTAATCCGTGACTGGTGTGGGAGGCAATCACAAACGTGCGCTGTCACAAAGACGGCGCACACGCCACATGCCATTTTTAATACAAATCATACCATTTTAAAAATACTTTTGTTGGAGGAAAAAGGCCAACCTGCGCTGTCACGTACGGGTCGCTCTTGCCCGTCTTGTCCTTCGCGATCAGACCTTGCGCGCAGATTACTGAAACACATCATCTGATTATTGCAAAGGTATAGGTAGGGGCCACAACTCAGACTGCCGAATTATCACTATCCAGTCAAAACCGGGTGGAAACTGTCCCTCATGGTCCCAATAACATCATACTTTTGGCCGTTTGTCGATATCTCGTCTCCGAGCTGCGCTACAGCCCGAAAAGTACATTCGACACGCACTGTTGTGGAGGAGGTAAAATCGAGACGAGAGGGGAAGGGGCGGAGCCTATTTCCAACTCATTCCCAAAATTCGGAGGCAAGAGCTTCGCCATGTAGTGAATTTGATTCTCGTTTTTAGGCAAAATCATGTCAGACGAAAGTGGGCGGGGCTTGTGGCCCCTAGGTATAGGTAAAGATGCCACGTCAAGCAATTTTACTGTCGTAAGATAACGCTAGTTATGACCCAGATGTGATTATTGCAAAGCAGGAACAAAATATCTTTCATTTGGAGAAAGTAGACACATGTGTTTCACCCAAGCTATATTACCGACAGAAAAGATTTATTTCAATATATAGAAAACAAAATTCTTGTCACAAAATTAACTTACGACTAGCCATCGAATCTATTATTCATTAATTCAGTAACTTATCAGTAAACGTGCTCTTTTCTCTACCATTCTGTTAAAGGGGGAGGGGCACGAATATTTTCTCACATAAGCTGAGCCTGTGGGGTAATAGGGATGCTATATTTATCCGAAGTTCTAGAAATGCCTCTGAACCTCACTACGGATTTTTGAAATGTCATTGATTGTGCAGGCACAATTTGGGGTACTGTATTCTTGTATTGATTTCGCTAGATTGGCAGTCGAAAATAGCAGCAATAGTGAGGTTTGCACACTGCGGGAGTCGAACCAGCGGGTGCCGGATAGCGAGGCAAAAGGACAACCACTAGGGTAAGTGCCGTTATATTAGATGAGTCTCGACGGCCTAGTTAAGGGAGAGGACAGAGTCAACGGCTGTGCTGATTACTGTAGTTACAGCGGGGTGCAGGCACGTCGTGGTGGGACCCACCAATTTCGATTCGTGCCCCTCCCCCTTTAAAAGTGGAGGCCACTTTGAGGGTCATGCTTCTGAGTTTGTAGCAATTTTGTGGCTATAACTGACCAGTAAGCGTGATCTTGGCGCTCCACTTGCTGCTTCCCTCCAGAATTGATGATTTGGCCTGCTTGAGCGCCTCCTGCTGGGTTCGCTCGTCGACAGAGAAGATGGTACTGTAATTAGAAATTGTCAAAAAATATCGATTTTTATTTTTAAAAAAGTCCCTCTCACGAACGCTAACACGAGTTCTTTGGGTTCTCGGGAGGATGAATTGTTTGTTTCTGAAAAGAGAATGAAGTGTGATGAACGAGTATGTAGATCGGCCTAGTTAACAACCTCATCATGAAACACATCCCACTTCCACGTCTATCCAGATTAGGTCATATTTTTTTTTGTTGAATATTAAAATAATCACCGAATAGTCTCGAAAATCTCCGGTTTGTTTCGCTCCTGGATCTTCATGCGGTCCCGCATCACTGAAATATTTTACTTTAATTATTTATAATTTATTAATTAGCTTAATTTTAAATTTAATTTAATCAAAATAATTAAATTTATTACCCTGAATAAGATTCTGTGTGCGATCGCCCTCGCCGTGCTTGGACGACTTCTCGGCAGCTCCTGAAAACACACACATTTCTTCTCGGAAGGACACTTCAGCTCATAGCAGTTGTAATTCAGCGCCGGTAAATAAACAGCGACAACAGTATAGTTGCATGTCTTTGAGTGGAAAATTAACAATTCAAATATACCAAGCACAATCAATAAAATTTCACAACTACAAAAATAGCAGCGCTCCACAAACCATCTGTGATCGGATCAAAACTAATATCTCTCCAATTCAAAAACCCAAATCCGTCGGGTTTCATTTACTCGATGTGTTTCACGTCATCCATAGCCTATCTAGGCGAGCTAGTGAACTAATGAATGGCAGCTTTGGTCTACATTAATTATCAAAAACCCACGTTGCAAGCAATCGGCCGATATCAAGTCCTTGCACTTCTCGTGCACTTTCAATGCAGAAATGGTGAAATCAGTACGGAACTGATCTCGTAGAAAGTATTCGATATGTTTCATGCCATCCATAACCTATCTAGGCGAGCTATATAGCAATTTTATCTCCGTACTTGTGCAAAAAAAAATTTATCAAAAACCCACGTTGCAAGCAATCGGCCGATATCAAGTCCTTGCACTTCTCGTGCACTTTCACGCCGCACTCGGAGCATCGCAGACCTGCAATTAATTTTCATGTTATATATATTTTTAAGTTATATTTTTCAAAAATACACCTATACATACACTAATCAATTATTTCTAAAGGTAAGAAGGTAAAGGTGTCTCAACGTCAAGCGATTTTACAATCGCAAGACAACGCTAGATGGGACGCACTGGTCAGGCCAGCTGTGCACAAATCTGATCTCCAAATCCCTGTTATGATGACCCCTATTCTTTGCTGCTCAATCATCTTTACACCGAAAGAGCATCCAGAATCAAATGTCATCCTTAGTAGAGATGGTGAAGGAAGGGTTATTTTGGCGATTATTCGAAATCTTGGAGCGGTCGTACCGGGCGAATGAGTGCGGAAACCTAGGGAAGAGTTGATTCCTATCGATGACAAATCTATTCATGAACTCTATTCTCTTTTGAACGGGTCGAAATATTTACATCCTTCCGTTTTATTCAAAAACCCTTCCTTCGAACTGCGTGTTTTTCTGCATTTTCCGGTATATTGACTAGATTATGCGAAAGAGGTGAACCATGCCCGAGATCAAACGCTCTATTTGAAGTAATACAACACCTAAACACATTCCTTGGTAAATTACCCTAATTCGATCCTTCCCGAATTTGTGCTGTCCAATTGAAAATTTTCGCAACCCTTCCTTCACCATCTCTAATCCTTAGATTTCCAAACACGGCCCTTGCATTTCTCTTAAAATTCGTTCTCCGAACTAGATCCCTCTTGACCCCTCTCTTGTTTGTTACTTGCCCTATACACGGAATCGCCTCTCCTAACTAGCTCAGTCAACAAATTCGCCGCCCTCGCGCTTCCTTGAATGCTTTCTTCCCCTGAATTGCTAACTTCCTTGCGCAGCCTCCTTCTCGCAAATTGCCCAGCTCACAGTCAGCCCTTGCTATTGAGTTAGTCACACGCACTGTTGAGGACAAAATCAGAATCTTTTTTTCTGATGTTGTCCAAAAATGGCTAGATTGGGCATATAATACTGTAGTTCGCTATGTCCGATCTCTAATTTCAAACTATTTACCTTGCCGCGCAAGGCCCCACAACAGTCCCTCGCACTCGTAACACCAGGTTGGCGTCTGAAAAAAAAAGAGATATTACGAATTATAATAAATTTTTGCGTCTAATCGATAGATGGAGGAGTCGATCGATACATGCTTGAGGGATACGGTAGGCTACCGTAGCAGGAGGAGGAGGAGGGGGTTATTGACGGACAGGGTGGGAGATAGTGATGACAACTCGAAAAACGCCGGTCCTGATTTCACATGATCTGTTGTCTGAGAATGCATCATTGTGAAAAGGGAGAGGAGGAGCTTGACGAATTGTCAACACTTGTAGGGTATCAGTTTGGTTGAATGGGTTGCACAAGTATAGGACTACGGAGGAAGTTTCGTAAGGGTGTTAGGACTCTCTCCATTCCGCACTGTCTCTCGGCGGCTAGTCCTTGGGCGAGAGAGAGCGTGCCGAATGGAGAGAGCGCTGCGGTAGGTCTCGAGGGGGGGGGGAGGGGATTGCTCAATAACGGTCTACTGTAGCCTGGAGGTTCGCCGGCCGCCGGATGAACTCACCACAGAAATGCTCTAGAGAGAAAGGTGCGATTAGCTTTAAGCTTTAGACTTCTCGTCTCTTCATTTCACACACTCTCTCGGCGGTCAGAGAGGCGAGATAGTGTGCGAAACGAAGAGACGAGGGGCGGCGGAAAATCGATGCGGTAGGTCGCAAATGTACCTGGAAGTTGGTGGTCTGAAAATTGTGGGGCGTTGTGCAGGAGATCGGGTACAGCAGGGCCTGGAGTGTCTTGCGATAGACGTGAGCTTTCTGGAAAGATCAAAGATCAACTTTTTCAGTCAATGAGTACTCCCGCTTCTGATCTATCGACCTTTCCCTCGCGCAGTGCACCCTCATTTGCCACCTCCCTAGGAGAAGCGCTATTGCATTTATCGCTTGTTCGTGCGTAAAAAAAGCGTCAGTTGGCACTCAGGCGGAATCGAGTCGCTGTTTCGTGACTGAACTTCCAAAAAAGGCGACACTTTTTGCTCGCCCAAAGTTGGGTAAAGTTCAACGAGATCAAGGTCAAAAAGTATCCTTACTCCTAGTTATGACTTATGTTAGTTCTAGAATAATTGATGTAGAGATTTCTTCATTGACAAAGAGAACATGCCCTTCTATGATATTTTAAAGTGTTTTTCCATTAAAATTGGAAATTTCACATCAATAAACATAAACTGACTAATTCCTCATCGGCAAACGTCGTTTTCGCATTGTTCGCCAGTCCGGCCTGCGCTCTTTTCGTGGCCATGGTCTGTAAAGATCAAAGATCAATTTCATCCTGGCCGTCCTTTCTCATTAGCGGTAGCTGGCAGATAATGTCAAACCGAAATGAGTAGTAAGCTATATCTTGGTGTCGTCTCTCCACTTTGCACGTTGTCTCGCCGGTTAGAGCGAGCGAGAGAGCATGCAAAACGGAGAGAGTCAGAGTATTTTTTTTGTAGAACAGTGGAGTGGTGTTAGCATGCTATCGTAACTGAGGAAGAGGACGATCACGGGTGGTTTGCGGACTACTTTCTAAATTAATAAAGTGATTTAAATTAATAAAATAATAAAAGCGAGCGTTATTTTAAGGGGGTAAGCAGTTAGCTTTGGTGCCAGAGGACGAGATAAACGTTGATTAGTGCGGGAAAAGAATAAGATAAGATGAGATGATAAGTTAAAATCCAAGCATGCTTAGCCCAAAAATTATAAATAATAATAGTGAACAGGGTGTTCGATACCGTGGGAAGATAGAGACAGTAGTGCACAAATTTACCTTGAGAACCTGAAAATCGGGTTTACGGTAATTGCGTGTGGTGGTGTGTGTATACGGTAATCTCTTTTGTGATTCGAGAGAAATATAATCTGGACAGTGTATAAGAGACGGACACGGGACAACTACTCCCTGGGGTCCCTTCACGATTATAAAGGATGTATGGTGTGGTGTGTTCCGACGTTTAGTAAACGTCGCCACCGGAAAACGCACCAGCTCGGACACCAGCGGGATGCTCGTCTTCGTGCGGGCCACGTTCATGTTCGGCATCGCATCGATGGACTTGTAGAAGGCGTTAATCGCCGACCGCCCGTCCCCATCGAGAATCGATGACTGAAAATGCCATTTTTTTATAAATTCCAATTATTTAATAAATAAAAATTAATTTAAAATCCTAAAAAACGACCAAAACCGTTCATCAATCTCTGACATATTTTTATTTCACGCTACACACGACTAGGCATTCCTGCTACCTCTACTCGAGCCGGGAAGTAAGCACCGGCTCCAACTACCTCAGCTGTTAAATAAAAGCCGGCTTCGACTACAGGAGCCGGGAAACGAATTCCGGCCGGACTAAACCTGGTTCTGGGTCGAGGCCGAGCGGCCCTGCATCAGACGTCGTCGATCGTAAACGTCCAGTAGCTGGACCTTCTTCTTGAAGAGGGCCAGGCCGTTCGGAATCTGAATCTGCACAACGAAATGTCACGAGATAAAACGACAAAGTTGATAAATGCGCATTAGTGTTTTCTATGACGATCTACTCTACGAATCTTGCTCGGACACCAGCAATCGTAGCATCTTGAATTATACCTCAGATAATCAATGAATCCTCAGATGTAGCAATTTTCGTAGAAGATGTAGTAGTAATACCTCTCCATTCGCTGATCCATTCGCGGCCAGTGCGGGTATCGGGGATACTGGGCACATTGGGGGCAGATGAGGAGATGGAGGTGGGAGGAGATGCGTAGCCGAGCCATTGCGACTATTACACTTGGCGGCAGCGACCTCCAGGGCCACGGCAGATGAGCGGAACGACTTGCGGCCGTCTGCAGAAGCCGGAGTTTAGGATATCCTCTACTATTTTCCGGAAAGGCTGAAAACCGGTTCCGGATGCCTAAAACCCGGCGCTAACCGCTGGAATCCACGCGTTTCTCCTTTCTCAGCCTTCCCCGGTTCGAGTGCAGGGACGATGAGCGCTGACGCACGATGCCCGCCTGTTAGAAAGCTCTTATTTTCGAAAATAAATAGGTAAATATGATCATAAAATTACGATAATAGGGCAGCTACGCACGAATTGAACTGAGCTTCACTTAATTAATAAATAACTTACATTGCCGTTTTCCGCAGGTGCTGGAGGCTCGCAGAGCTTGAGGTTGGGCAGCGATTTCGTTCTGTGCGTGATTGCGTTAGACACTTGAACTGCGTTTATTCACATAAAATGGGTCAGGCACTTACCGTCTCTTGGCGCGCTTTCTGCCGCGCTTCTTGCGTCGTGGAAAGGCCGACCGCGCGCGGCGCACCTGTCGTGCGTCAAGGGTTATTGTTACTGGCGCGATTAAGATGAGTAGGCTTTCAATCATAACAAAACAACTAGTCGTTTAATAGGAAAATGCACCGCCTTCTTCGCGAGAGACAGTACGTAATGAGGAGAGCGATGGGTGATTCCCTATTAAACGACTAGTTGTTTCGTTACGATTGAAAGTCTAGTGTCAATGATGATTACACTGGCACGATTAAGGTGTTAAGGTGCGATTAAGGTTCAGGTAAGTGAGCGATTAAGGTCACTTAAGGTGTTGCGTACCTTCTTGAATGACTTGGAGAAGGCGAGGAGCGCGTTGGCGCGGTCGGCCTCGCGCCGCATTCGCATCAGATTGCTGCTCTTTTTGTTGCTCTTTCGTTTCGTTTGTCGACGAACGGAGCCGTTGCTGCTGGTGGAGGCATGGTGATGCGACACGACGACTGCTGCTGGCGACTGCTCCTCAGCCCATTGTGTCGATGACACTCCGCCTGTGTCAATGACACTTTAGACGCGTAAGGACACTATAGCGGAGTCAACGACTCACTCAGGGTGCAAGAGCAAACACAAGCGGAAACACGGAAGTGAATACAAAAATCGCGACGATAATACGAGAAATGCGATTGTCATTATGAACATATATTTTAGAAAAATTGTGTGCTCTTTCACAGCTGTGTTTTTTTTTTGTTGTTTTTTAATTGATAAGACGGAGAAGGCAAGAGGAATGAAGACATAGAGAGGAGTGAGTAGAACAATTGCCGACAGCAAGGAAGGAAAAGAGAATAGGAGAGAAGAAGAAGAGGAGTAACTATTACTTGTTACGCTCAGGCCGCGCGCAAGTCTTCAGTCTTTCTCTCTGCTCCTTTTCCTGCCCCCCCCCCCTCGACTGTCTCTGACTCTCCTCTTTCTGCACACTATCTCGCCCCGTCTAACCACTAAATGAACATGAAAAATGAGGAAAATGCGCTGGAAGGGAGAACAAAAAGGAGCAAGAATGGGCGAAAGAGACAAGTAGAATAGCGGCCGAAGTGGTGCTAGTCCTAGCGAAAACAGCGAGCGAGTGATGAACGACCAATTTGGGAGCAGCCGGCATGGACAGTTTAGCTATTCGGTGCCGGCGTTTGGGATGCCCCAGAGCTAAACTACGGTCCTGGTAATCAAGGAGTTGCGCAAGAGTATTCGACATTCTTAATGTGTGCAAAACTACTGTGAAATAAGAGGAGACTATGGTTGCAATCGTGCGAAAAAAAAACGGCCCGGCGCGTTCCCTGCGCCGGTAAGCATCTGCATTATTCAGGCGTCGATACGGTGGGTGGTCTGACACTCTCTCAATTTCGCGTGCTATCTCGCCTCTCTAACCGAAGAGAGAGTGTGAAATGAAGAGACACTCATTCTGAGGGTGGGGGCTCTGTGCGCTGTCAGCGAGATTTCTCACTGGGGCGGAGCGAGGAATGGAAAACGAGAAACAATGGAGAATAGCTTGTTCTCTCCGAAATTATGTGCTATTTTGCACGTCGTAGGAAGCGATTTGTGAGGTTCACCTAAGCAAGAAAAATGTAAGAACCATGAACAAAAGCACTGAGAATGCTCCCTTCAAACCTAGTAGGATCAAATTTCTCCAAAAGCTAAAATGATAGAGTCAGCAAACATCTAATGTGTTAATACTGAAAATAAAATGTACACTAATCGCTGACAATGTTAAAGCTCCACTGACTAAAGATATGAGTCACTACAAATAACGAGCGCTGACAATAAATCAAGACTGGGACTATTTTTAATTGCCCGGATAAATAAAAATCATTTCTAGAATTGTGCACCGATAATGTAGCCTCGTATCAAAAGAACATACTACCAGACAAAAAAAGCAAAGAAATTATTATATTTGCAATCGCTTCGTAATAATACTAATAATCAAGGCGATTGGTAGGTTAGAGCAGATGCAATTGAGTGGTTGAACAAGGCAGAATGCACACATTTTCTTCCATTTTCTGCGCTACAAAAGCTAATTGCTTAGAGTTCGCATCCGAATACTTGTATAGAAAATTATAACAATTGGGCATTGTAATGAGCAAATCAAACTCTTTTCATTTCGCGCACTCTTTCCCGGACAGGAAGGCGAGATAGTGCGCAAGATGAGGAGACTCAGTCATTCATAAATCATTCCCAAACTGTGCGCTGCTCCCATGTTCCTTCTGCCTCGGCCCGAAACAACCGCGCATACTTATTCTCTTCCTTTTCTCCTCCTGGCAGGGAGATGCTCTCTCCATTGCCCATGCTCTCTCGTCGATCAGAGCCGCGAGATAGCACACCGAATGAGGAGATTCTCCTTCACTCCTTTACCAGCCAGGGGAAGCGGGTCATAAATTCCGACGACAGACACGAAGAAGACAACGAGGAAAAGAGAAGAAGAGAGCAAGCGTCTCTCTTCATTTCACACACTCTCTCGCCCTCTCTGACCGGTGAGAGAGCCGAGTGAAATGAAGAGGCTGCGGTCCGTATTGCGCACTCTGAAGAAGAGAGCAAGTGCAATTGGAAACCGGCCAGAATGGGAGGAAAGAGAAGAGAGACAGAAGTAGATGCTAGCATGCGAAAAATGCGTCGGTGATGGTGAACACAATCTCGCAATTTGCAATACTATTTCGCTGCTCTGACCAATGCGAAAAATGGTGATGGAATGGTCCCGGCGGATTAGCAAGGGCACCTCGCTTATTATTTTTTATGAGCTGTGAGCTAGTTGTCTGTCTTTCCGTTTTATTGAACTTAGTGGTCAGTGTGACTAGCTGAATGAAGAGGCGTTTTTCGTTATGGAATGGTCCCGGTAGTGCCATTACGCGAAAAGTGCCCGACAAATTCGTTAGCCCTTGGGCGAAGAGGAGTAATGAAAGTCGCTTTAGACTAATCAAAAATGCTGGTTCGCCTTTTCATTACCTAATCGACCTATACCACCAACCGCTCAAAAACCGCTTTTGACAACTTTAACGAAATATTCCAAGACTAATACCTTTAGTCACTCTAGAGACTTGATCGTAATGATATTAGACCGTCGTCCGCTCAGTGCACTAGCCGACGACATTTTCTCGGTATAATGCCACCAATTCGTTCTAAAAATATATTATTTCTGATCTATGGTGGGGGATGTAGTAATTGGATCGCCAATTGTTGTAAGCACACTAGGTAGATTGAGGACATGAACACGCAGTGACCCATACGGCTTATCTGACATATACTACGGGCATTGGAGTTAGGGGTCTGCGCGCGTAATTGGACCGGCATGGAGCTCGCAACTAATTCTCGATCTCTCATCGGTCAGGCGGGCAAGAGAGAGTAGGCGGAATATGAGACATCAATCACAACAATATACTAGTAACATGGAAGACTAGACCAATTCTGGAATGAGAAATCAAATAGGAAGAGGAAACTCGCAGTTGCTCTTCCAATTACGCATTAGACCAATGAAGAGATGATGAGAAATCGGAGATGCACCAGAAATTCATCAGAATTCGCGGAACTCACGATAATATTATCGCTTGTAAGTCTCCTCTTTCCGGCTCTCCCGGCTCTAAATTGAGCACCGCAACAACTCCGACGGGCAGTTAATGAGAAGCACCAGCGCGACTATATTTGCAGCGCTCCCTAACTGCAGGGAAACGAGCGATTAGGCAAAATGAGGAGGACGAGGTTAGGATAGGAACTTTCCAATGAGAATTTGGCACTGAAGCGCGCTTGGTTTCTTGGTTTCGCCAGCTTTTCTTAGAATGATGATGATTTTGATTTGTAGAATCGTGAATGAAGACTAAATTGAAAATCAGACAATGGCCTGAGTATAAGCGATATGCGAAACACACTTGCACCTACTTCTCCACGAATCTATTTCGTCGAGCTCAGTCGAGGAAAGAATGAAGATGAATCTGTCAGACGCAGGCTTTCCCCATTCCCACTGAAATTACACAGTCTGCCTCTACCCATTTTGCGCGCTCTCTCATCACCTCTAACCATTGACTAGTCGCGATATGAGAATCGAAACGATCCCATTCTCGGGAGCGCGCGCGCCTTGATTGGATAGGAGGGTGGAGTCTCCTCACTTCATGTACTGTCTCACCGGTCAGAGAGGCGAGAGATCGTGGAAAAGTGAGAGAGTCAGACCCCCTGTCTCTCCCACTCACACTTTCTTAGTCATCCGTCGATCCATTTCGGAATGCTCAAAGGAATCGAACGAGCACGTATTGGAATTATTGGAATTCGCTGGAGCAGCGAAGCAACGCCTTTCAATCGAATCTTCGTCGGCCGAATCGGCGAGGAATTGTGCGGAATGAGGAGAGAATACTACTCAGTATCAGAAACGGACAGAGAAGTACAATAAAAAGGGCATCAGACGAGGTTAGAGATAGATTAAACGCCTCCCTCTTGGTCCAAAGCGTGGGCTGCTCATGTGTTTACCCATATGACTCAGCGTCCGCGTTCAAGTGAGCACAGGAAGAATGGCGGGCCTATTTGCCGGTTCGCTGGAGCCGGAAAATCGACGCGGCTCTGGCTCTGGTGCCGCCTATTTTCGGGCCTTTGACCACACATGCGCGTGCTCTTGTAATGAAAAACAAGCAGCGAAGGGGGCCCGAAATGAGGCCCCGAGAGCGCTTTCTCTTCATTTGCAATGAGCACTGGGGGGTCAGAGATGCGAGATAATGAGTGGAATGAGGAGAGCGTTTGAGCGGGCGACACTACTCAAATAAGGACGAGTAAAGTGAGGGGAGGAGGTAGATGATGAGTAGATGAGATATAGGACAGGAGACCAAGACTAGTGCAAATGAGTGGATTTGACAGAATTTCGCGCTCTATTCATTTCGTGTGGTCACTTTCTTTTCTCGGACCAGTTAGAGACAACGCGGTTTTGAGAGACCAAAAGTGCAAATTAGCAATGACATTGCAAGAAATTAACTCGCCACCCTCTCTTGTAGTAATAGGTCACATTTTGAGCAATAGGTCATTACTAGAGTTCGAAATACGGGTCGCCGTCTCTTCATTTCACACACTCTCTCGCCACTCTAACCGGTGAGAGAGCACGCGAAATGAAGAGACGGCGACCCGTATTTCGAACTCTACTAGCGAGCAGCACCAAAGTAGACTGGCGTCTCTATCAAATTGAGAAAGAGAAAGCGGGAGTGAGAGGAAGAAAAGTGCGCTCGATAGAACAAAGGGACGACAGAAACTGCTCAAAAATGAATTACGAGACGAGCTGCTGGGATGTAGAGCTCGAAATACGGGTCGCCGTCTCTTCATTTTGCACACTCTCTCGCCAATCCGACCGGTGAGACAGTGTGGGAAATGAAGAGACGACGGCCCGTATTTCGAACTCTACTGGGATGTAAGAGAAAGACTTGCAGTGTTTAGCAGGACTTACGATGTTTAGCAAGGACTTGTAGCCTTTTTGCTATTTTTGAGAGTGATTTGGGAGGATTGCCACACTGCATTTTGAGGAAAGTGCTCAAAATGCAGTGCTTCGCATACAGACAAAAGGACTGGAGACCTTTTGCCAATCTTCCTTGTTGTTCTAATGAATTTCGCATTGGGGAGTGGGCTTTGAACGATGAAAGTGCGGCAAATGAATAGCAAAAAAGACGGATGGTCATGTTCATGTTCTGCACTTTCAATTCACGAATTCAGTCGTTATCATAAATTCATTCGTGAAAATATATATATCTCTTTGAATCAAGAGCGTTGTGTGGTTGACAATATGTTTCAAGCACGTCAGAAAAATAAAAGCAAAAGCTTGTATCCGATCATTTGGAATTCTCCTTTCAACAAAATCCCAGAACCAAGGATCTTGAATCGAAGCTTAGAAGAAATTGAGAGAGATGCTCAAAAAGACGACCGGTCATGTGGTGTTCCTTCAAGTACGTCCCTTTCTATTCGTAATCACATAATTCGGAAAGAGGGCAAATTCGTATTTTTTGAAGCTGGTGCTTGACAATGTGTTTCAAACATATTTGAAAATGAAGAGCAAGCGCTTCACTCCGAGAAACCAAGGATCTTCGCCCTCCACCATTCCCTGTTTTCCACCTGTTCGCCTATTCTACAGGTGAAAAAAAGAGGGAAAGACAAGGGAGAAAGACACAACCACTCTCTTCATTCCCCCTATTCTCTGATCGGTCAGACAGAGCAAGAGAGCAGGAAGAAAGAAGAGACGGCAGAGACAACAGCAGCCTCCCGGGGCCTGAAGGCTCTCCCTACTGTTGTGTAGTAGCTACACACGATAAATGGCCGATCGACAATAATATGTATTGTCTCTCTCGGGTGGTGGATGAATGTGAAGCACTACAGACGAATGCAGAAGGAGTGGAGGTATTGCTAATACACCAAGTAATACTGGTAGATGTCTTGCCATCTCGCATACTATCACTCCTGGTCGAAAGGGAAAAAGCATTTTGGCCTCTCAAGTTAGCTTCGCTTTTACAACGTTGATTAGCAACGATGAGCCCTTCCTCACGATGTTGTAAGCGCGTGGTTGGAAAAGAAGGGCCAGAAAATTAGTCCAGGAATGGGACCGGGAACAGGGAGCCGGAAAGTCCGCGAGGACCGGGAAATAGGGAGGCTTCCCGGAACTGGCAGCTAACACTGTTATGAACGTCTTCGAAGAACGCGAGTTGGACGACAAAGAAGGAGGGATGAATAATTGAGTCTTCGTTCCGCATGCTCCCTTGTAGAGTGACTAGAATTGATCGAACCAGCAAAATCGAAGGAACAATTTCTCATCAGCGGCGAAGATTGTGCGTGGAGACAAAAGGGAACAGGCTCTTGCTCCTGTTAGAGTAAAGGAAAATAGTAGGCGAAAATGAGAGACTCAGAGCTCACAAAACAAAATAGAGTGAGAGAGGGATAGAACGACAGGCGAGCGCCTTGAGAAATTGTTGGTTTGTGGCGTTCGCGAGCGCAGTGAAGAAAAGGCGTATTTTTCTTCGTTTTCCGGACCGGCGAGAGAGCGTGCGAAAAGGAGAGAGTCTCTCAGAGAAAAGGAGGGTTACTAGAGTTCGAAATACGGGTCGTCGTCTCTTCATTTCACGTGCTCTCTCACCGGTCAGAGTCGCGAGAGAGCGGGTGAAAAGGAGAGAGCAGAAGGGAGGGAGGAAAGGAACGATATGTGGAAACGGGCGCTGGTTGATGGAATAATGCGTGTACATTTCCTCGTCAGACGGTTAGGGGTGATTGAGAACTGAAAGGCTCCCACTTTGTCTGAGCCTATGCTCTCTCTTGATTTCGCATACTATCTAGCTTCGTCTGCTGAAATTATGAAGAAATCCGATGATAGATGTAATTGAAAATCTAAATTCTCCTTATATCCAAATTACCATAGCTATTGTGGGAGCATGACGCACTCAACGGGCGATTGGAAGCTAAAATTTCCATTCAATTCAAATTTTAACGCAAGATCGTATATGGAATGAAGAGACTGGCCCAGCACCGGAATCGAAACGCTAGCGTTGAAATCGTGAAATTGGGAGAATGCGTCAGATCCCATTGGCTTCCGAAGCCCTCGTTGTCCTCAAATTATGACGAAATTCTCGTTAATTTCGACAGGATGTGTGGCCTTTGGAATGCGATATCGAAGATGAGTTCACGAATGAAACCGATCGCATGGAAATACCTCGAAGCGCCACCCATTAAACTTTGAAATCTTAGCGCATGATCTAAGCCCCGTCCCGCCCTTCCTCCATCTGAGCACATCAAATTGCGCAAACAACAAAGCAAAAAAAAGAAGAAATAAATATTTCAGGAATAATTAGAGGAAGTTTAACTAATTGCTGCGATGTTTGCAAGCAAATTTCTATTCCTATATTCTCCCAGCAGTCTGGCTTTTGAATAGTTTTACCAGAACGTGCTAGGGACGAGTCGACGCAAGATGTCGATGGTGTGAGACTATCAATTGAATCGACAGCCCACTCAAGTCTGGTCGAACTTTGCGAATTGAACTGGCGAATATTCGTGATGAAAACAAGCCCCGGGTACCACCTTGTACGGTCCGGCGCTCTCTCAC
The DNA here is from genome assembly GCA_000180635.4 of Pristionchus pacificus. NCBI lineage: Eukaryota > Metazoa > Nematoda > Chromadorea > Rhabditida > Neodiplogasteridae > Pristionchus > Pristionchus pacificus. Next base: position 19,835,306 of record CM026579.1, read on the forward strand.
TTTGCCGTACTCTCTCGGGTTCTCTGATCGTCTAGAACACTCTCTTATCCAACAATGATCTCTGATCGGTTAGAGTAAGCGAAAGAGCACGCAAAACGAAGAGACACAGACAATGCAGAAACCATCCCTCTCGTGACAATAGGGGAAGAAGAAGAGGAAGAGAGGAGGAGAAAAGGAGGAGGGAACTGAAATATGTATGAATCTATAAGACCGTGGGGTGGTGTACATACTAGGGGCGGGCCAGTGTCTCTCTCCTTTTCCCATACTTTCTCGCCTACTAGAGTAGGCGAGAGAGCGTGCGGAATGGAGAGAGCGAGAACAAGCTAGGCGAGAACTGCACTCTCTCGATTCCGCGTTGTCTCTCGCCTGCTCTAACCGGCGAGAGAGTGTGTGAATTCGAGAGGAGAGAGGGAAAGGCGAATAAAGGCGTCTGCAAACATGTGGGGACATGTGCTGTAGAAGGAAAGGTGGTGAAGGCTGGTGAGAGAAATATCGAAAAATACAGGGTATTTTATTTTTTCTAACGTCAATCGCTAGCTTATTGCAACTTTTCGACCTCAATGGCTTACAGGCAACGATTGAAACATATATCAAGAAATCAGTGAACAAGAGGTTTTTCAATAAACATTTGATAATAGGAAAATAGTTCTGGCATCATTTTGGAATCATCAAATCTATTCGGAGAGCGGGGTGGGCAAAATTTTTTACATCGACAGGAGCACGAGTAAATTGATGCGAAGAGTCTTCTCTTCCCGTAGAGGAAGAGGAGGAGGAGCACTCTCCTCATTCTGCATACTCTCTCGTCAGCTAGAGTGAGCGAGAGAGCAGGTCGAATTGAGAGAGGCAGAGAAGAGGAGAGAGCCTAATATGAAATGCACGAAATGAAGGCAATTGGCGCAGAAAGGACTTCGCTTTTAGTCGAGAGACTCTCTCGATTTGCCGTGATCTCTCGCCGCTTTTTAGTTTTTCCGTATGGAATCCAGACGGAAATGGAAGAATAACAAGGTTAAAATATTGTAAAATAGGTTTTAGTGGAAACCAGGAGTTCCTGTAGTCAAGAAACGGCTCGAAAACCAAGAATCATACACCAGACAAGCAATGCGTAATGACACGGGCTAGAGACGGAGACTGAGGGGCCAGGTGTTCTTTCTGCGAAGAATTTGAGTCTCGAGAAAAGAGGCAAGTGTGGAGTGTTAGCTATGGTCTGACGAACATAAAACTAATGGCTACAATTTGCGGGCTTTTTAGGTGAGATTTGTGGTTTGAAAGTACGCAAATTGGAGTGATTGCGGCGCGACAAAAAGTTAGCGATCAGACAGAGGTCTAGTTCTTGTCAAGTTTTACTGCAGTCATAAGGCTGGCCCGACCACCAAAGATCATGCTGGAAAATTTGAGGGGAAGGGACACTCCTTCTACTCTTCAAAATAGAGAGTGACTCTCAACAGACTCGCAAAAACTGTACACACACTGGCGATTCGGAAGGGAGACTTTTCGCTTGCTTCCGGAGACTCGATTTTTGAGTGGTTTTGGGTGAAATCTCGGGTTCCATTTCACGAAAGTAATGCCCAAGAAAGTTACGTACTGAATTCACTGTATTTTTAGCGCTACATGCGTCATGTAAATCGAGATTTGCATACACAAAATAAGGGGGGTTTTCGAAGAACTATCGCTGAGCTCTAACTAGAGAAGTATTCGGGGAAATGTAACTGGATATTGGCTGAATATGTTGGGTCTAGTTGAGAAAGTTTGAGTCGGAAACACAAAAAATATTGTTACATCCGTTCAATATTTAGCTAGGGTCCGAGAAGCGAGAGAGCACGCAAAACGAGGAGAGTACACGGTCAGATGATTATGAGAAATAGTGGAGAAACACTTCGACTGGCCCGGATGCGGAAATGGCTTGCAACTAGAGAGAGAAGAGCGAAGCAACACCCTCGATTCACTTAGTGGGAGAAGGGCGTTGGGATTTCCCGGCACATTATCAAGTTGAAAAACTTCCTCGGTTTATACTTCTTGAAAGGGAGAACCTAATAGCGCGAGGCTTTAACTTTTTAGATAGCTTTGATGAATTCCTCTATGGATACTTCCGAGAAACGAATTTCCGGATTCGAAACAGACTCGAAACATCAGTTCACTCAGTCTAAGTGCAAACGGGCTCGAATTAATCCGGGGAAGCCATCCGAATTCCCGGGAAATGATGGTGAAACTCTCATTTCCGTCAAGATTAGGCCAAGTGGGCACTGATGTCCGCAAGGAATGATGTTTTCTATGTTACAAAATGCTGATGCAACTTCGAAAAATTGCCCACTCTCCACAGAAAAATGACGAAAACCGGCTTTCCTGACCGAATAAACGGGGATAAGATGCAAGTTATATAGGATCTTTGAGCGAACTTCTCAAAAACGTAGACAGCGCACCTAACAAAATTGTATCCTTCACAAATTCATGAGAATAACGACCGATATGTATCACCATTCACTCACTCTAGAACAGACTAATACAAGTCCGAAAGAGTCAGCCTTCCTTGATATGTCTGTAACAATAACCACTACTGGTAAGGTTCAAACCTCACTATACAACAAGACCGATGATTACTCATTCTCAGTCGTTAGATATCCTCACTATGAATCGAATATTCCAATTAGTATGGGTCTGAACACGTTGCATGGCGAAATAATTCGCATCTTCCGGAACTGTTCTCTATTCGAACACTTTTTGGAAAGAACTCGTCAACTTGCACATTATTTCCTGCAAATTCAATACCCAAAAGAAATCGTGTACTCTAGGCTGTATTCAACATTGAACAGAACCCCAGCGATATCGCTAAGATATGCAGTTTGTAATAATGATATTTGCATGCGTATTATCGAAAAGCTATAATTTCCTTCCAATGAGATCCCTTCCCTTCCCTTCCCTTCCCTTCCCTTCCCTCTCTTCCCTCCTCCCATCAAGGAGTAATTCATTGATCTCTTGACCCTCCGATCTCTCCTCTCTCAGTCTATCGATCACTTCCCTTCTACTGTCCCCGTTAGTTCATTCGCGTTATACATTGTCTCGTTTCCGCGTTAGTTGTTTGTTGTTTACTTCCATCTTCTTCTTTCCCTATCTCTTTTGTTTCCCCACTTGCGAGGGGCGTCGTACTGACGAGGTCCACCCTTCGTGAGGCGGTTGGGTGTCTGCGACCCAATGGACCGAAACATCCAACCGCATACTTTTAGGAAGTCTTTATTATCTAGTCTCTTCCTAGCAGTTTCTCCAATCCTTTCGTCTCATAAACCAAGTTTGATTTTAATTCGCGCAAAGTAACTACGAAAGGTCAACTGCCTACGCTCTCTTCGTCGAGCAGCGAAGAAATATTCAGCGCCGGCGCCGAATGATTCAAGTTTCTCGTCCTTCTAGACTGTCCCCATTCCACCCGCTCTCTCGCCGGTTAGACAAAGCGAGAGATCAGGCGGAATGGAGAGAGCGACGCTCTCTCCACTTTCCCTGCTCTCTCTTCTTCTCTAACCGCCTAGAGAGCAGGCGAAAGGGGGAGAGTCCCATCGGGGGCCGACGAATCGTCGACCGAATCGGTTGAGTGAGCGCGACGGCGCTCCTCAACGGGGCGAGAAAATGTGATTATGGACGAGACGCTGGGAGATGGTGCTTGCTCTCCTCTTTCCCTTGTCTCTGGTTGGTTAGAGAAGACGAGAGAGCAGGGGAAGTGGAGAGAGCTTCGCTCTCTCCCTTTTCCCTGCTCTCTCGCTTCTTCTAACCTGTCAGAGACTAGGGAAAGGGAGGGGGTAGCGACTCATAAGATGGGGAAAAGAGGGGAGAGAAGTGAGCATTCTGGGAAAACCAACGACACCAAATGCAGCTGCTGCTGCTATCGAGCGAAAAATACTTGCCGTCTCTCAATTTGGCGCGCTCTCTCGGGGGTCAGAGCAGACGAGAGATCATGCAAAATTGAGAGAGCAGCAGCCTTTCTGCCGTTTCCTAATGACTTTGGGAATCGCACGCAGTCGCTACCTTCTCGATTTACAAGAGTCAAAGTTCATGAGAAATCTGTCTGAGTTATGATGTCGTGGAAATTTGAAGAGGAATGGGTAAAAAGAGTTTCGAAAAGAAGAAAAAAGTGAGATGACTAAGGAAAAATTGGAAAATTTCATCTAAATTATGTGAAGAATTCTTGAGCAAGAATAACCGGAAAGGGAGGTTTGTGTGCCGGGGCTCAATTGCATGTTGCTCGCTCAATTATTTACCATGGCTTTTCTCGACTCTCTCAATTTGGCATGCTCTCTCCCCGGTTAGAGAAGACGAGAGAGCGTGGAGATTGGAGAGAGTCAGAGATGCTGGAGATGCCCATCGCTCTTGTGTGTGTGTCAGTTGCACGGGGTGGTTATTTATTTCGAAGGCGCTCTCCTCTTTTCAAATGCTCTCTCGCTTTCCTAATTTTTGAAATAAGAAGCGTTTGTAACAATCGAAGGACACTGATAATTAACGATTATGAATTCAATGAAATAAATGGAAAATTCTGCACCGGTAGGCGCATTGATGAACGGTTTTTTGGCTTGAAGTTAAAATAACTAAGATAAATAATAAAATAAATACCTTAAATCCCAGATTTTTGCACACTTTCTTGTACGCGCCGTGCCACATTTCTCGGTAGTCCCTTCGTTCTTCCTCTTGGATCGTCGAACTGGAAATTTTATAGTTTTAAGATAATTTTAAATATAATTCATGATTTAAAAAAAAACCTAAAACCAGCGCGCGAAATGCACATTTTGTACAGAAATCAACGCAAAATTAATGTCAACATTTCTTAGCCAAGAAATTTCACATATGGATCGTTTTGCACCAGACGACAGCTCGAAATCGTCAAGCAAAGTGCAATTCCGGAGGACGGACGGTTAATCAGCAAGGAATGACTCAGATTGGTTAGTCATTTGGGGACGCGAATGCGCCGTTCGAATTATCATTTTCTCGTTTTTATGTCACCATAAATTGAAACATAAATAGAAAAGGAACGTCACAATTTTCATATCTTTCGATTTTTTTCCTTCACACCAAGTCCAGTTATTTCAGTTCATGTATGTTTCAGAAATCTTATAAATTTGCTGGAAGCAGTTTCAGATAGTAACAGAAGCTTAAAAATACAACAAAATTAATCGAATGCTTGAATGGTTGAATGGTAACAGCTGGCCTTACCAGTGGGTCCCACCTAGCATTGTCTTACGACGTAAAATCGCTTGACGTGGATACACCTTTACCTTTACCTTTTTGAATGGTTGCCTTATAGATACTTTCACTGCAAGTTCGGCAACAGTTTCTCAACCAGTTAGAATAGTACGCGACTAGGGTTGTCAGGGTGAACAATCCGTCTCCTCATTTCGCGTGCTCTCTCGTCACCCTGACCGGTGAAAGAGTATGAGGAATGAAAAGACAGATTCTTCATTCTGACTGCCCTAGCTACGACTAACTCCTCCAGTCGCTACCGTAAGAGTTTATGAAATCAACAATTTTTCCTCCGCACATCATGTTCATGCACCCCCTCTCACCATTACCTAATCTTTAATTGCCCCGCTCCCCTTACTCTCGACAACTACTTGGTTTTTTCAGTACTTTACCGTACTCTGGTGTGCGTCCCCAACTTGGGCCCAAGTAAAAAGAGTTACCCAACTTGGGCCCAAGTAGAGCCCAACTTGGGTTGGGAAATTGGGAACCCAACTTGGGCCCAAGCAGAAACCCAACTTGGGCCCAATCAATTCTTGCCCCGTCGCGTCTAGCACGCACGCTGCCTATAAGGTCTATTTTTGAAGCCCTCATCGGACGGCCTCGAATTCGAGTGTTGTCCTACCTGCGATCACCCGGATGATCGTATTTTGGATGTGACCGGTCCGATATGGTCTAACCGTGCGGGCCTTAGGTTACTGTATGAGATTAGTATATCCCATGCTGCTCAATAAAAAAGAGTGGTAAAAGAGGGTTTCCAACTTGGGCCCAAGTAGGAACCCAACTTGGGCCCAAGCAGGAACCCAACTTGGGCCCAAGCAGGAACCCAACTTGGGCCCAGGCCTGGTCGCAACTTGGGAATTTGCTTGGGCCCAAGTTGGGGACGCACACCAGAGTATCCAATGACTACCGTAACCATGAGAATATTGAGTTTCTTACCTCCTGACATCATGCCCATGCGGCTCCTCTTACAATTGCCTACATCTTTCCCCAACTACATCACTCTATCGTTCCCTCAAGTACAGTAGCCTACAATATCACTTTGATTCCTTATCGCGATATTAAATAGAGAATCCTTACCTCCTAACATCATGCCCGTGAGGCTCCTCCTCGTCCCGCTCGTAATTGGAGACCTCGTGGCGGTCCGAGAAGGAGACCGAGGGAGCTTCCTGATTTTTTTTTAAAAAATAGTATTTTTTGTAGTTTCAGATATGTTTCATAGCTCATTCACATACCTATGAGTGAAGGAGCAATGTTATGAACGCTTCAGACGTTAAAAACACACACAAATCACCACCTCTCGATCATGGTAGCCGCTGGCGCCGTGCTGCTGGTCGGGGTAGTCTTCCGGGTCAGGGTGGTACGGGTCGTGGTAGCCGTTGGGCTCGTGGTACGCGGGGTTGGCTACAAAATCCATTATTACTTCTCTTCATCATACTTTACATAAAAAAATCTCTACCAAAATGTCAAGTCAGGCTGAATAGCCGATCATAGAAATCGAATAATTAGAAAAGAGGTGAAATTAAAGAAGGGGTGGCACGGCCATTTGGCTAACAGAGTTCTGATGTCAGATTATGGGTCATTGTCTCCAGATCACACTTTCGAAACTCCCACATTTTGAATTTTCGTTTAAACGGAGATAACTCTGATGGGCAGGCAACGAGTGAGAGAGAGAGAAGAGCAATGAAGAGACGGTGCATGTAAATCGACGCGCGCCGCGCGATTATGATGCAGAGACCCAGCAGACGTGCCTCTCCTTCTTTAAGCGAGAGAATATTACCAGCAGCCGCATGATCCAGCCCGGCCATGCTGTCGCCGATGCTCGAGTCGTACCGACGTTGCGGCATCATCTGTAATGTCTTTTTTAAAATCTTTTTTTTAAAGAATTATCGAAGAAATTTTGCAATTAGTGGGACTGCTTTAATTTGTTTCTCCAGTTCGGTAAATTTATGCCGGCAGTTGAGCCATCGATGTCGTGTTATTCGGTTGAAACAAAATTCTTCGAGCCTCGATTTTGACCGAAGAGCGAATAATAAAGGAAAAGAATAGAAAAAAAGATGTGTTCAGCAATGATTAATGTCACAATGATGTCTTTCAGATCAATGTACGCTGTATGTGCGCTTAATTTTCGGCCAAACGCTTACAAAAGTGTGAAATGTGTTTCATCAGTTCAGTAAATTTATGTAGGGATCTGAGCGGGCAATGACACTCTTGTTCCTCTTGTTCAAAGAAAACCTCAAACTGCAACCCCAAAATCACCTCAAACTGCGACGCTCCCAGATCGTCCTGGAACACATATTGGTAGTTATGATGAAGGGAACCCCGAATCATGCAAACCCTCTTCCCTTGAACCCCCTATATATGGAGAGGAAGGAGCCCCCAAACACGAAGGCTTCATTTCGATCCCTAATATTGTCACAATTGTCATGAATTAATGTACGCCTCATGCTATGATTATTTCAATTTTTTTTCCGTTATTTTAAGGAAATAGCATAAATATCACTTTACCTCGAATTGCGCTGCTCCCTGGTCGTCCTGGTACACATCCTGATAGTCATGACTCGCCTGCTGCAGGTGCTGCATCGACTGCTGCTGCAGCTGCTGCAGGGAAATAATGGTAGTGACCCGTCATAAAATAATGAATGAACTCATCGTTATCAGCACCTTTGAGAACCTAGAATCCCAAATTTACAGAGAATTGATATTTTTGCTTTGCTGAACGTTAGCGAATCTGCTCGATTCTTGCGCATACGGTCTCATATTAGTCCGTAAGTCAAGGCACTCCACTACTTTAGGGCATTTTTGTAGTGAATTATGGTGATCAAAGTATGTGATAGCATGCCTGGCCCTGCTGCAGGTCGTAGGAGGTGGAAGGGTGCGACCATTGATTGTCGTCCGAACTGCAAAAGTCGTGTAGAAATTTTGTTTTCGAGACATAGTTTCAGATTTTAGCCGCCTTTGATCTTTGAAATTACATAAATAAATGTCAAAAAACGCACTGGTTCTGCATCTGGGGGCTGAATGCCCTCCTGAGGGCCTCCAGGTCGGGCTCGGGTGTAGGGATGAGGTCTTCCGGACCTGAAATTAATTCTTAAAAATGAAAATCAGAATAAAATATATTCGTAAAAGCTCAGAATGTTTACTACAAGAGCAGCGCCGTCTATTGCTCGATACACGCTCGGAAAACGCCCCCCCCCCCAGCAATGCATTTGAAGAGCATTATAACATTGATAGTTCATAAAACGCTGTCAAGGAACTTAGAAGGAACAAGCAAAGTCGAAGTGAAAGATGGTTCATTTCTTCATTCTCTATCGATGCACAATAGAACATGCGCTACTATTGAGTCACCTCCTATCCTGAGATTTCTCCATTCTCTCAATATCGTTGTTCTATAGCGTTCGCTCTAGTCATAACTGTGACGCGGCAAGGATATGTGTTAATGACGTCATCATTCTCAATGTTGCGGCACGATACAAGTGTGCTTTTGAAGACGTTTTTAAGACGATAATTGCCAGCATTAAACGGATCCGCTTTCTAAATATTTTTAAAAAGTGCGAATGCTATGTTCATCAAATATAACTTCGACGTGGCAAGAGATATACAAATGACGTCATCACTATTCTGCATTGTGAGCTATCATTTGATCTGTTTTCGAACAGGAAATATTGCAGAATTGATGTTTCTGCTATCATTTGATCCGAATTTCAAGGGCAAAACAATGGGAAATAACGTTATTACCAACTCAAACCCCAAAAACCCAGAAAAAAGTGTATCCACGTGGCACCCAGCGACTCTCTGGCCGGATGTTATAGAATAATAATCAACCATCTCACCATGACTATCGTACCGCCGCGCCGCCAGGGCCGGATCAAACGCGTCCGGCGGTTGCTGCTGCTGCACCGTGGTGTGCCCGAGGTGCGGCTGGCCGGCCGACGTTCCGTGAAAGTCGCCCGCGTAGCCGTCGTGGTGGTGCACCGTGTCGTAGTGATGCGGGTCGTGCTCATCGTCGGGGTAGGGATGCTGCTGGAAGAGGGCGGAGGTCACAGATCAATTATCCCAGAATTGGCATGACCTGATCGCTAGCTTTGGAACAGCGCTGAATCACGCTCCTTTCTCGTTATCAATTTGATTTATATGCGAAATCTTTGTTTTGACCACCAGTCTGTCAATTTGCAGCCACAGGTTAGTAGCCAACGTGCGATACAGCGAACCCCTACAACGGAGAACCCCGAAAATATCATAGCTTCTACGTTGAAGATTGAATGAAGCATCTAATCAGTATTTTCCCGGGGCTAAAACTTGCGGGCGCTCACCTCATCGCTCACCTCATGGTACTCTTCCTCCTCCTCGTGCCGCCAATCGTAGTCAGGCAGCTGCGCGCCGTCCCTAAAGTAATTATTACTTGAGAAAAAACATGTCATATTTGAAATTTCATTCAATAACAATTCCCAAATTTCCTTTTCCACTCCTTTTGGACGATCACTTTTCAACCCAGTGTTGATTTGGGGGAAAAAAGGTACTTGGGCATTTGGGCGAAACATTATTTGTTGTTTTTTCTCCCTTTTTCCTCCATTTCCGATTGAAAATTTCAAGAGTACTGTTCTTTAAGCAATGCATGAAACATATCCGGTGATTCGAAAGAGATGCGAAAAAAAGGGCAAATGAAACTAGAAAATTACTCTTCATACCTGGTCGGGGCGATATTGCTCCCAGGCGGTCGACTGTTGTAGCTGAGCGGTTCGTCATCGTGCCAATCACTGTAATTGCATTATTATCGTAAAATAATAAACCGTTCCGCGTATTCCGATTCTTATCGTTCATTTCGACTATTGACTGGAGGGTCTCAGATATGACTGGAGGGTTCCGTATTATGCGCTAAACACCGTAGCGTCTCCGCTGAGCATTTGATTGTTACGATAATTAATAAAAATAATATTATTTTAGATATTTAAACTATCCTACGCGTCAGAACTATAAGAAAGCTGTACGGATTTGATGAATAAATTTCATAATTAATTAATTAAGTTTTCACCCCTTGACCAGCTCCTTAATCCACACGGAAATCCTCGTAGTACACATTTAGAAATCGTTTTTCGTTCAGCTATTCATCCTATTTATCACTCCTAAAGGAAATGGAAAGTGGGCGGAACAATCTCGCGCCCCTCATTTCGCATGTTCTATCAGCGGTTAGATTGACGGGCGAGAGAGTATGGGACATGAGGAGTGTCATTTCTTGACAAGCCATTCCTCGCTAGCAAACAAAGCTTCGGCCCACTCGCTTTCTCAGATGAAATCACCGCCTTTGTTCCTTTCCCATTTCAACTCTCCACTTTTCACTGATCTATCGCCCTTTCTAAAGAGATCATGCGAGGTGTAGATTTGTTTAAAAATCAGCAAGAAGATCTAATAATAGAACGAAATGAGTTTCAGAAACTGCACATAGATAGGAATGAGCTGTGAAATTGATTTCATCTTCATTATCGAAACAAAACATCAACAATACCTCTGGTAGGGCCCTTGACTATCGTAATGCCGGTCACTTTCGTACTCGCGCTGCGACTCGTAATCCATCGATTCCTGTAAGAATATTCAGTAGTTGTTAATTTTGTCCTCTTCAGAGACAAACAGCTCCAATAATTGCTACCGTACTCAACTGATCGATAACTTCTACCGTATCCCTATAATCGACACAACTACCGTACCTGTCTCAGCGTGGCACTTCCCGTGCCGCCACTCCGCACCGAGCCGTTCGTGTACTGATGGGGCGTGTGCTGCAATGTTTCTCGTTTCATCGAGCATAAGGTTATGAATCCAAATTTCCTAGCAGTCAAACAACATTTACTGCAAAATGTATTGAATAGCGCGTAACTTTTATTCGATCTTGTGACTACAAACCTGTCCATACTGCCCCGCTCCACTGCCGCCCGGTTGTTGTTGGCCATAGTCCCCGTACTCCTCCTCCTCCTCCTCGTCGTACTGACTGTTGCCGGGTTGCAGACGGCCTGCGGGATCACTGATTATGTCGAAAACACCAACTAGGTTTCTTCTAGCCAGTTGTCGATCAAATCTATCATCATTTGCTGATTGTCATTTACCATGTGCGGGCTGGTAATGACAAATAATCTATAGCAATGTCAGTATTTAGCTGTACCGTACCCCGGATACTAGTCAGTTATCGATCACCATTTACCGTGACCATCCTCTATTTATCGTCGCTTACCATGGCCGGGTTGATAGTGCCTTCCATCATCATCGATGAGGGCATCCGAGTCGTGCGGTAGGTCATCAGCGTCCTCACGGAAGTGCTCCACCTGCAAAGGAATGAATGATTTGATGAGAAACACGGTGAAAGTCTCTTCATTTCACTGTTTCCTCCTACGTTCAAAATTCAGAGAAACGCTCAGTTATGTTTCACAACCGCTTTATTTTTTTGATTTGCTCATGTTATACTGATTAATGTAACCAAAATATACTCTCCGCGCTGATCAACCGAAGAAAAAAAATTGACACGTCGCTCCTCCGTTTAATCAGTACTTTTTTCTCATGGATCAGGTACTCGACAAAAATGCGGAGGTAAAAGTAAAGTAAAGTGCTGAGTCGGTTATTAACGCGTAACGCTTCGTCGACTACCCAGGACGACGCGTTACGCGTTAGTAACCGACTCAGGGGATGTAAAAAAAGATAAATCCATACATGATAGTCCAGTCGCTCCTCCGGATGCGGTGCGTACTGGCTGCCGCCCGGCTGGTAGTGGTGACCTTTGATGATTTTGATTAAAAGATATAAGCTTTTTTTCAAAAGATTGATTCGTTTACTCGTTTAGCGTAGCGTTTCACTTTACTCAACTAATTTACTAATTGTTTTGGTATTGAGGACCCAAGGGTAAAAAGGTAAGGATAGCTGTATTCACGTCAAGCGATTTCGCAGTCGTTAGACAAGGTGAGAGGCGACTGGTAAGCTCTAGCTGGTAGGACATTGATTAGTTTGATGATAACCATCTTAATTTTTTTGTAACGCATTGTACAAAAGTTCGTTGAATGAACGTGTATCTATCTTTTCCTACTTTATAACTACCGTATCCCTCAATTTACGATCACTTACCGTAACCCCCTTGTCGATGTCGCGCACTGGGTATCAGATCCTCCTCAGTATCGGCGATGTCGTAGTATCCGTCCTGGTCGACGATGTAGCCGTTGGCTGAAGGAAATGGTTGATTTTGAGCGGCACTCTCTCCATTTCACACGCTCTGTCTAGGTCATTATTTTAAGGAGCCATATCGCACAAGAAAGTGGTTTCAGAAAAGCATAGTGCTGCATTCGTAGAATATTTTGATCATTTTAAAACGTACGATGATAATAGTACCGCTCTCCCTCCTGATGCATCCCTAACCTATCCTACTAATTTCATACGCCATTTCTGAAGTCCAGGCACCCAAATCGTCGAAATTTCTCACAATTTTTTTTCGAAAAAACTCACGATGATGATAGTACCGCTCTCCCTCCTCCTCCTGCTGCCCGTACTCGTCCTCATCGTCGTAGTGAGGTGCGTCCTCGACCTCCTCGACGCCTTAAAGTAATTAGTATTTTAATTAAATAATTAGAATTTATTTAAATAATTTGATTACATATATATCAAGAAATGAGAAATCCTATTGAACAAACTTCTCCTCACAGGCATCATAGCAACGATGAAACCTAACTCATCTCACAGTTACTCAGGATTTTAATACATGATCGCAAACAAGTGATCGCCGTCTCCCCATTTTACACACTCTCTCGCCTCTCTGACCACGATGAGAGAGTGCGTGGGTGAATTATTAAAATTATTTAAAAACCTAGTAGGGACCACCACCGATTATGCAAATCATAGAATCATGATGACCCTTGAATTATTTGAGTTATCTAAACTGATGTATGGAATCATTTTTTGTGAAGGGAAGACCAACTTTAACTTAACGGGAATCGGGATAATTTATTTTTTTCAAAAATCTGTTTTTCAAAAATGAGAGACAACAAACTTCAAAGCGCTTTACAGTGATAGAGTAAGGTTAGGAGCATGCCATATCCAAAAATTAGCCAATTCTATCGGTGTGCACGTTTTTTATATGAGATCAAAGATCACTTCCCAACTCAAACTCTATGTAAATTTCGTGCGCACCAATAGAATTGGCTATTTTTTGGATATGGTACAGTCATAACCTTAGTTTATCACTGGAAAGTGTCAAAAGTCGCGGCCCTGTTTTAAAGGACATGACAGCGATTCAAACAATCTATTTACATGTCGTGGCTGATACGTGTGGCGTGTGAGATACTTTTGCTCATAAAAAGCGTGCGCATAGATAAAATTTGCTAATTTTTTCAGCAAAGTTAGTTCACATGGTGTACTAAACACCTGTGAAATCAGAACCCGCGGCCACTTCCTCCCCTTCGCATGAATGTACATGGCGCCCGTGCATATTTATAAAAATGGATGGTGGTCCCTAAAGCCCTACACTTATTGAGCTGTTCAATCTCAACAGGTTTCATATAATCGCTGAAACCTAACTCATAAGAAATTTTGACTCTTCTCTGTTTCACGCAAAGTATTCTCTCACTATCATTGTCATACCCTACCCCTCCACATTTAGAGCAGTTGTTCCCTGGGCCAAAAAACAGAGATGTTCTGATTTTTTTAAAACTACTAACCATAATCGCCATAGTGCCGGGAGTGATGGGGCTGCAGCGGCTCTTCGGTCTAAATAATTACGATTTTTTATGTCAATGCAAATTTAATTAGTACACAACTTCCCCCGAGCTCAACACCTCTAAGCAAATTGATAAAAATATCGACTAGGACGAGTTGTAATATCCCAATTTGAATATTTATTAATTAGCTACTAGATGTCCAATAAGGGTAATCATCTCTTCATTTCACGTGCTCTCTCTCTCTCCGGTCAGAGAGGCGATAGAGTGTGTGAAATGAAGAGACGATTTCGCGTATTTTGAACCCTAGTAATTACCTGCATGCGCGAGTGGTACGCGTCCTCCTCGTCCTCGTAGGATGCTTGTAGGGCCTGCGATTAATTAATTTATTAATAACTAATTAATTAATTAATGATTAATAAGGGGATAGGCGTCAATATCTTGCAGGATGAATTGTCGATGATGGAGATGGATCGATGCTACCCGATCACACTTTCGAAACTACCATGTGCTCGCACGGTTGATACCCTTCACCCATTAATTAGTTATTAATAAAATCACGTTGTGATGTCAGAGGAGATGCATCTGCGGATCTTTCATTGCCTTGTTTTCTCCTTTCTCGTTGTTTTCAGCTTCGCATCCCACGCAAACGCCCATCTCCAAATTGGCCCTATCAAATTCGGAAGGAGCAAGAATCGCGGAAATTCGATCACTGCCGTGGAAATTAGGAGTCAGAGCTCGGCTGTTTTCCTTCCCAATGTGGGTAAAATGACGTTCATGGTATGGTATGTTTCAGAAAGCGCATATGAAGAATAGAATAAGTCAGCGCCGATCATGCCTCCGTACGTTGGAAAAAATATATTCAACCTGAAAACACGCGAACAATTTTAGGTTAGAGAAGTTATGAGAACGAATTGAGTGCCTAATTCTATGATTTTGTAATCAAAATAAAGGAGGAAACCCACAGTATCATTGAAGCTGCCCCTGGCCCCAGTGGAGGAGGCCGGCCCTCCTCCTCGATCGTGATGATGACTAGTGTCCCTATCACCACACAAGCCTAGTCTCTCCCTCAACTATCACAAGACTCTCAAATCCCATCATTTTTAACATGAAAACGGGTAAATCCTAACAGTATCATTGAAGCTGCCCTTATTTTCACGTCTACTTAAAGGAGGAGTAACATGAATATTTTGGTGACTAATCTGTTCACGCCACATTGTAGCAATCTATAACCATATGAGCTTTCCGAAACTCCCGTGTTTCTACGACATCAATGAACCGAGTTATTGCGAGTTGGCCTAGTGCCAGAATTCCCCTGAGTCCAGGAAAAGGCGGGGATTTTGAACTGAGGGTTTGACTGGGAAGAGAGTACGCCTTGATCTACCATTGTCTCCCCTAGTCTCTTCCCATCGATCGCACTCCTCCCTCTCGCAAACAAGGGACGGGAGAAGGGAATAGGTACTTTGGCAAAGAGCCAACGGCTAACTACTGTACTTGGAAGTCCCGGAATTTCGTTGTGGGAGTCTCTGACATTCATTCCTGTTACTCCTCCTTTAACTATGTTTGTCCTCCAAAGCTCCTAAATATGATGAATACTCACAGTATCATTGAAGCTGCCCCTGGCCCCAGTGGAGGAGGCCGGCCCTCCTCCTCCTCCTCGCTCGTGATGAAGACGACTGGCAGCTCCACCCGGCCGCAGGTGCGAGTCCCACTGGTGCACGGAGGAGTTGGGCTGCGAAGGAATTAGAGTTCGAAATACGGGTCGCCGTCTCTTCATTTCGCACACTCTCTCGTCTCTCTGACCGATGAAAGAGTGTGCAAAATGAAGAGGCGGCGACCCGTATTTTGAACTCTAGAAGGAATGATCAGACTAGCTGATGTATACATGGTATATTTAGCTTTTCTGATGGATAGAAATTCATTGTGTGGGAATAAGCGCGGGTTAACTACGGAAACAAATAAAGGGTGCGAGTCTGGTCCGCGGCTGAGTTGGGCTGCGAAAGACTCGGTTATCCATTTAGAATTTCCAGGTAAATGTAGAATTGATCAAATATATCAGACGGTTTCATTTCTCCATTCTCGCGCTCGCGACGGGCGGTCTGCTCTCACCCCCGCTCTCTTCCATCCTCAGTTTGGAGAATCCTCGTCCGTCAGCTTGGGCAACCCGACGAGTATCGCCCACTTGGACCATCAAGAGGAGGACCCAGGACGGATTCCTATCGGCTCAAGTGATCTACGGTCAAGAAACGCCACACACAAGAAGGCTGCTTCGTGAGTTTACTCTTAACCACGCAAGTCAGGACTTCGGCGGCTGGATGATCTACTTCGTGGCTCAAGACCTATCGACTACGCGCGATGGACAATCGATGCCATAAAGCTAAGAAGAAACCATCCCTTGTCCCATTATCACTAAGTACGAAGATCCCAATCCCCTCCCCAATGATGTTTCCCCCTGCAGGCCTATTGCCTTGATGTCAGGATAAATATGATATGATATGAAATATGATATTCATGTGTTTCTTCTCAATTTTTTAGAACTATTTTTTTAGAGAAATGAAGCAGCGTTTCCATCTTATTTTTGCTTTCAAATTCTAAACCACCAATTCTCACCTGCTGCGAGTTGCCGCCGGCGGCGTGGTGGATGGGGAAATTCACGTCGGAGGTGTAGTCCGAGTCCTCGGATATGCCGGCTGCGAAATAATTTTTGTTATTTTCATAAAATTCGATCGCAAAAACCCGATACTAGGCGCTATACACCATGGTTCTGAACAATTTATCTAGAGTTCATTTTTACATCATTTTCTACTACATTCCATGATTCTGAGTGATTTGCTCGAAATTTATGAGCCCCTGACGTAGAAAAAGAATGAAAGAAAGAAAGGCAAACTCACAGTGAATAAACGGGGCGCGATGGTTGGGCGACGGCGTGATCTGGTCCTGAAATGTTATTATTATACAATATATTTGCATCATTATTTTCTTTCAAACCTTCAAACATCCTCACGTTCTTCATAAGCCATAATGTTGTAGTTGTTTTTTGTTCAGAGCATCTCGTTATTGTTATTTCTTTAAAAAAATCGTAATTCTCACCGTTTCGATGAGCTGGTTCAGCGCATGGAGCTTCGCCTGGAGTTCCTCAGTGTTCTCCTCTTGGGCATCTACAAATAATTAATTAATTACAAATATTATTAAAAATACATCACGCGATCACGACTGCTATGCTTGAATCAAGAATATATATTTCTTGCATTACATTGTTTCTTTTATACAACCCCTATTTTTTGTAACTACGTTAGACCTGGATAAATTATGATGAGGATTATATTCTTCATGTAAATGATGCAAAAATAGACGCAAGCTATATCCGGAAAGGAGGAAGTTGAATTAGACACCCGGCCTCTTCTACGGGACCAAGGAGTGCCGAGACTAGGGTTGAATGTCAAGAACTATGATACTCTGACCAACAAGAGAGTGTGCAAAATGAAGAGATGGCTATTTCTCGCCAAGTCATTTCCACAGTGTGTACCTAGGATCGGGGACAAGGGCCCCACTCGACAATGCATGACTAGAATGTCTCGCTGGTGAAGAGTACCCTCCTAGGAGGAAAAGGCAAGGATGAAGGAAGGAAAATGATCGGAATGAGCCATCTGTTCTTTGTATTTTCGAAAAAAAATGAAAAAACGAATGCAAAGATAGAGACCGCAAGCTCCGCCCACTTGAGAGGGATAGAGAACCTACCTTAAAAAGGGACCGAGGTTTAGCAAATCGAATACTTCACCAAAATGGTCGATCAAGAGCGCTTTGGATAGGCCTCAGGCACATCTTTTAGGGGGCCAATGGGCACTTTGTTCAGAAAAATTTAAGTTGGTCAAAATTGGGATAAACTAGTCCAGGATAGGCGAATAACGCATTTCTAATGTACGTCGCAAAGTGCCCATTGCGCAGATTGTTCTTTTATTTTTATGAAGAATTTTAGAGAAGAAAAATCGAGAATCGAAAGTATCCCCGAATTGCTAAACTGTTTTGAAGGTTTTAGTACGCGCGTATTTATTCCAGCCCGATTAGCGCTAAACACAGTGTGAACGTGGGCGGAGCTAGTCAAATGAGGGAGAAGGGAAGAGAGACAACCCTCTTCCCTTCTCGCTCTGTCTCGCTCTCCCTGCTGTTTCTTTCCCGTCGTGACTAGCACACACCGTCCCTAGACAAGAGGAAATTTCTCTCCCAAATTGTCTCTCACGACTGGGCGAAGCTATCGCCGTCGAACTTTGGGAATGAGCTTGAAATAGGCCCGCCCCCCTTTTGCCTCGTCCCGGTTTCGACCACTTCTCTGTTGAGCCCAGATCGCATGGTTTTTGGCTTATAACTCGGTTTAGGGATTCTTTGAGCACCTAAACATGACTTTACGATAGATTCGGTCTAACCCGTTGCGGTCTCTATGCAAAGAACAAAAAATGAGCGAAACAACTGCAAAAAAAGGGGATCGCGATGCATAGCTATAGTCTATAGAGCGCGCGCGAGCGAATAATGCCAACCCGTTCTTTAAGAATGCCATAAAAAACAGCTGCAGTAGTGTCCCCTATACGCTACAATTTTCGCTCTTTGCAAGGCAAGAAAGGATCCAGGAGAAATACCGACTGCGGTTGTTGAAAGATGGGAAGATGTCGCTGAGAGAATAAAGACACAAAGAGACAAGAAATAGGATTTTTCACATGAAAAATGAACTAGATGAGAAGAACCAAGAAACTAATTGCAGAAACGGCGAAACATGAGACCCCACTACGAAGGATGGTGTCTTCTTTCCCCTGCTTGGCCTGTGTCGAATCTACAACCTTTCGTACGCATTTTAGTAACATTAATTAAAAACGCAAAGCGCTCGCGAAACGCAAAAGCAGCAAACGTAGGAATACACCAAGTGGTGTCTTCTTTCCCCCCATCCTTGGCATCTGCCATGCCTCCATTTCTCTCGTTGTCTCTATCGCCCTCTCAGACTCGCACATTCTCTCTGAAGAGTAGATGAAGAGACATCCTGAGAGTCGCCAAGGACTACCTACTACTGGCGGCTCTATTTCGGCTTGGGCAACGATGACCAAGCATACTTTCAATGAATGGTTTTCTCCCAGTCGCCACGCTTACAACATTAAAAAATTGTAAGTTTTGGCGGGTTTCAAGCAGTTCTGAAACTTAATGTATGAATAAAAGTATATTTTCTCATGAGAGCCGCCAAGGACTACCTACTACTAGCGGCTCTATTTCGGCTTGGCCAACAATGCTCTCTAAAATGGCCAAGTTTTAAGCTGACAGAGATTGATTTGTGCTGCAGCACAAATGATTGTGAGATGACAACGAAATGCATACATAGGTCAACAAACAACAATTTTGAATTTTCTTTATAATATTTATTATAATCCATGCGTTTCCTACTCCTGAGAGTCGCCAAGAAAGTCTTACTATCGGCTCTATTTCGGTTGTTCTCGGAACTCGGTAACATTGAATTGTATCAATTTCAGCCAATTTCAGTCAAATCTGAAACTCAACTGAACGTAATATGGAAGAGACGCTCAATATTTTTGTCAGAACGAAAATAAAATGTTCTATGTATCCAAGAAAGCACCCAATTCGACAAGCGCGTCGTGTTTTTGAAAGAGTCGCCAGGGTGACACACTGCAACAATGACCAACGGAAACGTTTTGTTTCGCACGTTTCAAGAGCTATTCTATAACGCAATCGATAATTCGCACGGAGGCGCGCATATTTCACGCTGCAACTCGAAGGCGCGCATTTGTCACTCTCCCAGTCGCTCGCTCGCTCAAGAAACACAAAGACGCGCCTTCGCGTGACCTAATGAAATTGGAACACGCGAGTAGGCGAGGAGAAAAATGCGCTCTCTCAATTTCGCATGCTCTCTCACTTGCTCTGACCGGTGAGAGAGCGGGAGAAATGGAGAGAGCAATTCGCCGTCGAGGAGGTATTATCGAGAATTCGCGGAATTGCGCTGCTGCATGCAGCAAGGTTGACATTTTAGAGCGGCAAAAGGTCTGCATAGTTTGATCTTTGTCGAATAGTGGTTGTGATAAACGGTATCGAAAGAATTTCGTATTCTTGGAACTGTAACGGTGCCTTAAATATGCAAAAACAAAGACGCAGCAGCAGACAGAACAGGAGCTATTCAACAAATCTCTGCGCCTTCCTCCTCCTACTCTCGATACTTGCCTCCCCTCCCTCCTCCTCAGCTTGTAATAAGATCTCAACGCAGCTCTCAATGCGCGCGAGCATTTTCTCCTCTCTCTCTCCTCTCTTTCTGCTTTCTCGGCGACGCTGAACCGTGCGGAAAATCCACTTTCCCACAGAGGAGGAGAGCGTAGTGTGCTTCAAGGCGTAGAAATTCAAAGCCAGTATAGATTCAGGTTGTAGTAAATAGAAGAACACAAGTCGGAAAAGAACTACTTATCTGCTCGAGAAATTCAGGGAGCACTCGACTTTCGAGATCGAAAAGACGAAGGAAAGCGATAGGAATACAAAGGTGAATCCTTCTAAAGAATCCTTCGAACAGATTGACAATGAGAATATGGTCTTAGCGTGGCTCCGTGGTTCGTAATGAATAGACCACACTTGTTCGAAACTGAGAGAAAATACGCGTTACTCCTGCAATCGTGTCAACGCTCGGAATTTAATTCGTGAAGTTCTTGTACGTACTAGGTATAACAGGTAGATCTAACTCAAAACCCCCAGTTCCTCTCCAATGAGTCCCGAAAACAAGGAAAACTCCCAGAATCGATGCGCCTCCTTTTCGACATCCGATGACATATACTCGGTCGGAATTGGGTGCCGGAGTGGCAGCGGTGAAATTCGAGACACAGTAGCGAAATTGGAGTAATTCGACTAGGGGGAGGAGGGAGAGGGAAGAGCTGAGAAAATGTGGTGGATGACTGTAGAAGGAAATTTGAGTGAGAAACAGGGAAGTTGTTAGCCGATTCCCTTCCAATAAATGCTAAACTGATTATCAAATGACTAAAGCGATGATTATCAAATGACTAAAGCAGACTAAGGCAAGCTCTATTTCTCCCCCCCCCCCCCCCCCCCTGAGACGACTATAGCTCTTGAACAGGTGAAAACGAATCAAGCGCGCGAGAGAAATCGCGTGAGTATTCATAGAAATTATTCAAAAGAATTATATTCCTTAAAATAGCCGCACAATAATTTTTCGACATACGCTTCAGTTATTCCACAAGTAGAGATACTCGAAGGATCAGCGATATCTCGAGGAGTCTGGTTCCCTAATAGAAAATATGCGAAGAGCAGTATGAGCTTCAGTAAATCAGAGTCTGCACGCCAAATGGTGCACTTTCCCGCACTTTATGCCTCTTAGGTGTGCTTGTCAGCGTGGGATAGCAGGGTAAAAGTGGAAAATGATTGATTGTTGCTCACGCAAGTGCACCACTACTCGCGCTGAAGGGGAGAAGTCAGAAACGAGCGTAAAAATTGAGAAATAATATTCTAAATGAGTTTCAGATACTCAACAAGTAAAGATGACAGCAGGATTAGCAATCACCACCAGTTTTTGAATCGAAAAAGGGAAAAAACCTTGTCGCAACGCTTCCACATCTTCGGGAATAAACTGCTCGGGCCCATAAACTACCGCATCACAGTGAACCTTTACGCATCATAGAAGCACTTTACAGCAATATAACGAAGAAAAGGATGGATCATTGCTCTAGGAAGCGCACTACTCTAGTGCTAAGAGGGAAGTCATCGACAAGGGTCAGGCTCTCCAAGATCTCTCCATTCCACGCACTCTCTCGTCGGTTAGACACTGCTAGAGAGCATTGAAAATGGAGAGAGGTTTAAGAACGATTAAGAACAAGAGGCACGAAACAGCTCAGCAAACGTCGCTGCTCACTGAAGAAAATGAGGTCGACAGCTTTCTGACTCCTTCCTTCTCTTTTTGCTCTTTGCCTCTCTCGCAATTTTCTTGCGTCCTTTTTCCTCGTATCTCCACCATCTCCTGAGGAAAAGGACTCGAAAAGGGAAGTAATAGCGGGGCGGTTTTTAGGGTTTTCGCAAAACGAGCGAATCGCTGCATATTTGAGGATTTTCATTCGAAAACGCGGTGGAAATACGGAACAGAAATCGAAGGGACACGATATGTGTTCTAAACCACTGTGAAACGCATCAATCATCGACCGAAAATGCGCGATTTTCTCTGACTCTCTCACTTTCGCCTGCTCTCTCGCCTCTCTGACCTACACGAGAGCCTTGCTAACAATAGACGCAGACAACTGCCCGGCAATCAATTGTCTCTCTGCCTGCACTCCCCTTTTGCTTCCTAATACAATAATAAGCAGCAATGGTGGAGTGGCTGGGGGCTTCTGCTGCGTATTGTTGTGTGGGTCGCGAGCCGGGGCCGGGAAATAGCGCGCAAAAGCCGGAGGGGCCGGGACCGCAAAAAAAGGCAGGGTAGACGGCGGAAAGAATGAGGGAGGAAAGAGGGTTGACAACAAATAAAAACGAGGTAGCGGAGGAAGGGGAAACAGCAGCGGTGGCAGACACAGAGTGGGGGTTTCCAGAGTGTCTTTCCGAGGGGGGGGGGGAGATAGATCAGTGTCAAAAGGCTGTTTTTAGCACGAATATGTTTCTCATATTTCAACGACAAGATCTGAACATCGAATCATGCAGTACAATAAAAATTCGCGCTCATAACAAAAAGCATGATGAAAACGCAGTCGACAAAGAGAAGTGGATATTGGAAATTGTAAACTCAAAGAATTGTATTTCCCATCTCGAGATTGCAATGGAATAGCTAAGCGGCTAGAAAGCTCACGATTCTCGACTTTTTCCAATGGAAAAGAAGGCACACGGAAACAATATCGGGGAACACTTGAGAATGCAATTCGCGCCATTTCGCAGCGTGAGATCTTGCGCGAGCGGGCGTATGAGAAAAGGTCAGAATCGAGAAGAGCTCTCTACATTTCGTACGCTCTCTCGCTGCCCTGAGACTCATGGAAGCTGCAGAGAGCTTCAAGAAGGTCGGAGAATCGAATTGTTAAGAGCATCGCAGTTAAAATGAAGAAAACGATCAAATACCGCACGGTTAGGGGTTAAACTGTAGCCAGGATTGACAGGACAATAATGTAATCGATGGACGCTAGAACACACTACACAGAAGAGCCCGGACGGCGTCGAATACTGCAGAAGTGAGATGTGCAACGTGCGATAAGGAAAATGATGAAACTCCCGTGGGAGATGATCGATGCACACGGTCAAGAAGGATTCAGCAAATCTATTCTATATATTATTAAAACAGTAATTTCCAAAAATCAGACTCGTCATCTCAACCGTTCTATTGATGAAAGTATGAAACGCAACAGCACGTCTTCCTCGGATTAGAAGTAGAGTTCAAAATACGGGTAATCGTCTCTTCATTTTGCACTCTTTCTCGTCTATCTGACCGGTGAGAGAGTGTAAGGAATAAAGAGACGGCGACCCGTATTTCGAACTCTAATTAGAAGTTAGCAAAGTTCAATCTATCGCTCATCGCCTGTTCGCACAAATATGCCCCGGAAAGGCAACGAACAATAAACATGTAGATCATGAATTAAAAAAATTTCATGCAAAAAAAATTCTCATGCAGCTTCAGGCTTTTGCGACCAATTGTTTTGCGTTAGAAAAAATGCAAGTTAACGAGCTATCGACAACACAGACTCGCTCGTGGAAATGATTGGTGCGTGAAACTTGATTTCATTTTACAGAATGAACAAAAGCCGTATTTTCAAAGCCTGAATGTACGAGAAACGTGCGGATCGTTACGAAACTCCTCGCTTGCAAGCCAACTCGTCGACACCAAAAATGCATGGCATTTGTGTCATTCCTGAAAGATGCTACTGGTAGGATGAACGATTCGATGAGCGGTTTTGCAACCATAGATTTATCGATAGGAACATAATTTCATTCAAGTCCTACATATTGTGCGGAGCAGTTTCAAGAGACGTTAAGAGACGCAGAGTCAAACTTCTTCTTTTTAAACGAAAATACAGGAACGCGATGGTCAAACTTCTAATAATGAATAAGAAACGTGCATATCGAGAACGTTTTTGGATGTAAGTCACCAAAAATGCATGGGGGTTCGTCATTCTTATTGGACAATCGGAAGTTTTCCGAGGATCAAGGAAGGCTGATGTTCAAAAGTAAGTGTAGCTCGCGCAATAAAGGACAAAAAACGTGCGGATTGTTAGGAAACTTCTGCTAGCTAGCCAACTCTTCTTCGCAACCAAAAATGCATGGGGGTTCGTCACTCTGAGGGGGTAATCGGAAGCCATCAGAAGCCATTCAGCGCCCTTTCAAGTACGATCATCCATTCCCTATTGCAAATGAGGGCAACTTCTACCGAAAAAGTCTGCCTGGATGGATTGCTCTCTCACTTTTGCGTGCTCTCTCGTCTTCTCTGACCTCTCACAATCTCTACATGTCTCTGTCGGGTGAGACAGAAAAGGACAGGATGAATGATGGGCGCGATTCGTGCAAAAACGAGTCGAGAAGTGGGCGTTGACACGAAAAGACGGAATGAACTCTGAAGCAGACATCTACTCTGAGGAAGAAGTGAGTGTAGTTTTGTGAAGTCGACAGCCTCATTTTGTCTCTATTTGAATATTAAAAACATAAAAGTTCACACGAAAATCGAAATCAACAGTGTTCTAGCAGTCCCTTTCGCATCGCGAAGCCAAATGCAGTCCCAGCAACAGATTTCCGCTTTTGTATCCCCCTCCCCAGCGTCAAAACTTCGCCATCTCTCTCGAAATGTCTCAACGGCATAGCAAATAAATGTACAGCGATAAATACTGGAAATGCACCCTATAAAAATGCTATGAAACATGTACAGCACGATTCACTGAGAGAACGCGGTACCAAGCATCAGTATTGTCGCTGAGCTTTCTGGTCTTTCCCAGCGTCAAAACTCCGCCATCTCTCTCGCCTCCTCCGAATCCTCGCACAATGAGCCGTGAAAAGGCGAGTCGTCGGAAAGAGCGGAAAAAGGCGAGCAATCGTCTGGCTGCTCTCTCATTTCGCCATTCTCTCTCGTGGGTCAGAGGGGCGAGAGAGCACGAAAAAGTGAGAGAGTCAGACCAGTCCTCGAAAAGGAGGAAGAAGCAGACCAGAGAAAGGAAAGCGAAGACCAAAGAAGGGAGGAGGAAGACTAATCTCTCCCCTTTTCCAGTGATCCCTAGGCTATTAGAGAAGGCTAGATAGCATGAGAAACAAGAGACGGGGTGATTCGGGAGAAGAGACAAGAGAAGAGTATTGCTTGACAAGGGGCCGCGAGAAGTGAGGAGCCCTCTCACGATCATCCCTTCCGGGATCTTTCAAAAGTAATCGAAAAAATAAGAAATTGTAAAAAGTCAAAACGATGTGTGTATATTGATCGTTACTCCACGAATTCTTACCCCGGTCTAGACCCTAATGCTCCACTCGAGCGGGCGAGAGAGTGAATGAAATGAGGAGATCGTTGCGCACATGTTGAGCTCTACGCCGGTCTCTTCTCGCGCGTCCCGAGAAAAGGAAGACGAAGAGGAGGAGGCAAGTGTGGAAGACTCATCCCTTGAGACAAGGACTGGAGACAAGGAAAGAGAAGAAAGCAATGTGATGTGGGCGAATTGTGAATGTGGGGGAACAAGATAGTGCAATGAATCCCAAAAGATGATCTATAAGCGCACACGAGTTGATGGGTGCTTCAATGCACAAATGGAACATGTTCCTGACAAGTATCCCTAATCCCTTGCACCTTGTTGGTGATGATTTGTTGAAATCGTGGTAGAAAAAAGAGAATCCCTAGCGACAATGAGGGAGCGGACAGCAATGTGATGTGGGCGCGAATTGTGAGAGGAGGGAAACAACTGGAGATGTGACAGGGGAACCAGAAACCGAATGTGGTGAGCAGTTTATGTTCAAGTTACAAAGATTAGATGAGAAGGCTCATCACTTCTCTAACTATATCATAACGCACAGTTGCACTAACATTCAAAGTATTGCATCACTAGTCGAAAATTCGGGAAAATACGAGAAGGAAGAAGATTGAGGGAAGGCGGTTGTCGGAAATCGGAGAGTGAGAAGCGAAAAGACAAAGAATTAGCGAGGAAGGAGGGAGGGGATAATCAAGGAAATGTGTGGAAATGGAAGAAAGACACCCAAATTCAGCCTTCCAAACGAATAATACTTAGTATTTGGAGGTCTTTTCAGTGTTTTGACCTGATTTAACTTAATTTAGCGTTTTCTTCTGCATTTTTCTTCAATGGTTAGAAACTAAATCAGTAGAAAGAGAAGTATAGAGCTGTCGGAAATCACGAGCCGAGCAAGAAGACAAAGCGGGAGATGTGGGGTGAGAATTAGCGAGGATGCCGAGGATAATCAAGGAAATGGAGCCGGCGTGAGAGATGGAATCGAATCCGCGTAATTGTACGAAAGAATCAGGAAATACACGTTATTATGCAGAGTCTTGTTTCCAAACCACGAATATTTTCAATAATTTTGTCAGGGTTAATCGTCGAATATACCGAAGTCGAATATTGTATTTTAAGCATAATGCAGTAGCGAAACATATTCAGACGGAATAATATTGCAAAAATGTTAATTCTTAAACAAATATATGCGGATAAAATACTTTTTAAAGGAGTGCAAAGAACGGACCAAACGGCAGCTCGAACCGGGCATCCACTAGCAGCGAGTGACCGGTGGGCCGACAAGTGCCCACGGTCTGGCCGAGCCGCGTCTCGAGATCGTGATCGACCTGCAATTCATCTTAGGTCAACCTGAAAGATATGTTTCATCCGGTGCGCAAAAGCCAGGATCGATCGGACTTTTTCGATCATTTCTTCATAGTCGGTTCAAACATTGCAATAAATATTAAAAATATTTTTATCTAATCTCTCATTCAATGTCTTCTTTTTAGCAAGAAGAAATCCGTTGCTAAATGTAAAATCAAACGCAAATTTTCGAAAAAGTTTACGAGCCTTTCGAGGTGTATCTCAAGAGGAAAATCAGCTCACCTGCAGCCACTTTCCCTCGCCCGGCGCCTGCGAGTAAACGATGGACGTGAGCGGCATGTAGTGCACGCCTGGAACGATTAATTAATAATTAAATACATTCATTTTCGTTATTTTTCGTGTTTTGAACTGCGTCAGAGTCTGGCGCATTTTAGCGTCTAATCGCTCAACAGTTGACGAAATAAGCTCGGCACTGGAGTTTGGAACGAGCTAAAATCCCTGGTCTTAAAAAGGAATGGAAAAAACAAGGGTATGTAACAAAATGATATGACAAATTTTAGAAAAAAATACGAGAATATTCGCGGCAAGGCCGAAAGAGTTTTCAAAGAAGGGAAAATGCCACTATGCGATGCCTTTTCTCTACAGCAAACAGTCTCGCGTTGACGTGGCAGGGAGATGCTCTCTTCATTTCACATGATCTCTCGCCTCCCTGACCGGCGAGAGAGCGTGCGCAATGAAGAGACCTGACGTGGCTACTGCCCACCGGGCTGAGAAGTAGGAACAATATTGAATAATTAATGACCTCTATCGTCCCTAGCCTAAGGCGTACCGAGCGAGACGGGAGTATCGACGTGAAACTATTTCTAGTTTCTAGAAAATGATGCGGTTCAGACAGCGTGGGAGCGAGAGCTAAATTAGTCGACGGTCCATGCACCCGTCTTATAGCTAAGATAGGCTAACTAGAGTCAATATTTATTATTTGTCAGAAATTTTTCATTAGCAGGTTCGTTTCTTCAATTTAGAATGAGTTTCAGATGCGGAACAATTATAATTCGTCGAAGGATTTCGGTGGAATAAAAACAACAATAATATCCAGCAACGAACGAGCCGCAAAATGAACAACTGTGTTAGCCGTGGAAAGCGCGGAGCCATTAACCAGTCAATAAGCAAACTAGCTCGCCATATCTCACCAATATCTCGCTGCCAAGTCGCATAATATTGCATGGAGATCAGAAATCGCCAAGGAGTGTAAGATACGTGATAAACTACATTAAACAAGAGGCGAAAGATAGTTGATTAAACTATTGTAAATGTTTTAAAAATATAAATTATAAAGGAAAACTAACCAATGAGTTTGTCCCACAGAACGCCCTTGCTCCACAGCTCCAGCACCATTCCCTCATCCATGCGGTTTGTCTCGCTGAAATAAAAAAAATGAAGAAATTTTAAAACTAAAATAACATTTGTAAAGACAAAAAAGTCAAATTGTCCCAGTTGATGCACAACTGGTCGCAGTTTTCGCCCAGATTGTGAGAGACTGTCCCAATCCGCAAAATCCCCTCTTTTCCCCGCTGTCCGCTGTCCTTCGGCCAAACTCCGTGCATCTGTTCACTGGTTCGGGTCCTGGCCAGTCACACAAAACAGTGATCTGAGAACCGGGATGGGTTAGTTCTTCGGGGGTTTCACTGCTTTTTGTTTCCTATTCGTGAGAAGAATCGGAAATTTCAGAAGAATTTCAGACATCAAATGAAGTAGCTGAATTATTGCACGGAACAATGCTGCTACCTTTCTCAGAGAAAAAATAAATAAAATTCGAAAAATAATTGAAAAATTCACGTATTCCTGCTCTGCGGCGAGAACTGGGCTGGATTTGGAGGGGGGGGGGCAGTGGTGCTTCGAAAATCCCCCTGAACAAAACCCCCGAACCCAGAACAATTACTCACAATATGAACTCCTGCTCCCAGCACGGCACATTTCCCTTCACCGCGATCGTCGTTGATTTCACATTCTGCAGCTTGACGGTGACGTACGTGTTGAACTCGTCTGAAATGATTATTTTCTGTTTGTCAATTTTTAGTGAATTCATATTTTGAATTATCGTTTGTTTTCTTGATGTTTTGAGATGTTCGTCATGAACTCGTCTGCAATGGAGTTTTTGATGATCTGGATTTACTGATTCAATGATCTCTCACTGATTGAAGAGGATTCGTTCTCTGAACTCTCAGAAAATTCGCTTGAACTTGTCTGCTAACAACACACTAGAGTTCGAAATACGGGTAATCGTCTCCTCGTTTCACGCACCTCTCTCACCGGTCAGAGAGGCGAGAGAGTGTGCGAAATGATGAGACGGCGACCCGAATTTCGAACTCTAGCTCGCACTAATCTCATCACTATTCCAGGAGGAGGCCAGCAGAACAAAATCGCCCATTTCTCTGACTCTCTCCATTTCGCACGCTCTCTCGTTTTCTCTCGTCGTCCACTCTCTTCGTTTCGCACCCTCTTTCGTCGCTCTCATCACTATTTCACCAGAAAATCCAGCGCATCGGTGAGCAACACGTGATAAAGCCATTTTCACTCTTTCGTTTTTTCACGTTTAGATCACCAGAATGCCCCGATAGTGTTATTCCTTTGTTCTTTTCCATTTTTGAACTGAACAAAACGTGGTCAACAGTGCGCCCTTCACGCATCATTAGCTCTCGCACTGTTGCCTAGACCGAGCATAGGGCGTATGCTCACGCTTTTCCGAGTTGAGCCAGCAGTTTCCGTCTCATAAAAGGAAAAAAGAACGCGATGGCTGCCGAGTATTGATCAGCAAATGATTCAAAGCGTGATTTCTAGGCATCGCCAAGAATCGCCAACATTCATTTTCGCCAAAATTCATAGCCAATATTCATTTTTTGACAGATGCTTATTGTCAAGTTTTTATGATCGTGCTTATTCACGTTGACGATCAGTTAATTTTGAAATTTCGTTTTAACTTTCCAGACTTTCGAATACGTTTCATGCGACATTGAACTTGCACTCTGTTTCAACCAAACTGATTCCTGCTCGAGTCGAGTCTCTAGAAAAAACTAAAATCTATCCTATTCGCAAAGTGTAATACCAGAGAACGCGCTACTGTTTATCGCTTCCCTATCTCCCCATAAATCGCATTTCAACCAGGATCGAGTTCCCAGAAAGCAGTCCATAATTCGGCGCTGGTCTCTGCTCACAGATCCTCCTCATTCAGCGCGAGATAGTTTTCGAAATGAAGAGAGCCCGAGACTCACAGGTCAGACAAGGCGAGAGAGCACGCGAAATGGAAAGAGTCAGAGAGCATAATTCGACCCGGAACGGGCTAGACCGACAATGAGTGATAGAGATCGAAATACGGGTAATCGTCTCTTCATTTCACACACTCCCTCGCCAGTCAGCTAGGTGAGAGAGTGTGTGCAATGAAGAGACGGCGACCCGTATTGCGCATTCTAGTGAACATGAGTGATGGGGCATCTATTTTTGAGCCTTGGTCCGCTCCACATTTCGTTCCCTATGGACCCTATTCTCTATTCCGAAATATGGGGAATCAAGGTCCGTCCGACTGCTTCTCGTCTCTTCATTCAGCCTTATCTCTCGTCTGCGAGAGCAGACGAGAGAGTATGGCGAAACGAGAGAGTCTCACACTTCCTTCTGCCCGTTTCCGGGCCTTCCTCCTCCTTCTTTCCTTGTTCTCCTACTTTGCCCTTTTCCCCTTCCCTTCAGCCCCGCGGGTCAAATGCGATTAGTCATTCTCGAGCAAAAGGAGCGAATACGGCACGAAAGTCTGCGGGTTCTACGTCTCTCAATTTTCCATGCTATCTCGCATTCTCTAACTGTCGAGAGAGTACTTATGCGAAACGAGGAGAGTTTACTGTTTCCATTTCTCTAACCGACAAGAGCATTGGGGCAAAATGGAGAGCGAGGTCAGAGGTCCGTGCTCTCTCCATTCCACACACTATCTCGCATTCTCTGACCGGCGAGAGAGTAGGAGAAACGAGGAGAGCGAGGAGGGGTGAACTACTGACACGGCGCTCTTGATGCTAATCCGTCAACTATGTCTCAGGGGAGACGAGTAGCACTCATTTAGGCAAAGGGTGAGAAGTGTTGCATGATGCTTCAGTGGATAATGAGCTAGAATGTAGTTCTAAATGACAACCCAAAGAAATTCTTCTGAATTCGGGACCTAGCACAGTTCTCTTTTAAGTACTGATTGATCTAAACAGGATAAATGCAGTTTCAAGCAGTCCGCAAAGTTTCCCAAGGGAAATTTAGTCATTTAGTCAGAGAGTGCGAAGTGTTGCATGATGCTAGTGGCAGATAATGAGCTAGAGTCTAGTTGACATCTTCTTACGCTTACTAGGGCCAACCCAACCCTATCAAATACTGGAATTCGTTCACATGTATCTAATCTGCGATCTGAAGAGTCCGAAACCCTAGCCTTCAGCTGACAATTAGACGATACCCGATTCATGCACAGATGCGATTTCACACTAACAATCTCTCATTTCTCCATGCTCCCTTCACGGTCAGACAGGCCGAGAGAGCATGCAAAATGAGGAGGGGCGCATACCGAAATGTCATCAATAATGCGTTTCGCAAACACTACGGGGAAAGGCCTCCGGGATCGGGTTTCCAACACCTTTCCGAGTTGTGTATTGAATATCCAGGTAGAAAGTGTCGAGTGATGGGCTTTCTGGGATGACTATTCCCAAACTCCACTCTATTTTACAGAGTAATCCTACATTCTCGTTTATGAAACTAAAGCAGATGTATTTTCGTTTTGCGATTTCGAGGCCAACGACCATAAATTTGTACGAGGGTCTTCCATATCACCACCCTCCCTCCATCTGCTAAAATAGCTCCTCAAACTAGCGACGCTGCAAGGAAGTGCTCCTTGCATCATTCTACTTGGAACGATTCAAAAGCAGATTGATCTTGAGTGCCGATCGAGAGATTTTCAAGCGATGATCAGGAGTTCTGATCATTGATCAAACTGACCAGGGAAATGAAAAAATAGAGTCTTCCAACCCCGTATCATCCCTCCATCTGCCAAAATAGCTCCTCATCTTTGGCGACTTTGCAAGAGGCTGCTTCGACCATTCCGTCGCACACAGACAATAACAAGAGAGGCGCCGCATAATATTTTGCTGCAGCATTTGGCTGCCAGCCACTTGGGGAAATTACTCAAGTTCCTCCGCTTTGCGGCTCCATTCTAGTTGGTCCGACTGAGCAAGAGATGATGTGAATAGATGAGATCATGCCTCTAACAAGTCGGAGAGACGAGAGATCATGTGAAATGAGGAGAGTGATCTGTCCGTTTCGTCAACGAAGACCACTACTACAGTCAACAGGCAGCGCGCAAACTCGATTAAGACTCCCCCACAACGACTCGGCGCTTTGAAGATTGCAGGGAGTGACGAAATTGCGGTTATTTCCATTCAGCAATCCCTCCTAACTCCCCCCCCCTAACTTCCCTTCTAACCTCTGGTCTTCAGGGCACTCCCGGAAATTAACGTCGTCCGGTTGCCGCTCGACCCTTCGTTGCTCAACAAAGCTCTTAGAACTAATGGAAAATGTGTCTATTTGGATATCTTTGAGTAGTCGTCGATCGAGGGTCTTGCCATGATAATCAAGCTCAACTAATTAGTGTAAATTGTTGTTTTCATTGTGAACTACTGTTTTGAAGAGGTCGCGCATGATATTTCCATTCTCAACATCAACCGGATGCTCGCTCGGCTGCGCTGATTCGGAGTTGTTTTTCAGACTCTGCCGATAAGCCTAAACTTCAACACAAAAACTTCCGATCCCAACCCTCTTTTACTTGATTTTCCTGTTTTCGGACCTCCTAAAGTGCCTGAACTTTGTCAAAACTAATGCCAAGACGAGAGCATCTTCGGAAAGTGTTTTCAGAGTGTCTGATTGTGCTAGGAATCTCAGACAGTCTCTGTTAGGCAGCACTTTGTTTTCTTCGAGAAGAAAAAAACGAGGGAGAAGGAAAGAGAGATGAAAGTGGATTGGGCGTGGAAAAAAACGGCACTGCGTTTGCTAAAAAAGGAACGGTGTTGTTCAGATTTTGCAGATATGAGTGAGATTTCTCGTGCATGCGAAATGTGATTGATCGGATATGTCGAAATACGAGCACCTATCTTTGCCACTGAACGCGCTTTCTGATTGCTTTCTGGACAAATGTTAAAACGCGGTCTGCGTAAGAGCGTCGGGATTCGGAGGGGATGTGGCACAGTAGCTCAAAATGGTCTCTGGGGGTTCAAGCTTGGTGGGTAGACTCCCTAGGGGTGGGATACACTTCAGCCAAAAATTTGACCCCAAAAGTTGATCTTTGATCTTTGATCTCGGAAAATTTCATCTTCATTTTACCCCCTCATTTTATATACCATTCGATAGAGCATCAAAAGTTATGTAAGAATCCAAGTTTTCGTGGACCTAGCACATTTCATTTTCGAAAAAATCGATAAAATGTCGATTTTTCGTGTTTTTATTTTATTCAATATTTTTTTTCGGGATGTTCCAATGGTTTGCGGGACCTGAAAAGTTGGCAATATACGTAACAATATACAATGAATTCAATAAAAAATATGCCGACTCGATACGACATGCCAGGCCATGACTTTTTCGCAAAAGACTTAGCACGCAATCGTCGACGCGGGTTCGAATCCCGCCGACGGATAATCTTTTGCCGGATTTTGTTTCGACAAAAAAAGATGTGTTTTCGACAGGAAATCACTTTTGATATGTTACTAGGTTATATTAACGATGTTTTGCCACTTTGCAAGGGAATTTGACATTATTCCTCTTATGTAAAAAAACGAGGTTTGGGGTCATGTGGAAAAATAGCCTCCAAACTGAAATAATATAGGTTTATGTAATAATAAATTGTTTATAATTTATTGTAAGCATCATTAACCATGGTTTTGGGACAATGTCGACATGACCCCAAACCTCGATTTTTCACATAAGGGGGGACCCTTATGTGAAAAACGTCGATGAGAGGAATGATGTCAAATTCCATTGCAAAGTGGCAAAACATCGTTAATATAACCTAGTAACATATCAAAAGTGATCTCCTGTCGAAAACACATCATTTTGGGTCGAAACAAAATCCGGCAAAAGATTATCCATCGGCGGGATTCGAACCCGCGTCGACGATTGCGTACTAGGTTTTTTGCGAAAAAGTCATGGTCTGGCATGTCGTATCGAGTCGGCATATTTTTTATTGAATTCCTTGTATATTGTTACGTATATTGCCAACTTTTCAGGTCCCGCAAACCATTGGAACATCCCGAAAAAAATTATTGAATAAAATAAAAACACGAAAAATCGACATTTTATTGATTTTTTCGAAAATGAAATGTGCTTGGTCCACGAAAACTTGGATCCTTACATAACTTTTGATGCTCTATCGAATGGTATATAACATGAGGGGGTAAAATGAAGATGAAATTTTCCGAGATCAAAGATCAATGATCAACTTTTGGGGTCAAATTTTTGGCTGAAGTGTATCCCACCCCTAGGGAGTCTACCCACCAAGTTTGAACCCCCAGAGACCATTTTGAGCTACTGTGCCACCCCCTCCTTCGCTCTTACGCAGACCGCGTTTTAAGAAAAACACACGGATTTAACTATTCTTTACTATTGCATTTGTATCTTTGACAAATTGTTCTAATTTTGGTCAAAAACTATGAAAAGAGCATGCTAAAGTGGCTAGAAAAACGAGGAGCCGATCTTTGGACCACACGCTAGGGGACTCCCTAGTCTAGACGGCCACGCCAATCAGAAGACGCATTCATAATTCAATGTGACATCTCTAGGGGAAGTAGAGGGGGACAGCGGCATGGCTTCAAGGTATCAAGGCACAAGATTCCAAAGGAGACGCGCGATATCTGATAAATATTGCAGGCGAACGAGAAATTCTGACGCAATGTGTGATCCTATCCTAGAAACAAGATGTTTGTTACAAGTGGTAACAAAATACGTTTCATGTAGCATACAAATGTATTCAGTGCTTCTCAATGTTGATACGAGCAATTCGTTTTCTATAAGTGAAAGAAAAAAGCTATCCCCAGGTCAGATTTCTGCGCGCTTCACCGCTTTTTCTTCAACTTTCTTCCTCTTCCTTGCCATTCTTCTCCACCTCACTCTACTCCTCCGTGCGTCTCAGAGACCAAATGCAATTTGCCCCACTGCCCTGGGCCCCGAGAGGGGATGGGTCGGGGCAGGAAGCGGTCTCTGCATTTCGCATGCTATCTCGCCACACTGACCGGTTAGAGAGCACACGAAATTAGGAGAGTACCTTCTTGCCTTGCCTTGGGACTGCTCAGAATCTACCCATTTGCTCAATAGAGTTCGAAATACGGGTCGCCGTCTCTTCATTTCGCACACTCTCTCGCCTATCTGACGGGTGAGAGAGTGTGGGAAATGAAGAGACGGCGACCCGTATTGCGAACTCTATTGCTCACACTCTTTCGCCCCTACGCTGAAACTTTCTCGCACACATCTCGGAGAGTCTTCATTCTTCCCTTTTCATTCTTCATACAATCTCACCAGTCCCAGAGGCGAGAGAGTCTGTGAAATTAAGATGCAGTGTATTTCAAACATCTTCTAATTCGCTGCAGTGCCTCCTTTGCAGGGAACGACGTATCACACTGCATACTTAATCCGGACCTACAAACACGCTCCCCCTTTCCCCTGATCCCTCGCCATTCAGATATCTCACAAGACTCTTTCGTTTTCCCGTGCTCTCTCGTCGGTCAAACGAAACGTCGACACCTCATCAGGCCGGCTGCGTTTCAAGTGGTTGCGAGAGCGGCAAATGTCACATTCGCAAAGGGCCATGACTTCATCCGATAGCCCCAAAAAAAAGTAATTGGACCAGTAAAAGTAATGGGCAAAGTGCGTCTGGATCG
Source organism: Pristionchus pacificus (assembly GCA_000180635.4). Taxonomy (NCBI): domain Eukaryota; kingdom Metazoa; phylum Nematoda; class Chromadorea; order Rhabditida; family Neodiplogasteridae; genus Pristionchus; species Pristionchus pacificus. The sequence continues at coordinate 19,870,886 of CM026579.1, forward strand.
TAAAACGGAAGCGACTCCGGAACGCCACTTCTGACTCTCTCCTTTTCTCTCGATCTCTCGCTTGCTCTGACTGATGAGAGACTATGGGAACAGAAGAGAGCCAAGTTGAGGCTCGCCCGATAATTGCTCGGGCAATGGAATTTGCGGACGGCTTCTATAGAGAAGTTGAGTTGAGGAACAGAGAGAGTGAGTTGGGATTGTCTTTGGGTTGAGGGTGAAGTGCTAGTATAGCGATTTTCAACAGAGTAGCAAGGATAACGCAAACTGAAGACCTCAAGTCTCACGGCTCTTGCTTCAAGAAATGTGTGAAAACTGTTGAGGATACGCTGGAAAGCAACAATCTGACAACCTATGTTTAGCCTTTCCAGATTATTGTCATGTCTGAGATCGCTCAACGTCATCGGAAGCTCTACACTCCGACTTTAGCTCCAGAATCCCTTTGATCTTGCCGCTTATCACCCCTCGAAACCCTCCGATTTCCGCGAATTTCAACACGAGAGAAATCCCACAGTTGCTTCAATTCGGAGGATGCGAAAACAAGACGTGTTTCAGTGTGTGAAAGAGCGTAGGAGTGTGGAGATGAATTTCGTTCGATGGAGCGGAAATAGCAAATAATTGGGATCGTTTGCAAGAGAGTGGGCGATTCGTAACGAATTCCCAACGAATTCGGAATACGGGAATTCGAAATGCGTTCTAGAGAGCCCCTGCGAGAGCCTTCTTACATTAGTCACGCTATCCGCAGGCGAATCAGGAAAACTTTGCGCGATTTTCTAGGTTTTTAGGCAACGAAATGGCATGAGAAACAAGGTAAATACGAGGAAAATTGAATAATCTGAGGAGTAAGAAGAGGAAAGCGAGTCGATAACAGCGAATGAAACATAGGAGGCTGTGTCGAATCGCGAGGGCTTTTTGTAGCCTGAGACATTTTGACTCATTTGCAATCGCCAAAAAAATAAATCGCTGCGCCCACTACAAAAACGATAGGAACAGATACAAATTGCAACTTCAAGCCTAAAAAAGAACGGAAAGTTTCTATATCGCTAATCAAAGAAAACTTGGACAAATGCAAGAGGAAACCATGTCAACACAAGACTTTTCAGAGTAAATTCGAAATTTGACGCGCGCGAACGTAAGATGAAACTCATTCAGAGTGCCTTATTTTTGAACAAGATCCAGAATTAGCGCACAACTTAACCGAAATTTTAGAGAAAACGCAAGACAATTAAGGAAATAAAATAATAAATAATAATAAATAAAAACATGGACTCACCAACGCCGCCGAGCAGTCGGGCCTTCTTAACTGAAACGATCAACGTTAGCATCTCCTCTGGCGTCGTCCCAACGTAGGGAATCTTTTTCTGCGGGGGCGCCGGGGGCGGCGGGGGCGCTCTCGGCGCTGCGCCTATGGGCGCCAAGTAACCGGCTATTGTGAGCGGCTCCTTTGAAGTTGTCGGTGGACTTACTGTTTATACACAGTAGCGACATGTGGGGCACAGTCGCTACTGCGGCGGCATCTGAAGAGTTGATCTTTGATCTTTGTAGTCGTTGAGGCTATCGTCGAGAAGGGGCGCGACAACCGGACCGACAGTGGGTAGAAGACTGGGAGCGCGCGCTCGCTCTCTTTCTCTACTACTATTGCTTCTGCCTCCGCTTCTATGCCTCCTAGGCCCTCTCTTTCTCTGCCCGTCTCCTCCCTCTCTGGGGCAAGGCATGCCCATCTAGGCAGAGCCCCCGAGGCGGAACCCCAACCAACATCATCGGGACCGCGACGCGAGCCGCGACGCGTTGTGGCGGGGCGCGCAGATGATTCGGAGGGGCGCATGCGAAATGAGGTCGGAGGGCAGGGGGGAAGAGACAGGGAAAGAGTCTCATTTGTCAATGTATGTAAGAGGACCGAGTCTCCCTGGAATGACCCCTGTCTTTTCGCGGAAAGAAACGAGCGGGTAAGCTAGGCGCACGTTTTCGGCAATGGGTTCCGAGGGGGGATCGGAGGAGTGGAAATGTTTTGTTCCATTCATCGGCTATGACTGGGTCGGCTTTCTGGGGGTTTCTGAATGGATTCAAGGTGAATCAGCAAACTGAATCATATTGCTTGTCGAATCGAGCGAAACATGCGCTTATTCAAGGAAAATTCATTATTTTTGGGGTAATTAAACCCGAAATTCGATATTTGGGTTAGACTAGATACATGCAAAAATGGCTGAATTCAGAAGCAGTGCCATAATTCACGGAGTCAATTCGAAATGCATTTTGGTCATTCTACGCCCATTGTCGGCCAAGTTGTCGCACGCGAATGGGTCAGGGTACAATAATGCGAAACGGTTTCTCTGCGTCTCTCCATTTCGCCTGCTCTCTCGCTTGCTCTAACCAGCGAGAGAGGGGGCGAAATGGAGAGAGCGGAGTAAATGCAAGGCACGCCACGCGATAATGTATGCAATATGTGGGAAGAAGGATTGGTAGAAACATCTGTTCTGTAGCATGGGGAGATGTCGAAATAGGGAACTGATCTCTTCATTTGGCCTGCTATCTCACCGGTTAGAGCAGCGAGATAGTGTGCGAAATGAAGAGACGAACACCGTTCGAAGCGCGAAAAAGAGGCAATAATGAATGAAAATCGGAAGGCAAATCGAGAGCAGGGAAAAGAGGAGATAACACAGTGTGAATGGCAGTTTGGATAGATAAAGAGGGGGTTGTAAAAACGGGGAGCGAGCGAGAAAAAGGAAAACGAGGACGACATATACATGAAGAGCTTCTTCTTGTTTGGTTTTGCAAGAGTGCGAGATGAGATATTGCTTGTTTTTGCAAGGAAGGTGATGGAAATGTTGGAGTTTTTGTAAAATCGGAACAGCCAACGATTTTTTCGAAAGAGCATCATGAATAGAAAGATACTCTTTTTGAGCTCTTTTGCAAGAGCGTCAGATTTCACGGTGGATCAACGATGTGGAGTGCGCATTTTGCAGGATCGTAGAAGGAAAGTATGAAACATGACGTGGAGATTTGTTGTTTGTTAGAACAAGAGCAGAGCGTTTCAAAAATCCGCAAAGTCATTACAGCATGGCGGAACATTTGAACAAAAGGTCGAGAAAGACCAAATGGAACTCAGCGACGGAGTTGTTCAAAGAACCAGAGAAAACATGGAAAGCGAGAAAACATTCTCGGAAATTGAGCAATATATCGAAAACGTGCTCAGATGAGGGAAAATCAGCTTGGGAACAGAGCGCGCAAAATTCAATTTAGCAAAACTTTCAGCGAAATGCGTGCCGAAAATTGGGGAGCGCTCAAAACTGGAAGAAATTCGGGGAAAGTACGAAGATTTTCAAGAGGTTTGTGTGAAGTACACCGGGATCTTCGACTCAAGAGATTCAAGGAAGTCCTTACGACGCAAGACGTATCCAGGAGATAAGGGCAGCCATCGAAATAAATTGTTGTGGCGGCAACGCTCAGTAGTAGTGACAAGTAGAGTTCGAAATACGGGTAATTGTCTCTTCATTTCACACACTCTCTCGTCTCTCTCTGACCGGTGAGAGAGCACGTGAAATGAAGAGACGGCGACCCTTTTTTTAAACTCTAGTGCCAAGTACGTGTTGAAACAGTGATGATGCTCAAGAGGCTAAAGTCGTTCACTGACAAATTAATTAGGAAGAGAAGTGGCTGCATCTGCAAGCGATATTCGCACGAAATGCCGTAAGTGAGGCAGATTGATTCTGATGATCAAATCACGCGCTTTTGAACTGGAAAACATGATACTGTGTGTTGTTAGGGATACAAGGAAACCCTAATTCGAAATATTTTTAGGAACAGTAATTAGCAGTGCATCAATGATCGAACGTGTCTAGCAATCGCAAAGGATGATTAGAACAACACTGTCCAAAAAAGTCCAACTATCAAAATTAGGGCAACTTCGGCGGTTTGAAGGCAAGCAAGCCAACGTGCGAACTCGAACAAAGCATAGTCACTGAGCCGCCCAATCAATAGTTCGTTCTCGCTCTTTGTATTGTCGTATATTTCCCTCCTTGGTCGGCCTATTATTGTCGACGCCTTCTCTTTTTCCTTCTTCTTCTTCTCTCTTTGTCGGTTTTTTTTCGCTTTTCAGCCGTCGCTGCGGCTTTTTGTGTGTGATGTGTTGAATACGTTTGCCCCGCTCTCGCTTGCCGATCTCTCGGTTTCGCGTGCTCTCTCGGCGGTTAGAGCAAGCGAGAGAGCAGGGGAAATGGAGAGACGGTTTCCGATCATGTAGCTGCACTATCCATTCCACATTGACTCTCGTAGGTTAGACAAAGTGAGAGAGCATGGGGAATGGAGAGACGAGAAACTGCTTTCTTTATTATATTTGGCGTTATCTCTAGTCAGTTTAGGCAAAGTTCAACTGATATTCTCACTACAGATCAGAGCAGCGAGAGAGCACGCAAAAAGGAGAGAGTAAGGCGGTCAGTGAAAGTCTCGCGCAGTAAATTCAGAAAAAAATGGACAACAAGAATGATGCGAGCCGGCCGAAGTTCTAGCATTTGACGAATCTATAGGGACTGGAAAAAAGATGCATAAATGGTGTTTGTTCATTGAAGATGAGCGAAAAATTCTCTATGGAACGATATGCGCAATTTAGAAACACAGTGAAACCCATTTTAAAGCTTTGAAGACAATTGCGAAAGATCATTGAAATTAGATAAGTATCGCAATCATGCAATAATAGATCGCAAGTTTTCAGCAAATTCTACAAAACAAGGAATCACAAATAACCAAAGAACAGCGACATTCTTTTCTGCATTACGCAAGCTCAAAGGCCATCGAAAAAAACAGAGCTTTAAAATGGAGCGTTGTCTTACGACGTAAAATCGCTTGACGTGGATACACCTTTACCTTTACCTTTTAAAATTGAGATAACCAAGAATCGACGTCGGAGGTCATAAGGAAGTATTCTCGCCAAAATCTTCCTCAATCTTCTAAAAGAGGAGGCCGCTCCCACCTCCAGTCTAAATCTCTCGTTTCTGCATGCTCTCTCGCCGGTCAGAGAGCCCTAGGCATTAGGAGCTATGGAGTGAGTCACTTGCTGCCTCTTAGCGCGCGCTCTCGTGGCCCCTACTTTCTGCATCAGAAAGCGGGGAAAACGGAGCAAAAACTAAGGAAAAACTGGAGAAAGTAGAGGAAAAATCGGCGAAAGGAACACAACAAAGGGGAGAAAGAGTGAGAAGACTCGTGGAGCAAAAATTAGATTTCGAGAGCGCGAAGCTACTACAGATTTGATAGGCAAAGCACAGTGAAAACAATGACGTCGAAGAGTAAGAGAAATCGAGTTAGAGATCAATTCGACTAACAAAAATGGTTAAAGTTTTGATCAAATTAAAAATTAATGAAAATGAAAGAAAAAACAATCACAAATCGACTTTAATCGGCTAAATTCCTCTGAAAAGATGCATTTCGAGTGAATAGGTTGTAAATGAATAGGTTGTAAATAGTGATGAATATGTTGTAAATATACAAAAAAATCGACTGAAAACGGTGCGATATCGAGCTGTCGCCGGTGCCTATTTTGTATGCAGGCCGGCAGTAAACTAAATGAGAAATGCGAAGAGGAAAAGGGAGAGGAGAAATTCAGGCTATACAGTCTAGACATGAAAGGTGTCAGGGGGATGGTGAGAAATTTTGGAAGGTTTTTAATGCACGTACTGCGCCAAACTCTAATAAATTCTAAGAAAAAGAATTGCAAAAAGAATGAAAGCGAACGGAAAGTCTAGACATTCAATTGAAAGACTCGATGTGACGATGGCACTATTTCGAACTCTAGCGAAAAGCAAAAGCGCTATGGCGTTCTGAAGATATGTGATAGCCAGAAATGAGTTTCATTAAAGAATAGGCTTATGAGTGGTGTGAAGGGATGAATGAGCAATAGAGTTCGAAATACGGGTCGACGTCTCTTCATTTCTCACACTCTCTCACCGGTCAGAGCGGCGAGAGAGTGTGTGAAATGAAGAGACGGCGACCCGTATTTCGAACTCTAGTGAGCAATAAGCGTGCAATCGGATGAGTTTCATGAAACAATACGATTGTAAACTGAAACTAAGGAAAGCAATGCACGTTGAAAACATGAATGAGCAACAAGTTTCCTTTTCCGAGCCTCAGAAAAGCGTTAGCAACCCGATAACCCTATTAGTGCACGGGGCTCTTGCGAGAGGGGAGAAGAGAAGTGGAGAAAACGTGAGTTGGAAAAAAAGACGTAAAGGTGGAATCAGTTAGGGTTATAGCATGCAATCCTAGCAGAAGACGAGCATAAACAAGTAAGGAAGCGGGAAAAAAGTAAGTAAGTAAGAAGAGGAGGGGCTTTCCCGGCCTCGCAAAAACGCATAAAATATTCGAGAACATGCATCTGACGCCTCGCTTTTTGCTTGATGAGCAGTGCACTCTCTCCATTTCCAATGCTATCTCGATTTCTCTGACCTGCTAGAGAGTGACTCTCTCAGTATCACACGCTATCTCGCTACTCTCACCAAATAAAGAGTGGGAGGTTTGGGGCTATCCCAGGATCGAGAATAGCCACCTCCTCCACAGGAGAGGCGCGTATCGGATTGCATGGATACATATACGTTTGTCCACGCTTTTCACAGATTCTACACATCATGAGCGGGCGGAATATTACGTCTCGTATTTTTAAAAACGATTCAGCATCCAAAATGATGAGTAAATAGTAGGGTGGAGTGAAAATAGGCAGATTGCATACCTCAAAATAATAAGAAGAAAGTTTGAGAAGTTGCTTACAGAAATGTAGAAAAGCGTGATTAGCGCTAGACGACGTGACTTTTGTTTTCCCCATCCATCAGGAAACTTTCGAAAGTGCCCGCTAATGACAGTTGATGTGGCCTCAAAAGTCAGTGAAGAATGTGAACAACGACGAAGGGAAAAATCAACGGAGAAATGCCCGAAAAGCGGTCCGGCCGGCAATTGGAGGAGAAAATGCGCTAATGGACGCCCGGCAGAGAGCGGGCGTCTCTCCATTTTGCACACTCTCTCGCCCTCTCTGACCGACGAGAGAGCACACAAAACCAGGAGAGTCAAGGCAAGAAGCAAACGTCTGCGTCTCTTCAGTTTGCGTGATCTCTCGGCTTCTCTGACCGGCGAGAGAGCGGGCGAAAGGAGGAGAGCGGCTCTCGGAAATCAGTTAGTCGAAAGGCGAATGTCGTGAGAACGTGAGCGAGGAGGGCGTTTAGGGGAGAAAATTAGGCGAAGATACACGGAAAATATCCGAAAATGAATGATAACTCGTTAAAACACAAATAAATGATCATAATTAGGTGCCACATGTTTAGCGCTTGGCATAGAGGACAAAATTAGGCAAACATATACTGACAAAAATATTAGAAAACAGTGGGAAATTATGCGCAAACGTTGAATGAGAAATCGCAAATGGCAGAAATCTCACGGTTTAATTATTCGAAGATCGTGAGAAAAATTCCCAAAGATCGTGAGAGCGAGTAACGGGTACGTGAGAAATTAGATATGCACACCTTAAAAATCGATTTAAGTGCCGCAGTAAGGACATGCTACGAATATTCTTTTAGAAGAGGCAAAATAAATAAAAGTGCAAGAGTCAATACTAGGAACAACATAGCAAAATTAGACGCTGAACTTGAACTTGAACTTGAACTAGGACCAGTACAAGAAATACTGGAAACTAGAGAATTAAAAAATGAAGCGGATGGAATAGAACAGTAACACAACTCGGAGCACAACAATTAAATACGAAGCATATTTTTAAGAAGGAAAGATCAGTCAACGTTTCGAACGCAGCACAAAAAGAAAAAAGAATTGAGTCGCAAGCATCGGCCGGAAATTGCGAAGGAAATGCGGAGACAATGGGGAACTGATGAAGTTGTTTGTTGATGGTTGGTCTGGTCGAGCGGATAAGTAGAAAAATAAGCTTCTGAGGGGTCTTAATTTCGTTAAAAAACATTCGAGAGGAATCTCAATTATATTGTGATTCTGTGTGATCTCTTCAGACTTAGGCACTCTAGCTTGCTTGACAGAGCGAAACGAAGTTCTAAATGCTGTTTTGTCCAAGCGAAATCGCATCAGTCATCCTCTTCAAAGAGCACGGCAAGAAAGAGAAGAAAAGTGAGGCAGCACTATTTCTGGCGAACGAAAGATCTTGTGCGGTCCGTTTGGTTCTCTGATTTCGGAATTTTTCGAACACTCACCAATGGCAATAATCAGAATCCATCGAGGAATATCAAAATTGCCGTTCAAAACTAGTAGAAATGATGCTTATTCGGTAACTTTCCACCAGAAATCATGCGATATCGTCATTCGATCGACAGTTGACAAACAAAAACGTGAAGAACAGGCCTATGACCGGCTCCTTCATTTCGCATACTCTTGTCCATTAGGGAAAGAGAGGAAAAAAGGGTGATGAATAGAACACTATCGGTTCATATCCTCATTGCAACTGATCTGCGAGTATCAGAACAAATATCAGGCTCTAAAGTTCGTAAACAAACGAGGCCTCATAAATGACTATGAGCACAAGAGATAGAACACTATCGGTTACTACTCCCTTCATGCATAGCTGAACGATACTCGAGAATGAGGATATAGGTGTCTCTTATTTTACGTGTTATCTCGTTTCTCTGACCGACGAGAGATAAGGAGAAATGAAGAGACGAGAACAATACGCGCGAGATGGAGAATGAGAGCGGGGGAAACGTGTGAATAACGGCTCATTTCCGTAGAAGGGAGGCGAAGGGATGACCGGGAATGACCAGAGTTCAGAAAAATAACATTTATCAGTAGTCGCAAAGTTGGGATGATCAAGATGGGGTATCAGAAGGCCGTTCTTCTTTCATTTCGAGGGATGATCAGGAGAGTAAGATTCTAACACAGGATAAGTTCTTAGTATCACTAACGAAGAGCATAGCTGAACAGATAACACCTTTTCGGTCGAGAATAGCGACAAACATGATTAACACGTGGGCTGATAATTCTGTCACCGAAAATATTCACAGTGGAATGACAACCCAGACTCCCCAGAGAACAGCAGAATCTCATCGAAAACATGTTATCATCCCCCAAAAACCACGTCAAAAAAGCGGCGAAAAAGTCGATTTCACAAGCGTTTTCGGCTAGCGTTTTCGATCGGAGAGGAGTGAGAGAGCAGGGGAAACGGAGAGAGCCAGATTGCTCGACTAGAGCCAATCTCCATGTATGAGGCAGATGTTTGAATGGATAGAAGGGCTGGAAATTGGAGATGGAATCATACTCATTGGCGGAGAAAAATTACGGGAAATCTCTTCATTCCCTCGCTCTTTCTCGTTTCTTTGGCAAAACATGGAAAGTCGTTTATTTATCACTGACTCATGGAAAAACTTTCTCCAATCAGGATGCAGTAAATAAATTAATAATTGTATCGATAAAAAGAAGACAGTTGAGAATTATGAGAGAGACGAGAGAAAAATAGCCACTATTCACGATTCCGAAAAGGGGGGGAGAGAAAGAGGGAATAAAGCATGCACGCAAGCTGATCAATCAATGGAAACATACTAGGAGGGCGATGGGGGGGTGAATATCACATGGAGATTGATGTATTCAATGCAGAAGCATCGAAATGGAAGACTGTTGTATGGGCTCTTTTTAGAAAATAATCAACAAAAAAAATTCCAACAGAACCTCATCTTATCAGTTTGAGCACGCAATCGATGGACATCGAGAATATGAATGCAGCCCAAATGGAGAATAGGGTATTCTTCGAAGTGGGAGCTCTTACGATCATTAGAGAGGCTACAAATGAGAGTTGCGCTCGTTTGATACAGGGGAACTGATCTGGAAGCAGCTTCAGGGAAATATTGAAATCGTACAAGCTCGATTTCTTAAAGGAAACATCCGCGCACTAAAAGGGCCTGTCATCTCCGCCCCGTTTGACGTGTAACCATTGTCATTCTTGTGAATGGAAATGAAGATGAGGAGACAAGGAGCAGGAAGAGAAATGTCTCATCATTTCGCACACTCTCTCGCCTGTCAGGCAAAGCGATAGAACATGCAAAACGGAGTGAGACAGGCTGGAGAGTGGGCGAGGATCGCTAGGGGCGATGGAATAGCGAAGGAGGGGGCTAAAGTAGAGGGCAGCAGGTCGAAAATCACGACCACAAGTTTTAACCTGATTAGGGTTTTTTCAGAGCAGCTTTAGTTAACCGTATACCTGGTGAGAACTTTTTGATTTTCAATACATAAACGCGAGTTCAATAAGTATTACTCGTGAGTCCATTCAAAAGTAAAGCCATTGTTCACTTGGGAGGCCGAAGTTTAAAGATTTTCGGGAATAGAAGCGTATGGGTGAAAAACGTGAGTTCAAGAGGTGAATAAGTGATTTTTGCTCATTCCTGAAGGAAGTAAGTGAATTTAGAGGACAAAAAGTCGGTTTCGAGAGGGAGAATTTGGGAGAGGCTTGAAAGACGGTGAAATTCGAGAAAGCGCGCGCTCGCGCTCAGAGCTTCCGGTGCAAACTACTTGTGAAAAGCGTGGGATCGCAAACTGAATTTTTTTACGTTTAAAAAATAGTGAGTTCATTGGAAATATAGTTATCGAATTCTGCTACTGTCTGGTGAGAAAACGGCTGAAATAAGCAAAGACGAGGAGTAATGAAGATCTTTGCGTGTCTAATATTAAAATTCGCCCATCACTCCATTTCGCTTGCTCAATCGTCGTTCATAGTTGCGAGAAAGCGTTTGAAATGAAGTGACTTCTATAACTGGTTAGATATCGTGTGAAGGCGAGAGAGGCTTGCGCTGTGGCCTCACGGAGAAAAATGGAAGAACTGAGACAGGGCCTAGACACTCTTCATTTCCCACACTCTATCACTTTCTGACCGGTGAGAGAGTGCGTGAAATGAAGAGACGGCGACCCGTATTTCGAACTCTAGTCGACAGGCGAAAGAGTCGAGGGAAATGAGGAGAGGCGTTTCTTTCCAAGTGGCGCGCTAGCGCGTTAATTTCGTAGCTCATCGTAAATTCGAGCGCGCGCTTAATCGGCGCGCAAATTTCCGGCGCGATGAATAAACAACGAGCCGAAGGGAAATGCTTCAGTCCGAGCGCACCGAACATTCTCGGAAAAATTACTAATGCCTCAACAGGATATGTAATCAGTGGAGCTAGCAAAACCCCCCATTCTAGTTCAAGTCCTCAAAATTCACGAAAAGACGTGGAAGAGATGGAACAATGAACAATGGGCGCCCCGGCGAAACATCCCAAAACGCTCTCGACGGCCGGCCAAAACTGAAATATGATGTAGGAGGAAGGGCTCGGCGAAGAGGAGTCAAACGCCCCCAGGAGAGCGCGCCCATTGTCTCCGTCTCTCCGTTTCCCATGATCTCTCGCCGCGTCTGACCGGCGAGAGACAAGGGGGAATGGAGAGAGTGGAGACGAGAAAGGGAACCAAAATCGAGGAGCTCCCCCGAGAGGGAGGACGTTCTTTGGGAGAGAGGAGGAGAGAAGTGGAGGAAGAGGAGTTAAGGAACTCTCAAAGACGAAGGGAGGAAGGGGAAGGGATGGGCGGGATGATTGGGGCCAAATTAAGACATTTTTGCTAGGAGATGATGAAAGATGATGAAAGATAGTAATCTGGAAGAAACGAAGAAGGGTCATGATGTTTGAGTTCTTGGCATGATTACGTATCAATTTGACGAAAAAAAAAGAGGTCAACTGACGTAACCACGCCATTGCGAAAGGAGGTGGAAGTTTAGGAAGTTTAGGTCTGCATCATTGTCAGAAGTGCAGCAATAATCACATGGAATGCAGGGCGAGCGCAAAGAATGAATGATGGAGATCAAGAAATGTTTCCTAATACTTCAATTTAATGAACGCAGAGCATAGGTCATTTGGCTCCATCACTTCGCCAAAAGAAATGGACATCTACAGAAGCGAGTTAGGTTCAGAAGAGAAATTGATTAGGGAAAATTGGATAGAAAACGAAAATTCCTCGTTTCAAATTAAAAGGTCATCCAGACTCCATCACTTTTCTCGAAGGAAATGGACAATGGGGAAGATGGGTCTTAGGAAGGGGCAGGGGCAAGGGAGGAAAGATGATGGGGAGAAGGAGGAGAGATGATGGATCGGCGTGGATTAGTGTGGAGGAAGAAACACAAAATTGGGGGGAAACGACGGCGCGCCAATTTGCCGGCTCTCGAGCCGGTCTCATTATTGAACTTTGCGGTAAGCCAGCTATTGATAAACGAATAGCGACTGAATCCTTAGCTTAGGGATACGAAGCAGGCATTGATATCGTATATCGTGCTATATTTTTTGCAAGCCTTATCAATATGTTGAAGACAGGTGAAGTGAGGAGTCTCTATGAAGCAGATGCAAGGAAAAAATTGAAAAGAAGATGGAGCAGACTCATTCGACTACGTCATTACAAGGTAATCCTGACCATTGGGCAGTACTACTTTGCGCAATTGGAGGAGGAAAGGGGAAATAAAGGACTCCTCCGGGGAGAGGGGCTCAAATAAAGTGCGTGCTCTCCTCATTTCGCACACTCGCTCACCTCTCTGACTGACGAGAGACAATGGGAAATCGAGAGAGTTAGAGTCCCAGTATAGTGAAGAAACACGCGAAATGAGCAGTAGTGGTCCTACGCAAATATTGCGCAAGTAGTAGCGAAATATTGGGTTGAGCAGTAGGGAAATTAGAGAACGAAAAGGATATGAAAGTTGTAGACGAATAGCGATGATCTCAGAAACGAACCCGGCAAAATTCAATTTCAATGGGCCCAATCCGCATCCTTATTCTGAGTGCTGAACGTTAGGAATAGATAACTACGGCTTGATAAAGAAACACCAAGGGTCAGAAAAGGCAAGTCCACTTCCTACTTCGAAAAACTAATTTTCGAAACGTTCAAAAGTGAGACCGGACAATGCTCTTGCTAATGCCACTCGTGCTTCCACGAGCACTTCTCTAGCCGACGACAGAGTATGTGAAAAGGAGAGTCCGAGACAATGTCTCCTATCGCTCGTTGACCAAAGATGTGAGAGAGCGTGACGCAATGGGAGAATCGGGCAACTTCTCGGTGCTGCTCGAGAGAGCAAGAACCAATTGGAGTGCTCATCGCTAGGAGGGTGACCAGGCGGAAAATTGGACTGGCGCGTAGCCTGAAGGCTCAGTGAGATCAGTAGGAATTTTCCTCGTTGTTAAGAGAGGCTCCAAGAAATTAGCATGTGTACGTGTGTCATATTTAAATTCGTTGCCTTTGGAATCGTCTACAGTCTAGGCATAACTATATTATAGAAGACGAATAGGCGAGTAATCATTTTTAAAATTACAAGAAGAAAGAAGAAGAAGGATGATTCATACCTTCATCCCTGGCTACATCTGCAAAAATGCATGGCTATTAGCGTTGCAATATTCGTTATCGGAATTACCGACTTACCTCGTGCAAAACCGAGCCGAACCAAACCCATAGTCATAAAATGAATGCAACCTGAAGAAGAAGAAAATACTACTCGAAGCGCGATTGAAAAGCCAGCGCAACCGCAGGGAGGAAATTGAGTTTGTCCTCGGCCAAAAAGCCAAAGAGAAAAGGGAAGAAGAGAAGGAGGAAAAAGAAATTGGTCCTTGTGAGAGATCGAGTAAAGTGATTACGAGTTGGGGTGGTCATTCAGGGAATGGCTTGACCAAGAAAAAGAGTTAATTTATTCCCTCTCTTACCGCTACGATGCATCAAAGATAAAGAGTAGGGCTAACCGTTCGGAAATCGAAAAGGCCGAAATTGAATTGGCAAAATCACTCTTTTTCCGGAATGAGAGTCGAACAATGAGTTTTCCGAAACTATTCCATTGTTCGAAACTCTTCCGAAATAGAAAGACCAATATTTGACTCTCATTCCGGAAAAAGAGTGATTTTGCAAATTCAATTTCGGCCTTTCCGATTTCCGAACGATTAACTCTAATAAAGAAAGAAAATATACAACAAATTCTCCAACCCGGTCAACGATGTCTTCTTGAAGTGATCGTATTTTTCGCTGTTACATTGTCAGAAAATTGGTTTTCTATACATCCTCATAAGATCATAAGTCAGATCGTTGACACAACTCAACGAAACGCGACGCGTCAACCGCACGCGTGCTTCCGTACTCACCATTCGTTTTCAAATTGCAAACTTTGCGCCCCACTTTCATTTGGGGCATTATTAATTATTGTGATTAAATCCGATTTCGCATTGCCAATCCATCTCCGTGCCCGGAATATGTTCAGTTCGAACTGATAATGTCACAATCAGCTTGTTTACGGGCCATTTTCATGCATTTTTCCTTCAATGTGTGTCAAAAAATCAGTTTCAAAAGGTGAAGTTCCTTTTATCCACTGCCAATTCATTACTAAACGCGTAATATCACTATGATTATTTGACAATTCATAATGATTGTCATGTTCGCTATCAACTGTTGGCGTTCTGTTTATGAATTCCCTGAATGTTTCCATAAAATTGTTGCATTTTTCAGAAATGTCAGATTCCGAGAAGCGTCCGAGAATGGAGGTAAACTGAATTCGCACAGTACAGTCCAGGTTGGTTCCCCAGTGAAAACAATCCGGCCCGGCCGGCCCCGGCCGGCCCCAAGCGGCCCCATGCCTTTTTGTGGCTCGTACAGAGAGAAATTTGATATAAACTCAACGGCGTTGTAAAGCTCGTGTAATAAGCTATCGATTTGTAAAAGCAGAATTTTAAATATTTCTTTCAATAAATAGTAAATTGGTGCGCAAGCGAGTCAGTATGTGCGGAAAAATGAAAAAGTTGAAAAGAATAAGGCTGACGATTTTACTTACCGTAATCTTGCGTCCTGTTTTTCGCAATACTGATTACAGTTCCCCAGCAATTTACTATTTATTGAAAGAAATATTTAAAAATCTGCTTTCACAAATCGATAGCATATTACAAGAGCTTTACATCGCCGTTGAGTTTATATCAAATTTCTCTCTGTACGAGCCACAAAAAGGCATGGGGCCGCTTGGGGCCGGCCGGGACCGGCCGGGCCGGATTGTTTTCACTGGGGAACCAACCTGGACTGTATGTAATGCACGATAGTTCACAATTCATTTGTGTTTGCTAGAGGGTTTTTGCAAAATGCAAGGCCATTATTTCCTAATTTATTTCATTTTTTTCCAGAATTTCTTCTCGCAGCTTCCACGGGACTGTAATCTTTCTGTCTTCCGACTAGTCAACAGGTATCTCAGAATCTGGATCAACTGATAGTTATTATTTCGAACCTGGGCGTAGGAAAATACAGCAGCCACAACCGTTGAGCCTTTCTTTCGGTAGTTATTCGCTCACATCGAAAATCTATCAGAAATTTAAGTTGAATTTCTTTGTCCCTTTCAGGAGAACCCTTAACGAATTGGAGTTTGTAAGCAAGGAAGTGGCTCATATCGTCAGCGATCCGAGTCTGTCCAGATTAAAA
The DNA here is from genome assembly GCA_000180635.4 of Pristionchus pacificus. Taxonomy (NCBI): domain Eukaryota; kingdom Metazoa; phylum Nematoda; class Chromadorea; order Rhabditida; family Neodiplogasteridae; genus Pristionchus; species Pristionchus pacificus. The sequence goes on from CM026579.1 coordinate 19,886,309, forward strand.
ACGAGAGGATCTCTCTACATAAAAGAGGTAATGCATTTTTTTCTTTTTTTTTGTATTATTTTTTTTCTTTTTTTTTGCAAATGTAACCCGTTTTTGTCCAAACTATTCTCAATTCAACCGATTCGAGAAATGAGCTTGAAGTATAATGATTTGAGCAGACATGTACAGTAGCGCCGGAAAGTAATTGCCCACTTTGTTTTTTGGTGTAACTTTTGAACCAGAAAAGGAATCTGGCTGATTTTTTCACTGGATGTAGTAAATCCATCTTGGAACACAGCCCTGTTTTGAGACTTGACGAAAATTAGTATTTATTGCGTAGTGATGACGTAATCAAAGTGCACTTTTTCGAAAAATCATATAAAATCGTAGAGATTTTTCTGACATGCGAAACTTTCTGGATTTGAAGAACTTACTGTGGAATACTCAGAAAAAAAATTTCAAGTGGCTGCGATTTTTTTCAGCTGCTGCAGCCAGGTCGCAAGGTTTCGGCTGCAAAAATCATAACTCAGCTTCCAGGCATGCTAGAGACCCGTTCTTTGTTGCAAAATAATCCTCCCAGTGTCTCCGATGTACCCTGAAAGTTTGGTAGAGATCGGCCGACAATTGTTGGTTTGAGCCAAATAAGTCACTTTTTCGCATCAGTCAACTTTGAAGGCTTACAATTCCAAAGGAGAATTTTCTAAAAATGTCGTTCCTGTTCAGAAAGTTGCTAAATCCATTCGAGAATAGATTCCCAAATTTTCATATTTTTCGTTTCACTTCCCTGTCCGCGGCAATCGCTTCTCCGAGGCGCCTTGTTCGCGCGCGCAAGGGTTGTGTGTGTTGACTTGGTGAGAGGGAGAGAGAGGCGAGAGGGAGGGAAGGGGGCGGAGCTAAGAGGTCGCGCGCACAAGGCGCCTCGGGGAAGCGACTGCCGCGGACAGGAATGAAAAACTAAAATTATGAAAATTTGGGAATCTATTCTCGAATGGATTTAGCAACTTTCTGAACAGGAACGACATTTTTAGAAAATTCTCCTTTGGAATTGTAAGCCTTCAAAGTTGACTGATGCGAAAAAGTGACTTATTTGGCTCAAACCAACAATTGTCGGCCGATCTCTACCAAACTTTCAGGGTACATCGGGGACACTGGGAGGATTATTTTGCAACAAAGAACGGGTCTCTAGCATGCCTGGAAGCTGAGTTATGAGTTTTGCAGCCGAAACCTTGCGACCTGGCTGCAGCAGCTGAAAAAAATCGCAGCCACTTGAAATTTTTTTCTGAGTAGTCCACAGTAAGTTCTTCAAATCCAGAAAGATTCGCATGTCAGAAAAATCTCTACGATTTTATATGATTTTTCGAAAAAGTGCACTTTGATTACATCATCACTACGCAATAAATACTAATTTTCGTCAAGTCTCAAAACAGGGCTGTGTTCCAAGATGGATTTACTACATCCAGTGAAAAAATCAGCCAGATTCCTTTTCTGGTTCAAAAGTTACACCAAAAAAACAAAGTGGGCAATTACTTTCCGGCGCTACTGTATCCTTTTCCAGCTCCCCGACGGTAGCCGCAATTTCCAATTCTGCTCTCGTTATCCCTACCGTATCTGCTATGACATCGAACAAGGAAAGGACGAGGGAACACGGAGCATGCGAGATAATTCATCGTTTGTGCGTCTCTCATGACTAGAGATCGAAATACGGGTAATCGTCTCTTCATTCTACACACATATCTCACCGGTTGATTACTTGATGAAATAGAGTGTATGAAAGGAAGAGATGATTACCCGTATTGTGAACTCTACTCAAGACTTTTTACTCTACTTCTCCCCCTTAGGGTTTCGATTGGTACCTCCATAGTCTTAGGAGGCCTGAGGGTCATCTGTCCTTGTTGACGGAGGTCTGAATCGAAGCACTTAGTGAAATATCAAGAAAATGAGAAAAATGGTGATTTTTTAAAGATCCGTTCTCTTAAACGATGAGAAAAATCACCTCGATTCAAATAACTTTTCTATTTTTATTACCCAAACTTCAGCGGGCTCCAGCGTGCGCGCGTCGTTTCTACCCTGAAACATTTGTACCTCACCCAATCCCGAGCCACATGCTCGACAGTTTGGCTGATCTAGGCAAGACACACGGATTCAACGCAATCGCTTTGCATGGAGTAAGTTATAAAAGACATCTTTCATTCAATTTTGTTGTTCAGTTTCTTGTAGAGTTCGAAATACGGGTTGCCGTCTCTTCCTTTCGCACACTCTCTCACCGGTCAGAGAGGCGAGAGAGTGTGCGAAATGGAGAGACGGCGACCCGTATTTCGAACTCTAGTTTCTTGTCGATAACCGGTTTCTCGACACGTGTTTGCCGTTGTTGAGCGGGACTCGGCACCTGCAATTCCGTGACGCCCACATTGATGAGTCATTGGATCTGCGAAAGTAAGTGCCGTATGATTTTACTAGAGTTCGAAATACGGCTCGCCGTCTCTTCCTTTCGCACACTCTGACCGGTGAGAGAGTGCGTGAAGTGAAGAGACGGCGACCCGTATTTCGAACTCTAGATTTCACGTCTGTCGATACTTTGGTACGTCTGAACCAAATCAAGCAATCAACCGTTATCTATTCCTCACAAGAGTTAGCTGATCCGAACAAATCTTTTGCTGTTCAGAAAACATTTTAACAAATATTCAAGCCGCTTATACGGCAAGAGAGAGACATCTCACCAATTACAGATTCTCCAATTTTTTGTTGTCAGCTAATTTGAACGAGCTCGAACTCTCTCATATTGGATTGCCAGTTGAAGGAAGCGGATTCTTGGGTAACATTTTCAAAATCCTTGTGCCCGATCCTAAAGGATTCTGTTTTTGGCTGATGTTTCTAGTAGAAACTGCAAAATATCATAAATAATTCTGGATAGCTCTTATAACGACCACTCAGTAATGTTTTCAGAAGTATTCAATCAACAATTTCTTACGGAATTTGCTGCAAACTGCGCAGACGAGCAACTAAACTTCAGTTTATATGCCTCTGAACACAAGGTACGGGGTGGTGGGGGTGTGAGCGAGTAAACTAGGTAACAAAGACCCGTACCGGTCTGGAACAAAGACACACACACACAGAAACGAACATAATGGCCAACAAATCTGAACATATTTTCAGGATGATTTTCACTGGGTTGCTACGAGAGAATTTCTTCCAACCTTTAATCGGTTTGAATCTTTCGAGATGGTTTATATGCGTTTACAACCAGAACATGCTGTCGAATTCATTCTGGTATGCTTTCATTGTTTTACTTAATTTGATTATCACTAAAAACTTTAAAACTGCGTTATTGTAGTTATTCTCTAATTGTATTTTCTTCCGCTTTTCAAATGCGACTGGCTGCTTATACTGCGGAGACTTACGGATATTGCTATATGCGTGAATATTCGCTTACTAACGAAATTACGGAGGAACATCTGGATAAACTTGATTCGACTAAGGTTGGTTCTTCTAGAAACGCTTACCGATTTTTCACTCAAGTCTAATTTAATTAAACGACTGATATGAGAAGTGCTAGTAAATTTGATGAGAAATGAAAAAAAATGAAAGAGCTAGTGGTTTATTCATCGGAATATGCATAACATTACAGTACGACCTTATCAGCGTGTCCCACCTAGCGTTGTCTCACGACATAAAATTGCTTGACGTGGATACTCCATTACCTTTACCTTTTTTACTAGAGTTCGAAATACGGGTCGCCGTCTCTTCATTTCACGTGCTCTCTCACCGGTCAGAGATGCGAGAGAGTGCGTGAAATGAAGAGACCGATTACCCGTATTTCGAACTCTATTTTTTACAGTACGACTGGGACAACGACGACGGCACGACAATAATCATGGACATCGACACTATTCGATCATGCACATTCACGCAATCTGTAAAGCGCAACCAATTGAGGATCGAAATGAACTTTCGCGGCCCTCTTCCTGCGGAATCTGGCTCTGAACCTGGCTCTGGAGATGAGGAGCGGGTTCAGGCTCCAGCGGTGGCTTAGCATTTCATCCATTGATGTCATAGGTTCGCGTACTCTCGCTTTTTTCACCGGATGTTGCTCTTCTTTTGAATTTTCGTGATTGTAATTTTTGGTGATTTTTTTGCAATAACAATTAGCATATCGATTATATATTTTTACGGTTACTGATGGGAAATATTGATTCATTGTCTTTATACTCGCTGAATATTAAATGTAAAATTGTAATAGTTGCGTCACATTGCCTGATAAATAAGTAAGTTCACCACTATCAGGTCATGAGTCAGATCGTTGACACAACTCAACGAAATGCGACGCGTTTACCGAAGGCGCGCGCGCGTACTTTTTTCATTTTCAAATATTTTCTAGTGCTTTACGTTAATTTTATTGTTTACTGGAACTCAGAATCTTATTTTCCGCTTCCATTCTGACACGGGACTCTTACTATCATCAGATCATGCTAATTATCACATATTCCGGATATTTAGAGCCTTTTTATGCGTTTTAACAACATTAGTTGCCACAAAACAGTGTTTTGTTTTGTGTAAAAATGATCCTTCACTACCGATTCGTCCATTTGTCCGTACTGATTATCAATTGCTCGAGTTCGTTATCAACGATTTTTGGTATTGTTGTTCATGATTTTCCATGTATATTTGCCAGAAAATTTGGTTTTTTTCAGCAATGGCAGATCCCGAGAAGCGGCCGAAGTTGGAGGTAATCTTTATAACCTTAAAATTCATTTGCAGATTTCGATAATTTGATATTTTTATGGCCCACATTCACATTTTTTCAGAATTTCTTTTCGCAACTACCACGAGACTGCAGTCTTTCTGCATTTCGCCTAGTCAACAGGTTTTTTTATCAATTTACTTATTCGATCTAATAACAAGACCGCCATTCCAGGAAAACGCTGAATGAATTGGAGTGTGTGAGCAAAGAAGTGTTTGAACTCGCCAGCGATCCAAGTCTGTCGAAAATCAAAACGAGAGGATATCTATACATAAAGGAGGTATTACTCTTTCTAACTTTTTTTTATTGCGGTGAAATACATAAACGGAAAGATGTAATAAATAAAAAATATTTCTAGCTCCCCAGCGGCTGTCGCAATTTCCAATTCACGCTCCCTCACTACACTCTCCTCTCCTACGAGGTCAAAAAAGGACAGATAAAAGGAAAGAGGAGCATACGAACAGAGTCATTTGTGGGTCATTCTTGGCTACTTTTTTTGTTCACAATCAGTCCGTTTCTGAAGTTTTTTCAATTTTTAAATTTTTTCCATGAAAATATCCTACGTTTTGACTAATTTAACGATCTCATGAATTTCGATCAGAACGAGGTCGAAATACGTTTTTTATAAAGATTAAATTATGAGGCGCTGTGATTTCAGAGCGGTGGGCCGCTTAGTGCGTGCGGCATCTACCGTAAGCCATTTGGACAGCAGCCCATCCCGAACCACATGCTCGAAGCCTTGTCTGATCTTGCGAAGCAACACGCCTTTGATTACATTCATTGTCAGGCAGTAAGTGATTCGTATGAGCGTACAAAATATAATTAAATATATTTTGTTCTTACATGAGTATGTTCCCAGATTCGCATCGACAACAATTTTATCGATAAATTGCTGCCGCTGCTAAATGGATCCGTGTCCCTTCGTATTCAAATGACTCATTTGGACAAATCGTTGGACTTTCAGAAGTGAGGGTTTTTTTTCAAAATCGAGCTGGGAAACTTGTGTAAACACGTTTTATAGACTCGCGAACTTTCTGCTATCTTCGAAATCGAAGAGCATTGAGCTCACCTTTCCACGAATGCCTGATGACGTCGACTTCGAGACTGCATTCCTAGGTGAGAAACTGGCACTTCTTCGATGGCCCAGTCTTTCATCGAAAAGTATCCCGTCGCTATCATTCCCTACCCCCCCCCCCCCACACTCAGAGATGTTGATGCTTGTGAAAAAAACCGAAGTTCAAGTTCGGAGAAACTTTATTGTTAAATCCATAGCAAGGGATATGAGATTCGTCCCGTCTAGAGTTCGATATACGGGTAATCGTCTCTTCCTTCTTCACACTTTCTGAGTGAGAAGAGAGCACGAGAAATGAAGAGACGATTAGCCGCAGTTCGAACTCTAGTCTCGTAATTCCTTGTACTTTCGCACCGGGTAGAGCGTCAGTACAAAACGGACATGGAAATCTTCATCCTGCTAGACTTTCTCCTCCTTTTAGGTTGAAAATTAATATACTTATTCCAATTCAATCATTTCTTGTTATTTCAATTCGATTTTTGAGGAATCTTCGACGAAACTTTCTGGACTACGTTTGCTAATGGATGTGTCGAGGACGCCCTCAAGTTTTGGTTGCAGTATCGCAACCCAAAAGTATGGCCCGGGGGCTGGGATGTTCACCTGAAGAAGAGCCTCGGGAGATTCGAAGCATCTTGCCCCTTCAAATATACTCAGTAACCATATAATAAACATACATACATCTTAATTCCAGAGCCCTTATCACTGGGTTGCATCAAGAAATCTCTTTCCCATTCTCTGTCGTTTCGAATCATTTATGCTTCGATCAATGAAAATGCATCCATCACATGTTGTGGAATTTATACTGGTCAGTTATTTTTTCTTCAGGTAGCAAGTAAATGAGCATCAACACTGAATCAAGGTTTCAACCACCAAAAAAATAGAACTGCTGTATCCAGGATACTATTTATGTTCCCAGGTTCTTGGACTATCTAGGCAATTAATCGGGTGTTCTGATACCTTTTTCAGAACCCGTTTACTATCATTGGACAGGAAAAATTGGTTAGGACACCCAATACGGACCGAAACTATGCATTCTTCTGGGTGGTGAAAGATGTCACCTACTAATGCAATCAAATTAGTCAATCAATCAAAAATATTGAATGAAACACTTTTAACACAAGTACATATTCAGATGCGCCTATCAGATTTTAACAATCATAGTGAATTGCACTTTTCTATCACTGAAGAATTAGCAGAAGTTCATCTAAGCAAGATCGACTTGGAAAAGGTTTGGCGATTTCTTTTCTTTTTTATTAAAGCCTTTTGTTGTAACGTTACCCCAATTTAAAAAAATCCTTGAAATTATGATGGGAGGCAAATTTGAATAAAATATGATTAGCTGATAATTTTAAAATTCCAGTACGATGCATCAAGGGAGAATATCAGGAAAATCGGAACCCCAAATGGGTGCCACATCAGGACAAGTGATGAGTCGGGAAGATTGATTATTGATCTTCGTTTCTATCAAAGGAAAACCGACAATTCCGAATCTGGCTCCGGTACCGGTTCTGAGCCTGATTCCGATAATGAGTCTGGTTCTGGCTCTGACGACGACGAAGAGCTACTCGCTCCAGTAGTGGCTTAGAATTACAACTTTTGAATGATCGGAATATTATTTGAATTTTCATACTACTATTTCTCTGTACACTGCGCCCATTGTTCTTGTAATAAAATGTGTTCAAATTTCTATAACGACAAACTTGTAAGCCATTCATCAGAGAAGCAGAAATTTTTTTTAAAGTCTTTTAAGTTATTGTCAATTCGCTTTTTTAATGAATCCCGCATAATTCGAAAGCACGCAACGCAACGCCTTTTTACCTAATTGTTTGTGTTTTTTAACAACTCGGGTAGTAAAAAATATTCCTTTACGATGGTGCGGTTCTTCTTCGGAACTTCTCAACAATAACGTGCTTTTTTTTTATTTGCTGTCGCTTTGTTCAGCAAAATCACCGAATACTTTGTCAGCAATTCGTTTAAAATAAACAGGAAAACTAAGGAAACCGATATTCGATATTCGTTGCCGTTCTGCGTCCCTTTTCAGTGTAACGTCTTTTTTCAGTGGTTTTTTTTTCTCAAACTGTTTTGTGGCCCACACATTTTCGCTCTGTAACTAGATAATACAACATGTCCCTTTATTTTCACTATATTCTAACGAAACTGTGTTTTCTAGCAATGGCAGCCGCTCACAAGCGTCCGAGACTTGTTGCTGAAGAGGTTCTTCAATATTTTATGGCTAATGATGACCAACAATTCTGAAACCAATACAAGCATGCAAGATTTTCAGGATTTGTTCTCACAGCTTCCCCGAGACTGTCATCTATCAATTTTTCGACTTCTAGACAGGTCATTTTAATTGTTAAAAAATCATTTTCATTTCAGCGAAAATTTTCTTGCAATTTGTTCTCATTCGACCTAGTGAACTATTGAAAATTGTGCACAACATTTCAGCGAAGCCCTCGATGAATTAGAATGTGTGAGCAGCCAAATTAGAGAAATCGTCGAACGTCGACATTTAATCGGAAATAAAACAACGGGAAGCCTCTCCATTTCCGAGGTTGCTGAAATTGTATTTTTAATTGAAATTTAAATCCATATTTGAAAAAATCTCATAAGATCTCATTCGCATTGCATTGTCCAATGTTTAAAAAATGTTATATTCAGGGCGCAATTGCTTGCGGACGCCTCGCTTTGCACGAATTCATATTCGCCATTAGCAAATCGGATATTCGACTTTGCTATCGCATCTTCCGAGGAGAAAGGGAGGGCAAACGTACCAAAGAAACGGTAAGTCACACATATTTAGTCAAAATTTGCCTTCATTTTTTTAAATTTTGATATTTTTTAAATATTGTTTCTATTCATTCTGCAAGAAAATATACTACAGGTCTTTCGAACTCAGATCATGCAAGAAAACAGTTTTTTCAAGGAACAATACGTTCGCTCTCGGGTCAATCGCAACACAACCGACGGTGCGACAGTCGTACCGAGCGCGATGTTCGACAATCTGCACAAATTCGCGAAAAAGCACACCATTAACAATTGCACATTGAATAGTGATAAAAAAATCACATCCAAAACAATATTGTATGTCCAGATCCTTGTCGATTCGCATTTTCTCGAGCAAATTCTTCCGTTTTTGTGTGAAAATTCGAAGAATTCGCTTCGCTTTCGAAATGTTTCGTTCGATAAGCTATTAGATATGAAAAAGTAAGCGCAACCCAGCGACAGAAATCAAACAAAATATCAAACATTGAATTTCTCAGGTTTTCGGAATTCATCTTGACAGCTAATCTGAAATACCTACAGATCTTCAACGAAAAAAAAAAAAAAAAATGCCTGGATTCCTTGGTAAATTGTGTACAACAGACACAAGAAATTAACAACAAACAACAACACTGAAAAGCCGTTCTTTAAGAAATTTTCGATGAGCAGTTTCTATCTACTTTCGCTGCCAAGTGCATCGGGACTTCTCCCAGTTTCGAGCTCGATATTTTTCAAGGGCTGGAAAGCGTAAGTCTATTCACTATTTTTTTTTAAACTTAATACCTCTCACGAGAATTTTTTAAAGATTCCCTTCCATTGGACTCCGTTTAAAGAATTTCTGCCCGTTCTCAGCCGTTTCGATGACTTGTCGATTAAAACTATGAAGCTTCCCCCTGAAAATTTTCTGGAACTGATTATGGTCAGGATTTCAAAATAAATTTGTGTAATTAACACAATTTAGATGCGCTTGGATACAGTTGGTACGAAAGAAATAAAATGGTTCTTTTCGCTAGCTGCCGAAGTCACCAACATTCATCTGAGAATGATTGATAAGACAAAGGTTATAATTTAGAAATCTGATTTACTGCAGCATGCTGTATGAAAAAGCTCGTTCAAATAGCCGGAACGGGAAATCCTGAATCTGTAAACAGGAAAATAGAAAGCCATTTCAGTACGCTTGCGCCGAGCATCACCCACACGTCGATTCCGATTGCGATTGTGATTTGGACGAGCGACATTGGCACATAATCAAGAAGATTGGCACCACTAAATCGTGTAGATTCACGAGATATCTCTATGTAGACGAATTTAGGGTTGAGCTACAGTTTGTTGAAAAATACAGAATACCCAAGGTTCGGAGGAACTAATGAGCTCTCGCTTATCTTGCTGTAATGTGCGATGTTGATAAAAACATGTCGAATATTCCGATTCGTATTTGACAGAAAGTATTTATGCATCGATCACAAGAAAAAGTCCCGAATAATTTGGTCGATCTCTATGATGGAGGCTAAATCGATTTATACAAGACCACTTTTATATTTTACACTTCAATCGCGAATCAGGCTCGATTTTGAGCTGAACAATGACGCTATCTCTTCATTATCTCTCCTATTCGATTCAGAAGCTTTTTCCGCGTCCCTCCGGTAAAATTTAAGGATAATCAAGGCGAGTACGGTACTAGCCACAGCGAAAGGCCACGTGAAATAGAGTGCCTGAAAAATATTTTTTGTGCGGTTCGTTCAAATATTTTTTCGGCTAAACAATTGTTGTTGTTTTTTGTAGGCAAAGGCTAAAAAAAAGGTAAAGGTGGTTTGGCATTATCCTCGCAAGGGCGGGCTAGCCATCCTTCTCCCTAGTTCTACTTCCGGTTTTCATCCGGTTACCAAGTCCAGTTTTCAATTTTCAATCACCGAATACCTTCTGAAGTCCGGCCAAGTTGTCGAGTGGTGCCGCAGAATCTCCGCGAATGTAGTCAGAAATCTGTAAGACTTGTTTAAATGGTTTTTTAGGGTTAAGGTAGTGTGGAATAATAGTTTCTTGATCTTAGATCTTTTGATTCGGACTAACCGCTCCTACAATCTTCGCTGCAGGCATGTCGCCCACGATCTTCAATTCAATCAAAAAATTTTCAATTCAATTCAATTCATTTTCAATTCATCTTCTTTTCAATTTGCAATTCAATCGAAACTGCGACATAGCAGAGGCGAGCTGGCTCGCCGGAGTCGTGTTCTGTTGTGCGAAAATCTTACTCTGTCGACAATGCCAAAGTTACGACACCCTCTAACGATGCTAATTATCGGACAATGTTCAAGGCATTTCATATCTGGATTACTGGCTAAGGGTATTGATCACGGCTACCTCACATATGTAGGGTACAACTAACGCTCTGATAATTGATCCGGCAAAGTGAGCGAGACTAGAGACAAAACCCTTCATACAATTGGAAAATTAAAATCTCGAATATTAGGATACTCACAGTGGATACGAAAGACAGAGGAAAATGTCCGGAATAATCTCAACTGCTAGTAATGTGAAGGTGGGAAGCCAGAAAAAGAAAGCCAGAAGATAAAAGAAAAGGAAGCATTGAGATATGGCCAGTAGCAGAAAGGTAGGGCTACAAAAATACTTTTCTTTGGCTATTTTTTCGCATATTTCGTATTTCAAACTCTATTGACGAGTATTTATTTCGTATTTCGAACTCTATTGACGAGACGATAACGCGCGTGAAACCATTTGACACCAATTTTTTTATATTCCGTCAGCAAACCACGAGAAAGTGTCACCTTTACAGGGAAACTCGTGATTATTGTTCTTTTTTCTATTTTTTAAACAAAAGATTCAATAAAAATAAAAATCACACACAAAATCTCATACACACACGATAGAGTCCAATATACAATAATCGGAATGCTCAGACATTCAGTATCAGCTTTACAAAAAAAATTAAAAGGTGAAAAATAATTAGGAACTCATACTTTATTCATAAAACTGAGCGTAACAAACAGATTTCTTGTGAGTACTGTAAAGATTGTGATCAGGAATAAACGACAATTATATTTAGAGAAACTCGGCATTAATTGACAAGCTGTTGCGTGTGTTTAAGACGAAGCTAACTCGAGCGAAATACACTCGCGCAGTGCCAATCACATCTATGCGAAATATGGTCGTTCCCGAGCGATCGTCGCGAGTGCACTGAAAAAATGGCATTTTACCCATTAAATTTATAATTATTTAGGCACATTGTTAACCTGGAATCTCCCGTAACAATTTCATAATGTGTTATCTATATCAACTGCACAATACCTTGAGATCATGGCCCAGTGCTGATGTAAATTCGCGTTCGTCGATGTTTCGTGACACGGCAAACTTCCAGCATCCAGTCCTCCTACATCGCAAGCGCGTCTGAAATTATTATCATTTTTCTTAACATGGCGTTTTTTTACACATTGATTCAATATTTTTCACGGTAAGCGGTCAAATCGCAAGCTGTTTGGAGAGTAAACCCGTCTGTCGAGTTACGAGACAGGAATAAAACACGAAACGATTCGTTCTTTTCAGCAAAAATTGAAGAAAAGCGATCGAAACTTACAAAAAGCGCATCGATGAGCAAATCGGAGTTGACTAAAAGATTGGGCATGTCTAAAATTTTGAACTTCCACAGTGATGCCATGAACAGATCATCCGCATGCAGAATTGAACTCTGCAAAGCAAATATCATACCACAACAATATTATATCCAAGGTATCATTTAATAAATAATTTACAATGACACTCAGCGTTCAGTCATGAAAGTGCACAGCACGAGCGATAAAAGGCTCACATTCTCAATGTCGATCATGATATAGGGAAATTCGATGCGGTTTGCGTATTCGATAAGAAAGTCTTGATCGATTGAAATCGCCGGGGTCTTCAATCGCAGGGTAAATTCGCCTGGCATGACGGAGCGAATAATGGTCATAAATCTGAAAGGATATTTGGTAATATTTGTAAATAGAAATATGATATTTGTAACAGCATATTTCTCAGCAAACGACATAGCCTCCGGTAGGAAGGAAGGGGAGGAAGGGTACAATCAGATTACTACTTTCCTTCCAGCCTTATCCAGCCTCCAGCCTCCGCCTCACAACGTACCGATGTCTTCCGCGATAGCTTGAATTTGCATTAAATGAGCAATTATTGACGCACAAGCTTGCGCAAGTTTTTGATGTGATTTGCTCGATGAATTCAACGAAATGGTCATCCATTGAAACCTAAAAAGAAAACATATCGTAAATGTTCAATATTTTAATACAATTTTGAAAAAAAAGTAATGTTTCATTCTTACCCTCTCAAGCTCAACCTGTTTGAACGCAAATCTCTCGTAGAAAATTGCTGCTCGGTTCCTAACCGAGTCAGACATTGTCTTCCCGTCGGTTATTGGGTGTTGTGGAGGCTGCAAATGTGAGCAAATAACACATCAGGAACTCAGATAGACGCAACTAGAGTTCTCATATTTCATTTTTACAGGATTTACAACATGCAATAAATTTGAAAACAGTTTCATTACACTTTCCAAAACAGACATCCTAACTATGCAGATACTATTGAAATTGTGAAAGAGCTAATGGGAGAATTAATTTTCAACGAGAAACCGCAAAACAACACTTACACGCGTTATTTGTGATTCGAGTTTATCAGAATTTCCCAGAAAGTACGTCTGATAATTGTAGCGCATCTCGAAACGAAGGAAGCTTTTTTCCTGTTAGATATAATTGTCAAAATATTATACTTATTCAAAATATTTAGCAAATTCTTTGTGCAAATTTTTCTTACATCTTGCACAATGAAAGCAAAAAAAAATAAACCTGCGTAATTGTGAGATTTGAGGCTTGCAATTTGACCGCTTTAGGGCGAGCGACGGCTGATAGCGAGCACAATTTCGAACTGAGAGTGGCTACTTCATCGAGATCGTTCCTGAATAAAAATTTACAATATTTTATTTTTAAAAATATTTAATTTAAAGATAAGAATCTTTTTTTTAAAATCACATATCAAGCCGAGTGAAGATGTCAAGTAAGCAATCGTCCGCAAGGTGCGACAAATAATCCTGAAATATAGACGAAAAATAAATAAATTTCAAATTAAATCAAACCTCTTCATAAATTACGAAATTCATTTATGATTCGTCAAGATCTCTGAGCTCTGATGTTTCCTTTACTTAGAAAAAATGTAAGTATGAGTGAGCAAAAACAAATAGTTTAACGAATAATTTCGAATTAAAAAAATCAGAGATAGCGTCTGTCAATAATAATGTTCAAAACAATATTTCAAATATTTAGCGTCGCTTTTTCTAGTATTGGAATATTATTTCGATTAATAATTAACAGCATTCATCAATTACTGTAAAGCATTTGAAGCTACTGTCACACGCTGTGGCGAACTTTATTTTTAATTTCGCGCAATTCAATACAAAAAACCTTGTTCAATTTTCGGAAACTCAATAAAAAAATTCAGATGCCAAATAAACGACTACACGGCTACGAAATTGATCATCCGAGTTTCGAGGTTTTGTATTTTTGATTATAATTTTCACAAAATATATTTCAGGATCATCTTTCCCAGCTTGCGAATGATTGCCTACTCGATATCTTCACTCGGCTTGATTTGTGAACTCATTTCATATTCTCGTGTTAAAAATCAACTTATCATTCAGCAATGACCTCGACGAAATTGCCACACTTAGTTCGAAATTGTGCTCGGTCTCGGCTCTTGCTCGACCTAAAGCAGGCAAACTACAAGCCACCAAGCTCATTGTATCCCAGGTATTTATGATTTTTTGTAGGTAAAATTGCAAATAAACTCAGACCTTTTTTGATGCATTTTCTAGTAGCATAATTATTAATAATAATCTAATTAAAAGGACAATCGCTTTCTACGCTTCGAAATGCACTGTGATGGTCACCGGTTTTTTCTGGGAAATTCGGATAAACTCACCCGACGAACGACTCCCGTATGTCTTGTTTTTATTCTTGTTTCATTATTTGTTTCTTGAATCAAACTTTTGAATCTTTTCCTGAACAATATTCATTGAAAGAACTATTTTGTGCATCTGCACTAAATTGTGTATTGATGTTTTCTTTTCAGCCGCCGAAGCACAAAATATCACCCAATCAGACCATGGCAGCTTCAGTTAGGCAGCGAGCTTCCATTTTCTACGACCGATTTGTGTTTACGCTTGTTGAATTTGAAAAGGTGAGTAAATACGATATTGTATTAGCACAAAATATCATAATTGCATTCCTATTTGATCAGGTTTCAATTGATGATCATTTTATTGAATTCATCCAGCAAGTCACATCATCAATCTGTGCATCTTTTTGTGTGAATGATTGTGCGTTTAATGAAAATTCAAGTAGCCAGGGAAGGCAGAGGTTCGTTTCGACAATTTCCGAACGAAAAGCTTGTATTACGAAAAGCAAATATTAAATCTCCTTTCAGACTTATGCTGATAATCCGCTCTGTCATGCCTGTCGAATTAACCCTGCGATTGAAGAGCCTTCCAATCGATCAAATAGTAGAAAATCCGATCGATCAAAACTTTCTTATTGAATGCGCTACTCAGTCAGGATTTCCTTCACTAACTGTAGATATCGACCATGTATGTTCAAATATAATTATTTCTGTTTATAATCAGCCCTGGCCTTGGCCTGGCAATTGACGAAAACCTCTCCTCATTCAGCGCGTACGCTTTACACGAGGGGAGTAGTGTTCTCTTCATTTGCCAGTTTTTAGGATTTATTTTGTTTGGTTCAACATATACTTGACAGAGTCAATTTCTCAATGCTGATAGGCTCATGGATCACCTGTGGAAATTCAGAACTCTCGACATGCCCAAACTACTCTTGAATACTGATTGGCTGATTATGCCGCTTCTCGTGAGTTTCCACCGATTCCTGTCATTATTTCATAATCGTAGTTCAATTTTTTCTCTATTTTATGCGAAGCGCTTGCTGTGTATGAAAAAAGGCTGCTGGAAGTTTCGCATAACGAGAGAACTCAATGAACGCGAAATTACGGCTGCACTGGGGCGCGATTTGAAGGTATTGTATTTTCCTTGCAAAAGCGTGCGCAAAAAAACACAAAACAACAAAAAAAGCCATCGTAAACTACATTACTATCTAACAAATGAAAATGAAAGCGAATTTAAAGGGGGAGGGGCATGAATCGAAATTGGTGGGTCCCACCACGACGTGCCTGCACCCCGCTGTAACTACAGTAATTAGCACAGCGCTTGACTCTGTCCTCTCCCTTAACTAGGCCGTCTAGACTCACCTGATATAGCGGCACTTAGCCTAGTGGTTGTGCTCTTGCCTCGCTATCCGGCACCCTCTGGTTCGACTCCCGCAGTGTGCAAACCTCACTATTGCTGCTATTTTCGACTGCCAATCTAGTGAAATCAATACAAGAATACAGTACCCCAAATCGTGCCTGCACAATCACTGACACTTCAAAAATCCGTAGTGAGGTTCAGAGGCATTTCTAGAACTTCAGATAAAGTGATCTGTGATCGGGTATAGCATCCCTATTACCCCACAGGCTCAGCTTATGTGAGAAAATATTCGTGCCCCTCCCCCTTTAATTTAGCCCTTCCTTTGTATGCAAATTTGATCTAAGTAGTGATGCTGTGCACATTTCAAAAGCTCTAATCAGAAGGGATTTGCGTTTTCCTGTCTCGCTTTTTGGCAAAATAATGTCAGAGCAACGTAGGCTAGGCAAACAATAAACGAATAGAAATTACTATGATATTTATGCTCACATAATCAAAGTGCCATCAAAAGCTAGCACTCATATTCAAGAATTAGTCGAGGAATGAAACGCGCAATCGGAATGGTTTGGGCCTTATCAGCAGCGTTATCGGATAGTTTCAGAAATGTTAGGGTGAATCTCTTCATTCTGCGTGTTGTCTCGTCGACCCCTTTATCTTCCTCAATCCGCAATCTGGCAGGTCTATTCGAGAGCATTTGCGAAAGTCAGCGCACTTCGCCAATGGAAACCGTGGACATATCGTTTGATGAAACAATGGTCAGCGAAATTACTATTTTAATTAGAATAAACGTTGTCCTGTGTCTCCGGGTCTACTCCGGATTTGTGCATTAACGCTTTGCTATCTCTAATGAAGTTGATCTGGATACACCTTCATTAGAGATAGCAAATGTTAACGCATAGTCCTGGAGTAGTCGGGGCCGGGCAGTTTGTATAACATTTTTGAATTTAAGAAATTTAAGAAGTTATCCAATGAAGATTGGATCGTCATGAAATCCATTCCATGTGCTTGGATGGTATCAGCAATGGATAGTTACTGTCTGAGCGGTAGGTGACTAAGTATTTCTTTAGTTTACATTAGGGATGGCTTGGCAAGAAATAACCTAATTTCACGTGCTTTCTCGCCTCTCTAATCGATGAGACAGTGCTCGAAATGAAGAGACCATTTCTTTCCAAGCCATTTATAGTTTGCATTTGCGTTGTTTGCAGCCCTTTTGCCGCTTCTTCAAGAGTACTTCGGCACTACTAATGCGGAGGACGGCGGTTTGAAGGTATGTCACAGATGCTTAGACACTCTGAAAAAAATCTTTCCAGACATTCAGCGTCGCACACATAATTGCGCTGACTGCAATGTGGTTCATCGGAGATTTCATTCCTAAAAAGTGGGCATTAGCGTTCTTATTTATCAGGCTGGTGCAAAAGTTTCTTAACGAATTTATCTCGATAGTTTTTGGCATGGATCTTTCTTGATCTTTGATCATTCAAGTCACGGTTTTCCATAATCGATTACCACTTGAATACTCTTTATTTCCCGCATGTTGGAATCTCTGTATGATAACTAAAGCCGAAATGACATCAAATCAAAGCCAACGAAGTGCGATTTTTTGCAGACGTTTAATCGTGCCATTGTTCCATGGAGAACTGAGATGTGTTCAAATCTTTAACACTGGCGTATTGTGCATTCATAACATGTCACATATGATATGGGGCGCCGACTCTATCACAAACGACCTTCTCAAAATAGACACATATTTGATAGGTAGGGCTGCACAAAAATCAGCTATTTTATAAATCCTTGTTTAAAATTTGTCTCGATGGGCCTAGTAATCCCAAATGTGTCGTAAATTAAAGTTGCTTCCCTGATAGGTTCACAATATTATTTAGGAGATTATCGAAGATCCTAATCTTTAGTTGCGTTTTTCGAAAGCTGTGTGTCGTAAAACGACGATCGAAATAGCAACTTTTAACGATTCAGCATCTCGTATGATTTTCATATGCCTGATATTTCACCGCCAGGCCATCCAGCAACCCTTCACCAATCCCTCTAAAATTGGTGAGAATTCAGGGATCACTTCTTCTGAAAATAATAGGACATGAATGAACATACTCAAAATTACTAGTTTTGGCTTATTTTTGTTTCCGATTTTTTTCCTCGAAAACTAAGCAGCCGTGAGCCAATTCAAATGTGTGGCTGTAGTCCTCATACACATACCTAGTTCCCATTTCAAGGGAATTCGGAAGTGATTCAGTACAAGAGCACTACATTGGAAAATGCGTTGTTAAGAAACTACACCAACCTAATATTTTATTTATTTATCACGTCAGGCATTGTTGCTCAGGTGAGGATGGGCTGAAACTCTTCATATTTAGCTGACCACCAATGGGTCCCGATAGCTCTCCTTAGATCATCTCGCCATCGAGTCGTTGGGTGACCTTGTGGGCGTTTACGATTGTACGGCGTCCATACAGTAGTCGCGCGTGTCCAGTTGTTCATGTGCATCTCGCGGATCTTCAATGCCCACTTTGCTTTGCGTCTGGGGGCCTCCTCGTTCTAATCCCGGACTCCAGTGATTTCGCGTAATTTCTCATTACGGATTCGGTCCTTGAGGGCCACGCCGACCATCCGCCTCTCCATTTTCCGCAGTGTTACATTGAGTCGCTCTTTGTCACTTGCTCGTGGCGACCATGTCTCGCTGCCGTACAGAACAGTTGCCTTTATGCAGCTATTGAAGAGGCGTCTCTTTACCTTCATTGGAAGGATTCTTGATGCGAGTAGATGATTCAGCTTACTCCATGCTGCCCAGCCCAATCTTATCCGATGTTCGATTTCGTGGGAGGGATCAAGGGGAAGAGAGATCTTTCCACCAAGATAGGGCACAGTAATATAGCGTTCGAAATACGGGTAATATCTCTTCATTTCGCGCACTCTCTCGCCTCTCTGAACTTTAAGATAGTGTGAAGAATGAATAGACGATTACCGTACTTCGAACTCTAGTGGGCGTTCATTATCATTTTCCCTGTTTTATCTGATTTCAGATTCGCTTTTCTTTCCTCGAAGGTTCTTTGGATTCTCTCTTTGGATTTCCAGGCTATGACAGCAAGTAATCTTTAGTTGTGGGGCTTTTTTTACTGCTAAGCCAAGGCGATAGGAGCGAGATGGACAAAAAGAACGACGCATAACGGGCACGTGATGGGAAAACCCAACCACAAGTCCAAAAGCTCAAGGAAGGTGATTGGGCCCTTCTGGGCTCGCTCTTTGCGTTTCGCGTATTCAAGTAACAAAAAATTCGCACGATTGTGTTGAATGACACGTATGTACGTGTGCGGGATTGTTTTCGATGTACGCCCATTGTACGTGATAGAAAATAAAAATATATAAAAAGAGGAAAAATAGTTTTTCGGTGTAGAAGTCGGAGAGGTGTCGTTATCAAAGCATATGAGACCGTTTGCCTAAGAATCGGGCAAATTTCGAGCCGGACCCTTCCGAATCTGCTTGATTCTTACGCAAACGGCCTCATATACATACAATGCAATTCTATCCGCCGGCAGAGCTTCACATAAGTGCGAGAAAATGCCGGATAGTTTCTCAAGCGGGATCACCTGAGAACCTGCTGGGAATTTATCAAATTTTCAAGAGGATTCACTCAAGACCGCATGGTCGGACTGCGTATTACATTTTTATTGATATTAGAGCAAACATAGGGAACGAAAAAAATGCGGTGAAAAACTCAAAACAATAAAGCTATCTGAAGTATATTGATTCTCCTTCACCGCTAAACTCTAATTCGACCATCAATTCATTCGTGTTCGTATCAACGTATCGATTGAATTTGCAGCTCCTCGACGTGCCATTCTTCTGAATCTGCTTCCAGATTTCCACTTCCTCTTCCTCTTCATCCTCTTCAAAGTCATCATACTCATTGGCATAAGACCTGGTGGTATCGAAGAGGGTGTACTGAAAAAAGTTTCATGATAATCTCGATACACAGAACACCGCCTGAATATTTGTTTCAAGTCGCTAACTTAGTTCACCTTAGTAGAATCCAGCTTGCTTAGATGCTCATCAGTAACTTCCAAGGTCAGTTAAAACGTCCATTTTGCCTCTACATCAATAGCGGTTTCCAGCCGAATCTGAAATATTCATTGTTTCAACTAATTGCCAACAATAATAAATGTGATGATGTATCTACGTCAAGTGTTTTTATAGTCAACGCTCTCGGACAAGCTTGTAACGCCGGCTTTTAGGCGGAGTACAATGCTTTCTAGAGCCTGATTGTGAGGTCACTGTCAAATAATCAGAAAGGAAGTGTCCTACCAATATTAATTCAAGGAAATCTTCTGGGTGAATTTTCATGGATTCTGAGGAGAACCGGACAAATCGACTGAGAACAGGAATAAAATCTCGCGATGCGATCCAATGATAGGGAATCTGAAAAAATGAGAAATAGTTTCATGGTTCACGTTTTTCACAGTTTATGCAGAGGTTTCTGATGAGAGAATACTCGGCTACCTCTCTTGGGTGAATAAACCAAGTCACATACCACATTCATTCCGCTGAAAATGCCCAGCACGAAACTCGGTGATTCATCGATGCACTTAGCAGCGAATGCAGTGAGAAACGTTTCTTCAAATATGCCTGAATATTTTAAACATGAATCTGGATCGTACTAATTTTTTTAAATTCTTTCAGGGCCGTTATTAGAGCGATGAGCGGCCTAAAATACACAAATTGCCGAATTGTCATACCTAGAAATCCAGCCATGTCAGAAGGTAGCGCTTGACGGCCACGTGAAATGCGAAGATAACGCAAGTTTGCTGACAACAGAAACTCGGAAAATCTGCGCAAAAACGCATTATGTGTATTGTTTTCTGTTTCTGCGAGGGGGAATCTTTTTAGGGAAAATCTCATAACAATTAAAATACACTCACTTGGACATATTCACTGACTCATCAATGAATACTTCACTGATGACAAGCTCTACATGCTTAGGCCCCGTCAAAAATGGACGAAACTCGTCCAGAAATTGAGCGTTGATGCGAATCTAAATCGAATTTACTTAATTTTTCGTACTGCATTGACACTAGAGTTATTCTGTGTGTGTGCGAAACGAAGAGACGTTGGCCCGTATTGCGAACTCTAATTGGCCCACTTACCCGCTCGAGATATACATGGTCAAATTCGTGTTGCTTGAAAAGGCGGGCCAGCGCTGTCCAGATGGCTGCCGGCATTGGCTTTGCGCCGCCGGGCGTCAATTGGGCAACGTTAGATAGTACCAGCGGCATCTGTAAAACAGGTTAGCTAAATAAAGGTGTATTCACGAGAAGCAATTTTACAGCTATAAAACAACGCCGGTGAGGCCAGCATCTGTAAGGAAGAGTTCGAAAAGCGACTAATCATCTCTTCATTCTTCACGGGTCAGAGAGGCTAGTGAGTGTGTGAAATGTAGAGACGGCGACACTACTCTGCACACGTCAACCGCACCTGCGACTCCGACCGGATCGCGCAATGACTCCAGTGCCCGCGCTGCTCCCCGCATCGGACACCGTAGCGCGCGCCCCAATCGTCGCAGAGGAATTGGATCGCGTGACTCGTTTCGGTGATGAGGGCGAACTGAAAACAATATAAAAAAATTACCAGGAAACATGGTTTAGGAGATGAAAAATATTTATAATACGGCTGGTAAGAAAAAAGAAGAAGCACGAATTCGTAAAATTACGGAAGAAGTTCCTAGAAGGAAAGTGTACCGGATTCTCTGCCTTATTACATAGAAATGCGGTTAGGTGTTCGCGGTGTATTGAGCAAATGGACAGTTAATAATAAATATTCATTTACTAATACAAGGAACAATTAAAGGGATGATACTAATGACGAAAGATGACGGAAGTAATTGGATGGTACGGGCTAGATGGGAAGGAATGGATAGAGTACCTGTTAGATGGATGGAGCTATCCTTGGATGGATGGTGTGGTGATGAGTGGAAGCAACCCCGGAGAACTCGTCTCGGGTTGGTGGGTGGAAGGTGCGGTGTGGCGACAAGTGAGAGGCGGTCTTACGCAACCCCAGAACCTCAAACTTGGGTAATTAAACCTGGTAATGGATGAATCGCAACGCGAAATGGGTGGACAGAGCAAATAATGGTGAATAATAATAATAAACCATAAGAACAACCGTCATGGACGGTTTAATGGAGAGAAAAAGGGAAAAGAGTTTAGGCCAGAAATTGGAAATAGTGGATGACAAGTATACGGTAGATTTTCCCGGTAGGAACCTCGGGAAATTCAAATGGAAGGAGAAAGTGGACGTGTGTGATTTCTGGTATTACGGTAGTTATGGTTATCGATAATTGAATGGATATTGTGGAATGATTTTATATTTAATATTATTGTATTTGGGTATCGAATTCGATGGAATTCGGTACAGAAAGGGAGTTGTTCCGACTTCGATATTGTACAGTTCGAATACGGGGTAATCCTCTCTTCATTCCTCGTACTCTCTCGCCGGTCAGAGTGCCGAAAAAACCGAGAGGAATGAAGAGACGACTACCCGTATTTCGAGCTATCGTGTTGTAGATTCTAGGATTCTTGGATAGACTATGTCATAGTATGAATAGATAGTTTGCGTGCCTCATATAAGCACAGCGCTCCTCTCGTTTTGATTCGCTTCAGAGCTGGCTCAGCGACGCTTTCGCCCATTTGCTTGCTGACACACTCCAGTTCGTTAAAAGTTTTCCTGAAATTCAGTAAAAAAAAATATAAAAAAATGGAACAAAAAATAAAGTCGAACCTGTTTAGTAGTCGAAAAACGGATATGTGGCAGTCTCGTGGAAGTTGGGAGAAGAAATCCTGAAAATTTGAGCATTTGCGAAACGGTGATCATTCTGATTTCATTCATTGCAAGGGTAAGCATGATCCCATCGTATTCGACATTCAGATAAGAATTTTCTTACCACTTTCGTTTCTTCTTGAATTTTCCGTCGCTTTTCTTGTTCTACCATTCCTGGAAAGTTTTATTTTTAGCGAACTATCAACAATCTTGAAATATAATAAATATATTGCTCATTATTCGCTGTCAAAAATTGGAAGCTGTGAAAAAACGAAGGAAAAGTGAGCGAAGTCTGAAGTACTTAATGCGCTTTTATTCTTTGATTATCATTGTAACAATTGAAAATGTTGTTTAAACAAGCGTAGAGTGCGGGGAACTTGACACTGTTAGTTTGGTAAAAGAATGGAAGTGTAACACTGACAAGCATAAGTTAAAAGTCATCGCGATAGTAAGGCAAAGGCTAGCGAAATTTGAAAACAGAGAATTAACGCGCGCGCTCGGCCGAAGCGTCGCGTGTTTCGTTTGCGTTGTGTCAGACTTTTGTCACGCACAGGATGAAACTGAAGATTACATTTCCATATGATATCTACAATAATACATAAAAGAATGAACGAGAGTGACAATTTTCGCTTTGTTGTCACAGCTTCCCTTTCTTGACAGCTCTGAATGTGAGCATAGGAGGCGACCGATTTCGGCTCAAACTTGGAGGCGCCCGTTGTTGAGTGCCAGAGGGGACAGCGTATCCATTGTGTGCCATTGTCAGAAGAGCTTTTACCTATCTTTCAGTTGACTTAATTCATTTGTATTGTGCAAGATGAGCAATGCAGTGTGTGCTCAGGATGGGAAATAAAAAAAGGAAAAAATGTAGTTTGCCTATATAATTAATATCTCGTTGGTGTACAAATATTGCAAATACAGATTACAGAATACATAATATTCAGCAGTCGCCGAGATACGCTGATCAGAAATTGGTATTTCCACTCTTCGTCTCCAACTTTGCCCTTTTTCTTCTCGAAATGTCATTTATTGCAAATGAGGACAGAAAGATATACATAGAGACCGCAAGCTCCGCCCACTTTGAGGGGACGCGAAATCACCCAAAATCTGCAACGAGGGAGGACGCGTTTTGTTCTCAACCGATTTGGACGTTCTCAACTGCGTTGTGTAGCTACAGTCATCCTCTACAAAGGGTCCACGGCGGAGACCGATCGGGCTACTTTGAGATAGCAAAAATAGATAAGAAAGGGCCCAGACAAGAGGATTTTAGGCCTTCTGATGTTCGGAAACAGCTCCGCCGCTCACAATTCATTCTTTCGATTTTTAGGAGACAATTAGAGAAGAAAACGCGAAATTTGGAAGAGTTTGAAATTTGTCCTCCGCGTTTAAAGATCGGCAGTACGCGCGTATCGTCGCTTCCTATTGGCGCTAAACACAGTGTGGAGGTGGGCGGATCTAGTCAAATGAGAAGGGAAGGGAGGAGAGACGTGCCCCTTCCCTTCTCCCTCCGCCCGCTCCCCTCGCTGTTTCTACCCCGTCGTGACTAGCACGCGCTCTCCCTAGACAAGAGGAAATTTCTCTCCCGAATTGTCTCTCACGACTGGGCGAAGCTATCGCCGTCGAACTTTGGGAATAAGCTTGAAATAGGCTCCGTCCTCTTTTGGCTCGTCCTGGTTTTGGGCATTTCTCTGTTGAGCCCTGATCGCATGGTTTTTGGCTCATAACTCGGTTCAGAAATGAGATATCGACTAACGGCAAAAAGTATCATCTTATTTAGACCAAGAGCGATACTTCAGGCACCCAAACATGCCCCCACGGTAGATTCGGTCAATCACATTGCGGTCTCTAGATATACAAAGCATTTTTGATGCCATTTCACACCGCGAACAGTCGCAAACACTGTGAAGAATCCTTTCGCAAATTTTTTCAACCTCACCATGTCATTTCAATAAACTCGTGAAACTGTAGATAAATAACATCGTTTTTCATAAATGCAGCACTAACACGAACAATCTCTTATCAAACAACAATATCTTGACTATCAATCCATGTTTAGCTGAATCACCGCGAGCGTTGAATTCTAGCCTCACTCGAACATTTCCTTTTCAAAAAACTCTATTTCGACCATAAATTCGCGCGTTCTCGCATGAAAGAATTGATAGAACCGGCACGCTTTCGGCGTTCCAACTTGTTGAATATGGAACCAGGAATGCTGATCATCGTTCTCGGTGTCGTCATAATACATCTCCATGTGAGCGTACTGAAAATATAATTTTAAAAAAATAAAAAAAGAAGAAAAAAGAAAATCCGCCCTAATCATACCGATACCGAAAAAGAGAGAAAAATACTTGATTTTTTTTTAATTTTCAAACATACATTAGCTGAGTCCAGCGAGGAGTCGAAATGCTCATCCTTGAGTTCAGCCGTCAACGAAAACAGCCATTGTAACGTTGTTCTGTCGGCCGTTTCCACTCGCATCTGAAATTCATTTTTTCCCTATTTTTTGGGGAAAAGGTAAATGGTAAAGGTGTATCCACGACAAGCGATTTTACGTGTAAGACAACGCTATTATAAATATTTACAATAAATAATAAATGCACCGATATCAACTCGAGGAAGTGTTCCGGTCGAAGTTTCATAGATGCCGAGACAAACCGTTCGAAACGGCACAGAATGGGTAGGAATTCTCTTGATGGAGTCCAGTGAAACGGGATCTGGAAAAAAAAGAAGCGTCCAATTTCGCATGGTTTCAGTGAAGCGACTGGCTAGTTAGGAATTTCGGAATCTTTATTTTCACAAGGAAATTGAAAACATGCAGACTTTATGATTATTTGTGTGAGGGTACCGTTGATGGAACAACGGGTATTTTTTAAACAGAAAGGGACTATATTTTATGTTTTTTACTATTATTTTAGTTACGATTGTTGCGATAGTGGCTTCATAACTAGATACTTTCAAGCTTGTATAAAAGATATATCGTGAGATTATTTCCCATTCCACACGTAGTTTACCTTTGACGAACTGAGTGGTGGGAGGAGGGAGGGAGGAAGAGGCCGGGAGGAGGCTAGTGCTCTCCTCTCCCCTACCTCTTCCCTTCCTCTCTCACAGACAATCAATGACTCGCTAACCAACACACTGAGTTTGTTGAGCATTTGAAACGCATGATACAATATCACGGGTTTCGCGTAAAAACGTACACAATTTGTGATTATTTGGTATTTTGGTGAAAAATCAAGGTATGAGATTTTCACAGTATTGGGTTGCATATTGGTGGGGCACTTCTCCCTAAAAATTTCAGACCGATTGGATCACTCTCGGCTGTGCAGCACCCTGCTGCAGCCTCCATTGGTTGATTTTTCGACCCTCAATATCTGCCCCAATATGCAACCCAATACTGTAAAAATATCATACCTCGATTTTTGAGCTGTACCAAGGTTGTGTACGTTTTTACGCGAAACGCGTGATATTATTCCACAGCGCCCTTACACGGTCCATTCCGCAGAAAATTTCCAGCCCGAAACTCGGCGATTCATTGGCACAATTCGCAGCGAACGCAGTCAAAAACTTCTCGTCAAAGATGCCTTAAAATTCAGAATTATAGTTTAAACGAGACGTGCGATAAGTTCCTATCTTCCCTTTAGATTTTGCAGGAACTGGGAGGTGACATACTTAGAAATGCAGCCGTATTGCGCGGCATCAATTGATGGTTGCGAGAGATCCAGAGAAATCGAGGATTTGCCGCCAGGAGAAACTTGGAAAATCTGAGCGAAAAAAATTTCAAGCACATTTCAATCTTATCGTTGTCATCTTATCGTTGTAAGCGTACTCAATTCTTCAGCAAGCTAGGTTTCATCGACCACGGCAGTTCTCACTAATTGAGAAAAAATTGAAGCAGCTCAACTCACTTGGGAAACTCGAGCGAGTCATCAAAAAGCACTTCGTTGAACTCAAACTGAATGCTTCGCTGTCCTCCTTGCAAAAATGGAAACAATTCAGCAATGAACCGATTGTCAATCAAAATCTGAATTGGAGACATATTCTTGATATAAAATAATGAACACGAACCCGGTCAAGGAGCACTGAATCAAATGCGTGGTGTCGCTTGGTCAATTCGGACAAATTTGTCCAAATCGAGCGGGGAAATATAGTGGCGACGCCGGGAGTTACCGGCTCGACGAAAGGTCCAAACGGATAGATCTAGAAGTTGGATTTCTTATATCTCCAATTGTATCAGCCGTTTCCCCCCTTTAAAATGGTCTACACATTATTTTTCGAAGGTTCTTAAGATCGCTGCTGCCTGAATTTCGCTTGGCATTCGGCCCTCTAACTAAGATTGGTGGCGTGGGGATTTCGAGAGAGTTATAACACCGGTTCAACATCTCACATAGAAAGGTCATTGTACTGGAAAGTTCTGATCTCAAACCAGCAAAAAAAATACAGAAATATATTCTCCAACTAACATCTCCTTCTTTAATACTGCTTCGTCTGCCTTGTTCTGCTCCATGAGGGACCGTAAAGAGAAGACAAGTTTCGCCGGAGACGAATTGAAAGGATCGCCCGGAATCACTGTACTGCAAAACAGGATTTGTAAGGACCTTGGAGTAGACTTCACTTATGATTTATATATGATATAAATATGCAATGGAAAATTCCTCTTCTAAAATTCTTCATATTTGTGATTGAAAATGCAAACACCTCAAATAAACTCAAAGATCCTCTCATTTTGATTCTCCGCAGCACTGGATTGGCCACAATTTCGCCCATTTGCTTGCTGACTAACTCAATCTCATTGAGAGTTTTCCTGAAATAACGGTTACAAATATTGTGAGAATTATTGCCATTCCGAGAAAACATCGAAATCACTCTTGAAATTGGCTGAAATTTAAAAAAATGTGAAATATTTAATGAACCTGTTTAATAGGCGAAACACAGAGATCAGACAGTCCCGGGGAAGCATGGAGAATAAATCCTGAAATGCAGGTCGAAATTACCATTAAATATACAAATATTCACTCTTCGAACCCATTCGTTACTTGTGTTGCCATATCGAGAGACCCCATTGAAATTTCAGAAAGTTATTTTAGTTCACTCACCGTGTTCCCTTCAAGATTCTTTCGCTTTTGCTTTTTCATTGCTGGAAAGTCACGTTTTTTGTCAATTCATAGATATAGGCAACATATGGGCAACACAATCAGAGAATACGAAGAAGTTGACACTGTGATTTTGCAAAAGAAATTTAAGTGAAATAAACTTTGAAAAATTCACGCGCTTGGTAGATGCGTCGCGTGTATTTTTTTTTGCTTTGTTTAAAAATGTTGAGGCTATTCTTCAACATGGTAGCCATAGTACTTGTGGAATGTTTGCTCACTGCTGTCAACAAGTATACTGTCAACAGCTAATAAAATAACAGTTTCTTTGCCAGATCGGGCGCTCGTTCTGCCAGAGGGCACATGGCATTCAGTGGGTGTGATCGTCCGGAAATTGGTGGCATTCCTTTCAATAAACTTAGCACAGATACAGTTGTACTAGACTTCGAAATACGGGTCGCCGTCTCTTCATTTCACGTACACTCTCGCCTCTCTGACCGGTGAGAGAGTACGTAAAAGTAAAGAGACGGCGACCCGTATTTCAAACTCTAAAATGCAGAAATCATCAGTTTTATCAGTTTGATGACACCATTTTTGTGCGGTTAAGAATCTGATTCAGCCCAAATCCTATTCGATAGATTGAATGAAACGTGTACAGCATTAGTAATCATGTGAACGTGGTGTACTGAATGGCCACGTTCCTTTTGCTCTTCATTCAGTGCCATCCCTATCCCACTAGCATCTCGCTTCGCTGATCTCTTCTTTTTAGCACTTATTCAGGTGAATGCTTTACAAGAACTTATAGGATGATAATCCGTCTCTTCATTCCGCATGCATTCTCTAGTACTCCCCGCATGCAAGCACTCTGGCCGATGAGAGAGCAGGAGCAATGAAGAGACGGACTATTCATTCTGGCAACGAAATGCGTATCTCGTCGGTATTCATCTTGTACTCTTACTAGGAGTGATCTGAATACGCCGGTCTCTCCAATGTCCAAATTCATCATCATCTTCCTGTGCATGCTCCTGATTGTGAAAGCGATGGACATTGAGTGAGCATGTTCTTGTTTTTTTTTGTTCTCCGAATTACGGTTTATCATCATCAAAAATCTACTGATGCAATACTTCTCATTAATGTGGCATTTAATATCATCGATTTTCTTCTTTTTTCGAAATCAATTTCAGCATGGACTGCAAAGAATGCCAGGAGTCGCCTTTCTGCGAGTGTCATGAGAAGAGAGGGGAAGTGGTAAGGACTACCTTCTATCTCTTCTTCGGATTTGGTTCCACGTATTCTATCGTCGCCGGTGCGAGAACGCGAAGAATAAAGGGACGGAATGTCATTCATTCACGACATTCATATTGCGGAGTAGAGCCTACCTTAGGAATACATCGAGAAATGATACCGCCGTCTCTTCATTTCACACACTCTCTCTACCATTTCATTTATTTTACATTTCGTTTCTATTTCTCTATTTTATCATTTATCATTTCTCCAGCTCTACTTAGGAATCTATTTATAAATTATTTCAAATTTCCACTTCAGGGCAAGTGTCGCTGTCATCTCCGCCCTGAAGCCATCAACCTGGCGATGGATCAGGCGAGCAATCCGCAGAGGTTCGATTTATGCTGTGGAAAAAAGTCAAAGAGAAGAGGAAAGATTTGAAATTGTGGGAATTCAAATCTTTCCTTTTCTCTTTGACTTTTTCCACCGCATTAGATCACGAATTCCAGAGAATCTCTAGCCTAGCTCTCCTCTCTTGTTGGTCAGAGAAGCCGAGAGATCAAGCGAAAGTGAGAGGGGGTCAGACAGATCCTCGAACCATCATACTCAGAAGCACTAGCACTTGCGATCACAACCATTGCAAACAGCGATGTGATTCGATGATGTTCAGATACGCTCGCCCGCAGCCGCAGAGTGACGACGAAGATGACAGCGATGAGGATCATGATGAATTTTAAAATATCTGTAGCTACAAATATAATTATTTATAATATTATATGAATAAATGTCAAATCAAATCAAATCAAATTTATTCAAGCTTCAGGGTTTGGGCCTGTTGAATGATTTCTGTCTTCCAAACATCGGGGTATCTTCGGCACACGCTTTGCCAGTTAGGTCCCAATCGTAGTGTTATTTCACCTCGCCATCTCGTCTTAGGTCGTCCGATTGAGCGTTTCTTATTCAGAGGAGTCCAGTTGGTGATCCTTTGCGTCCATCTATCATTATCTAGTGAAGCAATCCTTTTTGCCCTTTCCCATTTCTTCTGCATAGCTCTAATTCGGATATCTTGGATTGGGACTCTATTTTCCAGCCATTCGTTGCGCACTCTATGTAACCTTGTTACACCGGCCATTTTCCGCATTATTGAACGTTGTGCAGTGATTAATCGAGTTCGAATTTTCTTGGTTGAATTCCATATTTCACAGCCGTATAAGAGAGCCGGTTCAATGCACATTTTATAGACTCGCGCTTTCAGTCCCATAGCCACAGATTTGTTGGTGAGAAATTCATGGAATTTGTTGAAAGCCTTCCAACCGCTGCCAATTCGCCGGTTTATTTCAAGCATTGGATTGTTGTCGAAAGATACTCGAGTGCCAAGGTAAATAAAATGGTCGACATATGCGAGATTGTTTCCGTCGACTTTCAGTGGAATGCGCCTTCTATTACTCATGGCAACTGTTTTCTTTTGATTGATAATTAAACCAACACTTTTGCTTTTGGTGACCAGTTCATCTAGCATGATTTCAACTTCCTTGTGACTGTGAGAGATCAGCACAATATCGTCAGCATAGCATAGTCGATTCAGTTTCCTTCCATTGATGTTTACTCCATAATCGTCCCAGTTCATCTTTCGAAATACACCTTCCAGTAAAGCATTGAATAAATGCGGGGAAATCGGATCCCCCTGCCTGACACCTCTCTCAACATTGATTGGTACTTTGTCCGATCCAACTTTAACGTATACTAGTCCACGGTTGTATATGTCCCGGAGTGTGTTAATTATTTTGGAATGAACTCCCATGTGGTCTGAATAAATGTAGTTTACCAATAATATGATAATTTCATTCATTCACATTGGCACGAAATCAAAGATATCCAATAAAGCACTAATCCATCTCTTTACATAGCCTCATTCAACGGCTATAAAAGCCTGCCCTGTCCCTCTATTCTTCATTCACCCCTCACTCTTCCCTCCTCCTCCCTCCCTACTCGGTCGCTCGCTCTGAAGGTTCGTCGTCTCGGCTCAGGGTCTCCTCTGCACTACAGCTTGAATATCCATCGAGATACCGTATCCTGTAGAGAAGATCCACCCCTATCGTATTTCCTACCGAATCCCTCTGCAAATCAATTGGGTCTACCGTACCCCTCCATTACCGTACCCCCTTTTACAGGATGACTCACGAGCAGTTCCACGTGCGCATTCCACTCGGGACCGCGGTCGTCGACCAATTCCTCGGCCTGAAACCGCACCCGACAATCTGCCAGGTAGACTACGGTAGATGTCGTGGCGGGACTCCTGTATCTCATGATTACTGTAGTACCCATTGCCCATTACTCTACCCTGGAGTACGGTTTATCCACGTTACCGTACTCCGAAGTATCGTTTGCCCACGTTACCGTACCCTGGAGTACTCTGATTTCGCGCTACCGTGCCCGCTCTACCGTAACCCACACTACCGTATCGCAGGCAACATTACTTAATAGTACTGAAATCCATTCCACTGTAACCCGTCCCTGAACTACCGTATCCAGCCCTACCGTATCCTCTCAGGCAACATACATCTGGATCGATGGAACGGGCGAGCATCTTCGCTGTAAGACCCGCACGCTCGACGCCTCGCCGACCTCGATCGAACGTGAGGATACTGTTGATCTTTGATCTCCACGGGATACTGTAGCTCTCAAACTCTCAAATTAATCGAACGTGAGGATACGGTAGGGAGAACTGTATCCACCAAATTGATCTTTGATCTCCACGAGATCTTGATCATTGATCTCCAAGGGATACTGTAGCCGCTATATTGATGTTTGATCTCATGGGATACTGTAGCTGTCATATTGATCTTTGATCTTCGATGACTTCGATTGAACGTGAGGATACTTTAGGGAGTACGGTAGGATACGGTAGTCGCAATATTGATCTTTGATCTCTTCAGAGTACCCCATCTGGAACTACGACGGCAGTTCGACAGGCCAGGCCGTCGGCAGGGATTCGGACACCTACCTCAAGGTTGATCTTTGATCTTTCACTTCGGATTGATCTTTGATCTCTGACCCCGATTGATCTTTGATCTTTGCAGGCAGTCGCTCACTATCCGGATCCCTTCCTCGGAGGGCAGAATCGACTGGTGATGTGCGAGACATTCGACAAGGATATGAAGCCGACGGGTAATACAGTAGTCCGGACACCGCAATCTGTTCCCCAAGAAAGCCTACAGCGACCGATCTTTTTGCTCTGATATTTGGAAAATAATCATCACTGCCTTTCGACAACTGAAGAATACCGTATCCAACGTACCGTATCTTCAGCGACGAATCATCGTGCCAAGTGCGCGCAAATCATGAAGGGAATCGCCCACCAAGTGCCGTGGTTCGGCATGGAGCAGGTTAATCGATAATGTCCATCTACCGTAATCCACCCTTTCCATTCAGGAGTACCTACTGCTCGATCGCGATGGATACCCACTCGGGTGGCCCAAGAACGGCTTCCCCGCCAAGCAAGGTACTGCAGCCGGGAGTACCGTAACCCATGCTACCGTACCATCAGATACCGTAACCCTACCACATCCTCTTCCCCTCTTCAGGCCCTTACTACTGTGGCGTGGGCGCGAACAAAGTGGTCGGCCGGGAGATTGTCGAGACGCACTATCGAGCGTGTCTGCACGCCGGTCTCAAAATATTCGGCACCAATGCGGGTACGGTAGACACACCACGCCCACGACGACGTTTCCTGAACATCGCCCTGTTGCAGAAGTGACGCCGGGCCAGTGGGAGTTCCAGATTGGCTGCTGTGAGGGAATCGCGATGGGAGACGAACTGTGGATGGCCCGCTTCCTTCTGCATCGTGTGGCCGAGCAATTCGGCGTCATCGTCACCTTCGACCCGAAACCCGCGGTACGGTAGGCACACCACAGTGGTGCATCACAAGCGCGCCGACTTTTTCCAATCGTCGCCTTGTTGAGATCACGATGGGCGAGTGGAACGGCGCCGGCTGCCACACAAACGTCTCGACGGCGGCTATTCGCGCGCCCGGTGGAATGAAACACATCGAAGCGGTGGGTTACTGTAGGCTACCGTACTCATGATGGAGATACGGTAAACATGGAATACTGTAGTCCTGCCGTATTCTCTCATGGCTACTTTAGTACTCGCGATGGGGGTGCGGTAGATATCTTCTGTGATGCTTCTATACCGTACTCCCTGTGGATACTGTACATTAGGGTTGACCGTTCGGAAATCGGAACGGCAGAAATAGAATGAACAAAATCACTCTCTTTCCGGAACGAGAGTCGAACAAAGGATTTTCCGAAATTCATCCGATATTCCGAAATTCGTCCGAAATTATTTCATTTTCGACTCGCGGAATGAGAAAAGCGGTACTAGAAACTAGAAACTCTAGGAGTTATGTTTCAAGGATTAAATAATGTTCTTTCGATGTTTGTCTCAGATGTGTGTGCCCAAGTTGAATGGAATAAAATTTCCAAGTCGCGACCAGGATTGGGGAGCATGGGAGAGGGGTTACGGTAGCACTCTCCTATATTCAATGATAGTAGCATGAGTTGCCTCATACAGCAGTGAGACTATGTGAGGCCAGTCACAACCGAAATACGGTCACACTGGGGGAGAGGCGTAGACAGTTAATCGCACTAGTTCCAAACTGGGGACCTGAGTCCGGGGTACCGTACTTTATTCCGATTTGGAAATGCCTTGCTGTTTGGATTCAAGTTTGAGTTTGCACATCAAAGTTAGAACTATCATAGCAATATATTTCATGTGAAACACAACTCCACCAATTGCTATTCTTTCTTACACCGCTTCCCAAATTCCTCGGGTCGAAAAATGAAATAATTTCGGACGAATTTCGAAATATCGGATGAATTTCGGAAAACCCATTGTTCGACTCTCGTTCCGGAATTGAAAGATAATTGAATTACAATTTCGGATTTTCCGATTTCCGTTCCGTTTCGTTAACCCTACTGTAGATCTACAATTACCCATTCCTACTGTAGGCCATGAAGAAACTGGAGGCGAAGCATCAGGATCACATGAGAATGTACGATCCCAATGGAGGACGAGACAATCTGAAGAGATTGACGGGAAGACACGAAACGAGCAGTGTCGATAAGTGAGTACGGTAGGGATACGGTAGCTACAGTATCCCCATTCCAGGTTCTCGTGGGGTGTCGCCAACCGTGGCTGCTCCGTGCGCATTCCTCGATCGGTCGCCGAAGAGGGAAAGGTACCGTAACCCTACCGTAACCCTACCGTAATCCTACCGTACCCTTTCTTTCAGGGTTACTTCGAGGATCGTCGTCCCTCTTCTAACTGTGATCCGTACGCTGTAACGGGAATGATCGCCCAGACTTGCTTCCTTGGCTTGTGAAGAGGGACGATTACGGTAGAGAAGAGTACTGTACCCTCTCTGATATTATCGATCGACCCGTATAAATCGATGATATGATGCGTTGTTGGTGTTCGCAATTGAAGAATATGCATTTTTCTGCATAATATGAAGCTCTCGTTCGCTAAGATTTAAGGAATCATGGACTATTTCACCTGATAAATATCTCACAATAGAATTTTTAATGATATTCGAACAACTGCATTTATTCAGAGGTTGCTAGAGAGGAAGAAGTGCAAATCGGGATGAGGGAGAGACGACCTTGTTCAAATCGTCTACTTGCTGGCGGGAGTGATGACGTATCCGCGGCGGAAGCGCTTCGACACGAATGTGCCTGCAACGAATAATTGTTTGCTTGTGAAATAACGGTATGCTGAGGATCAAACTCGGCCGACTTCCCACTATAGTTCGAAATACGGGTATTCGCCTCCTCATTTCGAACTCTCTCTCGCCTGTCTGACCGGTGAGAGAGTGTATGAAATGAAGAGACGATTACCCGTATTTCGAACTCTACTTCTTCGTGGGGTTGAAGAGATGAATTCGTTGTTCTGACATTCCTTTTTCTCACAACACTCACCTCCGCACAGCTTCACGTGGTCGTTCCAGCGGGGTTCGCCCTTGCCCGGCGCCTTGTTGCGGGCACGGCTCACCCATCCTCCCGCGTCCACGTATCCGGCCAATTCAGGAATGTTCGTGCGGGCGCACTTGTCCGAACACTTCCAGTGGTACTTCTTGATCGTGTTCACCTGCTCCATGTAGTCGGGTGTGGCGATGTGCAAGTGGTCGAGATGCGGATTGATCGCCTGGATGCGGCGGGCCTCGCGCTGCAAATTGTAAGTAGCGTCAGGGCTGCCGACGAAACATTTCATATTCTCATATCTATCTAGTTCGATTACGGTCTGGCGGGAAAATGCCAAACCTAATCCCGTTGTTCACACTTATCTGAAGAGAAAACAGGGAGAGTCAGAATGCTGTGAGTAGGAAGAGAGACGTACCATGAATGCATCCCCGTGGTCCGGATCTCCATTGTACTCCCTCTTGGTCACGTGGAGAATGGCGTGGATCGCCTCGTGCTGTAAAGACGCACAAAAATGAGCAAATATCAAATGGATATATTACAATATACGTCTCCACAGTTTCCTCCAAAGGCAGCATCTCCAACAACTTCTTGTTCATCATGATCGTGGCGCTGGATGCCGTGGGGTATTCGGTCTTGCCGGAATACCTTAAATTTCGATTTAAAAAATAATGTAAGAGTTTGCGATAAATATCAGTACTAACAACCAATTTTTTCCGTACCTTGAAACATCCTTATCGATTATATTTTTCAGTGGCCTTTTCGAGTGTTTGAAATTTCTAGAGTAATGCTGTCGTTGACTATCTAACTGATCATTCTTCCATGTTTGGTCTCCATCACATTTCAAATCAAACTGTCAGGATGATGAATGCGTCTCTTCATTTCTTGTACTCGGTCACCGGAAAGAGTGATGAGTGACCACGCGGAACAATGAAGAGACACATTCTTCATCCGTCAACGTCATTCAGAAGTGTTGCACGCAACAAACGAGCATCCGTTGAAACATAATATAACTACTACAGAGGAACGGAAATGTGATTTGTGGTGTCATTACATTTTTGAAGAGAACTTATCTCATTTAATTTATTGTCAGATTAAGGCAATAAATTTCACAATGGTCGTCATCATCCCAACTAGGTCAGTCAATATGCAGAATCAGTCTCTTCATTCCTCGTAATCACTTAGATTCGCAAAACACGCACAATGTGACGATTGCTTCAACCTGACAACCTAATCCCATCTGAATGTAGGCAAAAAAATATATTTTAATATTCCTTTACAACTTTGGCTATTACGATAGCTGTCTGAATGCACATAAAACACTAAGT
The DNA here is from genome assembly GCA_000180635.4 of Pristionchus pacificus. NCBI lineage: Eukaryota > Metazoa > Nematoda > Chromadorea > Rhabditida > Neodiplogasteridae > Pristionchus > Pristionchus pacificus. The sequence continues at coordinate 19,922,600 of CM026579.1, forward strand.
GAAAATAGTAGTGGGCGTGCACTCACCAGACCATGTTGTGAGACCACTGCACTTCAATCTGGGAGCGGTCGAAGGAGAACTCGGCGAAGTAGTGGTCGCAGATGTAGTCGAACCACTCCGAGATGTGGATGGCATCCATCGAGAAGGGCGTCTCAAATGCATATATTTCAAATTTTAACCTTATTCTGCTGTCAATTCCGCTGTTTAACCGCATGTATTTCCGAGATAAATTTCCTATTGGCTCTCTTCATTCTCCATTCCGCGGAGGCAAACTATTTCGACTCGTAACTCCGCAAATGAATCTCAGGCATCAACAGCAAAAACATTGAAACTTTGTTGATACTCGAAATTGATTGTGTGTTTTGGTGGAGTATGGGTATGGAAGAAAATGTAAATATGAATAATTGATTCCACCAACATCTCTCTTCGCACTCCACGGCCACGGTGCAGTAGCAAGAGGAGACGAGGAGGGCGATGATGAAGGGCTGACGACTGCCATGTAGAGATCAAAGACCACCAAACTGTCAGATGAAAGTGCAGAGTGAAATGGGTTGCGAAGAATAATGCAGATGCGTCATATTCATCGTACTACTTTAATAAAAAATGAAATAGACATATCGTGAGTTTACTTCCCATTCCACACGTAGTTGACCTTTGACGAACTGAGTGGAGGGAGGAGGGAGGAAGAGGCCGGGAGGAGGCTGGTGATCTACCTGCTCTCCTCTCCCCATTTGAAACGCACGATAGCACCATATTACTGACAAAATATTTCTTTTACTTTATTCTTGCCGACGAGGTCTTGCCGATCGAATAATTGATGAGGCTCTTACTCGAATTTACTCTTCCATGCTGACCACGGAACTCGGCATGTAGTTTCACTTTACAGCTTATTTGTTGTTAAGAAAAAAAGAGTGAAAATTATAATTATGTTAGCAAAAGAGAATTTGTTCCGGAAGGATTTGAACATGCGACAGCAAGAAACCAGTCGCAAAGCACAACCGATACACTACATCGTCATGTGAGCGAGAGCTCACGGGAAGCACTAACTGCTCGTGAATCGTGCAAGAGCTGAACCCAGTTCAACGTTGTAAGGAAACTATTGTTATTATAATTCGAGAATGAATCGCTCAATTTTCTCCAATCAGCGCTCATCTTGTGTGCAGACGTCCCGCTACTCAAACGACATATTTCTACTACTGAAAAAGCTCCAGTACCACTCTGAAGCGAGTTATAGCTGTTCAAAGATGACACGACTCGATTGGACGTAAAAAGGAATCCGCAACAGTTCGTCTTGTTCTCATTACTAAGGGTTGATGACTCCGCATCCAAATATCGGCATACGCAAAAGCGCGAACATTTCTCCTCCTCGTCGGCCGCCGCCAGTCCACCGTACTCCCCATCATCATCGGCCTACCGTACCCAACCACTCTCGTCCTCTTCCTACCGTACTACGCCCCCTCCATCGCCACCTCCACTTCGCTCCCGGCCTACAATAATACACCCTCCTGCGAAGCCGAAATTCAAAGGCAAAAATCAATAGTAATCGTAATAGCTATCGTACTTCCAAAGTATAAATCAATATTGCACTCGGGATCAAAGATTGATGAATTCGACCATATGAAAGAAATAATGTGCAGCTCCTTATCAAACGGCGACTCCGACTCCTCACAACATTTCTTTATGGGGACACAATAAATATAAATCACCATTCATTCTCTAGATTATCATATATTCTATTTAATTAGTGCAGACACGAACAATAATTACAATGTCATGAGTACGGTAGAGAGTACTGTAGGGAGAGGGAGTGCTGTACGTAGCCGATCACAAATGAATCACAGATGGACAAAGTTGGTGGGCCTCCTATCGTACCACTTCCTCGCTTCGTTGAAGATGAATACGGTAGAGGAGAGGGCGGTCAGGAAGATCAGATCTGAAATAATTGAGAATTTGATTAGACACAAAGTTCCGTTTTATAGAAAAACTCCAAATGTGTTTGTATTATCTCACCGCAAGCTCTTCGCAATTGAATTGACTAGACCCGCAACAATTAAGGCTGACCATGAAACACAAAAGTCGAGAGTACGCCATTCCATTATACATATATTTCAGTATTAAAGAGCATTTGAACCCAACCCTTTACTCTAAATTGGATATCTATCCTTCACAAAGGTTTACTCACCAAACATGGACAATGCCTCGGTCTGGAATATGTGTTGCAGTGGCGTCCAGTAGATGACTGCCAACTGACACATCAGCGAGCCAGAGACCGACAGACAGAACGCACGATTACTGTAATTATTATTTTTAAATAAGCCATCAATCGGATCAAAATCATTCATTATAGCGCACGTGGATAGTTACAACGTGGTTGAAACCTAACAGTCACCAGCTACGAATTTTCATAGGAAAAGTAAAAGATACGGTTGCTGTGATTATCTTGTTTGAATATTAGTTATTGGCCATCGAAAGTATCGAAAATCATTGTGGTGTTGTAGAATGCTTGCTCAATTTTATATTCCCCCCATATGATTTTTCTTCCTGCATGTCCATTGCCTGATGTCAGGTTAACGTCTAAAATCTACAGTCACACGTAATGTAATATCATCCGCACTCCTTTGACGGCCCAGAACGGAAAAGAAATTAATTGGAACGTCCAAATTCACAGGATCTTTTGTGTTTCAGGTCGTTTAGAACCTCCTATTTGATGGTTCGAACACAATTTTATTCGAAATGGGAATGGAAAATACTAACTTTTATGTGCTGCTCAATCCGTGACTACTACAACCCCACACCACCCCCCCCCCCTCCTCCCTTATCGTTCCCTTTCTCATCTACCGTCCCCTTCCCTCCTACCGTACCTTGCACACATCGGTTCCACACTTTCCCATGGCCACTCCAATATCGGCCTTCTTCAGTGCGGCAGCGTCATTCACTCCATCGCCCATCATCGCAACCACCTCGCCCATGTTTTGGAGCGCCTGAAATTGAATAAGAAATAATGTAAAAGATCGTCTCCCCCTCCCACTGAAATTCTGTAATATCTACTACCACGATAAACTATCGATTCGGTTCTGAAACAATCCAAGAATAGTCCGATGAGACAAATCAGGGACAGTTTACGAGAGATCTCGCAGTTTACGCATGCACTTTTCGCGTTTCACCTATCTCATAACTTTCACATGATTGTGACAAACTCAATTCACGGTTGCAATAAGTCAAGCAGCAAAATAATTACCTAACAGTTACATAAATAACATTACTGTTTCTAGATCGATTCCTAACACTAAAATTTGCAGTTGTAAACACTTCCTGTTCACCATGGACCTTTCGAGTTTCACTACTTTCATAAGTTTCATTTGATTCCTTACGAATCAACCTGATTCAAGCTCTTCCTTGAAAAAAAAAGATATAAAAACAAAAACAAAAAAAGCCCACCTTGCTTGATTTTCAACTTGTGGCGGGGCGACGCACGATAAAACACCGTCACGGATCGGATCACCTGAGAATACGGTAGAATTAGGATTATATTTTAACAAACTGTCTTTATTTATCTCTTGGCATGTTGTATTGGAGTGAGCGATTTCCACTACTTCCCCGCCCAATGAAATAGGGCAAAGGGAAAACTTCCGGGAAAAACGCCAAAAATCGTACTAGGCACATTTCCGTTTCACCGTCAACTGATATTGCCGAATGTGGGGAAAACGTCAATAAACAGCAGGATACTCTCCAAAAAAACTTTTAATAAATCTCTATCACTAACTCCATTATTACCGCTTTTTACAACAATTATTTCCTAACTAATCAGAACTAATCAAAATAACCCACCAATTCCAGCTCGTTATCGCTCATCCGGTCCACTTCGTGCCCTGACAGACACGTGTCCGTCGACGGATTGTAGATGCCCAGACGATTGCCTGCGGAGGATTACGGTAGTTACAGTACAGTATTCAATAGATACCCAAATCCCATGTTACCGGAACCTACCAATCAACTATCAGGAAAGTACATTAGCTCGATGCTACTCCTCAAAACTGCAGAATAAATAAGAAAGTGCTCTGCGCTTTCCCGTTTCATTGACAACTGATATCACCGAAGCAAGAAGAGATAGCAATAGACATCGGCTGTTTCACGGTATACAATTCCAATTGTTGCAAAAATCGTCCCAATTGCGCACCAATTGCGCACCGTGCAATTGGAAATCAATACCTACCACAGTATCCCGATCTCCCAGATAGCCTTGGTTGCCGATCGACAACTGAGTGCATTCCACATGTCGAAGAGGACGAAACACGTGAACGTCATTGTCGTATCACGCGGAGTTATCTCGTTGTCTGCCGACATCTGAGAATGATAAAGTACGGTAAGTTAGCTGTTTCCAAAATGCGTTTCCATAGTCCTCAAAAGCCGACCACGAGTGGTGGTGAGCACAGTATAATTGATATTGCAATGTAACACTCAGTTACTGCCACTTTCGCTCACATTAGAACATGACATAACCCTAGAGCATCCATTCACCCGGCTTGAATCGCTGCACCGGGAACTGTGTCCACACAACACTCCAAGACAAGGACACCGACTTGCTTTTAGCCTCTCACCTCCTATCAATGTAGAAAGACTATTGTAGCTACCGTACTCCTTCTCTACCATATCCCTTCCCTTCCCATTCTCTACCATATTCCTTCCCATACCGTACCTCCTTGTAGAATACCCACAGTGTTCCGGCCACGATGATCGCCGCACTCGATAGAATCTGCCCGACCAACTTCCTGAAAGTAAATTGATATTTTATTGGCAACAAGGAAAGCGTGATGGGCATGCAAGTGGAGCACTGGAGCCGCGCGACTATCGTATGGATGCCGTATAACAAGAGCCGCCCGCCAGGCAAGCCTAGAGTGCGATGGAGGGACGATTTGGATCGTGCCATTGGCAACTGGTGGAATACACCCTATGAAAATTTCCGCCCCATCCTCATCTAGCAGCCACTGCCAGGCATGATAAATTGATTATTGATTGAAGGACACCGACAGGGACTACATCTCCTTCTCACATTGACTAATACCCAACTGTTGGGGCAACTAATCACAAGGATTGAAATCGCCTCTTCATTTTTTGTTAGAAAATTTGCCAGGTAAGTAAGAAAGTACCGACACTCATCTTATTGGTAAAAAACCCCACAACGTATTGCTCATTAACTCAAACTTGGAAAAAATTATAGGGAAATTCGTGTTTCATGAACTATAAAGCTGAGGACAACAGGAAGCGACAATTCGAAGGCACTCCCCGTGATTAAAAAACAATCAATTAAATGTCCATCGACTACAGTAATCCCAACACTACCGTATCCCTCCCCCTCCAAACTACCGTACCATTTTCTCCGCTTCGGAAAAGTCCATCATGAACTGTCTCATAATGGAAGTGAGGGCGGTCAATCTCTCTCTGTCTTCCTCTTTCCTTTCGTTGTCACGGCGGAGAAGAAGAGAGTGGAAGTGCTGAATGAATGAGTGATTTAGAACCAGGAGGATCTCGGTTTCGGCCCATCTAGGTAACCGGTACTCCATATGTAAGCCTTACTTTTCAAAGCAATTGGATTATGTAGCCTTAATGTTTCACAGCTTCTAGATATCTAGATAACCGATACGTCCGTTTCGGGACAATCACTTGTGATTCTGTCGGTGAACACTTATTTCTTCTTTTTTATCGAGTAACCCTCATGTTTCACAGAATCTACTTATCGGAGTAAAAGTGCAAGGGTTGATCAATCTGGCCGGAGTGATAAACAAATATTAATTGCAAGCCATCTCACCATATCCGGCAGTCCGTCAATGATCTCTTAGTGTTGGAGCACACGGAGCAAAATCTGAAAAAAAAAGAATATCCATTTCAAGCACTTTGCAAATATGATGAAAATGAGAAAATGATGCCATTCTCTAACCATAACAATATTTGAACTAGAAAATAATATACCTCTGTATCGATAGCATTGACGCCGTGCCTTTCGAACCATTGGCAGCTCGCCTGGAATATTTGAAATTATTTTTTTGACATAGGTGTCATCTACAGATTAAAGCATCTGAGCCCAACCACGGTATGTAAAATTCCAGGTACCCAAAAAATCCTGGATAAATACATTGAGAGGAAAAATGCAACGAACTGCGCCAACACGAAAAAGTACCGTGTGCATCATTTCTAGCATGAATTTCAGTTAGCATTATACTCTCAATATTCAATACGCTATTTACAGTACCCCTCCCCTACCGTACCCATCTCATCTCCGCAAGTCCGTCCATTCCCTCCACTTCCATCTCTCTTCGCACTGATAGAATCGACTCGTTGAGTATATCGGATGAACCACCGGCTGGAGTGGGCTGCAATTGATGTTTGAAACTAGTATAATTTACACCTGTCAAAAAAGCAAACGCGTGAGACGCGGTATTAGATTCACTTGTAGTATAATAATTTTCTTTTAAAGAGATATGCAAGGAAGCACCAACATCAAGACATCGAAGGGAATTAAACGCCAACATTGAAATAAGAAGGGAACTGCTGTGACTGTTACTCTGCCGACACCATCATTTTCTCAAAGTAGCTACCGTATCCCTCTCGCCTACCGTACCTCATCCACTTTGATCTTCTCCTTCTTCACTCTCGTCGTCAGTCTCTGCAGCACACACAATCGACGCAGTTGGGTGAGGTCATTGGTGGAATCTGAGGAAGGTACGATTATCGAGTGTGCATGCCCTTGTGGAATTGAGATTCGCCAGTGATATGAAATAATCAGAACGTCAGGGTGAATGATATGTCGACGGATTGTGTTGCAAACAACTAATAAATAACCCGAAACTGTCATTTCCATCTTGTGCAGATGAGTTTCACCGTCATTACAAAGGTACAAGTGCGCCACGAAAACAATTTTTGCAGATTCGCTAACTAAAAAACAAAAACATATAATTTCCCCCCTGACGCAACAAAGTTTCACCGTTGTTACTATAATTCTCGACATGCCAGCAATAACAATAAGAATCACACGTGTCTTCTACACTTTTAGCACTTTAAAATCCATCCTTCACTCACCCCTTGCCACTTCCTCCACCACAGCTTCGACCATCTCTCTGATTAGTGTGTCCGGTCGAGGGTTTCGCTCCTTTTCCTTCTCTTTCTCCCCATCGAACTGAGTTCGAACCAGCACCCGCATTCGGCACTCCTGCAGGGAAAAGGAGTACGGTAATCGATTCAATCATTCTACAATAACCATACCACTTCTCTACCGTATCCTACCGTATACCTGATTGGTCCATGGACTGCTTCGTCTATCGATCGGTCGGACGATTTCTCGCTTCGGATAATACGAGCACACCGCTACGATTGCACTGGAACGATAGCGTTACGGTAATCTACAGTAACCCTACAACAATAAATCGATACCGTACCTCGAAATGTCCAGATTCGCATCCCTACACAGCAACCAATCGATTAATTCGCGACGGAAGGGCCAATCCTGAATATGGCCAATCAATTCAATCCGACCATCACAAGGAACTTTGAGGCACCACCAATTCTTCATGAACTGTTAATTTTCAAAAAAAGCCAATCCATTTCTCACGTCTCTGCTAAACATACTCTATTCACTTTAAAATCCATTCCTCGACAATTTCCCTCGGAACCCTTCGAATGGCGAGCGTCGCCTTACACCACTCGGCCATCCCGCCTGGTATTTTTCTCCTTTTTTTTTAACCTTTTTTTTACAATTCCCTTCCTACCGTACCCCTCACCGTACCTGTCCCTTGTGTCTCTCATCGTGTTTCGTCAATCGTTCCTTCTCATCTAATTCATAGTTGGCGATCAGATGTTGGAGTAGATCAATGGCTGTCGATGAGGAGAGAGGAGCTGGTTTGAGCACCTGTAAAGGGGAGCGAGAATTATATTGACCGGGAGTCGCATCAACCATTATCTGATGCTAGAAGTTCACACTAATGACCAGTCACCGAAACATCAAACCTCCTGGAACAAATTACACTTTTCTACTCATCGACATACACTTACATTTCTATTTTAATTCATCGAAACAACTTCTTATTACAAAGCACAATAGTTTCGATTTATGTCGCATCGCCGAAACATGAAACTACCTGGGACAAATCACCACTTCATACAAACCTCAATCATTCTCGTCCATCTCAGCTCCGGTTGATGCATCGATGATTCCTCGTGAGAGAGCAACTACAAAAAAATATTAATGGCACATTATTGACAATAAATAATGAATCAACACAGAATCTAACACAAAAGACCCAAACTGGTACGTTTCCGTTCCACACTCAACATAACAAGCCAACAAAACGCTTACCGTATAATTACGACGACTTTTTCTTCGGATAAAATATTATATCAAACGATCATGTACCAGTAGAAAAGAGGATGACTAGTAAGCAATTCGATAATTCTGTTGTAGCCATTCTACTCAATCTTTCCAATCAATTTTCCGTAAGACTTAACCTATTCATGTTCCAAACGCAATATGTGAACATCAAGGCATTAACTGTGCTGCTACGGCCCACGGACGCATTGCAACCAGCCAAATTTTTTTTAATATACCAGAAAAGAGATTATAAAAATTAAAGTAAACATTTTTTTCAATTCGACCTCCACTCGTCATGCTTCACGCGTACCATGAGCGGAAGAAGGGATTGGATGCGACAATTTGTCCTTGCTTGCTCTACTAAGCCCAATTAATGCACAAATAAAAAAAGCCAGGATAGATAAAAATCTAAATAATCACTCACTCTTCTCTCCTCCCTCTCCTCCTCCTCCTCCAACCACACTACAGAGCGACGCGAACGGACGGGCTGCGTCGCGGTCCTGAACGGAAGAGCGAGATTATCGATTGATGTTAGGGTTACTGTAGTGTACCGTACTCAAGATTCATTTGTGGCTTTCTATCGAAAACTCCCCCCCCCCCCCTTCCCCAGATTTGCGTTTCACATATCGTTCAACATACTGTTTTACCAATTGACTCCAATAGTTGTGAGGCTCCCGGATCAAAAAATCTCATCATTGCGCAACGCTTCACACCGGTTAGCGTAGTCTACCGTACCTGTATACAATTACGCCATGCACGGTCATACCTTGATTTACTGTACCATGGGTTCTCACAATTGAAGTCATAACTCGTGAACTCGTCATTTCACCACCCCAACCATTTCGAGTTTCACACTTCCTACATCATGATGTATCATCTGCATGGTCCAATATATTGCGCATAATCTCGACTGACACTGCAATCTACTGTACCTGCTCTCGTACAGTTCACCTACCTCGAAAACAATATATTTTACCACCCCAATAATTTCGAGTTTCACACCTCCTACATCATCCCGTTTGATCCGCATGGTTCAATTCACGGTTCTTGTCTTTGCTGAAAAATTAAATCACGATATTTCACTTATCTTCTCTCACAATCAGGATACTGTAGTCAAATCCTACTACACAATGCACAAGCATTCCCTACTCTGCCTTATTTCTCCATGGTTAATGCAGACTAACGTACCCGACGTCCAATCATAGAAGTATCTCAAACTCCAATTGTCACAACCCTAACAATTTCGCGTTTCACAATTCCTACATCATCCCGTTTCATCAGTACGATTCAATGTGAAGTTCCTTTATGGTCTAAACATCAAATCTCTCCTTTTGACTTACTCTCATTGTCAGCAGACATTTCAAATTACCGTACCTGTTATATTGCAGCCTCTGCGGACGAGCGATCCTAAACGGCGTCCACGCGCAGAATCGACCATACTTCCTGCAGATTTTATTATTATTAAGCGAAACAAGGAAAATTAGTTGACAGTAACAAGTCGTAATCTTAGTCTGTTTCCGTAGTACAAATGCGCTCACTAATCGAGCATACATAAGAAAAAAATATTTTGTTTCTATCATCCAATTCAGCAACACCAGTCTCCAAAACCAAGCCGTAATCTTAGCCTACTCGTGTAGCACAAAAACGCCTCGCAGAAATGATCCAAAATAGCCTTCATTAAGAGCTTTCTGGATAATTATCGATCGAAACACGATGAGGTTAGCACGTGAACACACAACCGAACTATCAATCAATACTACCGTACCTTCCCGTATGCACTACATGGATGTATCTTTCGACAAGCAACTCATCACTCGAAAATCGATACCCAGGGGTATCATACCCTAGACCTACCGTACTCTAATACCATACCAAAAAACCATAAATCAATACTACCGTACCTTCCCGCGAGTGCGACGGGGATCGTTCTCGCCTGGTTGGGCGTGGGCTCGGTGAAGCCTGCGCCGGAGATCGCCTGAAATAGGGGGGGGGGGGGGGCTGTTTTGCTGAGAAGAGCAAGGACGCATTTTAAAACTACCAATCTGAGCATGAATATACCACCCTTGCAGCTCACGATCACCTGGCGAGAAACATGAGCGCAATTCAATTGAAGGAAAGAAGGGCATCCCGTATCCTCCTAGCCATACTTCCCGGGTGGTCCTACCGCACCTTCAACGTGGGCAATTCACAGACAAAGGTACAGTACTCCCCCTCCGTACCGTACACAGACAAAGGTACAGTACTCCCCCTCCGTATCATCGTCTTTCACAGACAAAGGTACAGTACTCCCCCTCCGTATCATCGTCGTCCCTTCCCTTGGCGGAGAAGAAGGCGTCCTGCTCCTTCGTCCCTCTGCGCCCCGCCGCAGGCTTCTGCTTCTCGCGCAGACGATCTGCAATGAGAGAGGCGTGAAATAATATTTATAATAATTTATATTTTATTCATGTCAGGCAGTAATGCTCAGAAAAAAAAATAATATGAGGATGGTTAAAGGCGTGAAAGAGTCTTTTCATTATATTTGTGTTCACTTTGCGTTTAATAAGCGTATGATCAGCAAGAGAGGGGGAAGGGCACAGGCGATTGCAATAAGGAACGAAATTATTTACCGCACTAGGTCGGATGAGAACATTCGGATGATAACCTACTGGATGAGAACCGACAAAAAATATTTTTCTCCGTTTGTGGTCTTTAGAATACCCTGGCAAAATACTAGGCCACTTAAAAATATTTTTGGTTCTCATCCAGTAGGTTATCATCCGAATGTTCTCGTCCGACCTAGTGCCCTATTTACCTGGGGACGAACCTAAAATATAATAAACAGAACTACAATATAATCCAAGATGCATGCGTTAATTTACTTATCATAATTTCAAAGGGAAAATTAAAGTTTCTCGTGCAGACGAACTATCGTGTGGAAATTAGAGTGCGATATAGGGTCCATTTCTGACGCCCAAATAAAATTGAAAAGCCATTACAACAATTCAAAGTGTGAAAACAACTATTGTGAGCAATTGCAACTGAAACAATTATGCTTCATGCGCAAATGATATGCGAAAAGGACAAGAGTTTGTAATATCGGTAAGCCATCGTATGCTAGACCAACAGCAAACTTCAACAGCAAACAAATTCAAGCAGCGACATCATAATTTAGCTAGGTGCATTTCTGCTTCCCGTGCATCATAAGCGAAGAAGCGCAGGGAATTACGCAATACTATTTCGTCTGCTATTTCATGCAAACACTTTGCACAAATTCCAGCACTTCTTCGATTTTTGGCCTAACCTTTTATCGAAGAATGTTCCCTTCCTATCATTTTTATTTCCTACCCCCTCTACATTCAGAGCGGTCGTTGTCCGTGCCAAAAATCGAAGAAGTTCCCAAATTCCTTGTATTTTTGGATCACAAACACATTCGGAATCATTCTCTTCGATCTCTTCGATGCCCATGTTCTCTCGCTCTGTCTAACCCCCGAGAGAGTGTGCAAAAGCGAGAGAGCACGTCGCTCACCTTTGGCGTCGACCTGCAGCTGCTCCAGCTCCTCGTCCACCTCCATCAGCTTGGACGACTCGTCCGCTTCCTGAGTGGAGCAGAGAGGGATTATCGATTGGGATACGGTGGATTGTCGAATCCGAAACAGTAATCTACCTTATCTCCAGTTCCCTATGTATTAGTGCTGTTAGATAGATTTATTCTTATTCGCGAGTAATTCCATAAAAAATATTCGCGAATGAGTTTTATTCGCGAATAATTTTCCATTTTTATTCGCGAGTGATCGGTTACTCGCGAATATTATTCGCGAATAATTTTGCATATATTCGCGAATAATATTCGAATAATATTCTCGAATTGCATTCCATCTCTCTTATTTCTCGCCCTTGTTGTTGACGACCGGGCCTACGTGAGAATAGAAGAATTATTCGCGAATAAATGCAAATTTATTCGCGAGCAATTCGCTATTCGCGAATCATTTTGCTATTTTTGCTCGCGAATAGATCGGCCGCTCGAGTAATTCGAAGAAAGTGATTCGAGTCAGAATATTCGGCGAGTAATACTCGAATAAACAAAACTACTATGTATACTAAAGAAATGATTATCTATGGGTTCAATATCCTGCTTTTTACATGCTAACTAAAGTCAGGAAGACGTAATGCAGGCTTACCGTCTTAATTGACCATGATCCCTCAGTTCCCGATCGCCCCTCGATCGATCGATACCGTAACCATTCCCCCTCCCCACCGTACCTCCTCTCCGCTCCATCTTATAATATCGACCGTAATCCCTCAGTTTGCAATCGCCTCTCGATCGATACCGTACCCCCACCAGTTCTCAATCACCCTACCGTACCGCCTCTCCGTTCTCCACCAGCAGTCGATCCCTCTCCGCGGCGATCTTGTCCTCGAGCGTGGACGCCACCGACTTCTTCAAGTACCTGATGGAAAAAAATTAATAAATAAAATAGTTATTAAATATTTAATAATATTACCGCTGGGTTTGTGTTTCACGGAGCGTTTAATATTCGATAACTTGGAGCAGTATATTTTTATACCAGACGTAAGAAAAATCAAACATAGCGAAGACTGGAACATTCGTGTTTCACTCACTTCCTAACATTCTTCATCTCCAGATCCAAACTGAGAATACCCTAAGAATCTACAGCACTCATCTTTCACACTATCCTCTAACAATGCAATCCTACACGTCGATAATAACATTAGTTCTTCTAATAACTCTAAACATGAAAGATTCGTGTTTCTCTCACTTCCGAACTTCCGAACATTCTACATCTCCAGATCCGCCTTCGGATTCCCCCAAGATAAATAGTGAAATTCCCAAACCATCAAGTGCGCTCCACGCTTCAGGCGCCTAGTTTTAGCATAACCACAAACAATGGAAAGTGAGGAAGCAGGGATATTCGTGTTTCACTCACTAACTCAACATCGAATAGTCAATTGCGTAGTCCAGTATCTTCCTGCCCTGCACCAGACCTACACTACAATACCCCAGGGCTAACTGATTGATGCCTATCTTTCAGCTACCGTACGAACTGTCAATCGACATTTAATTTCCAAGTTTTTTCATGCTTATTTCTTTGTAGCAAAATTCCTGTGAGACGAGTCCGAACTGACATGTGTCATGGTGGTATTACGTGCAATCACCGTTTCAGACCACCCCTATTTCGAGCATCAGAATGGAAAAAAATTGATAGAAAAAATTGATAGTGTGTGGTCTGACCTGTGTGAGCGCGGCGGCCATGTGGCGGAAGTACTTGCAATCGGTGCACTGCGGACACTCCCTCGATCACGGGATACCTGGCGAAGCAAGATGATTACTTGCAAAATCGATTTGGCGCTATGTAGGATTCTCTGTTTGTGAACACCCTGGCAAAATATTACGCCTCTCAAATTCGGTTCTCATCGTACCATTGATTTTCACAAATTGGCTATGTTACAACAATCAGTGCAGTGTACTATATTGTGTGATCATGGGGGACGACGAGGGAGAAACCTGGGAAAACAAGATGCTTTCCATGTCCACCAAATATGCAATTGTATTTAGACAATTATGCGACATTCAAGCACAGAATAAGCTAACAAGTAAGTAGACTTTCCATGATATTTTACTGTAGAAAAGTAAAAATATATGCGAGATGTAATGTTTTAGAAGAACTATGTAAATAGGAAATAGTAGTCGCGATACGAACGCTGTTTTACTGCGAAAATACCAATAAATGTGCCAAATAATTTATCATTTTGAATGAATACGGCACAACAATAATTACATCGCTTTTCGATTCACATGGACCACTAAAATACAATCGTATAAAAATGATTTTAAAAATTATTGCAAAGTGTTCTAAAACGAGATATTAGTCGAATCATCAAATAAGTGCACGTGCAATTCGTAACTTAGTAAAGGGTGTCGTGATCAGAGGGATACCGTATCTAGAGAGAGAGTACTGTAGTGAATATAGGGTTCAAGCAGCAATGCCCGGTCGGCACAAATCGAGGGTATGCTCAACTCTTCTTAAAGCCGCGATGCATCGGTCGCAGTCGCGCCTGAAATAAAGTTTAAATAAATATCAATAACCAACTATGCTCACATTCAGCACTATTCATTCCATTATTGATTGACTCTTAATTATTTCACCGAAATTGGGCAAATATCTAAAAATGGAAAATAAGTCAACTCGGAACAGTGTTATGTACGGTTCTTCAATCTCAAAAAATTAAAGCAGGTCAGAAGTGTAGAAATGCTGCTCACCAATCATACTAGGTTCAAAGTAAAGTGTGATACACGACCGAAGATGGCAACATCGACTTGTTTCGCGATATATGGAAGGCATGCCAGCTGGCAGCTGGCCTTACCAGTGGGTTGAACGTGGATGAACCTTTACTTTTTAAAAACCTTTTTAAACCCTCAGCTCACAGAGTTCGAAATACGGGTCGCCGTCTCTTCATTTCGCACACTCTCTCGCCTCTCTGACCGATGAGAGACTACGAGAAATGAAGAAACGATTACCCATATTTCGAACTCTACCATCTACTACACAATTTGGCCAATGAACCCCCTAGATTTCGCATTTTAAAACATGATCGATGACTACAACTTTATTTATATATTGCCATTCACACCGACTACCCATATTTTGAACTCGTGCCAGCTCACCTCCCATCTGCACAACCGTATCGCCGCTTGCGTCTCGTACCATCGGCGCTGCAGCGTCGGCTCGTGCATCTCGCGCACCTGTACAATAAATACTTATTACTAGACCTCGAGAAATGAGTCGCCGTCTCTTCGTTTCACGCACTCTCTCGCCGCCTCTCTGACCAGTAAGAGAGTGTGTGAATTGCAGAGACGGCGACTCATTTCTCGAGCTCTAATTACAACTATATTATTTTATTTCTCCAGACATGAACCTCAAAAGTGATTCAAACAACCGTGTTTGAGCCGAAAAAAAGAAATGATTGATGTTGATATACGTGTGTATTAGGCACATTTTTCACAGAGCGATTTCACATAAAATATTGTTTCCTGGAGGAGCAAATGAATGGAATATCATAAATTGTAAAATAAATTTTAAAAAAGCACGTACCAGCTCTCTCGGCATTCCTGCCACCATGAGGCATCGGCGCAACATCGCCCGTATCTGCACAGAAATGCGATTTGTTTTGATGTCTCTACCGAACTTGTAATAACTCCTGTTTGTTATCGACTATCATCAATTTTCAGCACAGTTCACACGTTAGTAGGTGGAAATCCAGGACTCACAATCAGATATGATCAACAATAACACTACCGTACACAATAAACAATAATACTACCGTACACAATCAACAATAATACTACCGTACACAATCTACCTGACTCCTGATCCCCATGCAGCGTGATAAGGTACTGCTGTATCAGCTTGTTCTGAGAAAAAAAACGATAATAATGTGATACCGTAACCTGGTCAATAGTTAATGTGGGATGAATCTGAGGAATTTTTTTTCGTATTGTTTATGTTAATTGACCTGACACATTATATCGTACCTTCTTATACGATTTAATTAAATATTGATTGTTTATATTAAATATGACAATGCTTTCGAAAAGTTACAAATATTTATTTTGAATCTAGAAGTTTATTTAATTAACTACCTTCTGTTCCACTTCATCAAGTAGCTTCTCGTATTCCGTCTTCAATGCATCCAAGGCCCTGATAAATTATTCTACTCACAGTGGTATCACTGAGCATGCGACAGCATGAATCAATGACTGTAGCTAACATTTTCTGCGTTAATTTTATCTTAGCCATCCTCTACAAGGCCAGAACTAGTTACAAATTAATACAAGCTCTTATCACAAAAAATGACGCATGATCACCGCAGTGTTAATACCCACAATATTTTTAGTCGATCTTGGTGAACAACTTTACTTACTATCGTTCTATCGATTAATATCGCTCGCATAGCTGTATTACTCTGACGTTCATAATTATTCAGAAACTGCTAATAACGCTTAAATAACTACTCATCACATACAACATGAATTTCGTCATTGAAGTATTACCTATGATTTTGTTTGCAGATAAATTTTTTTTAAACTCACTTCTCCGCGTTCTCCGCCTTCTTTATGTACTTGGCAGTCGTCTTTTGTGCTTCTCCCAGGGATTCGGCCTTAATTTATTTATCAATAAATAAAAGAACGCTGCACAGTGATAAAAAAGTCATGTCAAATGGGTTTTGCTTTCGTGCACCTAGTGCTGTTTCGGACACATAAACTCATTCACATCATTACTTCCACTTCCGCCAATTTTCGGGCAGATAATAGGGTTGATCGTTCGGCTTTCGGAACGGCGAATGAGAGTGATCAAAATTGCCTCGTTCCGGAATTGATTTAATTAGCGCTCGGAATGAGTTCGGACAATGAACTAATTGGATTTCTCGTTCCGGAACGGCCATTGTTCGACTCTCGGCCGTTCCGAAGTGAGGGGATAATTGGATCAAAAGTTCGGAATTCCGTCATTCCGTTCCGAACGATCAACCCTAGCTGATAATCTCCCTTCGGGAACTTCATGTAAGCCCTGCCACCCCTTCGACGAGCACCTCATGCAGATATTGACATACTGTTTTTTACAATGACGCTGCCTAAAATAAGCAGTCGGTAATCGGCTTTCTTTTAATACTCCGTATTCTACAGCGATCAAAAACAATATAACTGCTCACCTTTAACAAGTTGTCCATTACTAGTTGTTCCCTGGTCATAAAGATGAGAGTATCTGGACGGGCGCCGTCTGAGAAAGATCAAACATTAAAGATCAGGGAATGAGTTCACAAGGCTATACAAATTAGTCCAACACCGATTCAAGTTTAGCTAACGAGTGGCAACAAGATTTCGAATTAACTTTGGCGAAGTATTTACTGTGGCTTTAACCATGTATTTAAACCACAAAACCAAACCCTGCCATATCTCCGCTCGGCGGAGGGACCCCTAACATAAATTATGAATCGTGCTCTGCTGAACAATGGCGAATGAGCATCGATCAAAAAACATGTCATTGGGACCGAACGTTTCCCGCTTCATGTGCTACTCAATTCACAGAGTGTATATTTAACCACAGATTGGCCTTCCGCATGGAAACAAAGACAATAAATATAACTTTCAGGGAGAATCGAGAATAGAGAACATTATCAATTGCTGATACCGTAATCTGCCTTAACATTTCTCTACAGAACTAACGCAAATTTTCGATATTTCTACCCAAACCAATTAAAAATCCACCGTACTAGCGACATTAATTTAAGGAATCCTATCGTATTAGACTCCTTAACATTAATCGATTTTTTTGACCTTGATCAATCAATAATACGGTAAACTACCGTACATTCCGGGTGGACATCGTCCGCGTCGACATGTGCTGCGGCACGGGCAACTGGAGAAGAAAAAAATTAGCAATTTGATGTTACAGAGCGACTGTGACTGTTGTGTTTCAGCCTCCGATTATCATCATTTCAAGTTTACTTCATTCAATCGTCTGGACTCTTTCGAGTTCATACATCTAATAATCACAGCAATCTCACTTCTAGTGATGTATTCGTTATATTAAAATTTCGATCTTTGAAAATTAGACGGTGGAACGGAAGAGTTCCGTTCCACCGTCTGCTTATCCCAAATGAATTAGAGCAGTAAGCCGCTTCTACGACAAACAGGAAGACAGCCGATAAAATTCCGAGAAAAAAAAGCAATTGCAATTTCCCTTGCAAAAGTTTCAAGCTCTGTCTAGTTGGTTTGGTCAAATTTGCACATGAGCACATTAGCGTTTCAGGAATACTACACGCAACGCAAACTTGTTCTAGGTTAGTGCTGCTGTATTCTCGCATTGGAAAAACTAATTAATGATCTCTGTGAATCACCCATGCGAGCTTTTGACCGAATTGTGCACTGTTTGAGAAAACAAGTGCGATGGTTCATGTATCACTAATTCAACACATGTACTCCGCACCTTCCCAATTGAATAACATAATATTTCCCTTTTTTTCGTAGAGTTCAATAATGAAAATCATAAATATTTTTAAAAATAAATATAACAATAAATCCCCTCACCATCAGCAGACGGTTCAGCAGCTCGGCGCCGCTGCGCACGTTCTGGTCCGTGTCCGCGGACAACTGAGAATTAATATTTAGTTTAATTAATTATTTAAATAACATTTATCTCCGCTATCACTATCTTGCATGAAACAGCAACCAAGTTCTCCCAGTTTCTTCCTCTACGACACTACAAAACTAATCAAAATTAATACAGCGATATTTTTCGAATTAACATTAACAAGCCGCAAGATCCCTCACCAATTGTGGTAGCATACTATTCGACGACTACAAAAATAGCCCTTATCGTGCTAATTCGAGCTGAGTAAAAAATATAACGATGATGATGCTGCTGAATAAAATCACCCACCTTCCACAGCACATCGAACAGCTGGTCGAACATCTCCAGCGACTGCGGCTTGCGGATCTTGATGATGTTGTAGAGGGACTGAAATCATTATTTTAAATATTATTCATTATAATATTGTTATTCCTAATTTTTTATCGTAGTGTAAAGCAACTGGAACAGAATACCCACAGGCTAAAACCAATTCAAAAAGATTTGTTCAATTCCTGAATGCCCTTTTCTTTAAACACTTATATGTGAAATATTAGCAATTTGATGTTACAGAGCGACTGTGACTGTTGTGTTTCAGCCTCCGATTATCATCATTTCAAGTTTACTTCATTCAATCGTCTGGACTCTTTCGAGTTCATACATCTAATAATCACAGCAATCTCACTTCTACGTGATGTATTCGTCATATTAAAATTTCGATCTTTGAAAATTAGACGGTGGAACGGAAGAGTTCCGTTCCACCGTCTGCTTATCCCAAATGAATTAGAGTGCTAAATAATAATGATAACCTTGTCGCCATAAGAAAAAGTGTTCAAAACCACCATCGTAATCAACATCGTAATTCCAGCAATAAGCCGCTTCTACGACAAAGAGGAAGACAGCCGATAAAATTCCGGGGAAAAAAAAGCAATTGCAATTTTCCTTGCAAAACTTGATGTTAAATTGATACCTT
Source organism: Pristionchus pacificus (assembly GCA_000180635.4). NCBI lineage: Eukaryota > Metazoa > Nematoda > Chromadorea > Rhabditida > Neodiplogasteridae > Pristionchus > Pristionchus pacificus. The sequence goes on from CM026579.1 coordinate 19,942,056, forward strand.
GCACGCGTCCACGTACTGCTCCGCCTTCGTCTACTGATCCGCCGCGCGCCCTTCGCTGAATGAAATTCATTTTTCAAAACCGAAGCCAGATTTATTGATCTCCCCATGACAAACGCAGATAAATCCAGACCGTGAAGCGCTACATACATCATTCATTAGGTAGCAAATCAGAAATACAGGCCGATTTAACTTCCGAACTTATTTTATAACAAGAATATAGTATTGAAATTCTGGTTCAACAACAATTCTCCTGAGAAGAATCTCCTCGATACATTGCTCGCGAAATGTTTATTTCGTCGGTGATAAATAAATGTTTGCACGATTTGCCAAGAAGAGATCAATTTGCCCTTCCCGCATCATTCAAGGAAACTGTGAAGCATTGATCATCTTGCCAATCCGGACGCGAACAAACTCAAGACTACCCATCCCTCATGCTCTCTCGCTCGACAGAGAATATCGAGAGATCATACAAAATAGAGAGACTATTGGCAATAACCCAAAAAAGCGGGCTGAAAGTCGGGTCAGGTCCGGACTTGAGCCAGGCAACCGCGTTAGAAACAAACGGGAATATAGGAAGACTCAATCACTCTGCCCATTCACTTTCTGCGGAACGTTTTATGCGTTCCGTCGACGCGTTCTTCAAAAGTAGCATGCAATAAAACGGTAATTTTGTCCTGGTTGAGTAACTGTAACGCATGAAAGTTAGCATTCCAACACTCAAGATAATGAAGTGCTGCCAATCATGTGACACATTAAAACATCCCCTAGCGATTCAAACCAAACCGGCGATAAATTAAATAAATAAAAACCGAACCCGAGCTGCGATCCCAGCATCGAATGGGCATCGAAGCATTCGTTACATATCTTGTATCCATAGTAGATCACGTGTGGCCTCTTCTTGCAGTCGTAACAATTCTAAGAGTAACGAATCTATATAGAAGAGCATGGGCTTCCTAATTCGTTTGAAATACTTGCAGTCTATAATATTGTATCGAGAACATAATGAAACTCAACTAAAGCGCCCGCAAAATAAAACATGTAGTCATGAAGGTCAAAGAAGTCAGTTAAAATGGGGGGGGGGGGGGAACTTGTCCAAACCAAAAGATACTTATTAAGAAAAAGGAAACATACCGTGTCAACATAGCCCAGTCGTTCTTCGCTTCTTCTCTTCACGGAATCCGCCCCTTTCTTCGCGCACTTAGACAGACGACTAGAGGGGCCTGGCATCTCATCTCTAGATTCTGGAAAAATAACGTCTGATGGATTTTTTTGGAAAAAGTTTCACCTAATTCAATTTTTAAGAGCATAAAGGAAAAAAGGAAATGTCAAAATTATTCAATCGAATTCATGCCCTGCCACTGCTGAGCCCCTAATGTACTAGATTTTTGGGTTGCGGATCGGCGAAGTGGTTAATAGTTGAAAATAATTGGCGCTTCGCGTCTGTAACAAAACAGTATGCTTCTAATTTTGCAACTGTTAATGACCGGACTGGGCCAATTGCGGGTCCCCGCGAAACTAGGACATCAAAGCTCACCAGTGTCCCCGGCACATCTAATCCCACCAAAACTCAAATATAAATAAGGACAAACTGAAATCCAACCATTCCTGGTACACGAAACTCTTTTGCTTGTGACCTAGATTTATGCTACAGTATTCGGTTTTCAGTATTCGGAGATCATCTATAGTAGTATTGGAAGCACCGTTTCATCTCAACTATGCTAGTCGAAACCGATATCTTCCCAGTCACTCAATAATACACACTGATGAGCTCTAACTGTGACAGAGTGGGGGCATCCGCGAAATGGATCTGGGCATTCCTTCGGACATTCGCAAATCCGCATCAATGCCTATGCGGGCATCCGCAATTTTGAAATTTTTTTTTTTTTTTTTTTCACCTTTTCTAGCCCACCAGTGAGCCTAGCAATTCGAGAAAAAAATGCCTAATCGATACAATAATTCTAACAACTACAGTCCTGGCGATTCCCCCAATGAAAACAGGGTGCCCCGGGCGTCCCCCAGCCAGATTCAGACATTTTCAAATTGGGCCCAATTTGTGTTCGTCGTATTCAGCGTTCGATTCTGCATCGATGCATATAAAAAAGTATACAACCACTACTCTATCAAATAATTCAGACCAGCTTTTTTACCTTTGCTTTTCTTCGCAGGAGGAGCAGACATTTCTTCTTATGAAACGAGCTCAGATCACTGAAAATCTACTAATTTGCTGATTTTTTCAAAATACAAAATAACTGGATTCAGTTACTCAAAAGGCGTGAAAATATAAAAGTACTCCGAAGATCGGCTATTCGACCGCGTCTTTGCTCAACTGCGTATAAACTTCATGAATAAATATTTATCTTCTTTATGCGCAAGGTGAAATTTCAGTAATTTACATGAATAAGATGAGGTATTGGGATGGCGCAATACAGTGGATACAGAATAGATAAACAAGATAAATCGAGATAATAAGGAAAACGGGATGTGAGAGCTACTCTGAACCGGAATCCTCATATTCCTGATCATATTCAATGACAATAGCTTTAATGGAATCCTTCGGCAATTGATCCCACACCGCAGATTCGGAGAGTTCCCTCAGTAAGTTAATCGAGTGCATCTATGTCCCAACGACAGGGAAACGGCGCCATCGACGCCAATGCCTGAAACTTAACCACAAAGCATCTCGTTCCATCGTTTGTTAAAACACCGTTAAAATAATACCATTCCTTCGCTGATTCAACTCTAATAAGACTTTATACATATTTTTATCGATGAATACCCTTCACGAAATATATAAATGGCTCATCTGATTGATATTTCCACCTGCCCCGGGCAAAAAGTGGACAAAGTCCCCTATTCGAGCTGTAAGAAAACGTCGTAATAATCACTTATCTGATCAATCCTCCCCCCCCCCCTCGGTGAATTGTCGAAGAGGGGGGAGGCATCCCGAATCGCAGAAGGCCGACCGAGCAGTGAGGCGCTCTGGAGTGAGAATGGAAAGTGAGAAAATGAATTAGCACATTATCCTATGGAAGAGCAAGAATACTGCAATGCAAATCGATTAGAGGATAAAGAATTATCATCATATTAATCCAATTTCATGGCTAATCAAATTGGAAACACTTATTAACACGCAGCAATTTGCATGTGTTTCGACCTTCTTTCACCGAATAAGCACCGAAAAATTCTCACATTTTAAAGCCTATCGTGCAGTTGAATAAGAACACTTTCATCGTGATTGTCTAATCGACCATCATAATTGAACATGAAATTGGCAAAAAAAAGATCGTTTCCGCTTTCAAGTGCACCCTGTGAATTAGTGTTTCATTGCTTGTATAAATAAATACCCCGAGACAATGAACCATACAGCTCGAGAAACACAAGTGTTTAGCCACGTTCCGCAGTTATAAGCATATTTCAGTGAACAACGGCAAATAAATAAATAACGAAGGAAGCTAACCGTTGTTCGTCTCAGAGTGCCTCCTCTCTGCTCCGCTGACGATTATCACCTCAATGTTATATTTTAGTAGTATTAATGAATATAACTATTGTTGAAAGAGAGGAGGCGAACCAGCAATATACAAATTCAATGCAAAATTCAAAGGGCGGGTGTGTTCTGTCGCAACTACTGAAAAAGTCGAGAATGACAGTTCCAAACATCCAAAACGGACAAAATCAAATAAATTTCCCGTTAAAAATGAATTCGCGATGAATCTAATCTGTTTTGAACCAAAATCAAAAGAAAGATCCATGAAACAAGCTAAGGAAGGGCCCGAAAACAAAAGTAAATGAGGCGAACGACTGATCTTTACGCTCCATACGGCGCCGATCGCCCCAGGCGACCTCCACGCTGGCTCTGGCGAACCCTGAAACAATGTACTTGTTAATACAGACCTGGAAAATATACTATTTAATGATAAAACAGGTGGAAAAGTCAGCGAAACATGAAAGTGGAACAACAAACTGAAATGGGCCATACCCACCTTTGCCGGCCAACGGGCACGTCCGCTCTCGAGCGAGGGAGTGCCCGCTGGGTCTGGAATCATTTTACAACAAAAAAAACACGATGTAAAAAATAATATCAAATATGCACGGCATTTCAAGGCACGATTTACAGGTCGATGCGAAAACTTACAGTATATTTGGTGTGGGATTAGTCGTCGTACACACGGTACCTTGGACCTAGGGACGGCGGCGCGAATTTTTGAATACGGATTATTGGACTACACCCTCCGACGTTTTTCTTTCCAATCTACCGTAATTTCTCCTTGAAAATGTTTCACTTTATAAATAATTGTTTTTAATATATTTCTAAGCAAAATTCAATATTTCTGTTTTCATAGATTAATAAGTATACTGAGCAAATACGAAGCAAGATTGCAAGGAAGCAAAATTGCAAAAGCAAGCTCACACAGAGGCGAAGAAAAATGTTGAGTTTTTATAATTCATCGTATAGACTTTATCTTTTCAGAATATATCAATTATGAGTCCCAGAAAACGAAAATGTACGTGAAAATCAATGTAAATTAAAACTGTTCGAAATTGACGTCGCCAAAGTTGAGCATTTTACCTTTGTAAAAATGATTTTCAATGAATTTCTCAAAAACGGCCTAGAGATTCTTCTCCATTTTTTAACATGTTTTTATATTTCGCATTTAGCATCGCCCGAGAAGAAATGAACAAGAATCTCTTGGCCGTTTTCGAGCAATTAATTTTTGAATATTGAGTTACCGTAACCCGTTGAATACTTAGCTTCCTATTTGTTGTATGGGCTCTTCTATATTGTTTGTGGTATTTTAAAATATGCGTTGGCAATTGAAGAAGAGACAGATAACATTTTCATACCATAGAATGGCATGATAATAGTCCTTTTATATATTCACTGGTTTCAGTTTGCGATAGTTTGGTAAAAGATGTGACAGGCGATGCGCTCCGCTTGAACTCAAAACGTCGGGTTTCGTACCTCCTTATTTTGCTGTGTTTCTCTTTATTTTGATATTATTTTTGAAAAACTAAATTGAAAATATGAAATGCGGTACGGTAAACTTCCGTTTGCACATAAACTTGTGAATTGTTTTGATCATCTGTAAAAATCGTCACCGTCCCTAAAGGAGACCGTTGGGAAGATCAGACAGAAGGGGTAAAAGTGCACATGCAAATTGCGTTGGACGACAACGACAATATCACAGTACAGTAATTGAGGGTATTGGGAACTGATTTGATTGAGGTGAGATTGATAAATGATTGTGATGAATAGCGAATTGTGTGAAAGTCGCTATACTCACGCCTGAGGGAAATGAATGAAATGAGATTGGTTGTGAGATGAAATGAGTTGAATTGTTGAATGAAGTGGAGTGATTGGGGTGATAATGAGAAGTGTTGAGGGGTAAAAATGGTGTTGACGGACGACTAATGGTTTACAATTGTATGGGGGGAAACAAGGAAGTATACAAATAAAAAGAATCCTTTCGATGTCGTTGTAACGGCGATTGTTTGATGATGGAGAAGTGAGAGAATAAATATGATTATTCATCGATGAGAGGGAGATGCCCTCCCGCCTGACGCCTAGACTTGGCTCTAGTCGTCAATTGATGATCAATTGATTAATCTTTGATCGATTTGGATGGATCGACATCTGAGTCGATTTCGAGAGGAATGAGGAGATTGAGATCGATGGAGTGGAGATTGAATGAATTCAACCACTCGAGTGTATGGTGGGTCTGCTGTAGGTGGAACTGGATCGTTCGGCCATGTTTCAGGCGAATCTTTCATCCAGGGAGCACCTTTCCTCCACATGTGATCGTGGTTACTCATGGAAATTGAAGTGAGACCTCTAGTGATGAGATCGGCTGGATTGCACTCTGTTCGCACATATTTAGGCGAGTGAAATTGAATGTTGTCTAATGATGACAATGAATCTGAGATTTCTCTTATGGTATTGACTCTGTTTGTGACGAAAATTCCATTGCTCTTCTTACTGGGATCAGAGAGACACCAGAAGAGTGTGATAGTAGAATCAGAGTAAACGTGAGTGTGAATGATTGCAGTTGGAAATTCTTTCTGAATCGCCTTGACGACGTATTGAAGTAGCGTATGAGCCATGACAAGAGCATTCAACTCGAGTTTCGGGATTGTTGCCTTGTATTTGACTGGTGTGAGTCTGATTCTGGATGAGAAGTGTTGTTTTCTCTGAAGTCCATAGATAGATGACTGCGCCCATTGCGAGCTTGGATGCATCAGCAAAGGCAATGAGATGAATCTCTTTGGCTGTTGACATTCCAGAATATCTGGGAATGGTGAGATTGAATGATTCGATATCAGAAAGCAATTCATGAAATTGCGATTGAATTGAGTGATCAACTGATTGATCCCATTTGAGGTTATCGCACCAGAGCTGCTGAACGAGTGATTTCGCTTGCAGAGTCAGTGGCTGGAGTAATCCCAATGGGTCATAAATGGAAGCGATGGTGCTTAGCATTGATCTCTTCGTCTCAGCAGTATGTCTGATGAGTGAGGTAATACGAATGGAGAGATCATCAGTGGATGGATCCCAGTGAATACCGAGCATTTTCTGGACACCGATAGGTGCTCTGTCGGTTTCGCTAACTGAGTCGATGAATGAAATTGAGTTGGATGCGTAATCTCGAAGATTCATGTGCATCTGATTGAATAGAGATTTTGAAATCGAGTAAATCTCTTGAGTGGGGAGATCAGTATTGATGATGATATTGTCAACATATACATTATTGATCAATTGATTGACGAGATGATCGTTATCTGCATTTGATGCACTTTTGAGATGAGTCTCGATAACTTTGGATAGAATGTATGGTGATTGATTGACACCAAATGGAGTGACTGTGAATCTGTATGTTACGAGATTGTCATTGGAGACTGTTTTATTGATGTCTCTGATCCAGAGGAATCTGAGGAGATCTCTCTGTGAAGGATGAACTCGAACTTGCAAAAATGCCTTTTCCACGTCAGAGACAATGAGTGTCTTTCTGGAACGTGCTCTGATGAGCAGAGAAGGGATCTGTTCGAGGGTACATGGACCTTGAGCAATGACGTCATTGAGACACAATTTACCCTTGAGTTTCGCACTCGCATCATAGACGATACGGAGTGGAGTTGTGGGCTTGTCTGGTCGTAAAACGGCTTGATGAGCCATGTAATGACACTGATGATCAGTTGGAATGAGTGAATCTGTCTCCTCGATCATACCGGCAGACAATTGATCTTTGATAATTGAGTCATAAAATTCGAGATTTTTCGAACTTTTGATGAGTGAACTGACTGTTGATTTCAGTCGGCTGAAACTGAGTTCCTTATTGGTAGGAAGTTGAGTGATCTCTGGTTTGAGATAGTATTGAACTTGATAGTGATTACCGACTTTGTGAGTGGTATTATGAAAATTTTCTTCCACTTTGTGGTCAAGATCTGATCTAGCTTCGGCCTCGGTAGTACTGTACTCTCGGGCTGTTTCGTCCACTGAGAGGAACTGAGAAACTCTTGCCTCGAATGAAGCGTCTGTGATTAGACTGGTCAGAATGTTGTTCTGATATTGAATGGATGAGTTTCGTGAATTGGTTCGACCCGTGATCATTGGACCGAGTATTGATTGAACCAACTTGTAGCCACTGGGGAGCATGATAGTGGTTGAATCAGCGAGAAGATCCTGTGTTTCAGTGATGGAAATCAGCAGGTCTGGAGAAACAATGGTGTTCTCAGTGAGATGAGGATGATTGCCACAGTGTGCTTGGACAACTGCGTAATCCTGAGCAGAAAGTGGTTTGAGATTCATGGATCTTGTGATTACTGTATCCATAACGAGTGCTTCGATTGAGTGAGATACTTTTGAAGTGAGAATGTTCACTTTCACCACGTCGAACACGTCACTACCAGTCGATTTTCCACCCACACCACTGATGCACATAGGCTCAGTGCGATGGGATTTGAGATTCAACTCTGTAGCAAGTGAACGAGAGATGATTGACATCATTCCTCCCGTATCGAGGAGCACATGTCTGGTGGTGGACTGATTACTCACTTGATTCTGGAGGAGTGCTGAGGCAGTGAATAGTCTGGCTACCCCATTGACTGGCTGAGTGGTAGTTACAACTGCATTGACGCTGGACTGATTCGGCTTTGAATTGTTGAAATTTGAGTCACAGATGGATTTGTGATGCGGTTTCGAGCACTGACTGCACTTTCGATTACACTGCTGATCGAATGGATGAGGAGAAAGGCATTTGAAACAGACCTTTTTCTCTTTCAGAATTGACTTTCTCTGAGAGATTGAACTGATAGCGGGACAGTCGGAAAACTGGTGTTTGCCACAATAAATGCATGGTGGAAACTTGACCGATTGTTTCGGAATGAATGATCTGGTATTCGCAGTTTCTGACACTGGAATGGGCCCTCTCTGTTTCTGGTATGACAGATGATCAGATCCACAGCGTTCTGACCCCCGTTGTTCTCTCCAGATAAGGGTGAACTATGCAAATGCAAGGAAAGCAAATTTCGCGCCAAAATCCCGACACGAAAGAACTGCAATTTCCCGCTCGATTCAAATAACAGAGTGGGGGGGAGCGGTCGCTCCTCCCGCCCAGGCCTTGTAGTTCGATTCATGCAAAGTGAGCGAGAAGATATGCAAAGATCTCCCCCTTCTCTGTTGGAGGAGAATGCTGTGGATCGGGTTGAACTGAAAGTTGATTTCAGTTTAGAGATTTCGATGACTTCTCTGAGGTCTGATTCAATGAGCTCGAGCGCTTCCATCATGGTAGAAGGCTCTTCTTTGTACATCTTCTCGAGATGTTTCGAGTGGATCGTGCCAGCGATTTGATGTATGAGGGCAAAGTTATCGACAAGTGATTTGTCATGTAACTGATGGATTTTATTGATCAAATCCTGAATGCAGTCGAGCTGATGCTCAAAACTGGCTGATTTGGGTCTGATGGCAAATAGCTGATTGATCAGGATGGTGTTTGATCTTTTGCTCTTCCCAAATACTGATTTGAGTCGATCGATAGTTGGCTTGAGGTTCTTGGCCTCAGTTGGAATGCCTTGAACTGCTCTGAGTGCAGATCCCGTGAGAGCTTTTCGGAGATGCACGAGTTTCTCGTGATCCGAAATGTGGGATTTTGACTCAATGATACTGGTGAACTGACTATAGTCATTCCGAGCGAAAGAGCAAAATGAAGCGGCGAAAACTGTTGAAAAACTAGTTCACAAGTTGGAACTGCAGTTTTTGGGGATGAAACCATAGTTGATCCCCTCGATATGCGAGCGCAGACCTATCATTCGAATCGTCGTGACGAGCTCTACAATCGTATGAAATAAAATTCGTGGCTTTTCGAGCGGTTTTCAAGATATTTCTCGAATTCACATAGCTGTCTTCAAAGGAAAGCTAGCTAGTTCTAACTTGTTCAGGACGATAGAGGGTCGAAAAATAGGCCTACCTCTAAAAGAAAAGTTTTCTCTAGCGCCTTGTTGAAGGGTCGAAAGATGCCCTTGAAGTTGGAAGGCTGCATCTTACAGAAGCTGCAGCTCGACCGGGAATGACTTCTGTGACTATTCCGTTCACGGGTGGACGGGGGGCATCTGGGAGGGTCCGAAACCGTTGAAAACCCAACATCGAAAAATTACTCGCTGACAGATTTAGCTCGTTTTTTAGGTGAGAGGCGTGCTATAGAATGATTCCCACTGAGTGGATTCTCCGTCAAATGGAGTGAGAGTGATGACTGGAGATTGTGGTCCCGACAATCTTGAGAGAATTGTGGGCAGATCATTTGAAATGAAATTCGAAATGGAATGATCAGGCTGAATGATAGCTGATTGAGTGAAATGATCAGACTGAATGACAGTTGAATGAGTGGAATGAGATGTGGAAGTGAGAATGGACTCTCTCTGGATGCGAGATTTGACTCGGCAGAGAGCATCGTCAAGGGCATTGGTCATTTGATCTCTCATGGAAGTGAGGAATCGACCCTTGAGGTATACCTGATCATAGTAGAGATCCTCCTCCTCTGCCTCCACGAGTTGCTCGAGAAGTCCATCTTCCTTCGTTTTTTGCTGTCTTCTGGTCGTTCGTCTCAGTTGCCATTCGATTGACTTGATGTTGTAGTCTGTCCATTGCGTCATCGAAAGACTGGACAGTGGTCCTGAGGCCGCTGAAGGCTGTGCGGAGCATGTTGTCCTTGGATTCGTGATCAGTGTGATCTTTGATCTCTGAGCATGATTCAATGAGTGAATGAAAATCAGACGCTGACTGTCTGATTCGGGAATGAAATGCATGAATGCGCTCGTATTGAGGAGCGAAGAAACTGGTCATGGTAACTGAAGTGATTGAATTCAGTGGTGGTGAATGAATTGTTGCTGCCACACGGGACTTTACTGGATGGGCTCTTGAATTGGTAGATGCACCATATGCGAACTCGCACTATCTCTCCACGATACTCAGACTGAAACTACGGGCTCTGTTGTTGTTATGAGGCCGTTTGTGTAAGAATCGGACAAATTCTGAGGGGTCCGGTACAGTAAAAAAGGTCGATTTTCTGAAACTCTTGAATTCGGGGTTCTGAAGGATGCTGATGACGATGGACATATTGATTTTGCTCAAAAAAATTTCGTTGGATCCAGGCGACGTCACGCCGAAAACAGGTTTCGTAGAAAATATCTCGGCCTCGGAAATCGCTAAAATTAGGTGAGTATGGCTGCCGGGGTAGAATTTCATGCTGATCACGCCTGGCTAGTTGATTTTTCATGAAAATGTTTCAAAATGGCTGAAATGGTAACTTTTGATATAGGCGGTAGTGGGCTTAGCAACCGACATAAAATACTTTTTGAATGAGCCAGCAGGAAGTGAACTGGAATGCAAGTAAATTTGCACTTGTTTGCGACCATCCGATGATCGATGCCCTTCCCTCCCTCCACTGATCTACCCTCTTCCCTGGCCTCGCGAGAGTCTCTTCCTTTCTATCCCTGTGCTCTCTCTTTCATGCACACTCTCTCGCCTCTGTGGGCGGAGGGAAGGGCATCGATCATCGGATGGTCGCAAACAAGTGCAAATTTACTTACATTCCAGTTCACTTCCTGCTGGCTCATTCAAAAAGTATTTGATTTAAATCGCTCAAATTTTATATTTCGACTCCTCTCGTCATGCCAGTCCGATCCATGTCGGTTGCTAAGCCCACTACCGCCTCTATCAAAAGTTACCATTTCAGCCATTTTGAAACATTTTCATGAAAAATCAACTAGCCAGGCGTGATCAGCATGAAATTCTACCCCGGCAGCCATACTCACCTAATTTTAGCGATTTCCGCGGTCGAGATATTCTACGAAACCTGTTTTCGGCGTGACGTCGCCTGGAGCCAACGAAATTTTTTTGAGCAAAATCAATATGTTCATCGTCATCAGCAACCTTCAGCACCCCGAATTCCAGAGTTTCAGAAAATCGACCTTTTTTTACTGTGCCGGACCCCTCATAACAACAACAGAGCCCGTAGTTTCAGTCTGAGTATCGTGGAGAGATAGTGCGAGTTCGCATATGGTGCATCAGAAAATCGACCTTTTTTTACTGTGCCGACCCTTGTCCGACTCTTAGGCGAGCGGGCTCTTATGCGGGCCTTCAAAAATTATGGGGGCCCATGAACATTATGGGGGCCCAAGAAAATTATAGGGGCCCAAGAAAATCATGGGGGCCCATCCCGGACCAATATTTTTATGGGGGCCCATGACAGTTATGGGGGCCCATGATAGTTATGGGCGCCCATTATCAATTGGGGTTAATTCATCAGAAGCAAGTGAAAAAAAAAATGTTTTATGATGTTGAGCGTTACCAAAAGACAGTAATACAAAAATAATTATTCATAAATAATAAATAATAATCAAAAATAATAAAAACAATTCAAAATCTTGGCATCTTCGAAGCTCGCGGGTGGCTCGAGCCGGTCTGGGCGAAGAGATTGTATTAGAAGTGCGAGGAGGGCGCCCTCTGCTGTTGCTCCTACCCAGATTGCTCAATTTTCACCCGTGTCTCCTTCTCCTTCAGTCCCTCTCGCTTCTGTTATTGTTTGTACTCCCTCCACAGTTGAACCACCCTTACACTTAGCCTCATTCCCCATGAATGCTCGTATCGTCTGTCAGAATATTGCTCCTGACCAGAATGATGATCAACTCGTAAGGGATGATGACCCTCTGTTGATGACGATATTGATGTTATTGATGCACCCACTTCTACTGCATCCACTACCACTGAGACCAAAATCACCCGCCCTCCTCGCACTACTACTGCAATCACTTCGCCTAGACCGGCTCGAGCCTAGATTTTGAACGGAGTACATATCGCTGTGTTTTTTATCATTACTTTTGTATTACTGTCTTTTGATAACGCTCAACATCATAAAACGTTCGATTCTCCTTGTTTCTGATGAATTAACACCAATTGATAATGGGCCCCCATAACTGTCAAGGGCCCCCATATTTTTCATGGGCCCCCATAACTGTCATGGGCCCCCATAAAAATATTGGTCCGGGATGGGCCCCTATAATTTTCATGGGCCCCTTTAATTTTCTTCATAATTTTTGAAGGCCCCCATAACAACAACAGAGCCAAACTACGGTATCGACGATACTCGGTAGATGTCAGTGGAGCAGGGACAAGCTTAGTACGAGTGTGACGCTGACTGAATGTACTGAGGCGTACGGTAGATGGCGTACGGTACGATGTGATTGCTCAGTGACGTAACAATAATAATTTATTATTACAAGCCAGGGAAAGAGATAGGACGGGGAAGGGGACGTGATGAGAGAGTGAGATCCGCGAGGGATACTGTAGTGACTGAGGTGATACCCGCGAAGGGTATTGGAATGACTGAGATCCTGAGGATCTATGACTGGCTGTGAGGGTCTTGGCCCTGCACAGTGTAAATGACTCGCAAATGAAACGAGGAGAGGTTCAGTGTGGCTCCGATGATTGGAGGGAGTGAAACCCTTTTATAGGCTCGAGGCGGAGTATGTAAAGTGAGCGAGAGTGAGGAGAGCAGACATGCAAATTGATTGCTAGACGTGTTAATTGGGAAGATCAGACAGAAGGGGTAAAAGTGCACATGCAAATTGCGTTGGACGACAACGACAATATCACAGTACAGTAATTGAGGGTATTGGGAACTGATTTGATTGAGGTGAGATTGATAAATGATTGTGATGAATAGCGAATTGTGTGAAAGTCGCTATATCAAGATATAAGGAGGTTGAAACAAATTAGCAAAACAATCAAAACTTGGACAAATTAGTTTCAACCTCCTTATATCAACGAAGGAATACATCATACGGACATTACTACATTTATTCAAAATAATTGTCCCAACTTGTCATTTGTTATTGTCGACGGAATAGTTAAATGCAAGTATAGAAATCGTTAAGCTGTCATGGATTCAATTGAGATTAATTCGTTGCTTTCCAATATTCCAAATTTTCTAAGGGTATTTCCTTCAGACTGTCTACCTTCGATAAAGGATAAATCCCAAACGTTTGGACTATTTGTAACTACAGACTCTTCTGACCAAAGCGGCACACACTGGCTAGCTACTGTATATTCGTAATAAACGAAATGCTCAAAAAGAGAAAATCTTTCCGTTCAGTTGTTTCCACCTTTTGGCACCCAAGTTTGGCTGGCTGCAGCCGACCGGTGCTGCAACTCGGCCGAGAATATCTTCTGGCACTAATCCGTTCACAGAGTGTCTAAAGGGGTCTGATAGGCCCCAAATCAGTAAAAATCTAAACATCGAAATTTCACTCGCTGACAAACTTCAGTCACTCTGAGTCGATCCTTAGGTGAGAGGCGTGATATGCTGCTGTTTCCTGTTTTCACGTTGTTCTTGTTTCCGTAATAACAGATAAAAGATTTATCGCGAATACGTTCCGGGGCACAGAGATATCCGGATAAACAGCGAGCCGATGAGAGGGTGCCTGAAATACGGGCCACAGAGCAAAAAGCCGGGGAATCTGGACGTTTTTTTCGGCCGGTAAAAACACGGGCGGACTCTCAATTATGGACTTTCATGTTTGCTTCGTCATATAAAGAGCCGATGAAGGGAGCTCCAAAAAGATTTCTGCATAACGACACTTTGGGGGATGTTAGGGCATGCCTAGTGGTGGCCAATACCGATGCTAACTTATTTCACGATTTTCACTCCATTCCCAAGAATTACCATTCTAGCTCCATTCTCTCCTGACGAGCGTGCTATGATACTACTCGCAAGGGTTCAGTAAATGAGATAGTTGAGAATACAACAAACAATGGAATCACTTGTTTCGAGAAGCGACTCGAATTTTTATATGAAAAAGCGAGAGACGCTCCTGTATTATCAGCCGCCGAACAAATTATGAGCCAATTAAAAAACAAACAAATTAAAACATTAACTCTGTTCCCGGGAAAAAGTTTATTGGCGATAAACATGGTAGGCACATTTAGCATGGTAGCATCGTACTTCATGATTCCATCTAAAGTTAATGCAAACTACATGGTCAATACCGTGTAATTTATGAAACTTCATTAGCTTCAAGCCGTCTCGGTTGTCATTTTGGTGGAATCGGTCGACTATCTGAACGAAAATAATAATGTGTTTTGATACGTTTTAAATTTACTTAATAAATGAATGAGCATATTGTGTGCAGCAGAATTCGCCATCAAATTTTGAGCCAAGCTCACTTAAAATTTCGGCATAAGTGAGCGCTAGGGTTTGAAATAATTCGTTATTAGATTCTTTGGGAGTTGGGTTTGCATTTTGATTCTCAAAAGACCGCACCTCTCGAAAGGTGAATTGCTCAAACCCCGTTCTTTCCTCTTTTCGAAGAATCGAATGATTGTTCACTTCTCAAGGTCGTAAAGAAACTCGTCAGCTCAAAGAATATTGTAATTCTGAAAGTTGAACCTTTTTAGGGTTCCCTGTATTGGTTTGTCTAACGCATTCACAATCACTAGAAAGATATATACAGCACAGCAAGTCAGACGGGGGAAAAGGTTCATTTGCGTGGCGTACACATTTTCGACTCTTTCTCGCCCTCGCACTTTAGCGACTCTCGAGACACCGTGTCGGTCGGTGGAGAATCACTCAAATTACCCATTATTCTTCTTCATTTCTTTCATTCGAGTGATGAAGCATATGAAGAAATTTATGTCTACCGATAGATAAATGTTTCAGACCAAGGAATGATTTCTGTGCTGAGTGAAACATAAATGAATTAAGTTGTATTTTGCCAAAACGAAGTGTAGGACCCCCTACTGACTGTCCGGAAGTAGGTGAATTTCAAATTTCGATGTCATTCGGAAGCTACATTAGTGAAGGATGCTCACACAGTCCGAAAACATCTAAAAACGACTCCGAGGCTATCATCTCCATGGAGAATAAAGATATCAATTCCGGACCTTCACAGGATCCTCAAGAAACCCTTTGCCCACAATACTTGCGAGGCCGAATTTCCATTTTCGATCTCATTCAGTAACAGCAAGCGCAAATGTCTCTAAAACTGCTCGAAAACAGCGAAAAACGACTGTTTTAGACACCCCGAGGCTATCATCTCCTTGGAGAATAAAGATATCGATTCCGGACCTTCACAGGGTCCTCGAAAAACCCTTTGCCCACAATACTTGCAGGGCCAAATTTCCATTTTCGATCTCATTCAGTAGCAGCAAGCACAAATGTCTCGAAAGCCCGTCTAAAACCCTCATTTCACACCGCATTTCTCTCTCGCTCGGCGAGGAATGAGTCGGCCGATCGCCGCCACGCAAATGATGTTTTTTTCCCTCTCTGACTTGCTGTGCACAGCGTGCCAGAGTGGATCGAAAACCTCATTTGCGTGGCGGATGGCCATTTCTCTTCTCTCGCTCACTAATCCTTTCCTTCCCTCTCATTCTTCGCCTTATTATTTCAATTAGGGTTGTCTATTCGGAAAACGGAATTCCGTCAATTTCATTCTTCTATTCATTTTATCCGAATAGCGGCGATCCAACTTCATTAAGTATGCGGAATTCCGAATAGATTGTGGAATTCCGTCATTTTCCATTCTCCGCTCTGCTCGGTGCGGTCTTCGAATGAGATTTGAATGAGAATAAGAGATTAACCTTGTTGAGTTTCAATCGCACACAAAAGAGTTTCACTCTTATTCTCTTCTAATTCTATTCGGAATTCCGAGATCTATCCGGAATTCCGAATAGAAAATGACCATTCACTCTGATCCGCGGAACTGCGAATGATTATGGAAATTGACTCGGCTATTCGGATAGAATTCCGAATAGACAACCCTAATTTCAATGACTCGGTCGGTGGAGACAAATGAGGAGAAAGAGTGTTAGAGTGCGAGTGAAACATATATCATTATTAATGTGAATTGTATTTTCTCATCATTTTTCGGAGATAATTATGATAGTTTAGTGCAAAATTCACCTTAGACTTCAACCAATGCATGTGCATTTCCAAACGGTCTCAAAATTTTACGAAAACTTCAAAAATGGTCGTTTTTCCTACGCGAAGTCCTACTGCTCGAAGGAGGTTGAAGTTATTGACATGACACTTGTGCAGAATGCTTTCTAAACCCTTCGCCCATAGTGCCAAGGTCCACGATTTTTCAATTTCGATCCCATTCGCACGCAGCATGAGCAAACGTATCGAAAAACAGGTCAAAACCCTCAAAAATGGTCGTTTTTGCTATGCGAAGTCCTACTCCTCGAAGGAGGTTAAAGTTGTTGACATGGCACCTGTGCAGAAAGCTTCCCAAACCCTTCAGCCATAGTGCCAAGGTCCACGATTTATCAATTTCGATCCCATTCGCGCACAGCATGAGCAAACGTATCGAAAAACAGGTCAAAACCCTCAAAAACGGTCGTTTTTCCTATACGAAGTCCTACTCCTCGAAGGAGGTTGAAGTTATTGACATCGCACCTGTGCAGAAAGCTTTCCAAACCCTTCGCCCATAGTGCCAAGGCCCACGATTTTTCAATTTCGATCCCATTCGCCCGCAGCATGAGCAAACGTGCCGAAAATCAGGCCATTTTACGTCATTTCACGCCGCTTTTCCCTCTCTCGCTGCTCAAAATGACTCGCCCTCTCACTCTCCTCATTAGAATATATCCGCCGCGGCGAACAAAGGAGGCGATCCTCAATGGCACGCTGTGCTGTGCACAGCCCGCCAGAGAGGGGAGATAATCCAATTATCGCGTCCGAGGCGAACCCTTGAGTCAATTTCTCGATCCTTTCATTCTCGTCCATCTCGGCTGATCTGCACGGTCGAAATTGTCAAAATGAGAGTGATTAAAGGTTAAGATCTCAAAATTCTAGAAAAAATCCCACTACCGTTAAAAATCCGAGTGGGAGGAAAGTTGGGTTTTTTTTTGACAATTTCGACCAGCCGAGATGGAATGAAAGGATCGAGAAATTGACTCAAGGGTTCGCCTCGGACTCGATAATTGGATTATCTCCCCTCTCTGGCGGGCTGTGACCGGTGGAACGAAATTGAATGAAAATTCAAGAAATGTTCAATTATGTTTCAGAGGTATATGTACTCGACGATTAAAAAAGTGTGAAAAATTCAACTCTATTCTGAATTTGAAATATGCTTCACATCGGTTAATCTTTTCCGGAAAAGAGGGTCGAACAATGGCATTTCCGAAAGTCTTCCGAAATTGATTATTGGAGTTTTCCGGAAACTCAATTCACCCATTCTTTTCCGGAATTTCCGATTTCCGAACGGACAACCCTAGTAAGTACACACACCAAGTCATAGGGGGAAAAATAGTTGAATTTCGCTGCGCTGACTCTAATTCGTCTACTCACTTTACCAACTTTCGAAACACCGAGTCGGTTCCATTTTTTCTTGCCAAGAAATCGTTCTTATTCAAGAATTTTTATTTAATAAATAGAGCGGTCATTCTTGAACAAGAAAGTTCTTGCCCTTTTCTTGTTTTTCTAGTTGGTGGAAAATGGATCAAATTTCGATCATTCTTCGACTCTCCTCTCATTCGGGTGGTCGATGTCTCTCACAATGGCACACTCTCTCGATAACTCAAGTACCATGAAGCAGTTTTGGATTGATTAGTGAACTGTTGAAACACAATCTCATTTTCAATAGGATGTGAAACTTAGACGAATCGACTCCAAAATCTAGCTGCAACCATTTTTCTTAGCTTATTTCTTGTGGCAAATATTAAATACCATCTTCATTTAGTTGTACCAATCAGGAAAGAAAGAAAAAAAAGACAAAATTTGATTGTTTTGACTACTTGGCGATCTAACCTGAAGCGATGAGAAAAGATACAGACATGCGGTTTATGCAGGTCGCTTCCTAAACCCATTCTGCAACTTCTGATGAGGTCCGATGGTAAAATTTCAATCTCGCTCGAGAGCAGCATGGATAAATGTTCGAAAAACCTTGCGAAAACCCTCGCCGCTGTTCTTTCTCGCTCGGCGCACAATGACTCGGCGGGCGGCGCTGCGAAATTCAACTCTTTTCCCCCCGATGGCTTGGTGTGACACACTAACAATGTTGTGCCAAAATTTGGGTTCAATTTTGAGCCCAGTTATGATGCGAAGAATTAATTGATTCTCAGAATCATCAAAAAATCAAAATACCATCCCTATTTGGGAGCCAATGAGGTAACTACGTGAAAAAAAGTTGACCACCGTTTTCAGCACCCTCGAGAACCAAGAATCACAAACTTCCAGAGATATGACCATTTTTACCTGTGTCAAACCTCTTCCAATTTGCTCGAATATTACCAAAAAGCCTTATCGTGAGAATATTTTCCATTCCACTCGTAGCTGACCTTTGACGAACTGAGTGGAGGGAGGAGGGGCAAGAGGCCGTGAGGAGGCGGTAAATCAAGTGCTGTCCTCTCCCCTACCTCTTCCCTTCAGACAATAAATGGCTCGCTAACCAGCACATTGAGTTTGCTGAGCATTTGAAACGCACGATATATTCTTGTAACGATTTTCGGCTGCAGAAGCCCCCAAAAGCCACGAGCAGCCTAAGCAAATGCCTAAGCATTGGCCTAAGCACTATGCCTACGCAAAAAAAATCACTCTAAATTAGTTTACGACAATTGGCAATCTACCCCGTCTATCTCCTCAATTAAATTCAGAGGACCATCTTTATTTGTGGAATGCTCATCACATAGTAGAGTTCGAAATACGGGTAATCGTCTCTTCATTTCTCACACTTTCTCACCGATCAGAGAGTCGAGAGAGTGTATGAAATGAAGAGACGATCACCCGTTTTTCAAACTCTATCACATAGAGAACAACAGATGTACTCCTCTCTGACACGCTGGCTGTGTAACAGCATCCTAGATAACTCCAATTAGCAATTTTTTATAGAAAATCACTGCGCCAAACCTTGTTCGATTCTTACACAAACAGCCTCATATGTGTAAACCTTACTTGGTAGTTCATATTGTTGTTCTGCATGAATTTTCTGATCTCCCTTTCCTCTTCTGCCAAATATAGTATCCATGTAAAAATTCGAATCTTACATCTTAACTGAAATGAATGAGCATGACAAACCATAATCGGATACCCGGAAAGGCAACCTCAATCGCATTTATCAGTTCGGCGAGCGTTGTAACCAACTTTGTGCAATGAAACACCCTCAAACGGTTGAAGTTGCGCAGAGATATTGGTGTGAGCTGAAAACAGATAGAATTCAAGAGACTTCTTCGATTTTTGCAACAACCACTCCGAATGCTGTGAGGGGTAGGGAATGAGTATGAAAATCTCTGCGAGAAATGTCAAGGCCAAACATTGAAGAAGTTACGAACTCATTGAGCAACTCAAATGTATATTAATGGCTTACATCTTCATTCGCTTGAATCGGCATTAATAAAGAGAAATCCCCAGTACACGGTCTTCCAATCCATTCTTCGATAAATTCTGTAGTGACGAATTGCTGCGGAAAATGTGTCAGAGTGCGAAACTGAGAAGCAAATCTAAAAAGATTCGGAATAAACTACGTTAAAATCGCATGCATTAATATTAAGTGAGCCATCTCACTTTGCCATAATTCCAACGTCCAAATCTTTGCAAAAATGCGTTTTTATGAAGTTGCTACAATATGTAAGGTCAAGAATGTCGAAATCTACGCGTCCTATACGCGGAAATCCTCTGAGACATTCGTATAGAGAGGCGATTAATGAGCGAGTGATAACAATCTAAAATTTGTAATTATCTTTCCATGTGCTTCAGGCGAATCTCACTCTGGCAAACTCAATTTTGGTTGGTACAAATTGCGATATAATATGTTTGAACTTTTCAAAAAATTCCTCGCTTCCCTCGCATGAGAAATTATTTTGACGATTTCCCAGGGCTTCCTAAAAAAAAGGCAATTGTATTGATATTCTGCGTACTTTCTCAGTTTTAAATTGGAATACTTAATGCAATTCGAAATGAGACAATAAAGATGCACCCATTTGTAGTGCACAACATTGCCCTTTCCACATTTATGAATTGGAAATTCAGGAAAACAGCAGATCAGCTCTCTGTTCGATTCTTGAACTTTAAAATCTGTCCCATGAAAAACACGAATTGCCAACGCTGACCCGAACTGAACTTTTGAATTATTTAGAAACAAAGGTTATTCGTTTCATATGTTTCAAGACGAGATTTCCGTAGAATTAACCTGTGCGATGGTGATCTTGTTGACCCTCATTCGAATTGCACTCAGTCGTCTTGCATTGTTGGGATCGCAAATAATTTTGTCAAAACGGCGGCACACCAAACGAAGGGTTGTCCGGAGCGGCCAACTGAAATATATATATTTTTTAAAATATAATAGGGTGAGACTTAAGGGTTCGCGAGTTGGGCCATTGCGAAACGTCTGCAAAAAGTTCCTTTGTTCGCAGTCATGCGAGTTCGGCTTTATTCATCGTGAACAAAGATGAGTGGTCTAGGCGCCTCCCAACTCGTTAACCCTAGGTGAGCCCCCCCCCCCCTCCACGACAGAAGCGCCCACTATTGTATTTCCCTTTCGAGAATACAAATGAGAACTTCTGGATGGCTATTTTATAAATTTTTAAAACTGTCGATATCGAGGCAGGTAGAAAATAATGAAAAGATAGCTTACGGTTTCGTATCGTCGTGGTCAACCTTCCTGAATATATCCAGCAACACTTCGAGGGGAAATTCAGCGAGAGTCATTCCCGAAGACATGGTGTAATTATGAAGGACTGAGTTATGCCATTGCATATAACGACGCTTGGACCGTCCAATTGACGCAGATCAAAACATGTACCCTCTGGTCTTTCTTGGGTGTAGGCGCGGAATTTCATTCATGAAAATTCGAGAACGGGTCTTTTTTAATCGAAAATTAGTCTAATGTCGAAAATGAATCTATTAATTTAAATTTAAATGACTGTTTCCTTATAAATTTCTCATTTTCACCACATTTCCGCCAGTATGTTCGAACTTTGTTAATCTAATGATGGATTCAAAATTTTAAATAAATGACTAGAGCATTGTTCCATTTCTCGCACTGCATAATACTTCTCGTTCTAAGAATGTCTGACCGAGGCAAGAGATAGTGTCTAGCAGAGTTCACCAGGGGAATATTCTCTTCATTTCGCGCACTCCCTCGTTTCTTTGGCCGATCAGAGAGGCAGCTCCTAGTGGGGAACACTCAGCTAAGCATACCGCATTCCTCACTTTTTACAGTGCGCTCATAGACCATCGAAATTACAACTTGTGGGACGACACCAGAGCGTTTAGAAAATACACAATATCTCGCTCATTTCACTATACTCTCTCTCTTTTCTCTGGCGGATAAAGCAAATTGAAAAGATGATAGATAGTCTTGATAGAGAAAGTATAAAACTCCCAAGAAAGACCAGAGGGTACATTTATTCAATTTGAGCAATCCGGCCTACGAAAACAGGAGGATCCAAGCCACGATCGCAATAGACTCTCGAAATTCTCACTCCGAGCCATAGCAGTTAGTCAAAGAAAGCCATGTCGTCTGAACTGAATCTTGCTGAATTGCCTGTTGATGTGTTGCTGAATATATTCGGGCAGACTGACCAAGAGAAGACAAAACAGTAAGTTAATTTGAACTCTTGCCTTACTCTTGCGTTTCGAAAAGAATGTAATGGGCGGAGGATAGTTGTTAGATATTGTTTTTTCTCTTTTTTTGTTTTCGAGAAGTTTCGTTATATCGCGACTTTATCTGTCGAAAAAAATCATAAAACTCGGAGTTAAGCAGAAAAAAAATCCAATCAATTTCAGGAAGTCGATTAGGACGACCCTTCGTCTGGTATGTCGCCGTTTCAACAGTATTATCATCGATCCCAGCAATCAAAGACGACTGAGTGCAATTCGAATGAAGATTGAAATGATTTCCATCGCACAGGTTTGAGCATTGACTTTTACTTATCTTTTTATTAATTGTAAGTAGCTCTCCGCATAGGTTGCATTCAATTTGAGCCCTTTCGCAAGGCACTCTCGTATTGATATCAATGCAAAACGTTATGCAATTAAAACTACTAATGTCAATGCAATTACGCAATGAAACGCTAAATGTACTCAATGTAATCAATAACCATCAGCATTTGCAGTAGGGATGGCAAAAATTGTCTGAACCGACCAATCCCTTCTCCAATTGAAAGTCAGGAATGAGTGGAAGAGAGAAATGATCTCTCCAAACTCAGTTTTTAGATTTTGAACACTTCATCAAATAGTTTTGCTCTTTTGTGGGATCGTGAAACATAAGCAAATGCAAAATTTCCCATTGAAATTCGATAAAATAAGTTAGTACGGCGAAATGGTTGAGTGATTTGTGATGCTAATTGATCATCAAATTATTTTTAACATTTTTCAGCTTTGTCAGAGTCGCGATTTTGAGTTGGGACAACAAATTGTCTGAGACAATTTGTTGTCCGAACTTTGAGACAATTCATTGTCTGAGACAACAACCGATCCGAAAAGTTCGGAATGAAATTGTCTGAGACAACGCATTGGACAATTTTTGCCATCCCTAATTTTCAGATTGACTCTTTTTGGGAAATTCGTGTATTTCTTGGAGCAACTGACGCTCAAACTGCGAACAGGGAGATGTTTGATTATCCTCCTGAAATTCCTCCACTAAAAAGGCGAGGCGATACTCTGATGCGCTGGGGATCGGTATGTTTTCATTGCATTTACAGAGATGAAAGAAAACAATTTTAGGAAGAGCTGACGAATTGTCGGAAAAAAATTTCATGTGAAGGAAACGCGGAGTTCTTTGAAATTATTTCGCAATTTGAACCAAGAAGACTTGAGCTTGATAGAGTGAGTTTGCGCCTAAAAACAAAAGATAATTACAAATTTTAGATTGATCTCACTCGCTCATTAATTTTCTCTCTAATCGATTGTCTTAGAGGATATCCGCGTATACAATGCATAAATTTAAAAGTACTTGACCTTGGTGAAAGGGCAAAAGTCTTAAACACTTCATTTGCGAAAGATATTGATGCCGGAACAATGGCGAAGTGAGTTTACTTTGCTTATTCATGAATTAAATCCAAAACATTTCAGATTCGCCTCGAATTTTCATTCTCTGATACACATCCCAAAAGAGTTCGTAAATTCCGAATTTATGGAGAAGTGGACTAACGGTTCGGATACCGGGGGTTTCGATTTCGTCAAACCTGTTGAAGAATATGAACAAGTGAGATATTCAAACATTTGAGTTGCAAAATACCTTCAGTGACATGTGCTTTCAGCATACGCGAATCCCGCTGCGCAATTTCAATCGTTTTTGGATATTTGAATCTACCAAGTTGTTCACAACGCTCGCTGAATATCTGTGTTGCTGATTTTTTTACTTAAATATTTCAGGGACGGATTAAGGTTGGAGAATTGTTGTGGCGCATTTCCTTAGCTGACGATGAATGTGAAATAAGAAGATTCATGCAGAAAAACTATTTAAACTACAGAGTATGATTTTTCACCGGTCAATTTTCAGTTTTTTAAAAAATTTATTAAATAGATCTCTTTTTAGGCTGTTGAACGATTTCACGAAGGCGATACCCGAGAAGCTTTCAGGCTACTGAAAGTGCACAAATTCAACGGCATTGACTATGCAGTTATCATTTTAATTTGTCGGCTTGCTCGAGAGCAATGTTATCATGCGGTGTGCCTTAACGATATTGATGTATTCACAGCGAAACTTTTCCCGACTTTCCTGCATTAATTATTTTAAAATCATTTTTTTCCTTTTCCCTCATTCCATTGCATTTCTAGCAACTAATTTTGCAATTCGGGTGATACGAGATCTGGCTTTTTGAATTATATCATTCAGAGATATGATAGATAGGCTGAGCTATTGATTGAAATAGAAACCAGTGAATAAAGAGATTACGTTATGAGGGTTTGATTTTTGAAAATATGATGTATCTAAATGTAAATTCCGAAAAGCACACGTTCAACGTATTACGTTGTCACTACGTTCGTCACTAATTGAAGCAGATACACAGACGTACAAGTTCAAATACCTCAAACTCATTGAAAATTCCCCCCAACGTTTCTGCACTACATTTGTTCAAAGTATGAGCAAATACCGAAAAGGTTCCAAAAAGCGCAGCTGAAACCTCTCCGCCACTCCCTTTCAATTTCATACTACTCTTTAGAGTTCGAAATACGGGTCGCCGTCTCTTCATTTCGCACACTCTCTCGCCTCTCTGACCGGTGAGAGAGTGTGGGAAATGAAGAGACGGCGACCCGTATTTCGAACTCTACTACTCATTCCAAGTGCGGTTTTTTCTTGCCAGTTCTAAACCCTCGCCCATCACTGCATAATACTTCTCGTTCTAACAATGTCTGACCGAGGCAGGAGACAGTATACCAGAGGGTCATTGTCTCTCCATTTCGCGCACTCTCTTGCCTCTTTGACCGATCAGAGAGGCCGCTCCTAGTGGGGAACACTCAGCTAATCATACCGCATTCCTCACTTTTTACAGTGCGCTCAGAGGCCATCGAAATGGCCGGCTCTCACGACCATATTCCGCATTCTTCTGACTCAATTTCTCTCAAAGAAATGTCTAAATACGGGTCGCCCCGTGTCTAATCGTCTTGTTTCCCCACCACTTTTTAGGGGAGGGCAAGTGGGGGGAGGATCCCATTGTTGTTCGCTCAAATGAATGGCCTTTCGCATCTTCATTCTGTCTGATTTCCGACCACCAAAAGACCATGAGAAATCGGGAAATTATTCGTCAGTCTCGCTCCTTGGATTCCCCAAATACCTCAACCTGGGCTGGCAGGTTGTGAATTCGCTCACTTATCAGTAGGACTATTCTTGGACAGTGGTGATGTCAATTCAATGCCCAATATAATGAGAATATCAAGAACGTGATTAGGCATTCCTTTTAAGCAGCCCTAATCAATACCTACGCAGTTCACCTCGTAGTATCTAGGCTATATTTCCAATAGGTTCGTAGAGATCGGTAAATTCACCCCTAGATCAACCAGGAATCAACAAGTACAATCTAGCAGGAACATCATCCTTCCGCAAACAGTAACCGTATGAATAGGACCGTCACAATAAAGCTTCCGTCTCTTCAATTCCCCGCTCTCTCACCTGTCAGAGTGGCGAGAGACCACGCTGAATGAAGAGACGGGCTCCTCACCTTGACAACCTTTATGAACCCTTCTTCTTATTCATCCGCTTTCCCTTTCCATTCCTTTCAATGAATGCACATTTCAATTGCTAGCTGTGCTCATCAAACAAATTGATAGGGATAGTACCCGTCCGAAAAAGAAGTGAGAAATTGCAGCAGCGACGGGGTGAAAGGAGGTGAGCAATTCCGGCCGTTCATTTCTTGTTGTGGTCAGTTCCCACCCCACCTTCCTTATTCTGGTCGGCCAGTCGGCATTTCTTAAAATGTGGTTAGGGACGACCTTAACGTTGCTTAATGTTTAGTTATTTAGTACTTATTATACATTTAGTCAGTATGTGATCAGGGTAAGGTAATGCCTATTCCGGACGTTCCGCCTTCCATTCTGGTCAATTCTATCCCAAGGCCCAAAATGGGAGTAATGTCAGGAGCCTAGGGCTTTGGGGATCCTTAATTAGACTAAGGATGTCTTTAGGTGCTTTAGTGCTAAGTCTACACGTGATCCGGGAATCAAAAGTAATTCCCGTTCACTTCTTGTTGTGGTCACATCCACCCTCCACCATTCCCAATCTGGTCGGCCATTATTCTCCTTCGTCTTTCTTCCTTCCATATTTGGCTCTCGCGCGTCGAATGACATTTGTTGATCCGTGTCACTTACTTTCATTGGAAAACATAAGAGGAACCCCCTAGATCTTGGTTATGTATCGGTATTGCCGCTATAAATTAGTGCCGATACCGAACCTGCAACTCTGTAAGAAAAAGTTTGAGAAAAACTCTTTGTTCTCCCCGTCTACGCTTTTGAGAACATTCTCGGGGTCGACCTTTCATACTAGCCAACGGGTATGGCTTCCACATCGTGCCTGCCCAGCCATTCTAAAATAGCGATGCTTTTCCCATTTCGCGTGCTCCCTCGCCTCTCTGACCGCTCTGGTTTCCGTTTACTGATAGTACACTAATTAGTAAACTATTAGTGGAAAAATCTCTTATTTTCCCATGCTCTCTCGCCTCTCTCTGATTCTCACTAATAGTACACTAGAGACAGCCTATTAGTGTACTATTAGTGAAAATCAGAGAGAGGCGAGAGAGCATTGGAAAATGAGAGATTTTTTTCACTAATAGTTTACTAATTAGTGTACTATCAGTAAACGGAAACCAGAGCGGTGAGAGAGTGCGTGAAATGAAGAGACCATATCCTGCCTGCCAAGTCATCCCTATTCGAAAAGCGCTCCCGCACTTGACCTCGCCCGGATTGGTCTCGGAACACCGCGCTCCTTCTACTTTATGCCCCCTTTCCAAGACGGGCTCTCGAATTATGAATCGCCGTCTCTTCATTGGGCACTCTCTCTTGCCCTCCACGACAAACGAGAGAGTTTGCGCTCCATTCCGAGAAAAGGTCGACGAACCCGAGAATAAAGCACTGAGAAGATTACCTCTCTCGAAAAAACACGCGCATTGACTCTGCAAATGACGTGCCATGGCATTTCATTCAATAGAGCGCGCGCGCAAAAGTCCACTAGGTGTTCTCCTCTTCCTCAGGTAAGCTATGCTCCTCCCCCATGTTCTACCACCCCTCCCCCTCCTCCTCCTCCTCCCATTCTCCCCTTTCGCTAACAACAAACCGTGCCAATTCTCGTCATTTCTACCCCCTCTTCTTGTCCTTGAGATAATTCGACTACTCCTGCCTGCCTGCCCACTACTAGATGATACCGCACCGTCTCTTCATTCCGCACACTCACTCGCCTCACTGACCGGCGAGAGAGTGTGAGGAATGAAGAGACGACGACTCCTGCCTGCCCACTACTATAACTCGCGCGTGTGTATCACATCGGTAACTTGTATCTTCTCGAGATCTTGGTAACTTACGAGTAATCTCACAGTAGTCTTCTTGAGTAGGCTCTCTCGTTGTATTCCTCAAGAATTCCAAGTCGAAGCAAAACAATTTGTATCTAAATGGTATATTCTCTTGACCTCAATTACTAGTAAAGTTACGCTACTTTCAGTTGATCCCATTGTAGTCTTGCTTCCACATTCTTGCTCATACCCGAACGTTGCTCATCATGAAATATGTTTTTGCATTTGTAATTTGCAGCTTCTCGATCTCAATTACTATTAACTTGTCTTATCTTACGGTACCTTCAGCTGATCCATTTGTTGTCTTTCTCGAGCATCCTCCCTCAATTACTATCAGATCACCCGTAAGTTACCCAGATCAAGAGACATCTTGTGATATTTTCGCGTTTCTAATTTTGCCGCTTCTCGATCTTAATTACTGATGTGGATCACTCTCGCATTTCTGTATGTTTGCTCGTTTCTCGATTGCTGGCTCGAGATCAACCTCCCAAAGCGAAAGTAACTGTTTAGAAATCGAAGGTGTCAATTTAGGAGTCCCGCTGGGCTGTGATTTATGTCGCCTTTCGTGTTGATCCTACCTCTTGCACAGAATTGTCTCCCCAGTTCCCGTGAATGAACGACGTGGGGCAGAAATTACTTCGAAAAGGAATTTTTCCTCTTTTGAAGACACTAAATGACATATTGGAACCAGGCTGTAACTTAGAACCTCGCCCTCCCCCTTTGATCTGCTGCCTAACCTACTCCTAATTGTAAATACAATAGCTACTTTCAAAATCGGGTTCCGACCCTGCCTAGGCTATAACTTACGATTAGAACCCTCCTTTGATGTGTCGCCTCTCGGTCCGCCGTCTCTTCATTTGGCACACACTCTCTGGCCTCTCTGACCGCTGGGAGAGTGTGGAAAATGAAGAGACACGCGCATTTCGAACTCTTTTCCTCACCAAAGTTCTTGCCAAGGTCTCCGAGGGGTTCAATTCAATGTGTGGTGTAGTATCCGATTAATGGCATTGCCCCATCTCACCCCCTGTCTCGTGAACAATTCAAGCACTGGGTTGAATGTAGAGTTCGAAATACGGGTCGCCATCTCTTCATTCTTCACACTATCTCACCGGTCAGAGAGGCAAGAGATTGTGCGAAATGAAGAGACGTCGACCCGTATCTCGACCTCTAGTAAACAATTCAAGAATGCGGTGGAATGGTGCCATTGATTCCAATGCTTCTTTATCTGTCATGTTGATCTACCTCTTCCCTTTCTCGAACAATTGTTCACTTCATTTACCATGGTCTCTCGCTGGTCATATAAAGCGAGATAGCGTGCGGAATCGAGAGAGTCCCCTGCCTTTCAGAGTTCCTCCAATTAGCGTGAGCATTGGGACCCACGCACGGACGGTCGCGCACAGAGAGGGTATGTGGAAGCATCTCGTGCTACTCGCACTGACTACCGTTGCTGTGGATACGGTAGCTGCCGAGGTGGGGTGATTTATCGATTTTTTCAAGTCTAATTTCGTCACTTTCGCTATTCTTTCTGCGTCTTTCTTGTGTTTCAAACGATTGGTTGATTGTTCTGTTTCGGGCGTGCCTTTATGGCATAAGAATTGTGGCATTACAGTGTAGCGCTAAGCAGCAATTATTGTCGTAAAAGTAGTCTGCGCATGCTCTTATCCTGCTGATCCTCACAATCAATTATCAAACGATTTCTTGATAGTCAGTAGAACAATTCCGTTATGCCACCGCCATTCCAATGACGCGAAATGTGTCTGTTTTCCAATTACTCTGCGTGCGATAAGAAAACAACGGGAGCAATCTTTCGGCAATCTCTGAATTCCCGGCAAAAACTCGCCTTTTTGGGCAGCCCCCCAAAAACTCGGGTATGTAGTTTCGTTAGTTCTTCGCTTACTCGATGTACGGGTGCTGCTTCTCTGATCACTGAAAGACTATTCTAAGTGAAGAATCCATTTCTTGCAAAGCCCTTGTTTGTACGCCTCTTCACCGATCAACAAGAGTTCATACCGTTAAGCGGTAGTAAAACGATACACTTGACTATTTCACCTTTTTCAGCTTGAAACACATTAGTGGACAATAAATTGTCGCCATTTTATGAGTACGCAGTTTCATTGGATACCCCTATTCATTGCCTGTTAGTTCAACTAGCGTTCATACTGCGCCTCTCCGATTCGAAGGACACGAAAAGGCTCGAAAAAAGATGTTATCTAGGGGCTCAATACGTCGCACTTTCTCACTGCGCGCCGCGGCCTTACATTCCAGCGCTATCTCTCAATCTTGTCAGTCAGAGACGGCGAGAGAGCAAGGGAAAGCGAGAGAGTCAGACGAAAATGAGAGAGCCCTAGTGGGAAAGAGCGACAAACAGCCTCGAACGCGAAATGTGAACCCGCCCGATAACCTCATTGTGTTAGTTAGTGCAACGAGAGGGGAAAAGAGTCGTTACGGAGAGGGTGCGGCTAATTGCAATGGGAAATACGACCCGGGGGCGAAATTTATGGGTGATTTTGGTGGCAAATTTGATTTTTTTTAACGATCCACACTGATAACGTTCAAAACCAAATCACTTGAGCGAAAAATCTTCTGATTAGAGAAGTTTCTTCGCACTTCCTTATTGTAATTTGGCAAGAGGTTAAATCGTAAAATCGATCAGGGTGCGGCTAATAGGATCATTATTTACGATGCTGCAAGAGAGATTTACGATGGTTATGCTATCGAATTCGCTTGAATGGTGGGGATCGCATTGCGCCTTTCCCCTTCCACTTGGAACGCGAGCCTAATTTGATCATGTTTCTCCCTAGAATCGGTTTCAAGTTAAGACTAGAGTCATGAGGGGCAATAAATTAAGGCCGAGCATTCATTTCCTGTGCAAACTGGCACCTAATGAAATAAAAATATGGCGCCAGCCAAAGCGGCGACCGCAAGCAAGTACATATGATAAAAATGAAAACTAAGGCGTTCAAAGATCAAAGACCAAAGATCAAAGATCAAAGATCACCTTCCAGGATGTCGACCTGGTCGTCGTCGGTGGCGGTTTGACCGGAATTGCTGCCGCCCGGGAGTACGCCTCGCTACGGCCCGATCATACTGTAGTGGTGCGTTTAGCTGCTGATATGGTTGGCGCTCGGTTCTTCTACTCACTCACAGTAAAATAAGTAACCTAGATGCATTGACACAATGAAAATCAGTGGCTCGTTGAGCTCTTGAGCAGATAGAAATAGATCATTTTCCAGATTCTCGAGGCCCGCTCGACGCTCGGAGGCCGAGTGCACTCGGTTGACATGTTCACGGTTAATGGCACGGAGGTCGTTGATATTGGTGAGTCTCTTTTTTGCATTTATTTTTTGCTGGATCTGAGTCAGTCCGCGCAGGAGTTTAATTTTCGGAGGCTATTGATTGGGATGAGAATAATTGAAATATTTTTTCTCTGTGTTCATTTGGGGTTAGTAGATTATTGTTGCACGGGAATTCCCGACCGATCGTTGAATAAAACTTTCTGTACTTTTGAATAGCATTTGAAACACATTTCGATTGGCTGTTCGGTCAACTCGGAGCAAAGTAGTGCAAAACACTTCATCACACTGTATGAGAGGTGAAACAGCCACTTTAAAACTTTAGAACCACTTATGCTCGTATGTTTTAAGTTTCATGCTAGCATACCTGCACTTTAGCGAACTTGTGTTTGAAATGATCAGATGATTTCAAAGTTGCAAACCGCAATTCAATCAAAGTTCCCTTTACTTTCATGCACTCAAACCAAAAGTTTGATTAGATCGCATTTCATATTGACTCATAAAACAAATGGAACACTTCCTCATTGGTGATGCCCGTCGATCAAAGTTTCCACATAATGGCCAATCAAATACTCGCTCTAAAACCGTTTTCACTCTCTGTCGATCGAAAGTTTGAGAAGTTTCTTCATTGCGCATGCTGTTTTGCAGCTCGAGTAACGAGTGACTGTGTGAAATGAAGAGACGGCGGTAGGGTTGGCTTGTCAAGATTGAAACTGCTTTTCAAGATTGGATGGCGAAGAATGATCTTGTCGAGAAATGGAAAAGTTGTTTGCAAAGTTGTTTTTCAAGATCTTGAAAAACAACCAAGAAATTTCAAGAATACGAATAATAAACAAAATTTGTTTTCCATTTCAAATGAAACTTATCATAAAATGAGGCAAATTGCGAGAGAGTCGACCAATTTCAAGAATTTTCAATAAACAAGATCTTGAAAAACAACTCGTTGTTCTTGACAAGAAGGGATAATTGAGTTATTTCTTTTCAAGATCTTGCAATCTTGCTTGACAAGCCAACCCTAGACGGCGGCTAATATTTCGAGAGAGGTCGAGCGAAAGTTTGTACCGTAAGATCTTTCCATTCTCCGTGCTCTTCCAAAACTTTCGCACGTTCCCTGCAAAAAAGACAGACACATTTCAATGAAAGTTATGCTCTTACTCTCCCCCAATATAGCTATCTCTCGCTCTGTCTGACAGGATATTCCATCCAAATGAAAGTTGCGAACACCTTCGACATACTGTCAGACTCTCTCTATATCGCGCGCTCTCTCGCTTTCTCTGACCGGCAATGCTGTCTGACTCTCTTGAATTCGCCTTATCTCTCGCTCAGTCTCACCGATCATCTTCTGCAATGCAACTGTGCAATGCGCGCAACTTCCTGTTGATTGACGAGTTGGGAGTGTCTCAACTCCTTTTTTTCTCACTGAGTTGTGAGACAAAATGAGTGAGTAATCTAAATAGGGAGAGGCAGATCACTTTCGGACCAGCGAGTGATGTTTTTCACAGTTACCGCAATCGGAGAAACAATGCGGGTGTATTGATCCAAATACTCCGGGAAGAAATGCCATTAGAGGAGAGGTTGCGATTAATTCGGAAGGTCTCTTCATTGTTGATCGCAAAAACTAATGGCTTGTAAGGATGCTTCATCAGGGTGAACTAATAAAACCAGTCATTCTCATCGAATCTATTCATACGAACAGCTTAGGAAGTCGCCCTCTAACTCCATTGTGCTACACTATCAATGCAGGAGGTAGTGCTAAACATAGAATGGAAGGGGTTCCTGTTTGAGTGACATTGTTTAGTTTGAGTGATAGTTTTAGTTCATTCAATGGTGCATTTTCTTCTGGTCTCGTCTACATTATCTACTCATACGGAGCAACGTATAACTTCGGCGAGGGTCAACCCCATCAGTGAATGATAGGCGTAGAAAGATAGGTGCGAATGGGCGCTCGTGCGAGCGTGTACTGTTCAAGGGAATTCTCGGCGAGAACTGACCACAGGACAATTCGAAAGTCAAACGTCTCTTCATTTTACTTGCTCTCTGTCGCCGATGTCCCGTATTTTGACCTCTGGTCTACTGAACTTGCGAGGACGTCTAGGGAAGGACGGAAACACCTGGGGATCAGCTTGTTTTCGATCGAAGATCGAGAAATAATGGTGACAGAAAAGATCCATGATAGAAAAAAAAACGAAAGAAACATGATCGAAATGATTGGCTACGACAAAAGATTGGCTAAGGTTCAGAAAAAAACAGAAATGATTGAAAGGATCAAGATCTAAACGGCTTGTTTACATACGAAACTCAAAAAATATCAAAGAAAAAAGATAGGTGCAAGTGTATCGTGTTTGCTCAATACGATCCCTTTTTGCGGTGCGGAATCTACACGGTTTTGAATTACCTCTTGTTGAAAAGTTGTGCGTGCTGAATCGAAATGCATCTTGTGCAAAACATGAAATAACTTCAACATTTTAACGTAAATGAACAAGGGGCTAAGGTCACAATTTCTAAGTTCACGAAGGGACCCTCATGGTAGTCACCTCATGAAGAGCGTACAGAATCTCACGTGAGGGTGGGAATCTCACATGAGAAGGATCACCTTTGAGAATTCCTCTAATGGCATGGAATGGAAGCACTTTTTAGTTGATTGTTTTCGAAAAGATTCCGACGTTCGATTGATATTTCTAGACGTATCATTCTTTTGTTGATCCTATGAAACATACCTAGTTTTTTTTCATAAAAAGGTAATTTCAGGAGCCCAATGGATCTCGCCCTCGCACGCGGATCTCATTCAACTCGTTCGCTCTCTGGGTCTCACTCTTGAGACGCAGACTTCATGTGGGGAAAGGAAGGTCTATGTGGAGGAACAGAAGGATCGGTTCAAGAGGTACATTATTGGCCAAGCTCGCAAACAATTCGATTTTGCTCTTCCGAAAATTCAGCGTAATATGTTTCATGGCCTCCCCCAATGCGCGTTGTAGATTCGAAATCTGTTGACTCTATTGTATCGTCATCACGAACTAACATAATATATATATATATATTCTGAGGAGTGCTCAATACGGGTCGCCGTCTCTTCATTTCACTCTATTAAGCAAGATTTGAACTAAAGAGCGGCAGCAGTACTGATCATTGAAGTCATCTCCATTCTTTAATAGATTTCAGCGCGGCGGTGAATGTTTATCATCGTTCCGCATTCTTAGAACGCGAATAAATACACAGAGCCATTCGTCATTCAATCCAATTTCACCTATAGAATCTTCACTCAATTGCTGTGACCCTGACAGAACAAACATTGTGAAGCTACAACAAAGTGACCCCAGTAGGGCTCAAACTAGATTCAAGAAGTATTGCGCAGCTTCGAATCACCAGTATCAAACTAAACTGATAGAATGAAAGGAGGGGATGAACTCGAAATCCTACAAAAATTAGTGCAAAAATCACATGAGGGAAGCTCCTGAAAAAAAATGGAAAAAGGAAAAACTATCTCATTAGAGTGTTCATTAATCGCTTTCTTCCAAAAAAGTAGAGCTCGAGAAATGAACCAACCGTCTCTTCATTTCGCACACTCTCTCACCGGTCAGAGAGGCGAGAGAATCTGCGAAATGAAGAGACGAGTCGCCTCATTCCAGGAGCGCCCTCGACTCGGCAATTCCCTTCGACCACGTGATCCGTGCGGCCGAACTGCAGAAGTTCTCCGGGCAGTCGGCGAAGGCAAGTTAGCGATTCGTCGACGAGAGAAGGAAACGTGTGGATAATCAACTCCTGACCTGTCCAGGAAATGATCTATTAAACAGCCAATCAGTAAGATTCAAAGTATCTAAACAAAACGCGCGATGGAATGTGTGTTTCAGGATTGCCTCATAGTTTCTGTAGAATCTGTGAAGATTTGATGTATGGTTGCTGCTTATCTCTAGGAAATCAATAGATTTTTTCTTTCTCCCTTCATTTTTTTCCTATCCATTTCGGGGCTTGAGCGGGCAAGTAAAAGTGCAGAACCACAAAACGCGAACACTGGCCCAACCTGGAACCATAATCCTCTCTCACTCATTCTAGGAGTGGATCCAGAACGTCGTCAAACCGCCTTTATCCTGAACCATACACAACAATACAGTCTTGAGTCTGTCCCAACCAATTCGTTCCAGGGGTTGGTCCAATCCGAAAATTGGGGTCAAACCAACCCAACCAAGGAACCCGGAACCATAATCCCGGACCCAATCACTCGCATTCCAGGAGTGGATCCAGACGGCGAACCTCACCGACAACGAGATGCACATCGTCCATCGATTGCTGCAGGTAATTTACGGGAAAATGTTCTCGGGCACTATGATTTTCACTGAGCTCTAACCATTTCATGAGTGCAAATGCCAAAACAAAAACCGCGGAAAGGGAATACGTTTCAAAATATCAACGAAAATAGCAGAGCGTGAGGGCGAACCAATACATAACGGGAGGATGGTGGAAAAAATATAATCAAAACCAACTGCACGAGCACCTCAAAAATGGAGGCTCGACCGAAAGCTCAAAGTAGTGCACGCAATCATTCACCAAAACATCCGAATTCTCCGTTTTGTTTTGTTTTTATCTCATTGCATTCACTCAAACTACGAAAAGAACACCGCAGTTATCACATTTTTAAAATGATACGATTGTAATTTCACACCTACGAAACTATTCCGCGCGGCAAACGCGTTAGCTCCGCCCACTTTCACTTCGTTTCACGCGTTTTCCTCCTATTTTCAATATTTTTTCTTAGTTTTTTATGATAAAACTCGATTTCTGGTATGGTTTCGCGTTCATTAAGCACTAATTATATAAATAAAGCTTAATTTTAAACGCGACCGTAGTTTAATAGTAATTTCGTTAAGCGCGGAACAGGAAACAACTTTGCGTCAAAATGTGATATGTGATCTTTGAAGGATGCCTCCGGAGGGGGCTAGTCCAAATAATAGTTAAAAAAACATTTCAGACCGTCCTCGACGCGCCCGAATCCTCGGTGTCCGCTCTGCAACTGCTCCTGCTCGCGTCCAGTGAATCGAAGCCGCTGGGAGAGGTGCTGGCGGGCAATGGCCATGGGGAGGGCATGAGGATCAAGGAAGGGTTGGAAGAGCTTATCAGGTGAGCTTTGACTGAGATTAGTAAAGATGGAAGGAGAGTGGCAAAAAAAAAGAATCGATTGGGAGAAGTGCTGGTTGGGTTGGAGGGAATGAAAGGGTTGGGGGAAGTTGGACACTGATTGTACGTATTGCGTATGAGCTTCGCGTTTCCGCTTCATTGACTGCGTGGCTGCAATATAATGAGTTTCACTGATTCAGCAAAAGTAATCAACATAACAACCTTCTGATTATTCAATGGAGAGCAGTTTGAAATCATAAAAAATAACCCTCATCTAAGAAACTCTGTACTTTCAATTTAGTGAATAGAGTATCCATTACGATAAGGTTATTGGCTTCAACGTACATAGTTCAAACAACAGCACTTGCCATCGAGTAATGAACGAGATCTGATTTATTATAAATTGGGCACGTTTTGTCGCTGACTTTTTCTAGCAAACTCTTGTATCTTGTTTTCTTGCAGTAAATTCTCGTCCGGAGTGGACGCCCGTGTGAACGAGCCCGTTCTCTCCGTCGTTAGAGAGGACAACGGGACTGTGACTGTGCGGAGCGTGAAGGGAATGTACTCGGCTAAGCAAGTCAGTAGGTGATCAAAAATCCAGATCCAGTTATCACATTTTTAAAATGATACGATTGTAATTGCACACCTACTAAACTATTCCGCGCGGCAAACGCGTTAGCTCCGCCCACTTTCACTTCGTTTCACGCGTTTTCCTCCTATTTTCACTATTTTTTCTTAGTTTTTTATGATAAAACTCGATTTCTGGTATGGTTTCGCGTTCATTAAGCACTAATTATATAAATATAGCTTAATTTTA
This sequence comes from Pristionchus pacificus, assembly GCA_000180635.4. NCBI lineage: Eukaryota > Metazoa > Nematoda > Chromadorea > Rhabditida > Neodiplogasteridae > Pristionchus > Pristionchus pacificus. The sequence continues at coordinate 19,978,756 of CM026579.1, forward strand.
AACGCGACCGTAGTTTAATAGTAATTTCGTTAAGCGCGGAACAGGAAACAACTTTGCGTCAAAATGTGATACAATAATCCAGAACGGTAGTTAGTCAGGAGCAAAATGGAAGAAAAAAAACGACTGTGAGGAGCGTGAAGGTAATGTGCAAATCAGGTTTTGTATTGGAAAACCGTAGGCGATGAAACCATTTCCGCGCAGCTGCTGCTGCAACATGGTCTTTATTTGCAGTACCGTCGTATTCAGAGTGCGTATTCTACCGTATTCCAATCAATACCGTAATCTAACCTTCCCGATCACAGGTGATCATCGCCACTCCCCCTTCCCTCGCTGCATCCATCCACTTCGTGCCATCACTCCCGCACGAGACGGGCGCGTTCCTGCGTGAGTTGATCTTTGATCCTTGGTCTTTGATCTTTGGCTAATCGCCGTGTTCAAATTGCATTATCAATACCATGGCATGACCTCTGTTCCTTTTTGATATCTTGGACATAAATTTAACATTCCAGAAAGGAAGTATTAGTTTTTAGAATTATTTTTCAACGGCTCGTTCTCTCTTACTAGCTTTATTTTCATTACCTCATATTATTCAATGTGTGAAACACATTCCATCGCCCGCATTACTAGAGAACTCGAGAAGAGATGAGTTAAATTCCTTATTTCGACAACTCACTACAAACGCGGCCTTTGAATGGATTCATTTCACAGAGTCAGGTAGCGCAGTGGTTGTGTGCCAGAATGCGAATCGAAAGGTCACGAGTTCGACCCCCCGCGCCTGCAGATCCACCCAACCAAGGGGGTTAAGAAATGTTGGTAGTGCCTAGTAAACACGATCCAAATTCCCCGCCAGCGTGCACACAACATGCCGGTTAGTCTCTAGCAACAGGCCACTGTTCTCACAGGTTAGGCTCCAGTTGCAGTTCAGACGTGCGGTAGTCGACGACGCGTTACGCGTTAGTAACCGACTCAGTACTTTACTTTACTTTTTAGGTGCCCCATGTCAGTATGAAACTCTTAATCTAATCTTTATTTCAGAATCGTACGCGCCCGTCGGGCACGCCTTCTACTTTGCCGTCACGTACAATCATCCCTGGTGGAGAGCTAATAATATCAGGTAGGTAGATATTAGATAGTGATCATAAATCGGCACGAATGTTCTCAATTAGACATGCGGCCAACTTCGATACAAGAAAGGAGGGTCTTGAAATGTCATTAGTTTTAGTATGATTTTTATCGATGGGGCGTCTGTCGGAGGAAGATCCATTCGAGTCCAGTCCGAGTCCATTCGCCTCTCGCTTCTTATTCGAGGGTTTGAAACACATCTGATAATTTGCCCGAGTTTGTAAATTCTGTTGTCTCGAATCTGATTCGTTTCCCTCAATGGGAAAGAATGCATTTCAGCGGAGAGACAGTGTACGGATGTCGAGCGGGACCTCTTACCTGGATGACTACTTTCGACACTGGAAGAGCGAGCGATTGCGGTGAGATACTGAACTCATACCATAACGACAAACGAACGTCACAAAAAAAATGCAGAAACCCGAGACTGTCTCATGATCGTTAAAGACATACTGTAATCTTGTCGTGCCCCATGGATCCCTGCAAATACTGGTCCAGTACCACATAGGGCACGGTAATCATTTCACATGAAAGCCTGCGGCAGTGAGCTCCAGCGCAGGACTTTGTGTGCCTTGAGTACGGGGTGACCTTTACCTTTTATCATATGGCTATCCATCAGGTTCGTGCGACTTCGCCGTATCTTCAAAATAGAAAACTGCAATCCTACCATAACCCCAAGATAATATAGGATCATGCGGTTCCTCATCCGGCATCCTCTGGGGCATCGCGCACTTCTCCTCGCCGCTTCCCTCCGGAACGAGGAGGGAACTCGTGCAGAAGGTTCGTTTCTCAGGAATATATTGCATCCTATCGTAGCTCCAGATTACTGATCATTCCACCGTACTTTCATGCCCGCAGTATCGTTCTTAAACTAATGCGGGTTCCTCATATTTCGATCAGAGAATGAGGGAGATAGAGGGAGAGCGAGATAATCCCAAATCATTGCAGGCTCTCCTGAAGACGATGGTCTTTGCGGATGCAGAGGAGGACATTATCGATTTCAAGTACGGTTATTTGCCTTATCTAATCCTACCGTAGCTTATCATGATCTCCGAACGAATCCGTATGCCTGAAAAGAAAGCAATAGCGCTCTCATGACAAATATCATCATCACCTTACCGTTGCCTTGCATCATGATTACAATACCCCCAAATACCGTAACGTATACGCTTCAGAGACTACCAGTTCTCGCACGACTTGTGTCTATCTAGATTCCCGTCCATGCTATAGCTACCGTATTCCTACAGTACGCATTGCTACTGTAGACGGATTACAGTATCCCAATCACACCGTGACCCTAACTCAGGGACTACCAGTTCTCGCACGACGAGTACCTCGGAGGCACCATCGGCATCCTTCCGCGCTCCACGGATCTGTCCTACCTGCTCATGATCAACAACACAATCAGCCATGGGGTAGGGATCATTCGTCGTTTCCATTCGGAGACAGACTATTCGAACCTGATTTGTACTTTCGTTAATCTTGCCAAAGATATTTTTTTTTCGCTGATAGGTGAGATATCGCATTCCTCTATCAATATGCAAGAAGTGATTTATGATGAGTTTCACTAATTCTAGAAAGCTTTGAATATTTTGTGGTCGGAGATTAATCGTGAGCTGTCGGTTGATTCAATAGGGAATTATTGCAGAACTCAAATGAGCACAGTACCACTCCAGAATTCTGCATTTCGAATCAGATCGCTAGTGCTGTGATCTTTGTTCTTTAATCCCTGATCTTTGATCTCCTCAGCCGGTCCACTTCGCCTCGGCCGAGCTCTCCCGCACGTCGATGGGTCTGATGAACGGCGCCGTTCTATCGGGGAAGATGGCTGCTCATGTTGCTGATGGAGCCAGTGATGTAGTCGAAGGAAGTGGTGAAGGTGAGAATCTATCTTCTATAGGGATACCAAATGGGTGGTAGAGCAGAGTAGGGAAAATGAGAGTTGAACGGCGCCGTTCTGTCGAGGAAGATGGCAGCTCATGTTGCTGACGGCGCCGTTGATACAGTGGAAGGAAGTGGAGAAGGTATCGCTAGGAAGGGGGTCATTGGAAGGTTAGAATAGGTACTCGTCGTCTCGGGATAGACAGCTGCACATGGCGATGACGGCGGCATCGACGTAGTGGAGGGAGGTGGGGAAGGCTGGGTTACGCCAAACTGACGGGGGAGTCTCTGCTATCGAACGATGAGCATCTTGTCTCAATTTGTACCATTTGTGAAACTCAACCGGTTCTCGCCAGCAACTAATGCTAGCCTATACTGCCCAACAGCCAATAGCTATTGGTCCTCAGGACCCTCGCCCTTCTCTGCTGCTCGCGATGCGCTCTACGATGCCGCCCAGGCACCCACGCTGTCTGATCTGATCATGCCAGCTACGCCATCTCCTTCTCCTTCCCTGGGAGTGACCGGATTCGGACAGGAGGCATCCGTTGCCAAGGTAAACTGACCCGTACCCTCCCTTTGCTGGGTAAATGACAACATTTCAGCCAACGATCACGAAGTTTGTTTATGATGGGTTTTGTTTCTGATAGGCGTACATGCCCATGAAGCCCTGTAAAGCCTGTTTTTTTTTAAAATATCCCTTCCAGGAGCCCACCATCTCAGACGATACGGTAGTCGAGGAATCGATTGACGAGCCGAAGATCGAGTCGCCCCTGCGGGATCAACCAGTCAAGTCGACGACGCCGTTTGTGTACACGACATCGACCTTCTACCCGCCGACTACTCCTCGTAAGTTTTTTTACACTCTGGAATGATCTTCTAGTCCACAAAGTGTAATCAAAAACATTCCTACAGAGGGTCAGTAAAAACAGGTCACGAATCCACTTCGACACTCAAGCAAAGAAGCTTCCGTACCCATGAATAGTTGATATAGAGTCAGTCAATAAGTCCCTTCCAGCCCATCAGATGGAATCGACGAAGGTGATGGCGTGGGGACCGGGCGATTTCGACTATAAGACGAGCACACAGTACCCGCCGACAGGTATCGTTATCGTAGAAATGAAACGTTCCGGACACACAAATATTACTCTAAGGGAGTGGAGTTTTAGCATTGTTGCGCGCGGCAGCGCTTAAAAATACGAATTAATCGTTATTTATTATATATATAAGACGAGCACCCAGTGCCCACCCGCAGGTACCGTAACCTCGTTACCGTATCTCATGCGCACCATCTATCGTTACGGTATCTCATGACGAAACCGTTCTCCTGACAATACCTGAAATTATATTATTCCATGATTCTACTGAAACCCAATTCATACATATCAGCGCATCTTGTGTATAGGCAAAACGAACTCGATTAAGATCACCCCTATTTTCAACTGAAAAATTGACAATTTTTTCTACACAGGAAGCCTCAGTCGATCACAATCTTCGAATTTTGCATCGATTTTGAGAGCGCCTGAAACTCAACCGTTTCGAAGAGTTCATCCAATATTCCAAGTTGGATTTTCGGAATGAATATAAAAAATATGTCTTTTTTCTTCAGGCGCCTCATCAGCCATCGATTTCGCACACGACCCCTCAGCTACCGTAGTCGCCAAGGACGAGGAGGCTACTACCGTATCCTCTCGTATGGATTTCCTAATCGTATACTAATTCGTGTGCTATGGGAACGTAATAGTGTGCGAAATGTGTTCGATCAATGCCATAAGAGTTGAAGGAAGAGTCTTGAAAGAGGTTATGGAATTCCAGAGTATGGGTAGGGGCCGCAAGCTCCGCCCACTTTGGTGTGACATGATTTCACCAAAAGGCGAGACGGGGAGTGCACAAGGTTCATTCTAAACCAAATCACTCGTTCTAAACTGCTATGGATAGCTCTTAGTATCCCAAATCGATATAGCGCTGTCCGAGAAATGCACAACTTCACTAAGTTGATCAAAATTGGACTTAAACTAAGGGAATAGGGTCGATCCTTGACGAAAAGGTACTTTTCCAAGGCTTCCAATATGACAATTCCGCTCGGACAAAGTTTTTCTGACTGCTTGGAATATTTTACGATTTTTAGAGAAAAAAATAGAATTTTAGCATTTTCCCTGGGCTTGTGCATTCACGATTTATAAAGGACGCGCGAGAGGCGGGCGGAGGGGGCGAGAGTGGAGGGGGGAGGGAGAGAGACACACGCAAATTAGGCTCCGCCCCCTCCCCTCTCGTCTCGCGTTTCCCTCCTCTCCCACAGTGCGTTTCGCGCGTACTTCTCGGTCTCTAGCACAGCTCAGAGGTAAGATATCAACAAACGGCCAAAAGTATGATGTTATTGGGACCATGAGGAGTTGTTTGAACCCACATTTGACTGCATTGTGAAAAATCGGCATCCTGGGTTGTGGCCCCTAAGTATGGGAATCCTTTCCAGAGTCGTCCCCGTCGACCGACTCTGACAACGATACAGACGGCGACACACTCACGCCCTTCGTCGTGCCCGGGTTCGAACGGCGCACGAACGGTTCCGCCGTCTTCGACTACCACACCTCGACCCAGTACCCGCCCACGTTGACCACGGGCTCCGTGATAGCCGGTACCGAAGGATCAGATGGTACCACGGCCGGCCAGAGCGGCTTCAACTACAGCACGTCGACGCACTATCCGCCGGTGCAGGGCTCGAGTCAGGTTAGGAATGCCTCCATTTTGGGGCAACTTCAGGGCACAACTTCTGAGAATGCGCCCTGTACAGTCTTGATAGGTGAACACTCGCAAGCCCGGTTTCTGTGTTATGGATGCGGAATTCCTATGAATATTAGCGCTACTTCGCTTGTTTCAAAAGAAGAAGAAGAATCCCGAACGGAAATTGGAGAGTACGGTATTCCAGGGTACGGTAGCCAGCTCGATCGATCGGGGCGCCGAAGAGGAGGAGGAGGGACCGGCAAAGATGGCTGTGCTGAAGAACGAGCAGATGGTGCCGATGATTCCGGAGGATATATCGGGAGAGGTAATTCGAATAATTCTGCTGAAATAAGTGCCCCGAAGCGATCACAGCTATGATTTTCGTACTTGTTTGGAGAATGCCTGAAACAGAACCGGCTGGATGGTTTTATCTAGGGAAAAATTAAGTAGATATTAGTGAACAGATGGTGCTGATACCGGAGGATATATCGGGAGAGGTCAGAGATCAAAGATCAATCTAGTCTATGGAATTGTTTGATGTTAGATCGGAAGCCTCGAAGCGATCGCAACCAGGGCTTTCCGTATTTATTTGATGAATGCCTGAAACATAACCGATTGGAGAGTTAAGCTAGTGTAAAAATGAAGAATGCACAGATGGTTCCGATGATTCCGGAGGATATCTCGGGGGAGGTGCGACCTCACAAATCAACTAAAAATAATATATTGATTAACTTTGTCATTTGGCACTATAGCTGAATAATCTGAATAATCTCTGGTAAGCAACTGAATTGTTAGTTGTGTTGTTGAAATGACTGGCGAGATCGCAACTGAGCTGTGCATATCCATTTGGAGTATCCTTGAAACTCAACCGTTTCAAACGAAAACGAAAGATCAAAGATCACATTCTTCAGATTCGCACCTCTTCCGGCGCCGCCTTCAACTACTCCACGTCCACGCAGTATCCGCCCACCTCATTTGCCCCCGCCCCCACGCCGTTGGTGCACTTCTCGAATGGGAATGTGCCCGCTGCTTCGTTGCCAGTAGAAAAGGAGCCTCGCCACGGGGAGGAGAACAAAGAGGAGAAGACAGAAACGGATTTCTCCGTTGACGGTGAGTAGAATGCGCCAAAATTGTGAGGGAACGGGGATATTGCAAATTATGCGGGCCCTTTGGGGGGTGGGGTAAACTGTCTGTCTGCTGGTGCACTTCTCGAATGGGGCAATGTGCCCTCTGCGGCCGGCCTCTGCGGATGCTGTTCAAGAATCGTCGCAGACTGCCGAAGCTCAGAGTGAGGAGAAGAAGAAGCAAGAGCCTTCAGAGGCGGCGGAGTTCTCCGTGGACGATGAGTAGAATGCGTCCAAAAATGTGAGGGAACGGGGATATTGTTAATTTTGGGGGAGTGGTGCACTTCTCGAATGGCAATGCGCCTGTGATCTATCCTCAAACAATTCCATAGACTAGATTGATCTTTGATCTCTCAGAATGAGGAGAAGAAGCAAGAGCCCTTCGGAGAAGGAGTTCTCAGCGGATGGTAATCATTTAATTACGGGAGTGCCATAGAATGGCATTTCGATATGCGTTGATGTGATTGATGTGCGCAATATCAAATGTCTGATCGTTCCGGTTCCAAACGCTTCATTACACCCGTTCGAACTGCAACAGTCAAGAATGTTCCGGGTTTTAGGTCACGCGTTGACTAAACGATTAGCGCGCATTAACCACCAGGAAGCTCTCCTCATATCTCTTGATCTCTCATCGATCAGAGATGCGAGATAGCGTGAGGTTTGAAGAGAGTATTTCAAGCGGCACCAACAAGGAAGCAGCTCATACGGTTGTTGCGTCGCCTCAATCACTCTTGTTTCCTCATTTGGCATGCTCTTTCGCTCTGTCGGACTGGTCAAGTGAATCGAAAGTTGCATTCTCTCATAATGGCGCCTGATCCTCACTTTGCGCTCTTTATAGGTCAGAGAAGACGAGAGATCACGGGGAATGAAGAGAGACAGGGCAGTAGAGAAATTTTTAGACGAATTAGCGTAGACAGTTTAGCGAGTGGCCGAAAATTAGACGGTTTCGGAAACAAGAAATTGTCGAGGAATTTACAGTTCAAGGGATCATCACTATTTTTTGTGTCGTTTTGATACATCACATCTTCCAGAATAGGGCTGTCAGGATACAGAATCAGCCTATTCAGTCTGAAGGAATGAAGATTCTGTATTGAAACAGTTTTCAAATTTGTCAGACACAGAAAGACCAAAGATCACGCCCCCTTCCAGAACCCGTCGAGAAGGCAGCCAAGGCTGAGGTGACCCTGCGGGACCACCCGGTCGTCCCGGAGGGATCGGGCGAGGATACGGTAGGCGGTACGGTAGTAGTCGGCGGGACGATCGATCATGTGGCCAAGGCGAAGAGCGCGATGCAAACGCTAGAGGAGGAGGTGCCGTTGGTGAGTTGGATGTTCATGTATTTATTTTTTTATCTGGGCGCATCACTTGCTATGATTGACCAATTTGGCTCAAGGCAAGGATAAAATGTTTGTGAAACCTAACTTGAAAAGGCTTGTTGAGCACAGTTCGTGATTTCATCGAATATGTTTCACCGCTAATTGAACTTCACGAATATGATTCAAGAATAATTTTCGCTTTCGAGCTCATTGAAAAAATGATTAAAGATCAAGGACCACACTTTCAGTTGCCCAAGGATGAGGCGTCCGGCATCGGGGATCGGCTGCTGGAGTTGCTGCACACGATACTCAAGCTGCTCAAGGGAGAGTGATCTCTGATCTTTGATCTATGTCAGAGATCAAAGATCACTTCTCCTTTCCGGCGTACTTGTACCCTTGCCCACCACGCGGTCTCACACCCTTAGTCGCAATAATACGCAAATCGCGCACCGCAACGTTTCTAGCTTTAGCTGCTGCTGAATCACAGAGTTTTTCCCCTCCGTCTCTCACTTTCGCATGCTCTCTCGTCTCCTCTAGCCGACGAGGGAGTGTGCTGATTGGAGAGTCCTGTCTATTACTTCGCTGTGCTCTCTCACTGTCTCTGACCTGCGAAATGGAGAGAGTACAATCTCATTTGCTCTCATCAAACAAATCATTGCTGCCCATATCACTTTGTGCGTTTCTTCGCTTTTTCCCGCTACGAGTACTGTACAATAAAGGAATATCGATTATACTCATTTTCTGACTTTTCATGGGCTTGAACACAAATCCATTGATCAACAAGGTTCAATGGAAAAATAACGCATTTGTGAAACCTAGATAACTTGAAATGGTCGATTGCTCACAGTTGAGGGTTCAAATGTGTTTATCGATTGATTGATTAATCGATTTCTGCCTGATCAGGCCTTGTAATGCTCGCCGCACCTACAGTATCCCCTGTCGGTGCCACGGTAGCCGCGAGGACCCATCTGCAAAAAATCAATAATAGACTCTAGGTCTACCGTACTCCTTCTATATAGTTTATCTAGTCAACTGACTGCAGGCGGAAAAATCATTTTCTCATTTGTCTTAAAGGAGGAGTATCAGGAAAGAATATTGGCGACTCTCACACGGAAAACCGTGCCCTATCAATTTCTTGGAACTTTGCCAAAAAGGGCGGCCGAGTACGGTATTCGCCATTCGATTTTTTCCTTACTGGAATTTTCGTTCCTTTCGCTTGTTTTTCTCCATTGTTTCACTCGTAATTTTGGGTTTACTCGTGACTAGGGGACTCACAATTATCGTCGATTCGGTTTACAGCTTTGATCAGCTGTAAAACGCATCGAATAGCCCAAAAACTGTTACCAAAAACTTTCGGTTTCTTTTCTTTCTTGCACCTATCTTTCATCCATGATTTTTTCTTCCCTTATTTTCAAAATTGTAATACCTACTAATCTATTCTGGCCACTTTAATTATCCTTTTCCGCGGTTCGAGGCCTAAAATACTTTCTCGCGCGTTCGGCTTATCCAATTGCTCTGTTTTGTCCTTGTTCTAACACTTTAGAGTGCTAATTTGTGGCTATAAGCTTAAATTCATTGCTTAAATTTGTCCCATTTCTCTTCTAATTAGTTCAAATTGATGCAAAACTAGTATACACTTGTCAGGTGCAAGTTCTTGCAACATCGAGTACAATCCTTTCCATTCCTTCCCATTCTCTAACGACTTCTTGATCGTACCATTCTAATTATGCTCGTTGGTTGTCGCGTTATTCTCTTTTTATATTTTTGAGTATCGCACTTCATAGCATCTTATAGTATCGCATTTCAGGAGCAGACTTGCGCTTCGTGCGGATACCCCGCCGCCAAGAAATGTGTGTACCAGTGGTCCATCAAGGCTATTCGCAGAAGCACCACCGGAACTGGTCGCATGCGTCATCTAAAGAAGATCCAGCACCGCTTCAAGTGAGTTGATTACCTTACTATATCAAAAATATTAGTGGCTTAGTGGCTAAAAGCTTAAATTTATTGCTTCTTTTCGTCCCATTTAACTTATAATTAGTTCAAATTGATGCCTCTTATTCTAATTAAAATCGTTGAATGCCGAGTTATTCTCTTTTTATATTTTTGATAAGGTCGCACTATTCTCTAATGAATAACTTCAGAAGCACACTTGCGCTTCGTGCGGATACCCCGCCGCCAAGAAGCGTGTGTACCAGAGGCTATCCGCAGACGCACCACCGGAACTGGTCGCATGCGTCATCTAAAGAAGATCCAGCACCGCTTCAAGTGAGTTGATTACCTTACTATATCAAAAATATTAGTGGCTTAGTGGCTAAAAGCTTAAATTTATTGCTTCTTTTCGTCCCATTTAACTTATAATTAGTTCAAATTGATGCCTCTTATTCTAATTAAAATCGTTGAATGCCGAGTTATTCTCTTTTTATATTTTTGATAAGGTCGCACTATTCTCTAATGAATAACTTCAGAAGCACACTTGCGCTTCGTGCGGATACCCCGCCGCCAAGAAGCGTGTGTACCAGAGGCTATCCGCAGACGCACCACCGGAACTGGTCGCATGCGTCATCTAAAGAAGATCCAGCACCGCTTCAAGTGAGTTAAATAACTTATTTTGGTGACTTAGCGTTCGTTATGTCATATTAAATTTGAACAAAATACTTTGCTATAGTTAGTGATGTGAATTGTTGTTTGTTGCTCCAATTGTTTTGTTTGAGAAGGATACATATAAGACGATACACACACTATGGTTCCGTTCCATGAATTAGTTGTGCGTTTGTTTTTATAGATTATACTAGCTCAATTATAAGAAAACTAACGTTAAATGCTGAACGAGCTCATGGAACGTTACAATAGTGTTCGAACTGACTTATATCATTAATCCTTACAAACGAGAGCAGGATTGGCAAATTTACATAGCCTTCGCTTAAATTTTACGCAAGTGGTCCAAAAATTTTCAAAATACAAGCATTCCAGGAACGGCTTCCGTGAGGGTACCGTCGCTGTCTCCCAGAAGAAGCGCACTCAGAGCGCTGCCTCCAACTAAGCGGCACGATTGATTCTCGGCCGAACTGTTGTCGAAAGATGACTTGCCTCGTTTACTTGTTATTATTGTCTTTTGTTCATAAATGGCTTCCTATTGATATATGTTTGACATGGCCACACAATCAAGAACGAAGTGACGTCAATGTCAGCCCAGATATCGTATAATGTATCATATTTGACCACAAGCGAGGCATTATTAGTTTTTACGATATGACAGTCTTTTCGTGAGTTGAAACATTGATCCTCTTACAATTAGTTCATCTGGACAGTATTTTCGATATTTTTTCAAAATTCGATTTAATTATCAATGCTAATTCTTTAAAACCCTCATACTTTCATTCAAAATCACTTTGTATGTGTGGAAAAAATCCGGCAAAAGATTTCTGCAGCTGGCGGGAGTCGAACCAGCGTGTCAGGGAAAAGTCGATATCGAAACACTTACCGTAATCGAAATCGTCCCTGCCCTATCAAGTAAACTTTGCGCGCCCATATCTCGCTTCAAAATGAATTTTGAACACTCAAATTTTGGATTTCTTACATGGTTGTAGTAAGTAATCGGATAATGTGCTCGGATACCCCAAGTAAATATTGCTGATACTCCTCCTTTAAGAGAAATCACGACAGTCCGATGAGACAGTGAGACAAAGCAGGTCTACAGTACCCAATCGTTCCCTACCGTACCATTCCGGTGCTTCCGGGGCGTCCGTCGAATCCTCGCTCGCCCGCCGGTCCCGGCTTTCCGACCGGTCCGTCACGACCGGGATTTCCGTTGCGGCCGGGGAATCCGGGCGCGCCGGGCTCACCTGAAAATCGATACGGGCTATCTACAGTAACCCCTCATACAGTATATGTTAATGGTCGTCACAGTGAAATGTTTCTGTAGCCAATAATTATTGCATCTAACCTAGATAATATCGATACGGCTATCTATCTACATACAGTGACTCCATCTACAGTACCTACAGCATCTACAGTAACCCGTCTACAGTGTGTGCTGAAACCACATCTAGATACAGTATCCATGTACAGAAGCACTCAGTCGTCTATACAGTAACCCTGTTTACAGTATCCCCATCTACAGTATCCACAGTACTCCTACCCCCTCTACCGTACCTGGATTGCCGGGGAATCCGGGCAATCCCTTCCGCCCGATGGGCCAGACGCCATTACGTCCCGCCTCTCCGATGAGTCCGGGCGGTCCGGGAGGTCCTGAGAGGGGAATATTGATTACGGTAAAATTGGTTACGGTAGGTCAGCTGAATATACTGTATATAGTATCTAGGCCTGTGAGCGGAATATTGATTACGGTAAAATTGGTTACGGTAGGTCAGCTGAATATACTGTATGTAGTATCTAGGCCTGTGAGCGGAATATTGATTACGGTAAAATTGGTTACGGTAGGTCAGAGCTGAATATACTGTGTATGTAGTAGGCCTGTATCAGTTCAGATTACGGTAGCTTTGAGAATCGACCGTCGGGTGGCAAACTTTGTGAGCGGAATCGGTCTGCGTGCGTGGCATACCGTAGAAAGCAATAAAATACTACTACCGTTTACAGTATTCAAGGGTTACGGTATCTTACCGGGCAGTCCCTGGTCTCCGGTTCGCCCTCTCATTCCCGGTTCGCCGTCCCGTCCGGGCGTGCCCGGTTCTCCCTCGGGACCGGGCCGGCCCTGATCCCCGGGACGACCGGGAAGCCCCTAAATGACGGCTTTATGGAAATGGCGGCTTCGTAACGAACACGAGGAGGATCATTATTCATTTTTTTGAAGCGTAAAGCTGGAGATTATCGGTCATAGTCGGTAATTTCGCCCCCTAACACATGTCGTTGAAACATAACCCTTCTCGCCAAATTCAGAAGAACTTATTCACAGTGAAACACTAGGTTTTCTTAGAATCCGTAAATTTCCTAAATACCGGATCTGGATGACCGGTTCCTAAAATGACGGATACGGCTGCTCACGGGCGGTCCGGGTGGTCCCATTGGGCACACGATGCAGCCGGGCTTGTCCTGCTTGATGAGGGAGTTGACTCCGGGCGCGCCTCTGGCACCGTCCTTGCCGGGCAGACCGGGTTCTGAGGATACGGTAGATTACGGTAGAATATCGGCAAACGAGCAAAATTTGACAGTCTTGAAGATTTGCCGTGAGGCTAGACTATGTTGATTGATTTGGAAGGATAATGTAGATAGATTGATGTGGTACTGAAGGATTTTGGGTATCTAGATCGATATGAGGAGCCGGGGTTGGATTACGGTATAGTACCTCCGGGTGCTCCAGTGGCTCCCTTCGGTCCTTGCGGGCCCTTCGGACAGCGGTTGGGCGTGCGGGAGCAGTCTGCAATTATTGATTTTTTTACAACCGATATTTAAGTGGAGTATTTGTAACTGGTTAAAAATCAATGAGACTACTGTTCCAATAGAGGTTTGATTGTTCACTGCAATATCTGATGTGTAGGGCGATTGAGTCAATCGATAAGACGAGGTGATACAGTTTCCAATAGATAATTGATTATCGACAGTAGCTCAGTTGTGGTTCGGTAACTACAGTATCCAAGACTCACTGAATTTTGCTTCCTCAGCTTGCTTCGTTTTCGTAAAGAGTATTACGGATACTATTTTTTAATCGATAATGATACAGTATCCAATACTCATTTCAGTTTACACCTCATCTTGTTGCGAGTCGTTTCGTGAAGAGTGGTACTGTTCATAATTGTACACTAGACACAACTCACTGCACTGTGCATCTTCCGCGTTCTTCTTCGTGTCTTCTCTCTTCGATCGGAGCATGGATGGGACGACGGCGGGGGATTCCGACGAGGCGAGGAGCGAGTGGAGGGATTTCCAGGAGGCGTCACGGAGGATCTGCGAAAAAAAAACTGTTCGAGTGGAGAAATCACTCGACTGTCTGACGGGTGATAGCGCGAGTCGTCTTCGAATCGTATAGGAGACAGCGAAGGAAAAGGAAGGGCGAACGGACAGCCACTAGTATCCACTTTTTGAGGTTATTTTTTTTTAACTCAGCTGACGGCAGCTCACTATCTAACTCCCGAAACTATTATTCTTACAGTCTGCAACGCATTCAATTTTTTTTCAGTTGAAGTCTAGACAGAATCCCGAAGGGTCTGCGATAGGGCTGCCAGTGTGACGAAACAGAATCTTAAAACTTTTATTTATTTATTTATTTATTTATCCGCACGATGTTATGATTGTGGGGGGGGGGGGGGGGGGGGGGTAGGAGATTCTGTTTCGAGCTGTCCCTTTTGCTGTGGCCGGTTCTTCATTTTGAAAGCCATAATCGATATGTATTTTTAAAAGATTATATTAGGGTTGGGAGCTGACCCGCTATCAAAGTTGCTGTTTGACTTCATATCGTGCACCTAGCCTGAAACACATACCACTTCTGAATTGAACTAGAATGTGTTGATGAAATTCTCTGCCAATAGCAAGCGAAGCATTCCAAGGGATCTACCTACTTTTAGATTTCAATCCATTACGGAGACAAAATTATCTGTCTTATTTTTCGAATAATTTAGCCGCTACCGTAGTCTCGTCTATCGATCGGACTCCGTCCTTCTCCAGGCTCGATAGTTCATCGATGAGGGAGATGAACGAAACGAGGCTGGCCACGAGGATTACGGTAGATAGCGCTATCGATCCCCAAGCGAGGACGGTGAATTTGCCCATTACAAACTGAAATCGGGTACGGTATTCGAAAGGGTTACGGTAGGTCGAACGAATATAAGGTAGTGGTTCATGATAAACGCAAGAAGAACCGACTCATGGGAGTACGGGAATGATTACTGAGAGCTCCTCTTCTCTAGAATTATAGAAGGAAAGCAGTTTCGTCCAATGGAGTACGGCTTTATCGCTTCCAATTGGCGACTCTCTCCATTTTACGTGTTATTTCATCGATCATGTCAATTCGTTAGCTGAAACGGTCACACTGGCACATCCTTTTCGAGTTTTGTCGATTAGACAACTGAATTGGGAGTGATTTTATACAATAATATTTGAAATTTATTCTAGAAACATAAATGCTGTGCAAAATTAGCATGCCAAGCTCAATTCAGTGCCTTTTAATTGATGTCTGACAACTTTATCATTCCGTACAGCTGTTTTATGCATGTAAAATTTCCAATTGTTTAAAATAATGAAAAATAATTTCGAAAATTTTCTCAAATAAACCGTTCCGGGGTCTACTGGAAAACGCTCGAGCCCTCACGGTTCTTAGCACTGACGCTAAACATAGGGAAAATCTCAAATTCGCGCGCTCTGAGCCGGCTAATTTACAATCCCGAGGCGTTCGTTTAATTATTCACTGTATGTTATCGATTAATTTGCTTTGCATTCTGAGGTCTACTCCCCACTTCGCGTAGAGCGCACTCTTTTGCACGAGGGAGTATAAAGGACTGCTAAGGTGCGTGATTTTTCGCTTCGTTTCGTAACGTCATCAAGCTTATCTCTTCTCAAATAGCCCCCTCTTTGCTTGTCTAAGCTCTTCCCCGTGTGTTTTTGTTTTGCATTATTTACTAGTTCGCCCGATTAAGATTTTAAACATTTGTCATCCTGCACGTTCCCGATCGCGCGTGTCTTTTTGCATCGCTTTTTTTCTTTTATATTTTTAAATTTATTTGATCTGTAAAGCCCCCTGGTTAGTTTTGCATTGATCTTTCACTCGAATGCGTTTCCCAAGCCCTCGACGAACGCATTTAAGCGTCCATTTTCGAACGCTCAATCGATCAGGCCGTCTCTCTTGCTCGACAAACACTTAGTGGATGGCAAAAAGTGCGTCTCTGACTGCGGATAAGCTGAGAAGTGGCCGATCGATAACTCGTGTGTGCAGCGGTTTTCGCCGCCCCTGCCATTCACTAAGCTGATTAGCAAGGGTGATTCTCGCTTCTGTAACGCCGCGCCCCGAAAAAAGGCACTTTGTTTACGCCATACTTTATTGTTTAGTTGATGTTCATAGAGGTTTCTTTGTAATGGATATTGGCTAAATAAGCTCAAAGCGTTCGTTTTATTAGAGACTTAGGTGAATTATTTGTACAAACAATAATGCCCATTTATCCTTTCCCATTTACAACCCGAGGCCCGCCGCTTACTGCCCCTGCTCCCTGCCGCGTCTCCTAATCCATGCCCCGATTAATATGTAGTCGTGGGGCGAGAGTAGAGGCATCCGGAAAGGGTATAGAACAAGCAGATTTAAATGCGACGAGGAGAGAAGAGGAAGAGGAATATGTGGGAAGAGACGACAAGATTGACGATGTTAATCCAATCCGCGCCCAATTGCCGGCTTTCCTCATGTGCCGGCTTTCCTCTCGGATGCCCCCCTCCTCCCCGTATGAAGTAAGAGATCCCCCCCCCCCCCCCCCCCGTCTATCCACACTCTCTGTCTTCATCTCTACTTCGCCATCTCACATCTTTTCTCCATAACTCCATCCTCCTTTTCCTCCCCTCTCCTCCTCCTTCTCTCCCCTATATCCACGAATCTCGAATCAATTCAACATTCGCATATCTTCCTGCGCCGCGCGTGAAATTGTCGCCTCATTTCTCTCCCACACCTTTCTCTGGTGCCCCTCATCGATTCCTCTTTGTCTCTATCACTCCCTCTCGCCTCCTCCCCCTCAAATCAGTGATAGCAGCAGCGGCGCATTGTTGTCTCTTTCTCATCTTACTCCTTCGCATATGTTTCACGTTGTTCGCAAAATCACAAGAGAGTAGTTGACAACTCGCATCACAATGCGCACTCATTGATTGAGAGAGAGAAATGGAGGGGGGAGCGAGGGGAGAGGTGCGATAGCGCTTGTGCCCCCTCTGCTCCATAACTCTCTCTATCTCGCGCGCCCCCACTCTTGAACCCCCCACCCCTCCCCCTTCCCGCTCTTCTTGTCTCTTCCCCCGATTTATAGAGAGAGAAATATGCAAATTCATTGCAGCAGCACTCGCTTGGGAAGGAGGCCGAGAGAGAGAGGACAAGGGTTGTCAAGCCCCACCCGCCTTCCACTCTTTCACAATTACTTTCTCGAACGGTGAGGGCAAAACGAGATTTAGGAAACGTCGTCCGGATGTGTGGTGTCATTACAGTACTCTTTCCAGATATGGTAATGGAGGTAGATGAGCCGTCGACCCAACACGGAGGAGGCGCAGGGACGAGTATGGATACGAGCGAGGTTGTTTATTTATTTATTTAATTAAATTTTAATAAAAATATAATAACCCCTGGCGAGGTGAACAACGAAAGCCTTTTACCATCAATTACATAACCCTTATTGAAAGATAAACAAGCAAAACTATTGGTTCCTCTTTGAAGATCAGCGAGGCTTTTATTTACGCATTTTAATATAATTTTCGATGATCGGCTGGGAAAGGTAAACACGGAAGGCCTCGTTTGTTTCCTCTTTGTGCACATTGTCGTTTGTTTTTTTTTCTCTCTTCTCTGCTGCTCGCCGAGCTATTCTTTGGTTGGCGCGCGCGCTCTCCCCTCTCAGACGGCCGATTGTATTTATAATGCATAGGGAGGGGAGAGGAGGGATGCCGCGAGGTGCGTCATTACGGCAGGCAGAGACGAATATATGCCTATAGGTGAGGTTGGAAGCTAGATATAGATATGGGAAGGAAGGAAATCTAGATGGGAGAATACAAATAGCCGCAAGAAGTTGTGTGTGTGAGAGCACAGCGGTACTTGCTGCTATTTTGGGCTGGCAATTCGACGAGAGACGACGAGATTTGATGACGTTAATGACGGTGTTGTGAGAGGACGGAGGAGGAGGGAGCAGGCTACATTACATTTGACGACGCGTCGAGAAAGGAGCGATGATTACGGAACGTCGACGAGGATGAGACTCGGAGAAGGGAATGGGAAGAGTTGTAATGAATTTTTCATAGACATATCGGGATTTCGAATGTTTGGTTACCTAACTTTTTGATTTGTGGGCAAAGTCGTACTGGATTGGTCATAAACATGTTCCTAATATTTGGTTGGCTAGCTTTTTCATTCGCTCAATTAAAATCGTCGTGTCTTAATGTCTGGGGCAGATTACTATTACTATGATTTATGGGAAGCAGACTACGTTTGACGAGGGTTTCTCGATAGCAAGCGATGATTAAGGAGAAGGGGTTCCAGAAATGATGAGTAACCTGCATGGAAAGGGGTAAAGCAACATGCAGCTCTGAGGAAACATGCAAGTTTTCGCGCGTTGTTTTGATATCAAGACGTTTTTCGGCAGATTTTGGCGAGTGCTCTGTGAGGTGGGACTTGCTATCCAACATGATTATGATTGAGCGATATAAATTAATAAAAACTGGCGGTATTTTACTCGGTGCTTTCTGGTTTCAGGTTAACTCGTTATCGTTAACGGCGGGTTAAACGCTTCAAACCGTTTTACAAGCTGTGCACCACATGAATAAATATTTCTTCATTCAGACGCCCTCATCGGTGGACGGGATCGAGTGGAAGTTCTCGCAAGTGAAGGGCACTGTGGACCAGGACGACACGTCCATCGCTGACGGTGAGTCTAGCCCTCCTACTACACCACCGATGAATGATGGTGAGTGCCGTGTGTGTGTGTGTGACCCCAATCCCCCTGGTATGGCTGCAGGTTCCGTATCGGTATTGCCGAACGAGAAAAAGAGGATCGGGTCGGTAATACCGATCCCGAACGTGCAACCTTACCCCTGGTGGTGCTTGTGACCATCTCGGGCGAGAACTGTTCGAAAACGTTTTTTTGTTCAATTAGAATATTGTCCGGGATAGTCTTTGCTCTGCCTTTTTCCTTATTTGGGTTATTATTATTATTATTATTATTATTTGTTGTTGTTGTTGTTTTCTTTTTTTCTCGATGACTATATTGGCTCATTACTGATGGCTGCGCGTCTTGCAGTGCCTCCCGCGGACGTGATATCGTGCGTGGAGTTCTCGCACGACGGCGAGTACCTCGCGACGGGCGACAAGGGCGGACGGGTTGTCATCTTCCAGCGCGACCAATCCGTGAGTGAAACATGAAAGTTGCTGGCATTATTATTTTTGTGCTCACAGTAGTAGTGGTTTGGGGGGGGGGTCGCAGGGAGGTTTAATTGGGATGACGTTGATTGTGAAGCTGTATTAGGCGAGTATCAAGCGATTGGAGACAGGGGCGGACGTGTTGTGGGCCGAAATATGTGAAAGAGCGACATGATCTACGATTCATAAATTTCATCGTATTAAATTGTTTTGGTTTTATTAATTGCCAACGTTAAATGGAAGAAATATTTTTCGATAACTCGTTTGACATTATTTGACTTGATTATGCATTCACGAGGGATATAAAGCAAAGGAAGTAACTGCGATCTTTGCTTGGTAGAGATCCGTTGACGGTTGATGGCTATGTTATCCCGTTCACTTTGATATATTTATTGGGCACTTGTGGGGCTGGGGGGTGCTCTAAACGTTCTCTATCGCGGGCTACCTCCCCCCTTTCTCCTTCCGAAACTATGCGTTGCTTTGGCTAGGCATTAGTCATCATCGCTTCTCTTTTTCCTGAATGGGCGCCATGCCATTTAGCTGCCCTTTGCACATTAGCTTTCCCCCATTCTGATTTTGGGGACGGAATCGATTCATTCTCGGAAAAGAGGGGAAGGGGATGCGTTTATCACTCTAGCGCTGCCCTTTAACGGAGACACGGCTCTTTTAATATCTGGAGCCGTAGGGAGAGTCTCTCGGCCTCAAATCTCTTCCCTATCACTGAAACCACCCCGGGATACACTAATAAGGGACTAAGATTGGCGTGTGGAAATCTTACGGGGGAGAAGAGACGGGAAGGGCAACCAGAGGGTTCTGCAAGTGGGTTACTCTCTCTTTGCATTGTGAATGGGACGGGAAGGAGAGGAAATGCGAGGGTGGAAGGGGGAGGAGGGGAGCGAAGAAGAGCTGACAGTCTGTTATCCGGGACGTGCCAAGTTAGCCTCATCCCCTCTTCTTCTTCCTCTCATCTGTTCATCCCTTCCCCTCTCCTCCTCCCCTCGCTCTCCATCCTGGGTATCCTCCCCTCCTCCTCTATCTCGGCACTGCTCTGCTCTACTCGTAAACAGCGAGGAAGACAGGCAAGGGGAGGGGAGAGCAGTCGCAATGCGACTAATAAGCGGAGCGATGAAAGAAGAGAGGAAGAGAAGTGAGAAGAGGGGATGGAAGGGAGGGAAGCACTAAATGAAGGGAGTGGATGAAGTTGTGAAGCAGTGTGTGATGATGTATCTATCTGGATTTTAAAATCGTACAAAAATGGAAAGGAAAGCAAGCAAGACAGAAGCAAAGTTGACAGAGCAACCAGTCCCCGTTTAATTGTTTACGAATGTGCTGCGGCGTCAGTTTGGAATGGAGCGATGGGTTTCCCCCTTCCCCCGTCCTCACTCTCGATCGTACAAGGCAATCTAGTGATAAGGACGAGGGGTTTCAGAAGGGGATTCCAGGATAGGGAGGGAGGGAGGTTAGGGGGATTGAGGGGGTTGGATTAGATCGTATGAGATGTGTTTTGGTGGAACGAGAAGTTTATCAACAACACGGGATTGATTAGGGTGATTAGATTATTGGAATTTGGAAAACATTCGAGATAATTAATTATTGGGGCGGAAATGGTGTGATGAAATCTGAACGGAGAAAAATATTGTCGTTTACTGAGCAGAGCCAAAAAAAATGGAATCAGGGTAATTGAATGTTTAAAATATATATAACAGCTATAGAATGATTGGAAAAATGCGTGAAAGACAATAATTAAGGAAGGGTTTTTTTCGGTTTCTAGCAAACATTATAATAAATGTGATCTTATTGCAGGGTGCGTTCAATCGACATTTTTTTATTGCATTGGGTTTCTAGTGGAATTAATAGGGGAAAATAGTACGGGATTGGCAGTTTGCAAAAATAAAATATAATGTACAAAATAATGAGCTTTAATTGCACAGGGCAAATACGTGCGAGGGGTGCGCTCGCGCGAGTACAACGTGTACTCGACGTTCCAATCGCACGAGCCCGAGTTTGACTACCTCAAGAGTCTGGAGATTGAGGAGAAGATCAACCAGATCAAGTGGTTGAAGAAGAAGAATGCCGCCAATTTCATCCTATCCACCAATGGTGAGATTTTTTAAAATTTTAATGGTAGGCGGTTTGCGGTTGCAAGCTTAGTTCTTGACAACTATATGAGAGCCTGGTTGATGTTATTTCTCGAACCTGGGTTAACGCAAAAATCATTTCGACCAATGGTGAGAATTAGTTTACTCATGGTGCATTTAGGTTTCGGGAGTAGTGTATTGCAAAGTAGTTTAGCTTGTTTTCGATTTTATTGCAATTGTGGGTTCAAAAAAATTAATCCTTTCTACCAATTGTGTGTGTGTCAATGGTGAAAGTAAATATATTGGTGCATTTAGGTTTCTGGACTAGTGTATTAGCATGTAGTGGAGCTTGTTTTCGATTCGGTTGCGTCTTCAGTTTACAAAAAAAATTAAATGTAGAAACTGGCATTTGAGGTTACTAGTACAGTCCATTACCACGTAGTTATCGATTCCTTATCGATTGTTGGCCTCGAACACGGGTTAAAATAGTCCTCCTTATCGATTGTTGGCCTCGAACACGGGTTAAAATAGTTTTAGTAACAGTCTTTTTCGGTTTCTAGAGATGTACTTGTTCCAATGATTTTGTCCTTTGTCGATCGGTTTCCTCTATAATGGGTTTAAAATTAGTACATGAAAAAGCCCCCCAATGCGCCGTTTCCACGATTTAGCCTGTTGAGTAATTGTTTCTCGTTCTGCTCTTAATGCTTCCGATTCGAGCGGATTCAATCATCATCCCCTTTCCAGATAAGACGGTCAAGCTATGGAAGATCTCTGAGCGCGAGAGGAAGGTCGCCGATGACGCCTGGAATGTGGAGAGAGGTGAGGGATTTGTATGCCATCTGAAACATGAAAGTACCGGGTTTGTTTTATTTTTATCCTGCATTTGTTTGTGCAGTTATTCTTGACAACTAGGCTTTTAATATTTTGACAGCTGTCGCCATACAAAAACGAGGTAGTATGCGAAGCGGCTATGGTCATTGATCGGGGTGTGTAGTTCTTCTTTTTGCTCCTTCCACCTCGACAATTGAACAGCTTGCCCTTCGAATTGTAGTCGCAACGTGCGGTGGAGTGATATCATAAGGCTATTTGGGGAAGATGTTGGTAGGATAGTGGTCTGACACGGGAGTGACCGCAACTCACATATCCCGATCCCCGTCATTTTTTCAGGGTAAGTAGGTACCCCTAAGGGAGTCTCAAAACCGTTTTCAAAAGTTGCTCAATGCATCTAGTATTTAAGTTATTTAACTTTATAAAATTTAACGTTGATCTCGCGTGCGATCGCTCACGCGCCTATCACTGCTCCCGAGCATTCCCCTCTCAACTGGTTCGGTGGTGTAGTGGTATGATAGTAGCGTCAACAGCAGGAGGGTATGGGTACGGTCCCGCTTCCGTGCAATCTTTTGCAATTTTTTTTTGCAAATCGATCTTTGATCTCTATCATCGAATTTTGATGAAATTTTATGTTTTGGTAGAACAGTATGTGCCACCTTCATGATTTGTGAACATTTATGAACATGAACATTTATGAACTCTTCATGAAATTTTTTCTTCGAACATTACTGACGACCACTGGACAGTGACAAGGGTCGGAAAAAATAGGAAATTTAAAAAAAACCATTAGTCATGTTATCCTCACTTTCACGTTGATCACTTACTAGTTCATACATTTTCATGTATTTTCTTACCATATTTTCGGACCAAAAAAGTCCAGTGATCTGTAGGCTTGCAGTTTCTGCAGGTTCGGTATTGGGACAACCCAGGACAACCCAGGATTAGAAACAATAAATAGCGCCTGCGATCGGGGGAGAGCCTAGAGTAAAGGTATTTTCGAAATTTTGTCAATAATACCGACATTCCCTGAAATTCCGAACGTGCAACCATAGTGAACGACAAATGTTCGAAGAAATTTTTTTTTCACAAAAAGTGTTCACAAATGTTCACAAATCATGAAGGTGGCACATACTGTTCTACCAAAACATAAAATTTCATCAAAATTCGATGATAGAAATCAAAGATCGATTTGCAAAAAAAAATTGCAAAAGATTGCACGGAAGCGGGACCGTACCCATACCCTCCTGCTGTTGACGCTACTCATACCACTACACCACCGAACCAGTTGAGTGCTCGGGTGCAGTGATAGGCGCGTGAGCGATCGCACGCGAGATCAACGTTAAATTTTATAAAGTTAAATAACTTAAATACTAGATGCATTGAGCAACTTTTGAAAACGGTTTTGAGACTCCCTTAGGGGTACCTACTTACCCTGAAAAAATGACGGGGATCGGGATATGTGAGTTGCGGTCACTCCCGTGTGAGGGTTTTGATAATACCAAAAATTATATAAATATTGTTATCTGTATTGGGTACTAGGGGGGGGCAGTGATTCAAGGGAGAACGCCGAAATTTTGATATGATATGATTTGATAGGAATGGTGGTGCTTTCAATAAGGATTTCCTTGCAATTGATTCACTGTACGCTTTCTTGTTTCATCTGTGTGCTGAAACGCGAAGTGATCTTGGTCGCGGTATTAATAGTAATACAACAATTTAATTTATTAATAAATAAATAATAAATATCCCCTCACAGGAGGCTCGTTCATCGGCCGTCTCAACATCCCGTCCATCGTGCCGATGGAGCTCATCGTGGAGGCGAGCCCGCGACGGGTGTACGGCAACGCGCACACCTACCACGTCAACTCCATCTCGGTCAACTCGGATGAGGTGCGTCAAACTAGATGACTGGATGTTTTTTTTTCGTCGAAAATCGTAGATTGAACGATTGAATTTTGTCCAGAGTCTGTGGTTACATGAATACGGTGAAGCGCGAACCGCAGTAGAGCGGGAGTTGGATTTGATAGGAGGAGTAGTTTTACCAATGTGAGGTGTGTAAGAGATTGTCAACACCCTGTGCTTACATGAATAGGGTGAAACGCGAAACATGTGGTATTTTTGCTCATAATGTAGTGATTTTTATCATAGTTCAATTCAATGTTGATTTGAAGTTGGGGATGCTGGAGGGTTTAGTTAGGGAACTTAGGGATGCTGCAAACCTACCACGTCAACTCCATCTCGTTTAACTCGGATGAGGTGTGTTGGTGGTTTGTTTCTGTTGGTATTTTTCAAGGAAATAGATATAGTACGATTGCTTTTTGTCCAGTCTTCGGTAATGTGAATAGGTTGAAACGCGAATCACAATCGTGAGCGAGATGGATCGGGCGGGATAGGTTATCATTTTAGCATGACCCATTCATTTATTGATTCCTCGTAGGTTTTCTTGTTTCATTAGTGTGATGAAACAAAAATGCAATAATTTATTTTTTTTAATGTCTACATCAACGTCGGATTATTATTGACAACGTTTATCTTTTTTTTCCGAAAACGGTGAAGCATCAATCATCCTATCGTCAACAATTGTAACCTTTTCCTTCAGGAGACATTCCTGTCCGCCGACGACCTCCGCATCAACCTCTGGCATCTCGAGATCACGAATGAGTCATTCAGTGAGCTATTTTTTAACTTACTTAACGTAATTAATTATGCTATTTATAAATATAATTACCAAATTCATGATAATTGCAGACATTGTGGACATCAAGCCGACGAACATGGAGGAGCTCACGGAGGTTTTATTATTATTTTTAATTTGTTTAATTATTAAAATAATATAATTTAAAGGTGATCACCGCATCGGAATTCCATCCGTATTTATTTAATTAGTTTTATAAATTAATTAAAATAATAAATTAAGGTGATAACGGCATCGGAGTTCCACCCGACGCAGTGCCACTGGCTCGTGTACTCGTCGTCCAAGGGATCGATCCGGCTGTGCGACATGAGGGACAAGGCGCTGTGCGATCAGCACGCTAAGAGTGAGATTATTTTTGAAATAGTTGTTTATCTTTCCCGGAGGGGTGGCGCTGATCGGGTTGAAAATTTAGTGTATTATGAATAGCTTGAAACATGAAGTGAGAGTACTATTTAAAAAATGTTTTGTTTGTTTGTGCGCCAAGCATTGATCCGATTAAATTAGTTTGATATACTTTATGAATAGCGTGAAACACAAATCAAAAATGTTTGAAAATTTGGTGCTGCATTTTCGTGTTTCATCGACAGCTTGTAACCAGAATAATATCAATGTTTCTGATTCGAGTCGCTCGGCTTTTCATGAAATAAAACACATCCTTACCGTCTTCAATGCTTCATTATCTATTGCGACTAATAACAGGGGTACATTTTTATCGTTTATTTTAACTTTTTTTTTATTTATCGTTGGCCTACTCACATAATAAATTCTCTTGCAGTCTTCGAGGAGCCAGAGGACCCGGCCGCGCGCTCGTTCTTCTCCGAGATCATCGCCTCCGTGTCCGACGTGAAGTTCTCGCACGACGGCAAGTTCCTGCTCACGCGGGACTACCTCACGGTCAAGGTGAGCTGCGGGGAGTCAAACGCGGGGATCAACCGGATTGTATTGGGGGCTAATATCGTTATTTTGGAAATTATCTTTTTTTACGATATATGATACGTGCAAGTTGTGTGTTTCATGATGAGCTCGTAATGGCCTCGAGATTTTTTTTTCAATATCGTTTACATTTCTCTTGAAAATTTTGAAGCATAAATTATTTATGCGTGGAGACAGGTTTGCTGACACTGACAATCAGCGAGCATTCACTTTTAATCTAGCTACCGTAATTCAGGTGTGGGATCTCCGCCAAGAGCGCGCGCCCGTGGAGACGTACGCGGTGCACGAGCACCTCCGTTCCAAGCTGTGCCAGCTCTACGAGAACGACTCCATCTTCGACAAGTTTGAGTGCGGATGGAGCGGCGATGATAAGTGAGTGGGAGGTGAAACGTAGACGCGCCGGGTTTAGTAAACACGAACCAGGCGGGGTTTGTGAAACAAAGACTTGTCGGGATCATAGAGAGAGAGAGAACGACTCCATCTTCGACAAGTTTGAGTGCGGATGGAGAGGCGATGATAAGTGAGTGGGGGTGGAACATAGAGGTGTCGGGTTATTAGTTCTTTGCTATGTATTTGTACTTTAAATCGTGATCGTGGCGAGTTGCACAAAAATTTATACAATTGGAATCAGGTAGATTTGAGAGAGTTTTTTTTAAATTTTCAATGACGTTCGAGCATTGTGGATTGCTGAATCGCTTGGCTTTGAGAAATGTCTGAAACTTGAGATTAACGGGTTTTCTTTGCTTCGAATATTGTAGTCATGTTGTCTTCGATCGAAGGAAGCACTGTCAATTTTTGAGATCATGCGTAATAGTAAGATGAGTGAAACACGAATAAGACAAGTTCATGAAAAATTGTTTTGCAGGCACATCCTAACCGGCTCGTACCACAACCTCTTCCGCACGTTCGCCAGAGGCACGCAGGAGGGCAAGGTGAATTACCGTTTCATGAATTGAGTGAAACATGAATCGCGTTGTTTTCGCTGTTTGAATAAAGCATTCTGGTAAAAAGGGATTCATCTAGGTTCCTTGCTCTACAGCGTTAGTGTGTTTTCCTTGGGTTCCAGGATTGCAAATCCAATCGCGAAATTATTCGGTTCCGGGGCTCCGAAATTGTGTTGTGCTGCCTCAGACAGAGGGGTCCAGCAGTTTACTGTTGTTGTATACCAATGTGAACAAGATAAATTATTTCTTATCCGATTAGTGTTTCAAGCTATTCATAAAGCAACTAATTTGGAACTAGGGCAATGTGAACAGCGCATCTTGGTGACAGCATCAATCAATGGAGACTCTCTAATATTAGGCTGTACTCACGCAATGCATACGGTTAGACACGGTTGAGGGAGTTGTGCTCATCACTGATCAATATATTTCGCCTTTGCTGACGTGGCGACCAAGAGTCTTATAAGAATGGGCGTTGATTCATAGTTTAATATTAAATAGTTCTTGCAGACATGGGAGGCGCGGCCGGCGGAGATGCACCAGCCGCTGCGCAACCGGAAGATTGGCGGGTCCGCCTCGAGCAGGAAGAAGCGCGCCCAGAACCCCGGAGGAGCGGGTTAGTGGATTTATTTTTATTTTCCGACTAGCACTATGTATGTAATTGATTCGGGGCAATGTTCATGGTTTTTGGTGGAATGTGAAGCAGCGAGTGTAGTGGTGAGAATAATCGTCGGGGGTCAGGTGCTGCGTCGAAAGGAATTTTGATGGGTTGATGGGATTTGTATTTTTTTGCTTTCCGAATCAAAATGAATGAAACTGGTTTGATATTA
This sequence comes from Pristionchus pacificus, assembly GCA_000180635.4. Lineage (NCBI taxonomy): Eukaryota > Metazoa > Nematoda > Chromadorea > Rhabditida > Neodiplogasteridae > Pristionchus > Pristionchus pacificus. The sequence continues at coordinate 20,006,260 of CM026579.1, forward strand.
CGGTAGGATTTGTATAGGTGATGAAGCACAAACGGGATAGGCGGGTGACGAATTCACTATTCACTTTTCTTATCCCCCCCCCCCCCACAGGATTTGGTAGCGCTCCCATGCAATTATGTTTTTGATAGATGGTGTAGTAGGAACGTTGAGGGATGGGGGTATTGCGAGGCTAATGTGAAGCCGTTTTGGATGGAGTGTCAAGCACTCAGCATTAATTGAAAAAAAAGGTTTATTTGAGAGGGCGGTTCAATATTTGTAATGTTGGAAATGCCGGTGCTATTGTTGCCGAAAGGTCACCTAATGCTTTGAGCTGACGATGAAACACAAATGTGAAATGATTGTGGAAAAATATGTATCAATTTGCAGCCGGCGACGACGAGATCGCGCCGGACTCGCTCGATTTCACGCGCAAGATCCTGCACACGGCGTGGCATCCGCAGGAGAACATTATCGCCCTGGCAGCCACGAACAATCTCTACATCTTCTCCGACGTATAAAGCCCCGCCCCCCCCCCCCTCTTTTCCTAGACTCCGCCCCCCATCTTGTGACCTACCGCAGTCTGCTAACCCCCCTGTCCCCGCCCACCCACAGCTCTTGTGTCCTAAAGTGCATGCGCGCGCCCCCCGCCCGGTGGTCGCCCTATTGCTTACCACGTTTTCCGCTCATTTAGTACCGTAATCCAACTCCCTGTCCTCGCTACCGTAATCTAACTAGATCTGCATGCATACTACTTCTATACATTGAGTGATTCCTCCCCTGGAATACAGTACTCTGTTCCCGCCCCGCTACTACCGTAATCGCTCTCTCGCTATTCTCGACCCGGTTGAGAGTCAGTAGTGTACAAGTATCTCCTAGTATCGTGTCCCCCCTTCTTCCAGTCCACCCCCGATAGGCGCCCCATCCACCATTCCGTTTATCAGTTTAGTAACAATCATTCATTCTCATTCATCTCTTTATTTTCCCCCACTCTTTGCACGAGATTTAGTCATGAGAGAGTTTATACCGTATTTTGTAACACGAAAATGGCATAGTCATTGTCAGGTACTGCAAATTGTTGTATTCTCGCCCAATTTGTCTCCCATCCCCCTCTACTTTTTGACACCCATCCACCATTCCTTTATACTCATATGACCCCGCCTGCCCTTTTGTTCTTGGACGCTTCTTCTATTTTCTCTTTATTTTTCTCTTCTCGAAGCGGGATTTCGCGTTGTATCGATTGCAATCGATCGGTGATATTTCTTCCCACTAACCCCCCCCCCCCTTCCTACCGTATGCTGTTCTCGTTTGTTTCCCTCCTGTCAACATACCGTAACCCCATTCTGTCTCTCTTCCCCCCCTATCCGTAGCGAGACTCTCCCTTCTTCATCTGTGTGTAATTCGACCAGTCTCTTGGATGTAATGGATAGATCTAATCTCCATCAATCCCCCCTCTGTCAATCGATCCATTCAATCTACCGTACTATCTACCGTATGCTCTGTGAATGCAGTCAGTCCACAATACAATTCTCTCTCCTACTCATTTCATCATCACTATCCACAATCCTAGAAATACTTGTGTCTCCCATTCTCCCCCTCATCCCCACTTTTCCTCCACCTATCCATTCTATATATCGTAGATGAATCTGAAATAATTGTCGATTGTCTTAAACCGTATCTTGAGCGCGTCGCCTCTCCTAAATATTTAAATAACTTCACGACACCGTCGATTGTCTTTGTCAGTTAGATGTGTACACAGTATATGTAATGGTTTATCGTCCCTTTCTTTATTATATTTTCTCTCGCCCATTTAAATTCTTTTCGTCGTCTCTCTACATATGAATGAATAGCTTGAGAGTCTTGTGGCGGTAAAATCAGTGACTAGATGGACTAGAAGATGGTATGAAGGAGGCTCATAGCAGTCGATAGAGTATGAAGATTAGGAATAGGTTGAGCAGCACGAGTGCGACGATGGAAACGTATCGGCTCTGTCGCACGTAGACTTTGACTTCGTACGTCGCCTCGGTGACTGCAATTTCGAGTGTTTGGATACGGCAGTTCGGACGGAATATTGAGTGTTTGAAAAGAGTATCGTTGGACAGACAATATCAATGTAGGGTTGCAGTTACAGGGGAAGGCCGAACATATTGATTGGTTGGGGATGGGGTCACGGTAGGACAGACAGCATTGATAGATTAAAATGGTTACGGTAGGTCAAGACACTTACTGTATCGATGTGCCCTGGCGATGCGACCCTCGCTCTTGTCCTTCCACTGGTGAGCGACCTAAAATATCGAAAATACTTTTTTTTTAAATTTTCACTCATTGGCTCAAATTGCTATTTTATTCTCGACGTTGATTCACAGAGTGTTCTTCACAGTTAGAAAACTACGAAACCTAGGATCGTGCACTATAAATTTCGAAAATCATTTCGATGATCCCTTCTTGGTGATCGATCACTAGATAGCCCAAATTGAAGAACACTAAAGATCGTGCCCATTAGGGTTGATAAAATCGAGAATACCCGATAGTCGAGGCCTCGGTCAGAAATAACCCCTCTATTCTCGATCGATCACGAAACCCGACTCGGGTACTCGATGTTGAGAGTGAGTGGTCGGGTCGGACTCGGACAGTTGAGAATGGTCGGTCGGTCGGGTTCGGTCGGGCCGATCAGTGAACAATTTGGTCTCGTTCTCATGATCCTACTCTGAGAGACAGGAGCAGTGTGCCTCGATGGTGTAGCGGTTGCGTTTTTGTAGTAGCAAAAATTTTTTGCGAGTTCAATCCCGAAAGATACCAATCATTTTTGCCACATTTGTACATTATGCTAACAGTGTTCCGACTTGATAATCGTTTTTTTATCTGCATGAAACAAACATTACCTCTTGGAAAACATATTACTAAGATGCTCCACTGCTGATATTTTTCTAATAGGTATTTTTATCATAATTTTGCAATAAAAGTACTAGACAATAGAAAAAAAAATAATCAAAAAAGTGTTAGCATAATGTACAAATACGGCAAAAATGCTTAGTATCTCTCGGGATTGAACTCGCCAAAAATTTTTGCTACTACAAAAACGCAACCGCTACACCATCGAGGCACACTGCTCCTGTCTCTCAGAGTAGGATCATGAGAACGAGACGAAATTGTTCACTGATCGGCCCGACCGAACCCGACCGACCGACCATTCTCGACTGCCCGAGTCCGACCCGACCACTCACTCTCAACATCGAGTACCCGAGTCGGGTATTTCAAATTTCGAGCTACTCGACTAACTAAACCCGATCGAGTATTAGGGTCGAGGCCTCGAATACTCGAATCGATTTCACCAACCCTAGTGCCCATTAGTAGTGCAATACGTGAGAAGTCTCATTTAAATTCGATGGCTCTTCACAGTTAGAAAATAGAGTAACACAGAGCGTGATGTTGTCTTTTAGTTGTCGGTCGAATAGAATCAGCACTATTTAGTGAAGGATCTCTCGATACGAAGTTGAGATGCTGTGAGTATCGTGTCTTTTAGTAGTTCGAATACGTGAGTTCGCGAACATTGATTGCAAAACGATTCTTTGATTCGCTGTTTCTCGATGTTTGCAATCGATCTGGGGTGGTCCCAATACAGTTTTTGAATGGTTGCAGAATGCTATCTTCGTTTTCGATAATCTCTAACTAGTGAGAAAGTGAGATCAATTCGTGAACTAATTACTGAGCGAACGCTAATAGAGAAAACGCGGAAGTGATAGATATCACTGATAAGAAAGAGGAAGACCAGCTGAAAACTGATCTGGGTCGAAATCTAACACTGCTTCGTTGCAGCTTTAATGATAATCTATTTTCGACAAGGGTTTTGTTGACAAGGGTTTGGTTTTCACAGATCAAAAAGAAAATAGGTGTTTGATCACTGATCTGACTATGATAGATAAATCTATCAACACTTTTTTCGCCACCTCTGTATCATTTTCTTGAATCGACACTGTAACCCTACCGTAACCCAAACAAGCAATCGCAAACTGACTCCTCTCGTTATGGTGCTGGTCCAAAGGGCGTTTGCTCCCTGCTGCTCCTGCAGGATCCCATCGATCTGCTTCCTGCCGTCTCCCCGGTAGGAGACTTGCGGCTTCTTCTTTGACTGAAATAATAAATATTTATATTTTTTATATACGAATCGATTCCTAGTTTATTCCATTCTTCGACCATTTCTGATAAAAAAATATCATCGATCCTTGATTTTTGTCTAGAAAGAGGAGGATAAGAACAATGAGACCGACAATCCAGGAATCAATTCACAACATAATGGACGATGCCCCAGAAGATTTTTTCCAAAATTGATCAACCTCGTCAAACACCGGTTTCTCTCCCTCCCTTCTTGCCGATGCGTGCAAGTCCATGTCTTCCGTTGGGTACATGCCGATCATCTTTAGTGTTGTCTATCTATAAATGATCACCTCATCAAACACCTTCTCGCCCTCCGCCTCGCGATAAAAGAGGTCCGCCTCATCGGTATGGGGAAATTCGGACAGCATTGAGTGTGTGCAGGGAGGAGGTGGAGGAGGGTGCGGATCTGTAGAGTTCGAAATTTGTTGTTTTGTTCTTACACGATCTTCAGACAAAAGGAGATTAGCATAGCACTCGGATTTCGAACTCTATCGATCGGAACTGTGATGAACAAAGGGTAAACTCGAACAGGGATTTTATGGCAGCAAAAAATGAAGAATGAATGGATCTGGACAGTTCGAAATTTTTAACTTTTTACATTCGTTTTTGAAAAAGCGAGATAGATTTCGAACTTTATCGATGTCTATCGACAGCGCGACATTGAGCAATCTGTAGCGCAATCGGCGTCGTTTCATGAGTTCGAAATAATCTTCATTATTCTGAACCGTATCGATCTGTCAAGGGGTGCAAACAAGGAAAAGTGAGGAGTATGGGTAATCAAAATATTTCAAAAAAAAAATGCACGGAAGTTGGATCTTATTTTTCGTAATATAAACGCTGAGGAATTGTCGATTGAATACGAAACCACAAAATTGCACAATTGCACAATTAGCACGAATTCATAGTTTCTTGTTGGTAGACAATCACCATATCACCGCCAATTTCGGGTACGCTATCGATCCGTCAAGTGAAAATGAGAGAAGAGACAACGAGGGTCAGCGACAAAACATTCGACGGAAAGGAGGAAGGAATGGCAGGGACAATTAGTGGGAAATTAGTACCGGAAATGATCACATTGCATATTAACTACTGGTTCCTCAATCATTATCATCAACGTATGCAAACCTAATTAACTATCGTACTTCTGATTCCAGCTATGACCATAAATCTTTCAAAGAATCACAATTGTTCGACAAAAACACCTACAATTCAAATTCCTATCCCAATGGCTATCACTACGAATAAAATTGCAATATGCGCCTATTCGTCAACAATCACTCCGAACGAAAATCAATACCGTACTTCAGAGATTCAAAATCTTTATTTGTCTCGACGGGAAACTTCTGCGGCGCAATAATCATAATGGATGAAGGATAGTGAGCGACGTGATTAACCGTAGAGCGCTAGAATGATTGAGGAGGGGAGACGGGAAAGGATAGGTTGAAAGGAGGGGAGTGGAGAGGATGATGGATAGGAGAGGAGGGACATGGGAAGGGGCAGAGATAGCGATAGAGTAACTCGACTGTTACACTCAATTAATTGGAGAGTGAGTGATTGATATGGTCGAACCCACTCGCCCTAATCAACTCAACCTCTTTCCCCTCTGATTGTGAGTGTTGAGAACCCGATCGGGGTAGATCAGTGGCTCTTTTCCTTCCCTGCACTCCCGCCCCCTCCGATCCTCAGAAGAAAATCAGTCTACGATAAGCAGGGCGACTTATAAGTCATCTCAAACAACACCATTGTAGTCTGATTTCCCTGTGAGTACCGTAACACCCTACCCGGTGAGCACATCAAAAAAGGTCGACAAAGTGAGAGAGAAATATATCAGGAAAGTGATTGCGTACATGAGCAACAAATGGGTGTGATACAGCAGGGGCTTCACATGACAGGCGGGGGATACGGTATTATATTCCCTCCAAAACAGGGATACTGTAGCATGAAAAAAATCGCAAGAATACGGGGTAATACGAACAAGAATGGAGTGATAAAACATGGACAAGGGCACTTCTCTTTGATATCTCTGGATATAGTATGCATGCTAGACACTTCTTCTCAAAGTCTGGAAATATAAAACGTACAAATCACTCTCTTCTAACTGAAACTTCTGGCAATACATATATTGTTCCTAGGCGGGAAAAGGGAAACTCGGGACAAGAGCGATATGTGCGCGAACTAGGCGTTATACGGTAAGCTCGGTGGGGATACCCATTGATTAGGGGGAATAGGGGAGCGGAGTTTCGCTATCGATTGGTTGGGAAAAGGACAGATGTATCGATATTAATATCGATTGATCGGGAAAAGGGGCGGAGCCTCACTATCGATAAATGATTACAAAAAAAGGGGCGGAGTCAGCAGTGGCCTCTAAACTGCGCTCTCCGACAGGCTCTCGGGAGGGGCGGAGCGGGGCAGGGACTGCGATCTTCTCGACAGCGAGGGCGATCTGTAATAACATATTATTTATGGTATTTCGAAGAAATATCGAGACGAGACGCTCATGATATTGCAGGCTACAACGAGGAACTCTATATGGTGAACCTGATTTTGATTCACGGGATTTACTTGTGAAGGTCTTGTCGGCACTGGAGAGCTATTATCCGCTAGATGGCACAATCACCAATTTCTCTCACGGGGCCCGCACCCCTACCACCTAGCGGAGGAGATATGGCCCGGCAGTGCGTGCCGCTCGCAGAAAGAAACATGTATGGCTATACCTGAGGGAGGGGAAGACGCCGTCGTCAAGGTACCGAGTGGCGATGATCGTCTGACGAGCGAAGACGGCGACGAGCATGTAGTCGCCCTGAATCAGGGGGGGGGGGGGGAATCGTTGGGATACGGTAGGAAAGTGGTACTGTAGCATTAAGATTCCTTGAATCAGGAAACGAAAGGTTACGGTAGAGAGCATACGGTAGCATGGAATCGATAACCTATTACAGTATGCTTTGGCTGTTAGCTACTGTTGGGCACGATACAAATTGCACCGTGTAGCTTTTGGGATGATTGTCGCTTTTCGACCCGCGTAATTCACGCTGCGGACACAATTCATAAAACCAACAGTTGCTAGTTGCACATTGTGGTTTCATCCAGGTGAACAAAATAAAACAATTTCCCTATCGTACCACCTCCTCCTTACCGTAGCCGTAATCCCTTGCCCCAACCCCTGCCAGATTCAACAATAAAGCCAGTGATCGATAACTACCGTACCCATCCACTCACCGTAGCCGTAATGCCCAGGGCCTCCTGCGGGTTCAGCGGTTCCTCGGTCGGGATCTCCTTCAATCTCCTTACGCCCTTCACGCCCGACAGCAGGATCCACACCTGACGAAGATTGATCGATAATTAGGCTACAGTAACCCTTCACGCTCGCTTCGAAAACTATCGACATATCGACACTATTAATCGACATTTTTTGCCTACATTAACCATTTCCTTTCGCTTGGGCATTACAATTACCAATTATTGCCATACCGGGGATACGATAGCTTGTACCGTAACCGTAGATACCGATTACACATTATTAGAATTGTAGCTACACTCTATCGCTTCCTGTCTTATTCTAGCTACCGATTAGAAAGAGAAAATCAATATTAAAAAGCTACCGTACCTTTCCGGAGGCGTAGTCGAGCACGATCAGGTTGCCGTGCTGGAATAGGTAAATATCAATTTATCGATTTTTTCCATGTCGATATAATCTCCTCCTTGCTAATTTCTTTGAAATTTGGTCATCGTGGAAGAATCACAGATGGAAATACCGCCATACCATACCGCCATACCGCCCTTAACGCACACTGTCTATGTGGTGAATAAAGAATAAGAATAAGAATAAGAAAATAAATATCAGATGTTATTGCAGACTGGTTGCAGCACCCCAACCACCTGGTCTGCATTATTGGAGCCTGCAGCGCCTTTTAGTCGCCAATTTCGGTACCAATTACGCCCAGACCCTCGTCCCCTCCAAACCCGCGCATTCCTCCGTCCTAATTCATTTCGTAATTTCGCCTCGACCTCGCACATCTTCTCTCGCAAACCCGTGATCGAGTACACAAAAGGCATTCCATTCACTAATTTGCGAGCAGAGAATTTGACTCAGCTCTCGCTGCTGTCAAATTGGGCAGTATGGGTTGAGAAGAGTTAGTTAGGAGAATGAGTCATCGGGTGCGGTTCGAATTTCCTTCTCGTTTCCTTTTTGATTCTCGTGTCTTCTCAAGTTAGAAAAGGGTAGTGCACGATGAGTGTCTCATTTGGCCATGCTCTTTCGTCAGTTAGGCAAGGCTAGAGAGCAGGCGGAGTTAGGAGAGTCCATCATAGAATGGAGAGGAACATCTAATTGAGGAAGGGAAAGATCGAAAAAGAACGGAGGAGGAATGCGAGGGTGGATGATTAGATAATCGTTCGCTTTACAATGGAAGAGGGGGTTAATACCCTATGTGGAGAACCTATTCATCCCAGCAATAGGGTGCATTTCTCTGGCTGTGAATACGAGTCTAATGATCTCCAGAGGCTGTGCCCGTAAATCACCCGATAACAACCTATTCTGGGAATAATTCGCCGAACGTATTCGAAATTCGGGGCATTATAATTGTGAGTCGACCTTTCGCGATCTAGTGTCGTCTCTCCTTATCCATAAATAAGTCGAGGCAGCAGTGCGGAATTGATTCGATTGCGGGTACTGATCGACCCAGAGGAATGGTAGGACTCTCTCGCTTTCCCATGATCTCTCGTCTTCTCTGATCGGTGATTATATCCCGACTCATCCTTGAATTCCCCTTCACCCCATGATCTATTCCCATCCCATTCAAGTCAATACGGTGGGGATTACTCACTGATCTACGATATTAATAACGATTACGAAGAATTTAAGAAAAAAACCCACGATATTACTAATCCAGCTCTAATTTTCCGCTGACTTATCTATTCAATATTGGGGAATGTAAATTAAATGTCTGCCCCTGAATGTCTGACAAGTCAACACTCTCGATTACTCCGGATGGACCCAAATGTTCGACACATCTATCGTTCTGTTCCAGATAAGTAATTATATCAACCATCGACTATATAATCTCCTCATTATAAACAAGGATTAACATATTCCATCCAAGTCAACAGGAAAGGATTACTCATCTCCCTGTAATCATTCCTTCTCTAATTTGATCATTTACCATCGCGAGGGTGGGAGAGAACCAGTATAGGACAACTAACAGGGAGCAAAAATCATCACCAAAAATATTTACGAAATTTAATCAACCCATCATCTATAGTGAGAATGGAAGAGGAGGGAAAGAAAAAATGAAATGATAAAAAATAAAAAAAATGGATAAAAATGATATGATTGAGTGCGCGGTGGCGCAGTGGTTGTGTGCCAGGAATGCGATTCGAAAGATCACGAGTTCGACCCCGCCCGCCCTCAGATCCACCCAGACCAAGGGGGTTAAGAAATAGGTCAGAAATCCCCCACCACGTGCACACAACACGGGCGGATAGTCCTCTGTGGGAAGTCGCTGAGTTACTCAGGACAGACTAACCCCGCTACTTGGACGCGGGGGCGGCACAGCCAGCCTTGTCTGGATAGCGTCGTAATCAAGCTAGCTTTAGCTTTTTTTTATAAAAGAAAGCTTTAGCTTTCTTTTATACCGCACTTCGAATATGTATTGAGTACAGTGAAAGAACTACCAATCACTAAATATTTATAAAATGTAATGTATTAGTATTCACATCAGTCTCATGGAACGATTAGCTTCGAGTATCTCGCTCCTATCAATAATCACAAGCAGCCACCGAACAATTCCTATTTCCCACACTTCGATATTTGCCTCTTCATTGTGGAACCGAATCATGGACAACTCAATAACAGTAATCTACCGTACCTTATCCACGATCGCACTCGCGGGGCTCGCGATGTGGTCGTTCAGCCTGCAAGGACTCTTATGATTGCCGATATTTTTAATGACAATATAAAAAAAAGCTCATCATGGTATTCCCAAATTCCAAATCTATATCAAATCCCTTATCTATTATCTTCCGTATCCCAACTCAACGCCCGAGACCCCCCATTCACCCCCCCCCCCCCCCCCCCCCCCACTACCGTAGTTCTCGTACAGTACCTGTACGTCTTGCTCAGGTCGTACTCGTTGATCAGCGACAGCGAGTGGTCGACGACGAACAACAGGAGCCGGTTGTTGGCCGCGTCGCAGGTGAGGAGGACGACCGCCCTGGAAACACGGAGGATACGGTAGTCCGGGGTTACGGTAATCGATTGATGCGCCGATCTAGGAAGCACGACCCTCCCGGAGAAGGATGCGGTAGATTACGGTCGTCGGGGTTACGGATGTCGTGTTTTCCGACTAAATCGATATAGGGAGGAGGACGAACGCTCTGATGAGGATACGGCAGATTAGGTTACTGTAGCCTAGATTACGGTAAATGATTAACATGGCCCTCGGGAGCATGACCACCTTGCGCGAGATTACTGTATGATACTGTTGAATTGCAAGTTACTGCAGTCAGTATTCGCTGGCAATAGGGTTCGCCAAACGAGTTAAGCGAGAGTCGAGACAAATCATTCCTCTCATTTCAACTCCTCTCATGATTCGGTATCCTCTCGACTGAGAGTTCTCGGTGAGAGCAACTCTCGGCCGAGAGCTCTCGCGAGAGCCCTCTCATTCTTTCTCGTCTTTCTTTTGCCTTGCGGTGTGCGGTGAGAGGGAGAATGAGAGGGCTCGCTTCTCTTGCAACCCCTTGTCATTTTGAACCGACCGTCTCGTCGAGCGCTCGAGTGAGAGAATGACTCTCGACTGAGAGGAGACAGGGAACTCTCGACTGAGAGTCGAGAGCAATTTTCGAGTGAGAAATGAGGGGTCTTTCGCGAGAGTTCGTCTCATTTGGCGAACCCTAGCTGGCAATGAGGCGCTTACGATAGCTTTGAAAAAATAATGACGTTTGAGATACCATTGCTAGCCCCACTTTCACTAGGAGTTTGAGATATCGATGAGACGCGAGTCTCACAGGTAAAACTGTTGAGCCTTCTTCGCCATCAATTTGAATTTTCACCGTGACATGAATCTCGCTAGCCCAAACACGCATACGCACTCGGCAGTCATGAATATGTTTGAGTAGTCTAGGTGATCAACATTGTTGAGCACCGTGTGACCGAGCATTTGAAGTGCCTGCTGCACACGATTCTCATCAGTGGAAATTAATTTTTCGCCTAGAAACGTTGCGCGAATTGCTCAAACCACACCATCACGGCACTTGAATTAACCGTGGGACAAGCATCTCGCTGGTCGAAATATGCGCCAATTCGATTTTCTTGAAAATTACAGGAACTAATGGTTAGGATGTATCGATTTCAACAGACAAAGGAAATGATAAGGGCAGATTACGTATACGATGTGGGGTTTGTGGGCTTAATCAAGCTTAAGTCACGGTCAGTTTAGTTAGCATACGGTAAGGCTACAGTACTCACTTACACTCCGCCTGATATTCGCTGACGCTTAGGTACTGACCGAGGGTCAGGACTACGTATACAGTAATGGCTGTAAGCTAGGCTACGGTAACATTAAGTCAAACTAAGGTTACGGTAAGGCCAGATTACGGTACTTACTTATACCCAGCCTGGTCCTCGGCCACGCTCAGGCACATGTACTAACTAACGAATTACAAAAAGGATACTAAAAGATCTGAGTATACGGTAGGGATTTTTTTATTACAATAAGGTAACGGCACTCACTTATACTCCGCCTGGTCCTCCGCAACAGAAAGGTACTGGTAGCGGGTCTTGCGCGACTCCTTCAACAGCTTCCAGCCCTGAATATCGATTGATATTGATTGAAAATCGGTTATCGATTGATATTGAAAATTTAATTTTAATCCTGTTTCTCTCACGGCCATTTCATATCAGACAAAGTTTTAATGTCGCCAGTCACGCGTCGACTAGGACCATCAAATAAAAAATCTCAAATCCTCACCATGAATAACTTTAACAGATATTTTGTAATAATGAGATTACCACTCACAAGTGGATATATTACCATACCATTACGGTACCGTTTTGCTTTCCTCTGGTCAACAACTGACATTTACTATTTTTTCATTTCCCAACCAAGACCTATTTCTACAGGGTGCGCCAAAATTACCCGCACTCAGTTTTTCGATCATATCTCTTTCGGAAAACGTGCCACTGTCCTGGTGCGGTAATTACTACTAGCCCTAGTCCATATCTCCCTAAAACTCACAAAAGTTCCGATCTCCATTCACTACCTGATTTCTTGTGGCGAGCCAAAGTTGACTGACTATGGTACGCCAGGGCCGCGAGTTCGATATGTTGTCGCTCAAAAAATCGTAGTCTCAAGGAAAGAGCTCCTAGATCTAATTTTATGGTCTTGATAGTTACCTCAATAGATTGTGCAACTACCTACACTTTAGACAAGCAATAGCCCTTCACCTAAATACGGTAGGCCTCAAAATGTATCTGACTGCCCGAAGTGAACACTTTCAACGTCCGCTTGAAAGCTACACACCATGCATGCCTCTAGTTAGCAAAAAGCAGAAGTACATGCTTCACCATTACTCATGAAATATAAAAATATGAATTGAACCTTACAGGTAAGAAGTAGGGCGAAAAACATAACCAAAAGTCAGAATTCGGGTGATTTTAGTGATTTTATATGCTTGAGGAATTCAGCTAGCATTCCACATTGAGGATACCCAGTGCAATTCTGATATAAATTTCGAGTTGGTCTAAGGATATACTCTAAATGTTCTGAGTTTGAAAGCCCACGCTATGCTGGTGAAGGAGTGGCATTTATTAGAAGTTGTGTTGCACTCGCGGGAATTGCGCACAGTCACCAGTCAACTTTGACTCGCTACTACAAATTAGGTATTGAATGGAGATCGTAACTTTTGTGAGTTTTAGGGAGACATGGACTAGGGCTAGTAGTAATTACCGCACCAGGACAGTGGCACGTTTCCCGAATGAGATGTGATCGAAAAACTGAGTGCGGGTAATTTTGGCGCACCCTGTAAAGTTTCTTCAACTTATTCATACTGTTATACTCATGTTTCACTCCCTCACTATAACATACAAAATTCAAATGTCACCAGTGCCAGATCCTTCTCTGATTCACCACAAATATTTCAGTTCTACCGTAACCCATCAACCGTACCTTCTTGCTCCTAACGTACGCTCATAATGCCGATTTGTGATTGTCTCCGCTGGTCATGAACATGAACTTTGGCTAACCCGACCAAGGCATCTTGTCATTCCATATGATTCATACAGTTACAGTCATGTTTCACTTTCATCCCATAACAGACTAGGTCTGATTGCCACCAATCATTCGTCCTATGTCCAAATCAATATCCAAATTTTCTTTAATAGCCGATGTTAAATCGATTTCACCTAACCTAATGATGTTTCAAATTGTTCTTACTGTTACACTGGTGTTTCACTGCCATCTCATAACAGACAAAGTTCGAGTGTCATCAGTAGTGCATCGTATTCCGCCTCACCACAAATATTTCAATTCTACCGTAATCCCAACTACCTTCTTGCTCCTCACATACACCCATAGTGCCGATTTGTGGTTGTCTCCGCTGGTCATGAACAGCTAGTCGTTTCTAATCAGAACAAGCCCCGCTTTATCCTAACCCACAGTTGCTACAAGTTATTCAAGCTGTTTCAATACAAAGTTCTAATCTCACTAGTGAACGTCTCATCGGTCCCTAATCAAAAGTCGATTCTACCGTAACCCATCCACCGTACCTTCTTGCTCATGACGACAAAATAACGATTTGTGGTCGTCTCCGCTGGTCATGAACCCTTTCTTAACCCAACCAGACCACCAAACATACTGTATTATTCAAACTGTTACAATCGTGTTTCACTTCCTTCACATAACAACAAGTGTCCGAGGTTCATCAATAATAGAAAGTCTTCTGGGATTCAACACATATATTTCAATTCCGCGGTAACCCAACAACCGTACCTTCTTGCTCCTGACGTACATCCATGGTGCCGATTTGTGATTGTCTCCGATGGTCATGACGAACTTGCATTCCCTAGCCCAACCAAGACCTATTTCTAAAGTTTCCTCAAATTATTCATACTGTTACTCCCATATTTCACTCCCTCCTCATAACAACAACAACTTTTCGAGTCTCGTCAGTATTTCCTCGAATGATTCACGGGGCAAATATTTCAATTCTACCAAAATCCCATCTACCGTACCTTCTTGCTCCTCATATACACCCATAGTGCCGATTTGTGATTGTCTCCGCTGGTCATGAACAGCTGGCCGCGAGGGGCGACAGTCAACCACCGCGTACGCGACATCTCAATCTTCGGGTCTTTGGGGCAAGCGAGCGTCTGGAATATTGGTTTTAACGAAAATATTTTAATACAGACAAGCTAAGACTCAATATTGCGAACAATGAACAAAGACCAATCTCGACTTACGTTCAACATCTTCAGCATATAATGAAAGCATAGTTTCCCCACAATTAGGAACCAGGTACAGCTCAAAGATCAGAAGGAACAGATCAAAAATAAAATACTCACATCCAGTTTCTTGAACCCATCGGCGGCATCGAAGACGTGCACGCTGCGCCCCTTCGCCTGCATCACGCTCACGTACAGGATCTGTCATATTTAAATGATTAAGATTTATTTAAAAGAAATGTACTTCGAGCTTATTCATCGCTGTTGATATTGGAACCTAATGGTTACAAGTCATTGATGTCCGAAGGATCTGCCGAACTTTGTATTGCAAACGCAACGCGAATCTAACTGGCCGAACGGAGTAAAAATATGCACACTGGAACACTTCGTCTGAATCACGCTTGCATACATAATCTGACGATTGATTTATAATCAAAATTAAAGAATATTAACTATTTCAATATTTGGAAGGCCTTTTTAAAGGCCGTCTACATTTAGTATTTCTCACCCCCCCCCCCCCCTAGTATTTCTCACTCCAGAGATGGTTCTATTGTTCAGCAGCCGATGTGCGGTACTTTGCAATTGCAATCTAACGCGAATCTGACTGGTTGAAAGGCGCACATACGCATCATGTTCACTTGTTGAATTTTATCGAACAAATCGTAGCTTCATTAATCACATGACGCCTACTACACAACTGACCTATTCCCATAGCATGAATCTCGCAGTTGTGGCAAACCTCCGACAATTTCGTCGCCATTCAACCTACTCATACCTGAGCGCGCTTTTAACTACGGAGGACGGGTCGCCGCCACGTCTCCCTCGCTAGATCTATTAGAGGGTGTGTGCTAGACGCGACGGGATAGAGAGAGAGCAGGGGGAGGAGAGAGAGAGAGGAGGGGGCGCTGCAAGGAGCTCCCTGGCTCAGGTATGAACCTACTCATTGCGAATCAAACTGCGCACCGCCGTTAGCCCATCCATCTACCGTTTCGAACCAGGCGTATCTAGCTCACATAGCTCCCTACTCACCTCATTCCCTAACCCGGCGCGTCTAGCTCACCTCATTCTGCTTATCGACCGCCAACGAGGGCGCGGACGAGTTCTTCACCCTCCGCCTACCGTTTCCAACCCAGTGCTCCTACCCCCCCCCCCCCCCCATTTTCTAAACCGGCTCGCCTAGCACACGCCATCTCCTCATTGCCTCCCCATACCTCATTCTGCTCGTCCACCGCCAGCGACGACGCGGACGAGTTCTTGATCAGCAAATGGTGCAGGATGGAGCCGCCCGGCGTGCAGATGTACACTCCTTCAATCCATATTTTTATAATTAGGCAATAATCATACTTGGAACACTTGTGTTTCAGCGAGGTTATGTGGGTTATTGCGTAGAACACCAGACAATTATCGCTCGGAAGATATTGAATTTTTAATAATAAATATTCAACAAGGAAAGAGAACGCGCATGTTTCAGGGGCATTCAGAAAATTCGTGTTTCATCAATGATTCGAAAGCCTCCGACATAATCTCTCATTCTGCAGATATTAATGTGCACAACGTATCGTGCAAAGGAAATAATTCCCACCTCCACAACTATCACTGACTGCCAGCGCATTGGGGAAGGTCTTCGTGGAGAAGGCGTGCACGCAGATGGGTCGAGTGAGGAACGACGGACCGAAGGAGACCGGAGTGGCTGAGGGGGAGAGCGAGAAGGGACCTGCGAAAGGGAAGAATTAGCTAGTGCGTATTGGTCCAACACCGGCGCCTCGTACCGTATGCCCTGAGGACAAGCACTATCAGACAATCTAAAAACTCAGCTTGAAACACTCGTTGTTTATATTACATCTCATACGAGTACTGACTGAAAGAGAAAAGAATCGCCCTATTTGGATTATCAGTGAAACGCAGAGCTAACGAGTGGTGCGCGTAGAAAGAGAGAACCTGCCCATTGGTGGATTAATTGGATACTGCTTTGAAAGGAGGGAAGGGACTTTTTTGGAAGAGGAAGAATCAGTACAATTGATTAAGAACGAAATTTTGCCAATATCACATTCTAGTGAAACACCGAACTACGATGACGATTCGAAAGAATCTAATCGATCAACGAAAGAAATTGAAAGAATATACGCGTGAGATCATTAAGCAACCCCATAACTTGGGGAAACCGTAGAACGATATTTGACATTTCTGGTACTCACCCGGACCATACGGTACCAAAACTGAACCAGGATCCAACTACCGCACCTATATCTATCCGCGGCTCGTTCCACTGGCCGGTTCATTGTGCCAAACCACCATGTGGGTGCCCGTATCGTACCATCACCCCGTACCTCTATCAGGCGTGGTGCCACTCGTCGTCGTTTCACTGTCCGCAATGGGCGCCTTCTCCTTGCTCTTCTTGGGCGTGGACGTGGTGACAGGCGGCCGCGCGGGCGTGGGCGTGATCCCCGTGTCGGAGGACGTCTGTCAAATCTTATTTTTAGCACATTTAAATAATATGTTCTGCCCCCTGTGATATATTCACGCAATTAGGACCGTCTTCCCACGGAGCTCGAAGACTATCGGTCAGTTCAGTTCTACCCCCTATTCGAATATTTTTGCTAGGGTACCGAGGGCGTGGGCGTGATGCCCCTGTGTCGGAGGAGATCTGCAACAAGGTAGATGTGACCGAAGTGCCGGGTTGAATCCATAATTAATTGGAATGTATACATCTTTTTCACCTCAAATGAACCAAGAATCGCTCGGTCAGCTCTTGCCGCTATTAGAAACTTCGTTGAGGCACTAATCCTCCGAGAAAACATTGCCAATCGACGCTTTTGGCATGATATTATTTGTTCCACTATCGCATCACACGGGAATCGCTCGCAATACTACTTTCTAACTTTCTATTATCGCCATAACGTCAATCCACCTAGCTCGCCTATTTCTCAATTGTCCCAGCGAACATGCCTGTTTCCCTCACATAAACCCCAAATTTGGTCTTCCTCTCTCCATCGATGCATTGCTCATTTGACTTCCATCCTACTGTATGCAACTGCCGAGACAACAAGCCGCCTAGCGAGAACCAATCCATTAATGCTGCTAGAGAACATGCTTGTTTCTCTCACTTAAACCCCCGCAACTTCTGCCGCCACCAGAGAACCACGCGCATTGATGGATGTAGTACAAACAGAAAGCACTCTGCCGATATCTAGGAACACATGGAGAGAACTCGGAACATGTCCGCCCCTTTTTGCACGTAAACTCTCTTCAAACGCAGGTGTTCAATGCGTCACAACACAGGGAACTTCGGTGCTAGTTGAACTTGCAACGCACGGACTAAGGTGATTCGTGTTTCAGCATTATTGCAAAACAACCAACTAATTGCCCAGCGCAATGACGTCAAGCCATCTTTTCACAAATAAAAAAATCAAAATCCTGTTCTAAACATTTTGGATTCTAAGTCAAAAAAGAGAGATGTTTTCAATCGTAAGCAGGTTATTGGATCCCTGGATTCCCAATTCCTCGTTTGACAATTTTAGCCAAAATACACAAGCTATTTCGCTATTTTTCCTCTCTATGACCCCGAAAAAGATAGCAAATAACTCACAGACGTCGTGTTCAGTCCGTCCTCAATCGGGTATGGTGGATACGATAAGTACGTTGACATATTTCGCCCCATATTTTCATGACCACCACCTTTTCTGCACATTTTTACCCAAAAAGCTCATAAATCACTCACAAACGCCCTATTCAGTCCTTTTTCACCCATTTTATCCCAAAAAATCATGAAAATCACTCACAAACGTCGTGTTCAGTCCATCCTCGATCGGGTAGGGTGGATGCGATGAGTAGGTGGAGTTGGGGCCGCCCTTGTGCGAGTCGGAGCTCATGTGCGATGGGTCGGGCGAACTGCAAAAAATCGATATTCAATCGCTAATTGGAGAGCTATCGTAATCGGTGTGGCACACCAATCTGTGAGCTACGGTAGTGCCTACAATGTCTCAGTTGGCACCCGTATTTTTTGCACGTATTAATCGATTAGCGCAGTGTTCGAAAAGTCATGTCAAAAGCATTTTGCCGTCGGGCACCTCGACCTGTTTTTCGGGCACCTCGACCTATTTTTTCGGGCACCTCGACCCTAAAAAATTGAAAATAATTTTGGCCGCCTATATAGTTTACTAACATTGTGTAATAACGAATAAGTTCATCTAAAACCTATCGGATCATATCGGATCATATGCCACATTCGTTATATTGGCTTGTATCGATTTTGACATGTGATTTGACATGGTCAATTTTTGTGAAACTTTGAATGTACGTAGTTAATTTATTTATGAATTTTATACCATGCGGCAGATTGAATCGAACGTCTGGCAGTCTCTAATTTTTTTGAAAAAAAATTAACAATATAGTCAAGAAATGGCTGAGAAAGGCACCTCGACTCACTTGACATGTGCAATTTTAGAGCCAAGGAAAAATTAAAAGGTTTTGATTACGGTAGTTTTCGCAACGGAGAGATGCTAGAGCACTTGAAATTCAACTTTTCGGGTACAATTTCGAGCACCTCACCTAAATTTTTCCCGACCTCGTCGGGCACCTCATGTCAGTTTTAACATACAGGGTGCGCCAAAATTACCCGCACTCAGTTTTTCGATCATATCTCTTTCGGAAAACGTGCCACTGTCCTGGTGCGGTAATTACTACTAGCCCTAGTCCATATCTCCCTAAAACTCACAAAAGTTCCGATCTCCATTCACTACCTGATTTCTTGTGGCGAGCCAAAGTTGACTGACTATGGTACGCCAGGGCCGCGAGTTCGATATGTTGTCGTTCAAAAAATCGTAGTCTCAAGGAAAGAGCTCCTAGATCTAATTTTATGGTCTTGATAGTTACCTCAATAGATTGTGCAACTACCTACACTTTAGACAAGCAATAGCCCTTCACCTAAATACGGTAGGCCTCAAAATGTATCTGACTGCCCGAAGTGAACACTTTCAACGTCCGCTTGAAAGCTACACACCATGCATGCCTCTAGTTAGCAAAAAGCAGAAGTACATGCTTCACCATTACTCATGAAATATAAAAATATGAATTGAACCTTACAGGTAAGAAGTAGGGCGAAAAACATAACCAAAAGTCAGAATTCGGGTGATTTTAGTGATTTTATATGCTTGAGGAATTCAGCTAGCATTCCACATTGAGGATACCCAGTGCAATTCTGATATAAATTTCGAGTTGGTCTAAGGATATACTCTAAATGTTCTGAGTTTGAAAGCCCACGCTATGCTGGTGAAGGAGTGGCATTTATTAGAAGTTGTGTTGCACTCGCGGGAATTGCGCACAGTCACCAGTCAACTTTGACTCGCTACTACAAATTAGGTATTGAATGGAGATCGTAACTTTTGTGAGTTTTAGGGAGACATGGACTAGGGCTAGTAGTAATTACCGCACCAGGACAGTGGCACGTTTCCCGAATGAGATGTGATCGAAAAACTGAGTGCGGGTAATTTTGGCGCACCCTGTACTTTTCGAACACTGGATTAGCGTAACACACGCATCTATGAACGGACAGCTATCGTAGCGCAATCGAGATTATTTGTTTTTGAAAGATAAATAGCGGGCAAATCAAAGAAATCAAAAGTTCCAAGTGACATAGACATTTAGAAACACAAACGAACATAGTCACAATTAAGTAAGAAAGTCCTCGCGATTGAAATCGTGATAGTAACCCAAGCACTTGTGTGGTTATCCATGTAACAGAGGCAGTGTTAGAGCGCGCAATCGTGCGTGTGATTGATCTTTGATCTTTCACTTTCTCAAATCAGGAATGATGCAGTCCCGCTGGCCGTTGCAACAGAAGCACGCAATCATGCGGTAGGAACCGAAGATGCGGTCGAATAGCGGCGCCAATCCGAAATCTTGTAAGAATTCCACTTAGAGAATCAGAAAATGAAGCAATAGAGCGAAACAGTTCAAGAAATGACTATGATTAAAGCGAAGACTAAAATATTGCTGCTGGTACTTCATACAAAATAGGAGGAAACATCGAAGAAGGTCGAATAGAGCGGGCGCCAATCCTAATTCTAATCAGAATTTGGGGAAATTGGATGACTAACTGTCCATTATCGAAGAATTCGAAGACCGATAAGTTAGCAACTCGAAATAAGACAGTCAATTGATTGTTTCGACTCCAGAACAATCAGAGCTTACAAAAGTAAGCCAGCAACGATTTTAATTAGAGTGAAGGTTTCCAGCGCCGTAACTTTGCTATTCGACAGTCCTACGTCATCAATATGGGCATAAACAGATTCAAATATGCGGTATATCAGAGGCACAAATCCCGCTGGTAGAAAAAGTATGAAAAGTATGTATGAAAAAAAATTACGGTAAAAGAAAGAGAAAAACCCGCAACAGGTGCAACAGAATGAAGGCAATCTTTTCAATTGAGAAAAAAAAGAAGAAAAAAAAACACGAAGAGTAGCAAAAAGAGGGGTCAGAAGTAGCCGAAGAGATGCAGAGAAGCAAACGAAAAGAGTGTTAACGAATGCATGAACATAGAGACAGAGCGGTCAGATTCGTCAGGCAATATCTTGACCATTCGCCGAATGGGGCAACTTATTTCAGAGCGAACGACAAAAAATGGCAGGGTGAAACAGGAAAAAATAGCAGAAAAGTGAGAAGGAGTGAGAGGTGTGAACATCAGAGCCACCCATCGGTGTTCTTTCAAGTATTTTCAATATACCAAACAAAAGGATGTCTAATCAGAGACCCTCTCTCGCAGATCTATTAGGGTGGACTCGCAACATGAAACACCCTAGTCGCAATGACCCCCCTTGCGAAAACAGGGACCCAATGAGTCAAAATAAGGGAAAAACTGAAGAAAAAAAACTGAACTGAAGGGAAAAACAGCAGCGAAATGGAGGCGAAAACGAGCTGTGCTATTATTATGCGAAGTGAGAGGTAGAGAAGGAGAAGAAGGGGAGAATGGGAAGAACATTACTGTCGTAAACAATCCTCGGCTCCCCCACACTTACCTGTGGGGAGGTGAGGTGCGAGTATGGAGGGGGGGGGGGGGGGGAAACGTCGTTCTCACTGTCTGCACTCTCTCCATTTTCCCTGCTCTCTCGCTCGCTCTAACCAGTAAAAGACCAGTCCCAATTATGAGATACCATTTCTCTGCCTCTCTCCATTCCGCCTGATCTCTCGCTCGCTCTAACCTGACAGAGATCATGCGACATGATCATTATACAGAGATAGGTGGCGGGCAGAGGGAGTGAGGGGAGAATACGGGAGGCGATAGACAAAAATGAGCCTGTTATTACTGGATTGTAGGGGGTTACCCCTTCATCAATACACGGATTGGCGGCGGTCAGTCAAGAGTGACGAATAAATAGGCGGGAATAGAAAGCGAATGAGTCACTTGAATTCACTCTTCACCGGGCCCAACTAATGAAGCAAAATGCACAGGATACGACGAGAGTTAATGGGCGGAAAAGGCAGAGAGAGAGAGAGAGAGAGAGAGGTTGGGGAGGTCAGATGCGGCGGAAATTAGGAACCATCAATCTACCCCCGCTTTTCCCCCCTCTTCTTTGCTTCTATCCAACAGTAAACGATCGCAAGGCAAGGCGGGGGGGGATGACAGTAAAAGCTTGCAAGATGTATGTATATGCAGATTGAACACACGCGAAAGTGCCTGGAGACAAGAAGCAAGGAATAGTAGAAGGGGAGGAATGAATGAATGAATTTATCAGTGTCGCTTTCTGGGCGCTGATCAAGATGGGGTGTCAGAAGGCCGTTCTTCTTTCAAGATAGTCATTTTGAGGTAGAAGGGAGGAGCACTCACTAATCACCGCGCGCCTTTTTCCCTTTTTCGGGGGGTTCGGTCGCCAGATGAAATACACCGAGGAAAGGGATGGCGTCCTCCTCGCAGAATACATCACCCAAAGTAATATCTTACTACTGAATTTGGGAATGAGAGAACAATCTGAAGAGAAGATCAAATCCATCGCAACATTCAAACTAAAACGGAACCCGCGCAGCGCAAAAGTGCCTGTGTCAAACGGAACTTCCGCCTAGAAACGCTCCCTGTATCGCGTGCTCTCTCTCTCTCTCTCTATCTCTCTCTCTCTCTCTCTCTCTCTCTCTCTCTCTCTCTCTATCTCTACCCGACGAGGCACTACATAGAAACAAAGAGAATCAGCCACATTGCCTGTCCTGTCAGACTGTAGTAGTGAATGGCGACATGACAAGACGGGAAAAAAAACGCGCGCGGCGGCGGAAAGAATGGCACAGAGATCGTTGCCGCACATTCCCTCCCCCCCCCCCCCCCAAATGAGCAATGGTCTCTGATTCTCTCAATTTCTCATGCTATCTCGCCCTTTCTCTAACCTGCTAGGGATCATGGGGGGAATAAAGAGACGGGGACCATTCCAAATGAGCGGGGGAATCATGCAACATCTCTCGCTTTCTCAAGCTCTCTCATCGGTCAGACGGGGCGAGAGAGCAGGGAAAATGGAGAGAGACGTCGGCCATCACACTCTTCCTACAAATGAATCATCATCGGCCATTCAGGAGAATGGGAAGAGGAAGAGGGAGAAGAGAAATAGTGAGCAACGAGGGGAAATCATTAGGCTATCAACTTCGAGGGGAACTGGAACTATCATCAATCGGGAATGATTATTACAATACCACGTGCTGTCAGTCGCGCTACCTATCTAATATCACGTCGACATGAGATTTCAGGAATATCAACATCATGAAAAGCTACTACGTGCTTTGGCGTTACAGCACGAATCTGCGCCACGCTCGCACGTTCTAATTTATCTCTGATTGTGAATCCATTTGCCTCAAACCCAACCCCGTACTACTGTGCTGCACTTATTTTACATGTATTCCAAAAACCCAGATAATCTGATAAGCAGGACTCATCCGTACAAAAACAATCTTTCTCATCGATGAAGGTGTGCGTGAAAATAAGAAGGCATCGCTCAACAGAGAATTCATGCGCACATCAAAACACAATGACAATAGTCGCATTCCTGTGGCGCCCTAATTTCACACTCAATGGTGTGAAGGACGTGAAACACCGAAGAGAAACACCAAGGAGAAAGAAGAAAAAAGAAGAAACACCACAAACAATAGACTTATTTGAGCGAATCTGAACACATGAAGTGCCCCGAGCACATTCGCGTTACGCTAACTGGTCATAACAGATGACACCTTGCGCAACTAATAATTCGTTGATATTCGGGAAACAGAATAAATGACTCACCCCGGATCGCCCCATCTAATTGTAAGCGTCTTTCAACCAACAAAATACAATCGCCACATTCCTGTTGCATGCATACTTCATCCCCACTGTTGCTATGAGCAATAAATTTATCCCAGGTAGATCTGATGGGAAAATATTGTACAAACTACTGCAGGCACGATTCGCAGTTAGACAGAAGAGCCATGCACACTCGTGTTACAGCTATTGCTCATAACTAGTGCAACCCAGCGCGATTGATTCGTCACTTGAATATTTCATAAATAAAATAGATGACTCACCCCGGACTGGCCGTCCCTTCAGGCGCTATCGACCGTTCCCTGAACGACATCACCGACGGCCGTTCGCGCACCTGCAAGAGATCAAAGATCAACAATCGATACCGTACTCTCACGATTACGGTAGTTTAGCAGCAGAAAAGTCAGTTATCGATCCGTACGCCAATCACTTTCAACATGATTTTAACATTAACATTACGGTTAAAACGTCAGCTATCGTTCAAATACCGTACTCCAATCACGATTACGGTAGTTTAGCAGAAAAAATGTGAGTTATCGATCGATCCGAGCAGAAAGACAGAGACGTCGCTTTATGTTTAGTAAAGGTCACGATGTAATTCACATTTGCCGGACTAGAGACAGCACCAGAGGCGTAGTATTAACATTTAGAAACTCGAATTTCATGCACCGAACGCTTTCCAAACCACTCGAATCTCCATAAAATAGCGCATTTACAAGAGGCGAACATGGTGATTTCAGGAAATTTGAGGAAATTTCATCTCTCGCTTTTTACACTTCGTTAGTTTGCAATCACTGCACCAAATGCTCGTTCGCTCTCTTTTTTCGGCCACTTACAAATCCAATTTTCTTCAGTCGATACTCGACTTTGACGCCGTTTTGCTCCTGGAAATCACCTAGTTTCAGGTGAGAAAAATTGGAGCTTTTTTTCTGGTTGATTACTTTGTGTTTCAGACATATCTTATGACAAAATGAAACGGGTGGTCGAGACTGTTGAGTAGAGTTCTAGCTGTAAATTATAATAAATGCTAACAACTAAGTACAAATTCATAATCTCTGCTGTCCTTCCTCCTTTTCGGCTTTCTAACCCTAGCTCCTCCTTTCTATCCACAATCCCCACCTTATCCGCTACCGTAACCACCTATAACTACCGTAATCACTCACAAACACATTCGGTTCCAGTGGCAAACTGGACGCGTGACTGGCCGTATCCGAACTGGCCGCCCTCCTTCTCGGTTTCCCGTTCGGGATGCTGCCCGCACTGCCCATGCCACCGTCGATCCACGACATGTCCGGAGAGGCCGAGCGGGAACTGGAATAATAATAATATTGTATTTTGAGAAGCTAAAACTCAATGATTGGTCAAAACAGGAACCGCAGGCATATGAAAGTGCGGTGAAACTCAAACACAAATAGTATACTTTCGAATGGCCCCTTCTAATCAGCCTAGTTTAGCGACATGTCCGGAGAGGCGGGAACAGGAAATATGTTATGTTAAAAAATTTTAGATTGAAAAAAACGAAAGTTTCTAATACTGATTGGAAAAGGAAAATTCTGTATTATGGACTGTTTGTGAAACCCGAATGACCCCCTTGCGCAAATCTCTCCTTTAAACTGATAAGCTAAAACGATTTCACAGGAGAGGCTGAACTGGAATAATAATTGTATTTTCAGGAAAGAATACTCAGATCCATCGGATCAACGAAGAACTAGCATGTCTAGGTGCAGCTGTGAAACTCAAACCAAACGGGTTTTTTTAGTTTTCAAATCTCTCGCCCAATCAGCACGTCGATGGATACCACATGGAACGGCACTGGAAATGCGAATATAATTTTTTTCTCATATTTTTAACCGTAAGAGATCGCTACCACATTGCCCCATATTGCCCGGACGTCACTTTGGCAGCACTGTGAAACCCAAGTCGCGCAAGATTTCCCGCAACACGCTAACGATTCAAATGTCCGTTTATTAAATTGAACGGATTAATCAACACTGGAACGTTCAGCATCTCCTACTTCCTACTTTGAAACGCGAACCTTGCCTGATTGTGAGTCGATAAAACGTGCAGCCAACCATCACAGTGCTGGTTTTAGAATATATCCCCGATTTTCAAAGGCTTAGCCACGTCAAGAATGCCTTCTGATACACCAACTCATTCGTCGAATCATAAGGTGCGCGTTTCACTAGAATAACCATAGTACTGATGCAAATTCTCATAGTTCGCATAGGTCAGATCCAGGTATTGCTCTAACCGTGATCAAGCCTTCTTAACATCGCCGTGAAACATAAATCACATCGAAAATTATAAAAAAAAAAAATTAGACCAATGATGCACGAACCATGCACTGCAGCCACGAGTCAATTCCACTTGCAATTACTTTATTTGTTTACGAAACGCCGTTGGCATCGATTGCCGTATGCCCAATCGATGCCAACACCGCCCTTCTAAACGCTATGAAACCCTATTTTACCATCATTGCGAATCACGCTCCTACTACGAGAAAAGCATGTCTTCGCCGAGGAATTTCAAAGTTTGAAATGCAAAACAAACAAAAACAGATAAATTAGCTAATCCATGATCCTCGTCGAATCGTGCGCCAACCGCCGCAGCATTAAGCCGCCACGTGCACATGTTATTTTTTATTCTCTCTAGTGTTCATCTGCAAAGCATTAAGCTATGCACAACCAGACCACCAATCCACACTCAATGAAACCTCACTTTTCCAAATGCCTAAAACTGGAAAACGGTTACTAAATTACCGATGCTCCTGGTTGAATCGGGCGCCCATTGCTTCCGCCGCCACGCACACGCTCCACATACATTTTAGTCCCTTAGAGACGGTCTCCCAAACCGATCGTTAAGCAATCCCCCTTTATTAGCACAATGAAACCGAACTACGCCAACCAAATTTTCCCCTAAATCCTTTCCCTTATTTGGATAAATACAGTAACTAACTAACCCATGCTCCTGCACGATTCGTGCGCCCATCGCCGCCGCGACCGCCACAATACTTTTATTTTACCGAATCAAATCCCGACACTATTAACACATGCCTAACAAATCCAACTTTACCAGCACCATGAAACAATACCATGCCAACTTAACTGCGCACGTTTCATTTTTATTCTAAATTGGCAAACGCCCTTCCACTAGCCCATGTACAGCCATCCCGTCTTTATGAAACACCATGAAACTCAACCCTACCTACCCTTCTAAACGCGTTTCAAGCACTATACTTGCTCGTGTTGTCATAATACAATCTCAAATTCACCCACCCATGCTCGTGGACGAATCTTGCGCCCATTGCCGCGGCCGCCACATTCTTTTCTTTAGAAACGCCCAGAGATCAACTAGTTCGTTAATTTTAACCTACCGTACCCTCTTTATTTTTTTTGGTTTTGGACATAAAACGTGCCCGCCAGAGACGAGATGACTCGGAAAAATAGGGGTAAAAATGGCAAAAATTCTAGATTTCATTAAAATGTGCCCTCAACCATTGTTTTTACCAAGGTAATTGACCCCTGGAAACGCCAACCGCAATAAAATTAACCGTGATCCAACAGGTCCACTCTTCATAGAACTATGAAACTCACACTTGCCTACCCTACCACACGCGTTTCTAATACTTGAAATCCTCAATTTACAACAAACCGAAAACAAAAACAAAAAAGCTGCAACAATTACTAACCCATGCTCGTGGACGAATCGTGCGCCCATCGCCGCGGCCACTGCTTCAGCCGCCACGCGCACGTTCCACTCGCTGCGCTCTTTCAACTCGAGAAGCGTGTCCTCCTGAATGGAATACGGTTAGGGTACGGTATCTCAGGGATACGATAACTGGAGGATGCTGCTAAATTATAGTCACAGTTTGATAAGCAAGTTTGCAACCAGTCGAAAGTTTCATACATTGAATGCCTATTTTATCATCAACCATTCATCGACCGAGTGAAATAATGTTTTTCCATCTCTTGTCCACCAATTGAAACCAGAATATGCACACTCCGCTCACCTCAAACTTACCACCCCCCCCCCCCTTCGGCATCTGCGTTATTTTACATATCGACACTACTTCGCACATGTTGAGCAATTGAAAAATTTTCACCTCTTTTAACTTCATGAAACCTAGAAATTCCTGCCCCTCATCCCCCCCTGCTCACCTCAAACTTGTCCCCGCGCGGCAGCTGCAGCAGCTCGCGCACCGTCTCCAGCAGCTCCTCCATTCTGCGAAGATTATTAATTAATTAATTTTATTAATTATATAAAAAGAAAATAATACAAAAAAGAGAGAGAAAAAAAATAAAAGAACGACCCGGTGAATTGCGCGAGCACATTTTCATTACCTCAGATCAGCATTTGTTGGTTAAATCAGAGTTCGCCGTACAGCCGAAAAACAATGAGCCGACAGAATTGCGACTAGGGCTGTCAGGCTGAAGAATCCGTCTCTTCATTCCGCGTACTCTCTCGTCACTCTGACCGGTGAGAGAGTACACGAAATGAAGAGACGGATTCTTCACCCTGACAGCCCTAATTGCGACCCGGTGATTTGTGCACTCACATCTTCATTACCTTCTTGGATGTCCATTACATGCAATATCTTGTTAGCAATATGGGTGAGAAACAAAAAAAAAAGTCCAACCTCCTCGAATTATGTTAGCGTCGATTCCACCACATATTCCCTGATACATTCCATAACTTAGCCTCTCTCCCCTTCAAAGTGCCCTGCTGGTTCGCTACTGCACTATTTCATCACCTTCACAGATGCTAATCCCATTCAATAAAGTCCACATCCTCCTCCTAAAGAAAACAATTCTGACCTACTCGGATATTCTTGGCCGAGATATTTTACGGACCCAGATGCAATTTCAAAGTATCCCGCTGATTCGCTGCTCCACACGTTCATCACTTTCTCTCATACCTACCCCATCCGATGGTCGTGTTAGACTGGCGTTGCAATGATAAAATAAACCTTGAATTCTCTCCTGGTCCTGATTCCACGACGCGGGGTTAGCCACTAGATGGTACACATAACGCACTGACACTCCAAAACACCCCCCCCCCTCTCTTAGAAGCTTCCCTTCTCCTTCCTTATAACTCCTTATAACGCTCATCTCATGAAAAAGTAACCCGCTGACTCCACTACTCCACAGTTTGATCACCTTTTCCTTCTCTCTCTCATACACTAATTTCAGCTTCTTCCTCTGAAACAAAAACCATTCCCACCTCCTCGGATTCTCCTGGTCCAGGTTCCACGTCTTCCACGCGGGTCTCGTGGGCGAGGGAAGGTGGTAGAGGGACGGCCGCGTGTCCTCCTCCTCGTAGTGCAGATTCGCCTGTAAATAACAATTTTAATGAATTATTTTTTTAGCATCGCATGCTGACGGTAATACGCTAGTAGAGAATAATCGGCAAAATTGCTAAAGTAAATTCAATGTATTTCAATGATCACACAAAATAATTCTAATACGTTTAAGTAGTGTAGATTCGCCTATAATACGGTTATATTTAATTAAATGATGGCTATTATTATTTCTTGCGATATTGTTTAACCTGTAGTGCAAATTCGCCTTACAATTAAATTGATAATTCATTATTTTATAACATGCGACGGCTGGAAGCAATTAGTTACTAGCACTGATGGGCTAAG
Source organism: Pristionchus pacificus (assembly GCA_000180635.4). Taxonomy (NCBI): domain Eukaryota; kingdom Metazoa; phylum Nematoda; class Chromadorea; order Rhabditida; family Neodiplogasteridae; genus Pristionchus; species Pristionchus pacificus. The sequence goes on from CM026579.1 coordinate 20,035,735, forward strand.
TCCCGCTAGTTGGTCGGGGGCTCCGCATTTTTTCAATAATTTTCTGTTAGGGGGCTCCGCGAAAAACGTTTCGGACAACCAGGAGGCTCCGCAAATTTTAGAAAATCTCTCCGTAGGGGCCCCGCATTCAGATGATCAAGCGGGGATATAGCCCAGCACTGGTTAGTAGGAAATCATCTACGAACATAGTATCGATGAAACATAACATTCATATGACAATTTCTGTAAGTAAATGGAAAGCACTTGAATCACAGAATAATTCAAATTCGTTCAACTTATATTGTTTTAATATTTCAACCGAACCAAGAATTACATCAGTCAAAACACTCGCTCCACATTCCATCGCTGAAACCTCGATCTTGTTGTAAATTTCACTCACACTTTCATTGTTCAGCCAATTAAACACTGCATTTCTTTCTCCAGATGGCCCCATTAAAAAAATCCCTCATCCGATTCAGCTCAACAACATCATCGAGTCAGACTAGCCTGACTTTCCAAGGTATCAAATACAGGTTTTCTTCCTTCGCAGTGCCCAATTTACACGGGAGTGACCGCAACTCACATATCCCGATCCCCGTCATTTTTTCAGGGTAAGTAGGTACCCCTAAGGGAGTCTCAAAACCGTTTTCAAAAGTTGCTCAATGCATCTAGTATTTAAGTTATTTAACTTTATAAAATTTAACGTTGATCTCGCGTGCGATCGCTCACGCGCCTATCACTGCACCCGAGCAATCCCCTCTCAACTGGTTCGGTGGTGTAGTGGTATGAGAGTAGTGTCAACAGGTGGAGGGTATGGGTACGGTCCCGCTCCCGTGCAATCTTTTGCAATTTTTTTTGCACATCGATCTTTGATCTCTATCTTCGAATTTTGATGAAATTTTATGTTTTGGTAGAACAGTATGTGCCACCTTCATGATTTATGAACATTTGTGAACTCTTCATGAAATTTTTTCTTCGAACATTACTGACGACCACTGGACAGTGACAAAGGTCGGAAAAAATAGGAAATTTAAAAAAAAACCATTAGTCATGTTATCCTCACTTTCACGTTGATCACTTACTAGTTCATACATTTTCATATATTTTCTTACCATATTTTCGGCCCAAAAAAGTCCAGTGATCTGTAGGCTTGCAGTTTCTGCAGGTTCGGTATTGGGACAACCCACTCCTCTCGCGAGGACTAGCCACCGGAGGGGGCTATTAGAAACAATAAATAGCGCCTGCGATCGGGGGAGAGCCTAGAGTAAAGGGTGATCGGTATTTTCGAATGTTCACAAATCATGAAGGTGGCACATACTGTTCTACCAAAACATAAAATTTCATCAAAATTCGAAGATAGAGATCAAAGATCGATGTGCAAAAAAATTGCAAAAGATTGCACGGGAGCGGGACCGTACCCATACCCTCCTCCTGTTAACGCTACTCTCATACCACTACACCACCGAACCAGTTGAGAGGGGATTGCTCGGATGCAGTGATAGGCGCGTGAGCGATCGCAAGCGAGATCAACGTTAAATTTTATAAAGTTAAATAACTTAAATACTAGATGCATTAAGCAACTTTTGAAAACGGTTTTGAGACTCCCTTAGGGGTACCTACTTACCCTGAAAAAATGACGGGGATCGGGATATGTGAGTTGCGGTCACTCCCGTGTTAAATAAAACCCTCACCCGATTCAGCTTGGCGATCATCAATCGGTCAGACTCGTTCACCGCTTCCAGCGCGCGATTCAGCTCATTGAGCAGGAACACTTCGACCTGCAATCATCATTATTTCGATTATGATATTTTCCAGTTCTCCCATTTTTTTTACAAAAAGCTATAGTAGTACAAGAACCGTCTTAAACAGCTAAGAAAAAGTGCGAAATCTCCGCAATTCTCGCTCACTGCACCAGAGCAGCCACAGTGATGTTTGTGTTTCGTCGTTGCATCGAACGAGCAATCGTTATCCGTTCTAATGGGGAGCATTTATCCATCAGAAAAACAACCAATTGATGAACCGCATCAGCCTTTTACAGTATCCCATTCCTTATTCTACATTAATTGATTCTACCGTACTCCTCCTTCTACCGTACTCCTCCTTCTACCGTACTTACACCCCTGCTTCACTGGAATTCCCTCTGACAATCATTTAAGCTAATAGTGTCCCTTTCTACCGTACCCCTACCGTACCTTGGCAATGAACTGCTTCACGGCAATCTTCGTGTCGTGCATGGACTTGGCGCGCCGCGAGCACCGGCCCTCCAGCGCCTGCAAGGGAAGGAATTTAATTAAATAACCTGCTTGAGAGGCGGGATGGCCGAGTGGTGTAAGGCGCCGCTCGCCATTCGAAGGGTACCGAGTTCAATCCCCCGCCGTGGCCAACCAAGCCCTGCTATACCCCCCCCCCCCCGGGGTCGGCAAATTGGTAGCGACCTCGGTTGCGAAAGGTAAGGCTACCCGAGAAAGCATTGGACAGCCGGGTATGCAGTCCGTCTAAACAGCTGGCCTTACCAGTGGGTCCCACCTAGCGTTTGTCGTATGACTGTAAAATCGCTTGACGTGGATACACCTTTACCTTTACCTTTAAATAAGTTAGAACAATTAGTGAAAGAATTGCACAAGAATTTCACACAGGCCAGATTCATAATTCATCGTAATGAAATAAGCTGATCAGGTAATATTTTACTTGATGCTGTTGAGATGACGCAATGTTGTAAACAAAATTTTAAAAAAAAACAAAAATATTTCCCCTCATGCAGCCACAGTTCACACAGTTCGCAATCACGGTTTCACCAATCCTATTTAAAGTTAGCTTGAGCTGGAACTGAACCAATTGTCCGAACGTATGCAATTTGTATAAAACCACCAACACTGCCGTTTCAGAAATTCGATATAAATCTCAAAATTTAAATGCAATCGTTGCTTTCACGGCACTCGGTTAAAAAAACCCATTCTACCCGACCCACACCTCTCTAAATTTGCAGCATCACAAACGCAACTTCCAACAGTGTACGGCGCATGATCGTTCCCTGAATTTCCCCCGGCGATTCCACTTTTCAACTTTTCATAACATTGCCTAGCAGTATTCTGGTGCAATGTATCGCTTGCTTGTCCCCCGAAAAAACAAATAAACACATCACATATCCTGCCGATCTACACCACCTACCCCAATGTATTCTACTGCGCTTCCATTACACCGCTTACAATTCACTGTTCACCCGGTGAATCTCGCCACCACATTTCCATTGTCTTTCCTAGCTGCTACCACGATCAATCGATTCATGGCCGATGTGGAAAATACAAAAAAAAACTACTGTAAATCCCTCTGCCGTGTACCGTATTCCCCTCCCCTCGTATCCAGACCACCGACAACAACACCCAATCATTTAATCCTGTCTGCTCCCTTCACATTCGCATCACCTTTCCAAACTATTACTCCTCTCAATCGTTCCACAAGTCCTTTGGTAAATTAAAACATAATTGTAAAAGTCAACACACATCGACACTCTTCCTAAGGTAGATCAGTAGACCAAACATGTATCGTGTCTCACTTCCCGTACCTGCACTAAAAAAAATTACCCGGTGATTCCCGCCACCACATCTCCATCATCTTTCCTAGCTGCTCCCACGACCAATAGATCCTTGGATCGCCGTAAAAAAAAACAACTAAATATTACCTCGTTAATGCGCTCTCACTACAGCTGACATTGAGCCGAGAACCCTCTACCGTGTACCGTATTCGTCCTCCCTATCATACCCGCATCGCCGACAGCAGCATCCAATCATCTAATATATCTTCAGTCACCCTGCGATTCTTGGTTCTACTCTTTTATGACATTGACAAGCCGCAGTTTGGTTTATTGCAGCGATCGTATCGGAGTGAAATCATTAATACATTCGCGTCCACACGATTCCTGCCGATCTACAGCACCTACACCAATGTATTCTACCGTTCCTGCGCCGTAGCCTCAAAATTTAGCTAATCACCCGGTGAATGTTTGCTTCATATTTGCATCACCTTTCCAAACTATTACAGCGCTCAATGATTCCAAGGAGGCGTATGAATGCATTTTCCCTACTGTTTAGCCTCGAGCTATCAGACGTGTACTGTGCCGACCGCATCTCCTCCTCCGCTCTCCATCCGTTCCACCTTCTCCCCCTTTCCACCCACAATCACCCGGTGAATCCCGCCTCCACTCTTCCATAACATTGGCTAGCTGCACTCTTGATTAATGATGCGTTATCCCTCAAGCAAACAAAAAAAAGCATCAGAAGTAACACCTTTCCTCCCGATCTATATGGCCAACTCCAATGTATTCTACCGTACCCCTCCCTCTCATACCGTACCTGCACAGCCGATCGCAGCATCTCCTCCGCCCTAAAACCGTTCGACATTCGTCCCCTCCTTTCCAATCACGCGGTGATTCCCGACTCCACATTTTCATCATCCTTCCTAACTATTACTCCACTCAATTACTCCAAGCGACGCTATCAAAACTTTTAAAAAAATCAACACGAGGTGTCACTATCTTGACAGTCACACACTATCTTAACACCGTTCATGACGTAGACCCCTCTCTTCTACCGTACCTGCACCGCCGACCGCAGCACCTTCTCCGCCTGCCATTCGTTCGACCGGTACACCCCCCCCCCCCCCCCGCCGTCCCGAAATTACCCGGTGAATCCAACCTTCACATTCTCATCATCTTTCCTAGCTATTACTGCGCTCAATAATTCCAAGTGGTGCATGACGTTTGCAAATAACAAAAATAACACCTCATGAATGCATTTTCCCTGCTGTTTAGCCTCGAGCCATCAATCGTGTACCGTATATCCTTGCCTATAGTACACCACCCCCCTACCGTAACTGGCACAGCCGACACACCCGCCCGCCATCCGTTCGACCGGTGCATTACTTCGCTCAATAAGACTGCGCGCAATAGGAAAACCTTGTATTCAACACACAATCTAGTCACCGGTACTGACGCCCCCTCTACCGTATTCGTCTCATACCGTACCTGCTCGGCCGACGACCGCAGCACCTCCTCCTATACTTTCCCAAATCACCCGGTGATTCCCGCCACCACATCTTCTTCGCCTTCCCTAAGTGTATTTTCAATCGGTACATCGAGGAAATATACCAGAAAATACCAGTCTACCGAAGAAATATGCCAAAAAACGCAAAAATATCTACCGTAACTCAGTAAGTTACAGCACACCTCGTCTCTACCGTACCCCTCCCTCCCATACCGTACCTGCACGGCCGACCGCAGCACCTCCTCCGCCCGCCATCCGTTCGACCGGTGCTCGCTGTGGCCGCGCAGCAGGTGGCACGACCTGCAATTATATTACCGTAATCTCGACTAATTTACGGCTCTGCGATTTTTCCGGTTCTCCACACGATTTTTCGTCATTTCCTAATTTCGCCGAAATCCCCGGCCCGCTGGTGCAAGCCCTCTCATTATGCATGACTTATTACGCGCGATGGATGGAAGTTGGATTATTAGGGGGGAAATGACGGACTCGAGGACTCGGGGACGGAAGGAGAGAAAGAAACGTTATTTCGAGCAAGTCACGAAATTTTCCTTTGTCCAGCCCAATATGGACCGAACCGAACATTATTACTCAAATTCACGATTGTTTTTTACAATGAGCAAAAATAATCGTCACACTATATACGGAGGACTAACCGCGATATACTGATTTTCCAAAAAAAAAACACTTCAATTGATGGTAAAATGGTCCTAAACTAGTAGGACCAATATTTTATCCTGTGATTCCTGCCCCATCGACCAAAGTGGATAAACAACAGGAAGGCGCAGGAAGCAGTCAAGGATAGGTCACTCCTTGACTCCCGGAGATTGACGTGTCTGAGTATCCCCATATTCCTATCCTATCTCTTCATTTCCCACACTCTCTCACCTCTCGGACCGGTGAGAGAGCGTGGGAAATGAAGAGACGATTACCCCCCATCCCTCTACCCTCTTCCATATGCAATTCCTCCTCGCTCTGCTCATTCAGGGAGAAAGAAGCAAGGGATGGAGCCGACTTCACCCTCTTAGAGATGCGAGAGAGAGATTCCACCAATCCTAGTCATTACGCTTTCACGAAATCCTAGCACTTTTCTGTTTCACCACATGCATATTAGGCGAAGAGCTAGGATGCCCCCGATCGCTTCAGAAGGGAAAATACGAGAAAAAAAACCTCACTCTCCTAGAGATGCGAAAGAGATTCTAACAATCTGAGGGCTTAGTCATCTCTGCGTGAAACATATTCGAATTGTGAACTCATTTCACTCTCACCCATTTTTTCCCTCGCCGAATCGAACAATGCGATCGATGCGCAATGGATACGCAATGCAAATTGATCGAGTCTCGTTGCGCAATGAGAGTTGATTTCGCCCTCTCATTGCGCAATGGATGCAAATCGCTAGACTCGATTCGCTACTTGCGCTTTGCGATTGCGTTGCGTCAACCCCATGCCGCGCATAACCCACAGTCCAGTTCCCGTTCGCCAATCGTTCCACCATCTCTTCTTCAATACAAAATCACCAATTCTGCCACGACCGCGGGCTCCTGCTCCTCGCATCCGTCTTCATCATCTGATTGCGGTGGTTCCACCCCAGGAAAAACCTATTCACTCTTCTGCTCCACCGCATTCATACCACACAAAGAACTAAGAGATTCACAATGGATCGGCCGTCAGCTCTATAAAAAAAAACAATCCACAACCCGGCGCTTCCCCGTTCCATCTCACTCATATCCACAGGCAAGTTCCCGCTCTACAATACTTCCTTTTCCCCCACTGCCAACAAATAAAAGATCACCCACTCTGCCACCACCGGACTTCTACTCCTCCCGTCCGTCTTCATCATCTGATTGCGGTGGTTCCAGCCCAGTCCCCGCCTCGGGGAGGGTGATCGCGGTGAGAGGAACGACGACGGCGACGGGGTGGGCGCCAGTCCGAGGGTGTTCGGGCGGGACTGGCCCAATTGGTGCTGGTGCTGGTGCACATGGTGACTCGGTATGGCATTGGACGAACGGGAGCGGAACATGCCCGGAATGGACGGCGGGCCCTTCATCGACTCAATCTCCAGGAAGCGCGTTAGCATCTTGAGGTCCTTCTGATCGCTAAAGTCCTTGGAATCCAATCCTCCTTATCCTTGCTCTCCCTTGGAATCTTGGAATGTACTATAGGTGACAGGACACTGGGGAGCACTAACAGGACTGATGCGATTTGGAAGTTGATGTGTCCTCTCGTTCCCCTTGCTTGGGGGTGAGGCTTGAGAGGGCTGGAGGGAAGGGGTGAGAGGGGAGGAGGGCGGGGCCTATCTCACCTCCTCCCTCCCTCCTTCTGCTCCTTCTCGTGCAGTCCTTCTTCATTACTTCGCCATGCTCTTCTTCATCTTATTCTGCACATTTTATTCCTCGTTCATTTCTTTATGATTCCCCGCAGACATGCGAGGGGCCAGGGCGCCATTTCGCAGGCAAAAATCCCCCGGGTGCATGCTCCTTCACACTCCCTCACTCATCTAACCAGCCTAGAGATCATACACTACTGCAAAGGTAGATCAGGCTAGAGAGAATGCATGCGTGGAAGGGGAAATGAAATAAGCACAAGGAATCCGAGAAGCGAAGAATGTACTCAACGGATGCAAGCCAAGAGTGAGCGCGTGCTGAGATTTCGAGATGACTCAATCGAGAATTTACGGCCCTCAAGGCCGCAATCTCTTCTGGCTCGTAAAATATTCGAGCAGGCAGACTTCTCGCGTACAGTAGTAAAGGCACTCCTCTCACAATCAACTTGATTTTTTTCGGTACTTGTTGGGCACGTACATCATCGGCACAATACTGTACCGTTCCTTTGTCCGTATTATCACGCACCACCGACGTTGTTCTCATTAGTCATTAGTGCAAACTATCGCTCCCACATTTCCACAAACACATCTCAATGTTTCTCATCGCAGACATCGCAGACATCTGTGTGGAATGGCATCCTTCCCTTTCGCCGATAATAATCGTATGTTTCATTGAATCATCATCAATTCTTCTCTGCCGCCTGCCCTTCCCTTGTCCAATTAGTCGCGTCCCTCACGTCCTCCTCCTCCCTGCACTCTTCGCACCCTCCGCCTCGACTACGGGATAGGCCGCCGAGAGTCCTTAGCGCCCGCCTCTCATACTACACAACCATTGCTGCCCCTCACGTCAGCCTCCGCACTACGAATCGTAACGACTATTCGTGGTATACCGATGCTCGTTGACGTAGATATTGGGGAACTAGTCAACAAGCGAGGCCGTAATCTTTGACATTCCTCCTCCTCCTTAATTCTCCAATTCCCAGCGCCTCAATCTTCGAGAACAGTCACAATTAATCCGTCCCATCCAATCCACTCGAGCGTCCGCGTGAAGAAAAGCAATGGAAACCTACTTTCCCAGCCTCCTCAGATATCACAGCATGCCTCAATACCCTCCGATTCCCTTCCCCATTGCCTCCTCCTCCTCTTCCCTTCTCGCAACTTATTCACTCACTCGTTTCTTTGTCCTTCCATCCTCATAAACCTCCATCCATTCAGTCCTCATTCCCACCATCGCCCAGTCAAGTATTCTTCCTCCCTCCTCCTCCTTCCTTCTTTTTTTTTACTCGACATCTGATCTACTTGCCCCCAGATTCCCGTCTATGAGCGATGTCTGACTGGGTCGGCTCCCCTACACTCTACTTTTGATCCTCTTACATCATGTTTGCCATCAGGAATGTTTCATACTTATTGCGCCTCCTCAAGGACCCAGACTCGACGCGAGACGAAAACATTCCGTAAACATAAACACTGCCTCGGGCTAGCTAACATATGCCCATCCGTAGTACCGGCGATCTCTGTCTTCGCAACCTCTTACTGCTCATCCTCAAAACATGCCCCTCGTGTCCTTCTCTTTACTCCTCTCCAATATGCTATTCCATAAATACAATATTCCGTATTTGTTCGCATATTTGTGCACGCTTGCCCATCTCAGATGATGGTTGAACATGCAACCAAATGCAACATGTTACGTAAGAGCGATATCCTCGATTCTGCACAATTCATCCGTGAATTTGCCACATCATCCACTCTAGTGCACCGGATTCGCAACAATCTCACACGTAATTTCGCGTGTTCTTCGTCCGTGTGCAAACGAGCTCATCTCACACATGTTGCGTTGAAATTTTGTTTTGTCCGGGCTTTATTTTTTCATACGATCGGTGTCGAATAAATTGTAAACTGCTTTTCACATTTCATTTTATGCTATGTTTGAAACTCAACATCACCGATTCCTCCGTATTGTTTCTGTATTTTCTTCTTCCACTTACCTTTGCCCTTTCCATCTCCTCCTACGTTCCCGTTCTCCTCTCCATTCTTAGCCCTCGATGAGGGTCATCTCTTCTCCATTCTCCTCCTAATCGTGCATTCTCCCACGTGTTTCATCTTAGCCGTGAGAAGCGGGGTGTCTGGCCTGCGCATCTCCATTTCCCGCGCTCCATTGCTCTATATGACCAATGAACGAGCACGAGGAAAGCAGAGAGAGTCAGAGTCGCGCTGACTGCTGGAGCATTGCTCTATGAGTATGACAAGAGGACAAGCAACATGAGGACAAGGGATGAGCGACATTTACACAGCTGCCGGATCCCTTTTTTGTACATCAATCTCTAATTCTCCATATTGCACATGATGTTTCCACTTTTCTGATCGACGACTGAACGAGAAGGTTGTCCACACAAAGCCTGGCTGAATATTGAGGGAGTCAATCCATAACCGACTTACATCCCGCGTTAGTTGGCTACAACAAGTGCCTGAAGAAGACGTCGTGCCAGCTCCTCCCTTCCCAGGGGCTTCTTCCTCTTTCTCGCACTCGCGCTTCTCGAGTAGGTCACAAACCATTCTTCCCGCTCATCTCTTCATAAAGACGCGCAGAACATCTAGCCTTCTCAGTAATAAAAAAAAACCATTCTCAATTGTCGAGCAATGTTCTCGTTCCTTCGTGTTATCTTTCCACTTTGTTGTCAGAGGAACGAGAGAGAGAGCATTGCGGAATGAGAGGGGCATACGCCCATTTGTCATTCCCGGCTGTTCGCTTACAGTTCAGTGTCATTAGTAAACGGATAATGACACCGAAGATTCAGAGATGCGCGAGAAAACGGGAGAGATCTAGGGGGCGAGGGTGATAGATCCCGTGCGAGGGAGAGTGGGCAAACGTCTAGTAGTGCGAGTGTAGAATACATTCATGTCGATGTAAAGATCCGCTCCAACACATTCGCTTCGTAAGCTCAAATCGTTCTCGTGAAAAATTCTCAACCTTCGCGATGTTTCATCTCTTCTGGTGATAGGCTGGGTGAGTAAGCAAACTCTCGCATAATAGAGTATATTCTCGCTTCCTCGCATTATTCTCACCTCTCGCTCGCAACTTGATAATATTATTGCCAACGCTTCTCAAGTCATTTTTCCACTGTATCGAAATATATTGGCAAATCTGATGTTGTGGATTGTAAAAATTGCATTTCAGTGACGTTGTTATGCCTCATTATCCGTTGTGTGGATTAAAATGTGTGCGAAGACGTGAAAGAATCCCGTGTAAGCAGGCCTTGAACACACGTGCGTGCTGTATTCAATACCGCGAACAATGCTTCTTCGTCTGTCTTTTATCCCCCGGCTGCAGCACACCCATACGCTATACAGCCATCAATGTTCTCTCATCTCGCCAATATTTACCGTTTCGTGTCTTCATTTCGCTCGTTTCGCTCATTCTCACTTAGCGACGACGCGAATGATGTCTTCCTCTCCGCCATTTCACCCCTCTCTCGGGGTTCGAGTAGCGAGAAATCGTTCACGCTCCTCCTTTCAGCCTTCCTTCCCATCACGCAATCTCTTTTGTTCGATTCCCACTCTCCCTCATCTTCCTTCCCTGCCAACCAGCGCTACTGGTGTTTCAGAATTGCTTAGGCACGCTCGACATGTATTCTCTTTACCTCAAACTTTTCCCCAATTTCCATCCTGCACATTTCTTGGGTGTCTGAACGTTGTCCTTTAATTTCAAAACACCAAATTCTCCGGTTTCAGCCTTCTTATTCGTCTCACGTTCTCTGCTGCCCCAGCTCGTTGCAATTCCGCGTAATGCCCTGCCATCCATCCGTCTCTCGCTTGCTCTCGATACTGTACAGAGACACTATCCATCACCCCCCCCCCCCCCTGACACTCCTTCTCTATTTTCACCCCTCGCTTTCCCTCTAGACAATAGTAGCGAATCGAGAACTGCTCTCGCCATTTCGCGTGTTCTATCGTCGGTCAGTTTGAAGCTAGAGCACTGCGAATGAGTAGACGGGCGCCTCTCCGAGAATCCTCATCTAGACAATAGCCTCCCCCGGTCCATTATTCTCCCACACTCTTCTAATCGACGTGTTTGCGCGTTCGAAGGCGCATTTCGTACATTTTTAAAGAACCCGCGGGCTAATCACGCAGTCTGGTCACTTCAGACCACTTGTTGGCCTAGCACCGCCTTCACCGGCCTCACGTCAGCACTGTTTCCCCTACATCATCTTCCTCCGCATTCACTTCAGATGTACCGGATCTTGGTTATCTCTCGAATTCATCTCACTATTCGGAGAAGCAAGAGATATTGTAGCCAGAATTATCCACGCGCCCAAGTTCTCTATCGCACTGGAATTCATTGCCAGATGCCTTGCTCCTTTAATAAATGCACCTAACTCGTCCCCCGTCGATCTCTCAACTATTGTCTTCCCCTTTGCATTCATCAACCTCCCTCTCTTGGCGTCCAAAAGTGCTTCCGATTCTGCCGGAATACTTCCTAGTTTCGCCGGTCAAAATACCTCCCCTCCTTCGAGGCCCAACTAGCACTTTTCCACGAAATGTCCGCGCTGGTTAGTCGTGATGAAGAGAGCCGTCTCTCTTCCTTCTATTTTCTGCAGCTAAATGCATTGCGCATGTTAGAGCATTTCTTCCAACTCTGCCTATTCACGGTTCTTGGATCCCTGGGTAGATCAATCCTTTCTGCTCTCCTCATTCCCAATACTCTCTCGTCGGTTATCCGGCGAAACTCCCCTTCCCCACCCTATCCCCGCCCTTCACTTAAAGTTCTTTCCGTCGCACGCTTCAATTACTCCCTCCCTTCTTCCCTCTACTCTTTAACCAAGCTCGGCCCACTTGATTTACCCTCTCTATCGTATTTTTTGTCTTTCTTTAAAGATTCGATAGCGAGGTAACACAAAACCTCGCTCGATTTGCTTCCTCACTAGAGTAATGTTTCATCTCGAGCAAGGTTCTCTTACTTTTGCATTATCTCTCGTCATTCAGAAACATAAGAGTATTGCTAGATCTTCGGTTCCCTCCATAGCACGTATTCTTTCTACGTTCAGCGGAAATACGCAACAGAGATTATTACTTCTTTGACATCATCACCTCTTCTTCCTTCCTCCTTTCTTCAACACTTCTTGCTCATTCCATCCCATTGTCTTCACTCCTCTGACATCCTCTCATAATTCCCAACTTGCCTCATCCTCCTTCTTTTAGCCTCCCCAGATAATCTCAACGTCTTTCCCACTCCTTTTCTCCCACCGAAAAGGCCTCTTCTTCCCACTCGACTGTTTATTCTACGTTTTTTTGTGCCGACCGAATCCCAAACTAGCCCGTGACCAGCCTCCGTACTGGGGTCATAATAGAGCCTCCCTCATATCACCATGACCTATCCCTTGTACGCACAGTGCTTCTCATGATTATTTTCTCATCATATCCCCTTAATCTGACCGTCACTTGGGTATACTCCAATAATTGCCTGATTCTCTTCACACCTCATGTTCTTTCGCCGACCAGAAAGCCCTAGAGATCATGCCAACTCGAGAGACGCAAACCATTACTCAAGTGCAGATCTCCCCCTCCCCTTCTTCACCTTATCATCATTCCCCTATCGCTTATCCTCCCTTATCTCCCCCTCTCGGCTCACTGATACTGAACAAACAGACTCTCGTCGACTGTATGGAACGTACAATTCTCCACCTGTCTATCTCATCTCCCTCTCCGTGTTCAAAAATCCCCCCCCCCCCCCCCACTCTACTCTATCATTTCGCCTCTCTCGACAAGTCTCTATTATTGAGACCCGACCGTGTTGGTATCTCCTACAAATCTCTCTATTTGCCTCTTCTGCCTCCAAATCAGCCAGTTATCTCCATTTCATGCTCGGCAGCCCCCGATAACTCGATTCGCCTCTTGCCTCCTTTGACTTCTCAACCTTCTCAGTCCTCGTACATCCTCCTCCTCCTTCTTCTTCGCACACATCAATGTTTCATTCCCCAAACCTCGCTAATTTCCCTCTCCTGTCCTTCGCCCCGACAGCCTCACTTCACTTCAGATTCGGGCCCGTCCATGTGAGATGTCCTCTATCCTACTTCTGCTCCTCCTTTCCCTGCTTCTCCTCTCCCTCATCCCACTCTCCGGCGCCCATTCACAGTATATTCGTGAGTCTCTCTCTCTCTCTCTCTCTCTCTCTCTCTCTCTCACTCTCACTCTCGAGTGTTCCCCATGGCACGTCACCAACCCCTTCAGACAATAAGGGTCGAGAAGTGCCGAAAAAAACTATAAGAACCCGTCATTTTTAGGCACGCCCTCAACTTGACAAACTTGGCGTGCAAGTAATAAACTGAGTATGGGCACTAAAATGAGCGTGCAGAGTGTTTTATGAGAGAAATTGAGTGCACATCCGTATTCAATATTGGTTTTTCTTGGGAATATTTGCACTGTTGTGGAAGTAAAATTTTGAAATCATAAACGTATTTTGATGATATTTACAGCCGGAGGGAGCAACCTCGTTGAGAAGGACATCCTCAACAAGATCCAGAAGCACTATGATCAGCGAGTGCGACCGCCTGCTACGAACGCTTCCAGTGAGCATGATTTAACTTGTCTCTCCTTCACTATCTGTCACTTCTGTCTGTTATTGAACAATGTCGGTAGCTTGCTTAGTTGAAAATCGATAAAGCCCTGTCGATACACCTTCCAAGTTACCCACTTTTTCAGTGGCGAATGGCCCGGTCATCGTCAACGTCAACATCATGATCCGGATGCTGTCCAAGATCGACGTCGTTAACATGGCCAGTAATCCGTTGCTAATTTTAGCCCACAAGGACATTGTACCCCGCCGATTCGTCTCTAGAGAGCACCTCATGAGGAAAAACAAACCACCTAGTTCTCACTAACAGATTACGAGTGCTCATTGTGGTCAGAAGACCGTTATTGATAGCATTTTCCAGACTTGAACCAATTAATATCGTATTCCAGGAGTACAGTATGCAGATCACCTTCCGGGAGGAATGGATCGATCGACGACTCGCGTACGATCGATTCTTCGACAACGAGTCCGACTACCCAAAGTACCTCACCGTGCCTCACGTCAAGACTAACCTCTGGATTCCGGACTCCTTCTTTCCGGTACCGATCAGTTATCGATTGATAGCTAAAGTATCCCTTTGCAGACCGAAAAGTCCGCACATCGGCACATGATCGACACCGAGAACATGTTCCTGCGCATCTATCCGGATGGCAGGGTGGGTTACCGTAGCTTTCTTTTTTTGGAAATCATCCTCTTCACATGCAACCTCCGAATCCTGTGACAACACTATACCGAGTCTCCGGCAATACCGTAACCTCTTCCAGGTCCTCTACTCGGTCCGTCTCTCACTGACAAACTCGTGCTCGATGCAGCTGCAGATGTACCCGCTGGACGTGCAAGTGTGCAACTTTGACCTCATCTCGTATGCCCACACGACAAAGGTAGAGATAAACTCATGCTCTCTCCTTTTCCATGCTCCCTCACTGCCTCTCGTTTCGAGGCAGAGTGAGAAGCACACGACAAAGGTAGAGATAATCCCACTGGTGAGCTACCAATGTCCTAGATTTTTGCGTTGCGGTTCGGCGTAGTGGTTTTGTTTAAAGAAATTTTGGCGCTCCGCGCGGTTTGAGGGTCTGCGTAGTGCTGATTTTTACCACTGCGGATCCCCGGGAAACAAGGACATCGAAGCTCACCGGTGGATAATCCCTCGGTCTCTCCACAGCCCCTTGTCTCTCGCTTTCTCCTGCTAGCCCTAGAGCATGCAATCCTGAATGCGCTACGTGCGCTTTCTCCATTTCTCTTGCTCCCCTACTTTTCCTCTCCAGATAGAGTTTGGGCTTCTTTCTTGCACTCGCGTGGCCTCTCCACGTGAAGCCGGCGCGGATCGCTCCGGGGATTGGGTTACCAGCGGTAGCGGGTAATAATTCATAGACACGAGCAGGAACGAGGCCAACATGTGACACAGTGTTGCACACGCTTCATCATAGTCTTGGATATCAATCACATCGATATTAGAAGCGGGATTAGAAGATCAGATATCTTATTTGAGAAAGCCGTCGGCGCGTGATCATTGTGAAATATATTACAGTAGCTGAGCCACATTCATTAGTCGATATTCCCTTCAGGACATCGTGTACGAGTGGACCAACACACCCGAGACCAAGCCCGTGCAGCTCAAGGATGGTGTGGGCCTGGATCTGCCCAATTTCCAGGTGGGTCTCGCTTACTCTACTACCGTAATCCTGGTACAGTAATCCAACATCACTTACAGATCACAAAAATTATGAATAATTTAATATAAATGCAATTCTAGTGCAGTACACTAGTACAACTTCAATTATCTAATAATAATGATAATAATTGAAATTATCTTATTTATTATTCAATTCCAGCTCGACGGCGTTCCTCCCGTGAACAAGGAGTGCACGTCCATCACCAACACGGGCAACTACGACTGTCTGCGCATGCAGTTGATTCTGCGGAGACAGTTCAGGTTCGCGAACCTCTCCATCTTCATCAAATTACCCTTCGTTCATCTCAATTTCTTACCAGATTCACTTAGGTTTCATGGTAGTGCAATAACGGCGTGCTTTCACCAAAAGTGATTTCTCATGTGTCTTTGCCTCAAAATTGCACCACATTACCGCAGAACCTCGGTAACTACCGTAACCCAGCTTGCCAAAGCTACCGTATTCCAGTTACTACCTGGTCCAGCTCTACGCGCCCACCACCATGATCGTCATCGTGTCGTGGGTCTCATTCTGGATCGACATGCACTCAACTGCGGGAAGAGTGGCGCTCGGAGTGACCACCCTGCTGACCATGACCACCCTGGTATGCTTACCGTAGTCCTCACGGTCAATTTATGAATACTGAGCCCATTTGTCGATCAATAATCATTGGAGTGACGACCCTGCTCACCTGACCACTCTTGTAGGCATACTGTACTCCTTAAGTGGAATTTATGGATATAGTATCCATCAATACATAGATAATTATCGATTTCCAGCAATCCGCGATCAACACGAAGTTGCCGCCCGTGAGTTACGTCAAGATCGTTGATGTGTGGTTGGGCGGTAAGTCTTTCTCATTTGAATTCTTCTTCTCAATTCTTCCTTCGTTCACGTCTTTTCACTCACTGTCAAACTTCTAATGGGAGCTCAAGTAGACGAATAACTGTCTACTTTTCAGCTTCTTGAACTTAATTAATGATCAATTTCCAACACTTTGCAGCCTGTCAAACGTTCGTATTCTCGGCGCTAATCGAGTACGCCTTCGTCTCGTATCAAGACAGCGCGCGACAGCACGAGAAGAGCATGAACGCGAATACGGTCAGGAAGGTGAGCGAGGGGTCAAATTTCCGTTTGTTACTTATATTTATCGAGCATTAAAGTCGGATTGATGCACCATCCATCTCAATAAGGTCGTGCATCACACATAAATATAAACGATACGCATGATCAAAAGTGTATGCTTTGACTAGCACAAGCCACGCTTCAGTGACGGTGACATATCGTCAACTATGTTAGAGAAGCGCCTAAACATCCGTGCTTGTAGCCATGGCGTAATCTAAACACCGTTCAGGCGCAAAAACGACGGAATCAGATGGAAATGCTAGAGGACGCGGACATGTACCAACCTCCCTGCACTTGCCACTTGGTAATTAATTGATATTTAATTAATTAATAGAATTATTAATAAAAACTAACAATCTATATTTCAGGGCGAAACCAGGCCTCCCAGTTGGTCGGAGAAGTTCCGCAAGTACTTCGAGAAACCGGATTATCTACCTGCTCGAATCGACTTCTATGCGCGATTCTTGGCCCCGTTAGGATTCCTGGTCTTCAATATTATTTACTGGAGCAGTTGCTACATCATGACAAGCGCCGTAGAAAAGGAGCTCAACATCACTAGAATGAAGTAACTTACTGTATGCACTATTCTTTCGCTGTATTTGCAAGCTTAATATTTCCCAGTTTCGCCACCGCGGGTACTTTCTATACGGAGCATGATAGATAGCTCGGAGAGACGCACCTATCCATCTCTCAAGGATTTGTCACCCCACACCCCCACTTCGAAAAACAAGCAGTAGTAGCCCCAGAATTAATCACAGACGTCATATCGTGTATAGATCACACCATTCAACAGCATAATTAGCAACAAATTGTGCACGTTCGGGTTTTCTCACTTTGTTTTCCGTCCAGTAGATGATTCCGATAATAAAGCAGTCTCTCTCAATAAAGAAGCAAAGAAACGGAAAAGGAAAGACAATGGCGCGCATGAATGAACTCGCGTAAAAATAGAATTTTTCAACAGGGGCGCCGATTGGGAAATCTCGTACTCACTTGCACACGCCGATGTTGCAGTCCCTGCACCACCAGAACTCGATGCCGTCGCTGCTCGAGGCGGCCGTCGAGTCGACCAGCACGAACGAGCACTCGCTGCACCGCAGCTCGATACGATTCAACATGCCTGAATATATTTTATTTAAATAAATTTAAACCAAAAGTAATCAATAATTGACCATATTTGCTCATATTCTGCTATCTAAACCAGCCAGATCACTTGTAAACCTAGAATAATTAAGTAACGTTTTGTCAATCGCGACTTTAAACGGCCCTTGGTCGACTACACCATGTTAGTACAAGAAAAACTGGTTACGAAACGGGGCAGTTCGGGAAATATCGCACAACAATAGTCTTTGGAAAGTCCGGAACGCAAGTAAAAAGTTAGAATCTATTGGAATCTTATGAAAGTTCTTACGAAAGGAGTAATTAGACTGTGTGTACTGTGCATGCCCACCTGATCCTGGCTACTGGAGAAGTGCCGCTCGCCTTAGCGGGCTAGTAGTGGTTGCGGCTGCAAGAGGGCATGGATTGAAAAACAGAAACAAGCAAACTGAAACGCGCAATACGAAGCAAACGCGTGTAGATTGGAAAATTTCAAATGAAAAAAGATCGATATCGCGAATTGCATAATACAGTACAACGAATACGGTAGCTGCTAAACCTGTTCAATCGGGAAGTGATTTTATTTATTTATTATCTAACTTTTGCTGTTCAAAAGACTACCAAAAGACTACCAAAAGACTTGTTATCGCAAAAACATGACGAAATGTGTTCCAACGAATCAGTTTTTGTATGAAAAAAAGAAAAACACAAGCATCATGTGAAATTTCAGTACGAAAAGCGCGCAAAAAAGCTGCAACGACTAAAAAGGGTGAGTAATCTCGAAAGGGACGAATGAAGCAGTGAAAAATGATGGAAAGGAAGACGAAGAAGGGGAAAAAGAGGGACGGGAGACGAGAGGAAACGGAGAGAGAGGGAACGATTGTAGTGATTGAATGATGGGTTGGAGAGAGGGAGAGAGGGGGATGGACATAAAAGGTCAGTCATTTCTCACAGCGAGTTCGTTCCACTGACATGGAGAGTCAAGGCGAGAGAGATGCGGGATCGCTCTCTCCATTTTGCACGCTCTCTCGCCGGTTAGAGAAAACGAGCAACAACTCGCAGGGATTCGTATGCATGATAGAGGAGACGAGGGAAGGATAGAGAGACTCTCTCAATTTTGCATGATCTCTCGTCGGTCAGAGACAGCTGGAGCATACGGAATAGCATCAAAGAGCGATGATGCGGTTGCGTGTGCTGCAAAAGCTTGGAACAGTGGAAATGAATGCGATGAGTTTCAGGCATAGCACGAAAGGCAAATGAGACACACTGGAATGATTTAAGAGTGACCGATCATGGAATAACAATTCAATGTCAGTCTTCACAATTGTGTACGCGATTGGCAAGGAGCATCACTTTCGGATTCGCGTGAAAACTGTGGGTCAAATGGACTACCCTGCAATTTTCTTTCTCTGAACTAAATCCTCGAAATGACCATGATCATGTGACATTGCACACAATGGAATGCTCAAATCGAATGAAGGCGGAAGATTGCAAGAAAGTCCTGTACAATAACCATTTCAATGACCTACACACAAGCGGAAATGCAACCGAATTGGAATGCAACTCCATCACCCAGGAATGTAACACAAAAGGGGAATCGAAAGTATTAATTTATTATTATTATTATTATTATTATTATTATTTCTTTTTCGAGTTTTCGAGATTTATTCGGTCGATTGATCTTTCCAGTGGTTCAAGATCATTGGTCAACTAGAACATAGTAGGAATTTTCGCAATGGTAAAGTTGCGATACGTGAATACAACACAAAAGGGGAATCGAAAGTAGGCCGCTTATCGTTGGAAAGCATTCGGTCGAATGGTAATCGTGTTACGGTCTGCTTGTTGTGTAGTATAGTGAAAGAAGACCTTGAGAGTGCTCGTGATAGCGAAACGATTCGACACTCTCGATTACGCATGATTTCTCAACGATCAGAGATGCGAAAGAATGTGATTGTTGAAAGCAGAGCAGAGCATTTTATCGATTCTCCATGATCTATCACGTTTCAGTCTCAACTAAAGAGCATGTAGATATATCTAAGAGTAACAACGGCGGCGAAAGCAATGTGTGTCTTGATTCCCCCATAATCTATTACTTTGAGTGAAATGGAACATGAGCAGAGAGTATCAAACAAACGTAGAAAAGGCGTGGTCTCATGGTCGCTCCACATAATGGGCACTGTTGGTGGTGAGAGATCGCGTAAAATGGAGAGAGTAGCTAGCTAAACGATAAGCTGCAAAAAAAGCGGAGAAGGGACAGGAATGTGTCACATTATGACAAGAGTGAAGAGAGGAAATGGAGACACGCGCGTGTACTTTTGATGGGCTACGTCGAAAGGAAAAAAAGAATAATCGCTTTAATCTTCTACGAACGAGAATTTGCAAGCAGCGAAGGTTCAGAACGTTACGAGAGTATTATCAGATGGAAAGGAAGGAGGAAGATAGGGTGCTGCACTTTCCTATAGGGCAAGGAGTGTAGATAAAAGTTCATTGATGCGTGAGCAAACTACTATTTTAGTGCAGAAATACGATTAATTTTCCTTCTCCGCAACACGGATTGGAGAACTGCAGGGCCACGCCTAATGCACTCATCAAACCTTAGCGATATCACTCAAAACGGCGAGGAGTTGTAACCCCGCTAGCAGCCCCACTCAACAGATACTCGTCTCGACCTTTGTGGCACAACAACAGATAATCCGCTCCCTCCATCTCTCTCTCACGAGAGAACGAGTGAGATTGCGTAACAATCGACCGCAAATGTTCCCGCCTCTGCTGTCTCTCCATTCTCCATGATCTATAGTTCCAACAGCTGATGGGCATTCCATCTCTCATTCGCTCTAACAACAGATAGCGCGAGTGCCCGAGAGAGTTCGAACAAGCTCTGTCCTCTAACCATTGAAAAAGTGCGAACAAAATCAATCAGGCGCGTTGAAAATTCTTATTCAGACAATGGATGGCATGAAACTCTCCATCATGAAAGAAAGCGAGGCAAGAATCGTGAGGAGCAGGAGAGAGATCAACGAGGGATGGCAAAATGGATGATGGGGCGGATCTTGTAGTGATACACGAGTTACACCGCAAGATTAATTGACGAGCATAAGGGAGAAGGGGATCATCCATTGCAACGAGGAGATTTGATCACGACGCACTTTATCAAGTCTCCTAATGCTTTTCGAGCACGCTCATTCCACAGGATTGATCAGACTCTCTCCAATCTCCATGCTCTCTAACGGTATCTGATCACTGATAAATGACAATGGCTGAATCTATCCTGGTGGAAGATTACGAGATGCGACCACGGCGCACTTTATCAAGTTTGCCAATACCTTGGAAGATCCCATCCCCCAGGATTGATCAGACTCTCTTCAATCTGCACGGTCTCTAGCAATGTCTGATAAGTGATAAATGATGGGATGGAATAGGAAGATGCAGTGTGATCCTCTTTATCAAGCTGATACTGCCTACAACTTCTAGAATCAAGGCATTGGAGAGGAAAGCGCAGACAGACAGAGAAGAAAGAAGAAAGCTTCGCATGGCTCAATGAGGGTTCAGAGGGGTATTGAAATTTGCAGCAAGACTGATGATGACCCTTACGTTAGTTCCTTAGTTGAAGTCTTGAGCAACTTTTGCAAAGACTGAATGAGAGAACTGCTAAAATAGCGTGTGAAAAGGAGAGACGCATCAATATCTTTTTCGTTTTTTTCATAGCCCAGCAAACTCTCAGCGATCACTCATCTGTTCTTAGGGGGCATGGGAAGACGTGAGATTGGTCTGACGCTCTCTCAAATTCACACGCTCTCTCGCCGGTCGGAGAAGTGAAAGAGCATGTAAAACAAGGAGAGTCGCTATTGTTGAGGCGCCATCCCTAGGAAGACGTGAGATTGGGAAGAACGGGGGGAAATATGGAGGGACTGCGAGCGAGAGAGAGACTGGAATGGGAGCGAAACTAGGCGCAAGCATGTTCCTTACATCAAAAGAATCACTTGTTGGAGGATTGTTGTTCTCTTTTGCAAATGAGGGAGGCAAATCGAGGAGAGATGGAGGAACAACTCTCTCTCATCTCGTGCTATCATACCATAATGGTCATTCTTCATCGTGAGACTCGGAACTCCCCAATCTTCTGTGGAAGAATCAGATGAGTTTCGTGGCATATTTGAAAATAAGACAATTTGCAAAGAGTGATATTATCGTGCTTCCCGGTAGAGAATAAAACAATCACAGTCAACTATTCTGAATTTCGCATCAGATTTCACTGAATCATTTCAGATATGAAAAGTCCCCCCTCGATTAAAGAAATTGAAATTACTCGAAATTTCAGGCACTTTTCAAAACTGCGTCCAGTAAGACCAAAATAGCACAGAATGAAGAGAAGCTGCAGAACTGGGAACTCTCCCTCCACTCTTCTCTCCCTCTTTTTCGCTATTTCTGGAGGGGACCAGAGTAGATAGATTAGATGCAGATTGAGGGACGGGAGGAAGGGCTGTCCAGTCTGTTGTCGGTCAGAGAGGACGAGAGAGAGCATGGGAAACGGAGTCAGAGAAGTGGGTCAGAAGAGTGAGTGGTTCTGCGAAAAAAATACAGTCAGAGAGGGCGAGAGAGCATGGGAAATAGATACGCATACCATTTGTTGGTTAGTGTGTGATAGATTCTGTGAAATGGGGAGTGTTTGGCGATCAGACAGAATGAGAGAGCATGCGAAATAGAGAGACATTGGTCATTCCTTGGTTGGAGGCTTTGATAGAGCGTGTGAAGCGGGGAGAGTCGGTATTTAGAAATTGCGAGAGAATATGGGAAACGGAGAGAGGAGAATTCGCTTTGAGGCGCGTATTCTAAACAATTGCGAGAGGGTGCGAGTAGAGGGGATGAGAAGAAGGAAGAGGCGCTCCCTTGAGAAAAAAAAAGAGACAAGGGAGTTCGCAAATCTTATTTCCTGCTCGACATTCAGAAGGTCAGATTGCGGTTAATATAGGGCGGGGGGGGGTACATGAAACTCGCATCTCGAAGATAACAGAAGTGGATGAACTGAAAGAAAAATCGGAAATTTCAAAAATCGGATAAAAAGTAATGCAAAAAAAAGATAAGTTTCACGAACCGTATAAAAAGAGTCAAATTCATCAGAGATTGATAGTCCTTCGATCTAATAAAAAAATACTATTTTTCATTCCGAAACGTTGATAACGAGGAGCAAAGTTTCGAGGCGATGGATAATAGAGGAAGCTAATATGGGTATGAAGAGTCACAAATGAGTTTCAGGCACAGTTCAATAGGACAGAAATCATACAGAGTGGATGTGTAGTTGACATACTCGATATACTCGATGCACTTTCTTCATGCATTTTTCGCGCAAGGAATACATTGTAATAAGCGCAATGAAATAAGCTCGTATCATCTTCCTCAAAACTAGAAAGTTTCACCGGGCAAGGACAGTGGAAGTTGATATGGGAGGGAGGACTGGCATTGAGTAATAAAAGGGAGGAGATGAGTCAGATGAGTTTCACATGACGTCTAATAGGACAAAAACCATGCTGATATAATAGTTCGGATAGACATTATCTTCAAACTAGAAAGTATCCGCGGACAAAGTCTCGCTCAAAAGGATGACAGTGGAAGTTGATATGGGCGAGGAGGACTGAGTAGTAAGAGGAAGGGAGGGGATGGGACGGATGAGAGAGAGAGAGGGAGGGTTGTGAGTTACAAAGGTTTGTGAAATGCGAAGAACTGAAGGAAAGGACGAGAGACCAGAGACGCAATGAGAGGCAACTTCCATTGTTAGAAAATTTTCATTTCATTACGCATATTTATCGCCTATTCGACTAAATTATTGGCCATGTGTATGGAGAAAGACGTATCGCCATTAGAGTATGCGAAAAAGGCTTGTGAGTTACAAGGATTTGTAAAATTCAAAGAACTGGAGAGGGGGAGAGGACGAGAGACGTAACGGCCAGAGAATGAGAGGCAACTGAGAAAAATCTCTATTCATTACGAACATTACGAATATCCGACCTAATTATCGAAATTATTCACTAAAAAAGGTTAGCGAGTTACGGAGGTTTGTGAAATGCGAAGAACTGGAGAGGCGAGAAACGTAAGAATGAGAGGCAACTTCCTTTGTTAGAGGGAGCCTCACAGCGATTGCGGATGGAGATTAAGAGGTAATTGAAAAAAAGTGGATGTGAGAGTTTGAAAAGGGGAGAGGGTCATCCCGCAAGAAAGGGTCTATTCATTTCGAGCACTCTCTCACCGGTCAGAGGTGTGAAAGAGCACGCTAAATTAAGAAGGTTATTTCTTGTCAACGCATCCCCATTGAAAGAAAAGAGGAGTGGCGCGCAAATCACAACAAATACGCTAATGAACGGTGGGTAAACATCCGATAGTGGAATTCAGTTCACAGTTGTAGTAAAGTCGCATACATACGGAAAGTTACATCAGATAGGCTTCATAAATCAGAAACATTATGAGTTGTGCTAAAACAATGATGGTAGTTAGCTGTACTGTTTAAAATCAGAATCTTACAGAGATGGCAAAAAAGTAGATGGGATAGCTTGAGAATAGAAGAGGGTAGCCAAAATTAGGCTAGCATTCAATTCACTGATTAGCATTGCGAACACTACATCACATACGTTTCAGAAATCACGCATAAAGATGAGGTGCGATTAAATAATGATCATGAAACGATTTGCATGAGCATAAAATAAAAGTATCCTGATCATTGAAGTAATTCAGCGCGCAGATCCCGCAATCGTAATCGGATACGGGGCGTAAGATTGATCAACACTTGATCGAAGGACGCCCTCTCGATCTCAATTATCTCTTTTCGATCAGAGGAAGTGAGAGACTGAGGGGAAAGGAGGAGAGTCACGATCAAAGCACTTGAAGATGAGGGCGATTCGTAAGTAAAGAGAGAGAGAGGTGAAGAGGTCGCGGAGTAAACTGAGATTGGGGAGTGGGAAGAGAGGCGAGGGATGCAGAGAGGCGAACGGGTTGAAATCAACGCAAAGAAGACAATGATTTTCAAACATTTTTACGAATCCAAGAAGAATACGGATGCGGGAAGTGATTGATATCTCAAAGTAAGTTTGGATGAGAAGTAAGTGAGAGGATGGAACGTGGCAAGCGCCCACTCATTCTTTCTGATCCCTTACTTTCTCTGATTGTTGAGGGAGCAGGCGGCACGAAGATAATAGTTGTTTAGGCTCCGCAAGTAACAGGTGGGGGTCGCAAGAATGAGAAGATGAACGAGGAATTCGTTCTTTCACATTCCCTCTCACCTAGTCGGACAAGTAAGAGAGCATGTGAGATGAAGATAGACTACTCACACTCATGTCTCCTTTCCAAGAATCTCCTGTCCATAACTATCATTCTCTCTCTCTCTCTCTCGGTTCGCGAACCCCTCCCTCTCAGCCTATCATGAACAATGTGATTAGAAGAAGGAAGGTGGAGTGGGGAAGAAGGAGCGGCTCCTGTTTTTTTCGGGATATACCGTGAGGAGGTTATTTTGGACTAAGAACCAAGGAAGGATTCTGTTTATCGGTAAAGACCATGAGTTGGTCATGGTAAAAGTTTCAATAACAAGGAGGATGATTCAGAAATCGGATCAAAACATAGTGAGAAGTTTCATAAAGATTTTTGCAAAAATATTGAGAAAAAAAATAGATCAGAAACGCCTGATTTAGAGCAGATACAGTGATCGGAAGTAACATTGAGCATAGAGTGATAGCAAGTACAGTCCTAGATGTATCATAGTCCAGTCACCTGCACAGGGCATTGTTTGCTAAGAATGAGTCTCCTCTGGGCTATCTAGGCTGACCCATCTGATACGAGGCATGATAACCTATCAGTGATAAGACAGATGTTGCAGTACAGCAACGCTCCTACTAACGTCTTTCAGACGATCAGGTGAAGAGTGAACGGATAAGTTTCAGAAGAACTTAGAAAATTGATAAGTAGGGACGACAGTGATGATTTTTCTTCTTTTCCTTTGAACAAGCAAAAAAATATTTCGCAATGATCTCGAAAGGGCTCACTGCGTAACGAAAAGCTCCTGAATAATAGCGAGAATCTCCTCTCCGAAGATATCATCTCCTCCGCCGGTTCGCGAACCCCCCTCCCTCTCATCCTATCACGAACACACGCTTTGGTTTGTGTGATGATGTCCCCTCCCGGTCTCCCCCCCTATCCCTCTTCTTACGTCTTCCCAAGCAAAAGCCGAAAATCTGAAAAATGTGGAACTCTTCAAGCTCTCATGCTCTCCTCTTCTCTTTCACCGTTCTTCTCATTCCTATCCCCATCTGACGATATTTCCTAACAAATACTACGCGAACTACGTTAGCCTATATCTTGGGCGAGGCAACATTGACGATGAGACGAGCTAACAAGGAGTTGAAAGACGTGAACGTTTCGAGAAAAGTATAATCAGATGCGTTTTGAAAACCCTCCGGTTTGTGTGATGTCCCCTCTCAGTCTACCTCCTCCCTCTTCTCTTCCACCGTTCTTCTCCTTCCTCTCCCCCAATCTGATGCATTCACAAACAAATAATGTGTGAAGTGCAGCAGTCAATGTATTGAGCATGGAAATTGCAAGTATCGATGATTTGAGGAGCGTTGAGAAGTGCAAAGTTTGAGGAAAGTTAGGTTAAAGACGTTTTAAAACTCTCCGGTTTGTGTGATGTCCCCTCTCAGTCTCCCTCCTCCCTCTCTTGCTTCATCTGACGTCATTCCAAACACAAGCACACTGGTCTCCCCCCCCCCCCTAACCCCTCACCCCTCACCCTCTCCTTCTTTCTCCCTCTCGAAAAGATAGCGGCATCCGCCCGCGCGCTTTGAGCGCTGATGACGAACGCTGTCTCTTTATTTAGTCTTGTATCTCGTCAGTCAGACAAACGAGAGAGCACGGCGAAATGAGAGAAACAGACTATTCATCGACCTCGCGCTTCAACGCTGAACAAAATCTGAGAAGCGCGGGGAACGGTGATGGGATAAGAAGGGGACTGCGCGCTACAAATTGGCAAAGAATGAGCGTATGCGGGGGGAAACTCTGAGCGTTGACTCAGGTGAGCGCTAACCGCATCCTATCTAACGCAATGCAACGGAAATCAATGGTTCTCAATTAAATTTTGCATTCAGGAAAATTGACGAGCTATTCACTGAGGAAACAATGAGACAGATAGAGTGAAGCTCACTACGTTCTCTTCTGGCGCTGATGTGCCATCTGAGAGCCTCTTGTAGCGTCGTCACGCAGGTTGGAAGAATGAGTGTGTTTGAGAAGGAGAAAGGTTCATTGCCATCCATCAAAAAGCGCCGCTGAATCACCCAATAAAGAAGGCTCAAGGGCAGACAACTTACAAGGAATGACAGCGCGCTTGCGAAATATGCAAGCCAGGTTGTGGGATGAAAGGATGAATACACACTTATGAACTGCAACGACGAAGAAATGAGAAGAACAGTGAGCACATGGAACACGAAATAAAATAAATGATAATTCGTGACAAAACTATGCCAGCTAAAAGTAGAGCGGAACGGGAAACTAATAAAGTGTGCCGAACATAGATATTACTGGGAGAAAAGAATAACGAGAAGTCATTACGAGGGGAAGGGGAAGGAAGGGAAGGGGGGGGGGGGAGTAGATTAGGGGAGGGGAGACGACAGAATATGATAGATGGCCTGGTGGACGGGCTGCTGCGGCCTGAAAAGGACTCCTCCCTTGACAAGTAGAGTTCGCAAATACGGGTCGCCGCCGTCTCTTCATTTCGCACACTCTCTCTCGCCTCTCTGACCGGTGAGAGAGCCGAGTGAAATGAAGAGACGATGACCCGTATTTCGAACTCCCCCTGACAAGGCACAGCGTCCCCTCGGTTTGCGGCGGAGCAAAACAGGTCAAACAACAACCAAAACTTATCAAAACAGTCTGGCAGGCTCAGCAAAAGTACTACCGCAAACGACTAGATCTGTTCTAGAAAGATTATCTTATTGTTAAACATGTCAAAAAAACCTTGGAGGGCTCAAGGAGGTAGGGATGGATAGACGAGGGAACCATTATCGCTTTTCATTTCTTTATGAACAATGGACTACTGAGAGGGGCTGATTTCGGCACAATCCGTTGAGCCGGATAGTAGGAGACCATTGCCATGGAATGCCGAGAGCCGGAAAGACTAAGCATCCGGGAGCCGGAGAGTAGGCGAAGGTAGGAATGACCACTCCCCTCCCTCCCTCCTTCTCTCCCGGTGGAAGATGAAGAAAACAACCTCTCAGATGACTTGTAGGCACGGTCGGAGAAAGGAAGAGGAGGAAGGAGGAGGGGAGGGGGGGGGGGGGTACACAAGGTTAAGGGGAAATTCTGTTGTTTCTACTACCACAACTGCGAAATAATAGAGCGCTCCGATATCCGTATGGTATCAGTATGATGTTGTTCGGTCAGATTCACACTGACAGTTGAAGAGAATGTGAATGAAAGAGGCGCACATTGGTAAGGGGAAATAAAAAAAATCTGTTGTTTCTACTATCACATCCTCGCTCGGTTATGGTTGTTGGTCGGTGTCTACTAGAGTTTGAAATACGGGTCGTCGTCTCTTCATTTCACGCACTCTCTCGCCGGTCAGAGAGGCGAGAGAGTGTGCGAAATGAAGAGACGGCGACCCTTGAATTTCGAACTCTAGTGTCTACAGCCGAAAACGAGCAGCGAGAGGAGACGAGTTAGGGAAATAGAGGGAGAGGCACATGGAGCAAATTTTCTGCTCCACCCACAGCTCTCTCCTACCACAGTAATGCGATTTGGACAGGTTATGGAGAGATTCAACGATGTTGAACGGTCAGACACGGAGGATAATCATGGCTAGACAGTAGGGTTGTCTAAACGGAAAACGGAAAAACGCCTCTCTCATTTCTCGTTTCGATCATTCCGTAATGCGGCCATTCTCCTCTCGGATTTCCGAATGATTACGGAATTCCGTAATTTTCATTCTTCCGTATTCGATCTGAGGAGACCGGTGCGCCTCGGAGAAGGAGAGAAATGGTTGAGTTTCAACCACTCTTCATTGTCCCATTTATTACGGAATTACGGAATTCCGTAATTCTTCAGACCGATTACGGGAAAAATGTAATGGGAGAATGAGAGGGAGAATCGATTCGGAATTACGGAATAAATTCCGTATAGACATCCCTACTAGACAGTGAGATTCAAAATGAATTCAATGAAGAATTCAGCGCACATGTCGCCAGTAGTAGCGGTCAGACGCGTGAAAAATGGGAGCGCGAGACATGTGGGGATGAAGAAAGCAGCGAGTTTTTCTGTCGCGCTCTCTGCTCAGAAAATCTCTAGAAAGCGAGGAGTGTGGTCACTAGTTGCAAAGCCAACACGGAAATGCCGCGTCGTGCCATTCTCTCACTTTTCCATGCTCTCTCGCGTTTATCTGCTTCTCTGTGCTCGCTTTCTCTGAAAAGGTCTACGCTTCTTTGGTCGCCACGCGCTTTTTTGCCTGAAAAGTGAGGAAGCCTCTGAGAATCTATGGTCACTCCGCGCGATGCAAAAAAAAAAGTAAGAAGCTTTCATAGCGCGCTCAAGACTTTCGCGTCTGTGCTCTCTTCATCTGTGCGTTCTCTCGGCGCCTGTCCACCTTCTCCTCTCCCTACTACACGCGCCTTCCTTCCTTCCCCTGCATCTCCAAGCGCACGACACGCAATGGAACGGATATACGAGCAAGCGGTGCGGTGAAACGTGAAGGAATGGTCATAATGAACAATGGCCCACTTACGTTACAAAATGAGCGGCGGGTTTGCTTGTAGAGCCAACGAAGGATCGACATTAAAAATGAATATGCTCATCGTCATCAGCACCCTTGAGTACCCCAAAGCCCATGGTTTCAGAGGATTTATATTTTTGAGCGGTGCCAGGCATTGTCCGATTCTTATGCGTACGGCCTCTTAATAATATTTCACATTAAAAACTAAAACTTTGAGCAATAATAGATGTTGAATTATCTTGATATTGCATATTTGTAGTTTCTCAAGTTACAAATTTACGAGTTAATATCAGAAAAGAAGACACCATGAACTTTATGCAGGAAGGGAGGAAAATAAGAGGAATTCCAGGTTCAAATATCGGTTGAGTTTCAAGATTCATTTAATTGATGCCGTGATGGATCCCAGTAATACGTTCGGGACTGTCATTGAAATGAAAATATTTATTTTGCGCAAGCATAATGAAGCATAATGAGCGGTGAATCTTGAGTGAGATACGTTCATCACGTATCAAATGTTTAATTTAGGGATGGCAAAAATTGTCTGAACCGACCAATCCCTTCTCGATTTGAAAGTCAGGAATGAGTGGAAGAGAGAAATGATCTCTCCAAACTCAGAGTTTTTAGATTTTGAACACTTCACCAAATAGTTTTGCTCTTTTGTGGGATCGTGAAACATAAGCAAATGCAAAATTTCCCATTGAAATTCGATAAAATAAGCTAGTACGGCGAAATGGTTGAGTGATTTGTGATGCTAATTGATCATCAAAATATTTTTACCATTTTTCAGCTTTGTAAGAGTCGCGATTTTGAGCTGGGACAACAAATTGTCCGAACTTTGAGACAATTCATTGTCTGAGACAACAACCGATCCGAAAAGTTCGGAATGAAATTGTCTGAGACAACGCATTGGACAATTTTTGCCATCCCTAGTTTAATTAGTAAAAAAACGAGCAACAGAGATTGCACCGGAATAAAAGAGACCATAATCTTGGGCTGGGCATAGAAAGTAGGAATCACTTTGTGAGAAACTGATAAATTTCAAGCATCTTTCAAATAAGTTGAACCAAGGAGGACACTAGTTTATATCTGGTGCGCAGTTTAAACATTAGGAGTATTACGAGAGAACATACAAAATAAAGAGGCATGGTCTCAGACCTAGGGGCCAAGAAGGGAGGAGGAATGGGGAGGCATTGGACGCGCTGTCGTGTTTATAGAAGACCTCTGCTCTTTCTCTCCCTCAAGCAGCTCTCTCTCCGTTTCCCCTGGTCTCTCATCGACTCTGACCTCTCAGGGACCAAAAGACATTAAGAGAATGCCAACTTGAGAAGGCGAGAGACCAGGGGGGAGGGAGAGAGTCTCAAGTTGTGAGGAACATCTTCTCCTCCCTCCCAAAGGGACAGAACAGGCCCCTCCATTCGAATGAGTTATCGAGAGAGAGGGGGGAAGGAAGCGGAGGAGAAGCTGTGTTTTCTTCTTCGGTATACTTGCTTCGTCGGCTATCTTGCGGGCTATCTTACATTCTTCTCGTAAAAGAAAATATGGTGCACCACGCAAATAAGAGTTACGGTGGATCGCATCTAGTGCAATCGTTGCGTGATATCTGCAAAACCACCGGCTGAGGAGCACCCTTGCACACTTCAGGAAGAGAGCATGGACAATCGAGAGGGAGGTTCAGAGAAAGAGAGACATAGAGCGAGAAAGGAAGGACAGGCCCTGGGAACGGTGGTGAGTAGTGCGAGAGTGCGCGCAGAACCTATAATGGAGCGATGGACAACAGAGTGGGGGAACACGGCAGGGAACGGGACGACGGAAATCGTAGAGAAGAATCTTAGGGGTGGTGGCCCCCCGGATAATCACGGAGGAGGGCCACGCTATCACGTATCAGGAAATCACGGTCATATCAAGATGATTCAGAAATGGGTCAGAGAGTGGCTTAAAAGGGCAACGAAATAGAAGGAAGTAGTGGAAAATCTCCCAGTAAGCATGAACAGAGGTCAATGAACAGCTGTATCGCGTCTAATCGCGTGTAAAGGGCGGGTTGCCATCAAAAATTTTTGGACAAAAGGAAAATTAAACGATATCAAATCAAACGCCACATCAAATGCCCAGTGGCACGTATCAAGATGGTTCAACTGAAAACGCGAGAGATAGGATGAGATCCGGGTAGCCCCCCCCCCCCCCCAAACAGGATAAACGTGAAAAAATGGAATTTGATGGCGGAAACAAAGGATCAAGGGTGAATTCAGCCCCTGGCAACTCTCATAGGGTTCAAAGGCGCAAACGCGCGCGCTCGGTGTGGTCTCGCCGTGCGAGCGAGGGGGAGGTATCTAACTGAAAGGTGAGGAGACACGCTCGGGGTGCCGGGGGTGGTCATAAGAGGGGGAGACAAGGGCCAGGGGAGTCTGCTGCTCTCTCCATTTCCCATGCTCTCTCGCCCACGCTCTGACCGCTATTCCCATGGGGCAGTGTCGTTGAGTGTTGTTGAGTGGCGGGGGGGGGGGGGGGGGGGGGGGGCAGTAGTGTCGGTTGGGTAATAATTAGATGGAGAGTGATTGAGATAATCGAATGAGCGCGGGGGCTCCACACGCGGAATCAGGGTCCATTCAGGGGAGTGAAGTGTGAGCTCGGGGGGGGGGGGGGGGGGGGTAATGCGCCGGGGTCAGCGGAAATACGCTAATCGGGTTGCGTAACTTGCTGGTTCTGTGAAGCTGGGCTAATTTTCGGTCAATTAACGTGCAAAAGCTGAAAAGCTTGAATGAAGAGGCAAACAACAGAAGAAATGGAATTGCGAGTGTTTTGCAAAAGCGGAGACGAGCCTGATGACACTTTGTCGCCTGTCTATCTCGTTTGGCAATTTATTTGCGAATGAAAAAAAGATGAACGGACGGATTGCAGGAATGGAGATACTGGGAAACGGTACAATGAAGAGTCGCCCATATTCCTGGACAAATTAAATTCTTAACTTAACCTTCGAAATGTTCTAGAAAATGTAGAAACAAACAAGTTAGAAGATACAGAAGGCATCCACGGGAGAAAAAAAACATTGAGAAATACCTCTAGTCAAACTAGAAATCAGAGCAACGACGAAATACGGGATAAGGTGATGACGCTAAGAACCGCGCCAATCAACCGACTCATCTCGCGTACAGTTCGTCCCTCCATTCAAGTATCACTCTCAATTGCACACGTTCTCTCGTCAGTCAGACAGAGCGAGAGAGCATGCGGAACGGAGAGACGCAGACAGTCAGACAGAGCGAGAGAGCATGCGGAACGGAGAGAGTCGGGCCTTTCCGCACATTCTGTTTGATCTACCCGTCAAGAGCTTCGAATCGGCGCTGTTTCGCTTATCATCTCCGAAAATCCGTGCTAATCGTTGAACCATGTGTTCTCAAGAGCCGCTTGCATAGAAAAAGAGACAATAAAGAATGTTTCGCTTATATCCGAGAGCATTCACTTGAACCTTGTGTTCTCTGTGCTATGAGCGTTGCCTTGCATGTCGGTCATGATAAGATCCAGATTGAAAAGTGAACGTACATGTTTCGCTTATCTCTAGAGCTCGAATTGTCGGTCGCCGTATCTTCATTTTGCCTACACTCACATTGGCCAGAGCGGATCAGAGACTATGGGCATTAGGGTTAACCGTTCGGAAATCGGAAAGGCCGAAACTCAACTGGCAAAATCACTCTCTTTCCGGAATGAGAGTCGAACAATGAACTTTCGGAAACTCTTCCGAATCTATTCATTTGTCCGAAACTTCATTGTCCATTGTTCGCGACTCTCATTCCGGAAAGAGAGTGATTTTGCCAGTTCAGTTTCGGCCTATCCGATTTCCGAACGGTTAACCCTAATTGAAGATACTACGGCTACTCGAAGTCTCGCTGTGATTTCGCAAACTGTTTCGCTTATCTCCTCGAGGAGATTTCGTGCTATGGTGAACGCTGTATTTTCGGCGCTTCTTCTTGCACATAAAAGGAAAACCAGGGAATGTTTCTGGCCATCAACGATGCTCCTGATTTGTGCGAGGTAAATTAAGAAATGTGTTCCTTGGTGCCTGGGTGGTGCGAATGTGATCATTCGGCAAAGGAAGTTCGATGCTCCTTTACAAGTGTTAGTTCGATTGCAATACTCGCAAAGATGATCGATTGAGGTTCAAGGTATTTTACGATTCGCCGTTTCTTGTGTTTCACCGTTTCTATGCGAAGTTGATGACGTTCAACACATTTGATTTTTTTCTGGAAACATTTGAGATAAAAAAAAAGTAATACTCATCTCAAACATTTCTTCTCCCCGGTCTGTAAACTCGCCCTGTCTCGCCAATGTGGGGATCTCGTACTTGACTTTTGGTTTACATTTCGGGATCTCTCTTTGTCTAGCCGAAGGAAAATCGCCCTTCATCTCTGCTCTCATCACACAAACACCAACGCTTTGCCCGAGATGGTTTGGTGATACTTGACTACTTCATCTGAAAATGTATCCTCCTCTCAACCCGATCTGCTTGGTTCCCATACTCAATGCAATTTACGTGGCGATGATGCATTTTGCAGGCGCATTTCGGAGTTTACACGATTTATCTACTTATTAAAGGCGGTATATAGATACTAGATAGGGATTCGTTCCAGAGAGCAATAGTGTGAATGTGTAAAGATGGGCAAGTCAATCAATGTTCTCACAATACCCGTCGATCAATCGAATGGAAAGAGATATGATAAGTGGAAATGTAAGTGTGATAGGGATGATGTGAATGATGCATCTGCCTACACGTATTCTCTAGAGAAACATTGCAACTAAAGCGGTGATGTTTCCATAGAGAATACTAAGCAAATGCACATTTCACATAAGTGGCATAGATGGTGTGGGTTGTGTACTACGGTTGGCTAGTGTCTACCCTGGGTTCAAGAGAGAAGGCTTCTGTACAGTTAGGGGAAATAATGAACGGACTAACTCTCAATTCAGAGTGATACATAAATAATCAGATAGATCAATAGAAGGAATCAATAGATTAGACAGCCGGTCGGTCCGGTACGTCGGAGTTCTCGGGGGCGAGCTGAAAAATATATTTTTGTTATCACTCCTTTTGTTGAGTTGTGAGAACTATCTTGGGTTTTCCTATCTGTCACATGCACATCACTTTCGTTTGCTGTGCAAACAAATACTGATGGTATCCCTGTACGCGTCCAAGTTATTGTTCGCGTAGCAAGATTCTTAAGGAGGATAAAGCTATGCATGTCGCACGTTTCGAAATTGCGAACTAAGAAAGAATGTGGAGCTTCTTCAATGCACTCGGAATAGTTTTTAAAGGTGGATAAGGGAAGGGTAACAGTGCTAAAGTGGAATCCGGACAAACAATTTAAGAATAAATCGCTCACCGTTCCTCTCACAGCCCGGTTGCTCCTCTGACGCGGAGAGATGCGGGGCCGCTTCTGCGAGCCTCGAGGACTGCAATGCAATTATTGATGATTGAAAACTTTCACTTTCAAGACCGGTATGTTTCGTTATGTTTCACCATCGACTCAAGTAGCGCACTCACAAATCAGTTTGATAATAAGTATCTTCTCATTATAATATATATTGATAAAATATTTAACGTCGTTGAGTATAACTTGGAAAATGCTTACGTGAATGCCCATCTCAGCTTGTCCATGCAGATGAGGATGGCCGGAATGAAGATGAGCCCGTGGATGTTGCAGAGTACGACACAGATGATCATGATTTGACATGAGACCTGCGAAGAGAGAGTTCAATCAGGTACAATACACCAGAAATCCTTGATCGGATGACGGATAGATCAAGGATTTTTCATCAGAAATCCTTGATCGGATGACGGATAGATCAAGGATTTTTCATCAGAAATCCTTGATCGGATGACGGATAGATCAAGGATTTTTCATCAGAAATCCTTGATCGGATGACGGATAGATCAAGGATTTTTCATCAGAAATCCTTGATCGGGTGACGGATAGATCAAGGATTTTTCATCAGAAATCCTTGATCGGATGACGGATAGATCAAGGATTTTTCATCAGAAATCCTTGATCGGATGACGGATAGATCAAGGATTTTTCATCAGAAATCCTTGATCGGATGACGGATAGATCAAGGATTTTTCATCAGAAATCCTTGATCGGATGACGGATAGATCAAGGATTTTTCATCAGAAATCCTTGATCGGATGACGGATAGATCATAATAATAATAATTAATAATTTATCTACGCCCGAGGCGCAACGAGACCGAAACGTTACATACATAATAAGGTGAGAGAGCAGGAATGGGGGGGGACTCTCCTGGGTTAAGTGAGTTTGGCTAAATGAGCGATGATGGGGTGGTTTTCAAGTCGACGTTTGAACACTCGGATGTTGGGGGCAGTGCGAATACTATCTGGAAGTTGGGAGTACCATCGTGAGGTTCTGACAGGGAAAGAGTGGTATCTGGGGGTACTGGTTGTCAACTCTATGTTGATTCCGAAGGATGAAGTGCGGTCTCGTAATGGTTTGTAGACGTAGAAAAGGGAACGTGGTATAATAGTGAAACCATTCATAATCATGTGAGTCATACAAAGATCACCTATGACTCTCCTCTCTGTAAGCGCGCGCAGGCCAAGGGTTTTGATACGGTCAGAGTAGGAGGGGAGAGAAAGAGGATAATCAGGGGATGGGAAACAACGATAGAAGAGTTGACGTGTAAAGGTACGTTGGACTTTTTCAAGAGTATCAATATCACTTAAGTAGTGGGGATTCCAAAAAGGAGAAGCAAAGTCAAGTAATGGAAGAACATAGGCTTTGTAACTACGAATCAGGATAGATGGACAATTGAAAGGAAGAGCTTTGAGAAGGATGAACATTTTAGAAGTTGCTTTCTGGGCACGCATTTTTATAGAGGAAGAGTTCTTAAGATCAGAGCGAACTTGAGCGCCTAAGTCACGAACATTATTCTCAAGAGGAAGAACAGTGGAGTTAATGCTATACCGAGGGGATACTTGTTTGGAGCCAATTCGGATATGAGAACATTTAGAAGCGGAGAGAGACAGTTGATTACATTGGGTCCAGTCAAAGAGACAATTTAGAGCAGATTGGAATTCTTTCGTAATACTAGCTTTGGTAGACTTATTGTAGGAGACATATAATTTAACATCGTCAGCGTAGCATTGTACGGATACGTTAGGAAACTTAGATAAAGCAAGAGAGAGGTCAGCAAGATAAATCGAGAAAAGTATGGGTCCTAGTACACTACCTTGTGGAACACCAGATAAAATGGGGTAAGGTTGACTAGTAATAGCGGACAGTCGGACGGAGAAAGTGCGATCAGACAGAAATGAATAAAGCCAAGAGAGCAAGTTTGAGTGAATACCGTAATGTGAAAGACGAGCAAGAAGTTTGGGATAAGGAACAACATCAAAAGCACGAGTGAAATCAATGTAGACAACATCAGTGACAAGCTATTTGGAATGGGCACTGGTCCAATCATTCTGACAAGTCAGTAGATTGGTAACTACACTAGCACCAGAACGGAATCCGTGTTGGTTGGAAGGGAGAACATTGAAACGAGAAAGGTGAGAGTTGAGGTGCTCTTTGATGAGCCGTTCCATAGTCTTAGCAGCAGGAGAAATAATAGAAATCGGTCTGTAGGAAGAGGGAAGTTTGGAGTCTTTACCGGGTTTAGGGATTGGAGTAATAAGGGAGTGTTTCCAGGCAGAGGGTACGGTACCAGAAATGAGACTTAAGTTGAAAATGTCGGCAAGTGGGGTTGACAGAGCATAGGCACATTTCGAGAATATGATTTGTGGAATGGCATCATGACCAGTAGAGCCGGTTGGGGACAATTTACGGAGGGATTTGTAAACTTCATGAGGAAAGAAAGTGAATAGAGAGAGGGAAGGGGGAACACGTGAGGAGGAAAGGGAAGGGAGACAACCATCATCAAGAGTAAAGTGAGAGGCAAATTCTGAGGCAAGAAGATTGGCTTTGGAGATAATATCAAACACAGGTAAATTCTGAGGTGAGACTAGTTCAGGAATGGAAAGTTTAGGTTTCGTGAGAGAGGAAATGTGACGATACAAATCGTTGACACGCGAGAGTTTTTTACGGGTGGAATAACGGGTCCATTTGTCAATCTCAAAAAGGAGCTTCTTACTACATTGGTCAAACAGGATTCTAACGGAAGGAAGGTGAACTTTTGAGAACAATGCATCACGATGTTTGATAAGCCTACGAATGTGAGGAGGGTAAGAGAGAGAAGGAGGACGAGGGGTACGGTAGGGAACAAAGAGATCAATGGCAGAATGAATAGCAGAAGAGAAAGCGGAGTAAATAGAGTCAATATCAGGACAGTCACAAAACAGGGAAAACCAGTCGATAGAGAGTAGGTAATTGGAAAATGCAGAATAATCGACACGAGTGAAGTCGCGAATTTGGGATGGTAAAGAAGGGGACTGTGGAGAAGAGAGGGAGAATGATAGACCAGAGTGATCACAAGAGGGAAAGGGAGGTACGATAGAAATGGTTTTAATCAGGGAGGGGTCGTTACCTATGATCCAATCGATACATCTATTGCCGCGCGTAGGAAACACATGACAGTGTGATAGATCAACAGAAATTAGGAAATCTAGGAAAAGTCTATCAATAGGTGTGGGATGAGTACAAAGAGAATCAGAATTGAAGTCACCGATAATAACAATAGGATGGGGGGACGAAGCATGTATATCAGATAAGCAAGTGAGGAGGGATTCTGACTTGGAAAGAGAGTATGTAGGAGGACGATAGACTACACAGAGTCTAATGTAAGCAGATTGGTGGAAAAGGTCGATACAGGTAATCTCGTGTTCACTTGAGGGAAGGGTTACGGTAGAGTAAGACAGATAATCTCGTATAATGATAGCGACACCACCACCTCGGGAGGATCGGTCGAAACGGAGTATGGTATATGGTAAAGCACCGATGATCAGGGATGAAGGGATCTTGTTGGATAACCAAGTCTCGGTGAGGAATACGATATGAGGTTGTGAGACCATAAGGAAGGAACGGAATGGGGCAATCTTATTTACGATAGATCGGATATTGTAGTAATGACATGATAGGATATGGGTCGTTTGCTCGGGCGGAGCTAAAAAGGAGCGGGGGTGGAGGCATTAGCCTGGGGAGCGAGAAGGGAAGGAATGGAGTGGAGAATAGAGGAATTCGAGGAAGACGCCGGCCGAATGGAGGATGATGATGAGAAGGGGTTGCGAGAAGGAGGACGACGACGAGAATGGGAGCGAGAAGAGCGAACTTGCTTCTTCATCGCTTCCAATTGACTCCTCTCGATGATGGATCCCGCGTAGATCAAAACGTCCTTGCCTTCAGTCTTCAGTTGACGCTTCTTCTCACGTAGAAGGAATGCCGCTTCTCGCTCCGATTTGGTCAGAGATGGACGTACGAATACATTGGGGAAATTGGTTGTGACAGTACGGGATTTGGATAGGAAAGTGGTCTGGGCAGTACGACTGTGAAACATGACTTTAAGCAATCTAGGGCGGGTTTCCGATTTCTCACCCATTCGGAAAATGGCAGCGGGTGAGTGCTCTAGGTCAATAAGATCAAGCATGGAGATGACCCTGGCGTGGTCATCGGCCATTCTCTCACTGGCCTTCATTGCACTGGACTCGGGGAGCCCCTGGACCACGACTGATCGCTCTCTTTTCTCTTTCTCAATAGCGTCATCAATCGACGACGTCGATCTCAACTTGAGGTCGCTCAGCACGCTGGCACAAGTACCAAGCACGAGAGCGAGTGGGGAGGTCTTATCTCCACCAGAGAGAGACCCAAGGTACTTGCCTATACCCTGGATCAGAGCATTCACGTCGGGAACAGCAGCCGATTCCAGTTCGTCCCGAAGTGAGGTCGGGGACATATCAGCTAATCGTTTAGTCATATAATCATAAAAGGGGACAATCAATAGCGAAATGGGAAACAAATCAAAGAAAAGAAGTGAGAAAGTATCGATTGGATCGCGCAGAGAGAGAGATGGGAAGCACCTATCAACGCGAGGGAAGAGAGGAGAGTGAGGGAAGAGAGGAGAGTGAGGGAAGAGAGGAGAGTGATGACGGATAGATCAAGGATTTTTCATCAGAAATCCTTGATCGGATGACGGATAGATCAAGGATTTTTCATCAGAAATCCTTGATCGGATGACGGATAGATCAAGGATTTTTCATCAGAAATCCTTGATCGGATGACGGATAGATCAAGGATTTTTCATCAGAAATCCTTGATCGGGTGACGGATAGATCAAGGATTTTTCATCAGAAATCCTTGATCGGATGACGGATAGATCAAGGATTTTTCATCAGAAATCCTTGATCGGATGACGGATAGATCAAGGATTTTTCATCAGAAATCCTTGATCGGATGACGGATAGATCAAGGATTTTTCATCAGAAATCCTTGATCGGATGACGGATAGATCAAGGATTTCTGATCACCCTCGAAATATTAGAACGTGTACATGTTTTACTGGACTTGAATTCTGCGCGATTCAGATCATTTATCAGAGCAAGTTTTGATCTGGCTTCGAAAATATAATTTTAGGAGGTTTTCATCATCCGTCAGACTTATTCGATGATCGCTATTGTCAATTCTTTCTACGATACCGGCCCGTATTACAGGGTAATTCTACGATACATTTCCTGCGAAAATCCTCGAAAAGAATCTAGCCGTTTGAAGCATATCCAAAAATTGAAAAAAAAAATAATTGAAACTCACATGTGCCATGTACAGGTCGATGAACAGGAGGGAGCAGATGCACAGAATGGTCGAGGTTGCGGCCTGCAATCGAATACGTACTCATTGGTATTCATGGTGCAGTATTTCAAACTTGAGCATAGTGTTTTGATCTCAGGTGTGGGTATGCTTGAGAATGCATCTCTTTCATGAACTACTCATGAACTTGGAAAATAAAAGATCCTGAGAACTCTCTCTTTCTCTCATATCTCACCTGCACGGCAGGGAAGGCGACCGACGACAGGCACTGCGTGAGACGGTCTTCCGGCGAGGACGAACCACCGCGGGCGGCTGAAATATGTAGATGGAAGATGGAAGAATTATGTGTGTCGTTGTGGATTCCTCGGAGTAGGTCGAGGTGAGTAATGGTTGAACTTTTTTTGGATGACACAGAGAATCCAATGGAGATGATCATCGCGTGCAATGATCATCCCCATACGATTCTTCGTAACATATGGTTTGGACCACCCCTTGGACAATTTCGCCCTACCACTAATGTGCTGCCTATTTTGCAAGGGGGGAGGAACCAAACGACTTTCACAAAGAGGCCTCACTTGCAGTGTAGTAGTGGTACGACACGTGGGCAGGAATATCCACGGAGAATCCGATCGAGATGATCATCGCTGCCATCGTGATCGGATCGAGGTCCACGCCGAGCCACGACATGATCCCGAGAATTCCTGCAATATGGGTAGGCTAATGTCATTTGTTGCTTCTTGTCACTTCTTCTTCAATAATAAATATTAAATAAATAAGAATATTAAATAATATTATAATTCAATATTATAATAATATTATAATAATTCAATATTAAATAATAATGTCACTTCTTCATTTGTTTACTAGGGCAAATATATGGCAATATGTGAAAAAAAAGTTTTTTTTAAGATTGTTTTATAGTCAACCTATGGAGAATAATGGACGCTAGGGTAAAAAATCAAGTTTGTGTAAAGTTTGTGAAACATATCCCAATTTCTCGTAGCTCTCTAGCGATACGATCTCCGATCCTTCAGAGCAGATCACGTAGATTACCCCACCACAGATTCCTAACACTATCCCAACTCACTACTACAGCAAATGGACAGCACGGACAACGACTCCGATAATCTATATTCTTTACTATGCTATGCCCCCCTCTTCGTCTTCCTACTCTGATTTCTCATGACCAGTTGTTGCTGACCAGTACCCTGACCAGTTGTTGCTCGCGTATCCGCCAGCAACTGGTCACGAGTAGTCCCTGTGTCCGAGGTGCATCTTCTCATCTTCCAACTCACCACAGCAAATGGACAGGACGGAGAGAGACGCTATCCCGACGGTGAACCAGTTGTTGAGGAAGAGGAAGCACACGAGACCCATGCACGTCAGGGCACCGAGAATCGCCTGGAATGGAGTCGATCATAATATTTATCGTTAAATTGTAAACCGTTTCGTTCGCTATTATCATCACATATTTTTGGACGAAGCTCATGTGCCGAATTGTTTTTTTTTCGGGGCCACATTAGCACTAAAATGGAAGGAGCTGGAGGATTGGTCTTATTTAAGTTCTTTGAGCGATGTGTGATGTGTACAGTCCTGGCGATTCCCCCAGTGAAAACGGAGCGCTCCGGGTGACCCCGGGTGACCCCCAGTGACCCCACGCTTCGTACTCTTTCAATAGTTTTTAAAAAGTCGCCAATTTGATTCCATCGTGTTCAGCGTTCGATTCTGCATCGATTCATATACAAACATATAAAAATAATTAAATTTTAATTGATTAAATTAATTTTCAAAAAAGTGAAGAATAAAACGATTCGTGCATCAAAGAGTACAACTTCGATATTTATGCGCAGCCGCTGCAAAAAGTATTTGCTAAATAGCGTAGGTGTACTGTTCGATGCACGAATCGTTTTAATCTTCACTTTTTTGAAAATTAATTTAATTAATTAAAATTTAATTATTTTTATATGTTTGTATATGAATCGATGCAGAATCGAACGCTGAAGACAATGGAATCAAATTGGCGACTTTTTAAAAAACAATTGAAAGAGTATGAAGCGTGGGGTCACTGGGGGGTCACCCGGGGTCACCCGGAGCGCTCCGTTTTCGCTGGGGGAATCGCCAGGACTGTAATTATGACAAAGGTGCCAAGTTTCAAAGACTAACAAAAACGTAATGGAGGCAATCAGCTTAAAAAAGTGACGTTATGTTTAGAGACCGCAAGCTCCGCCCACTTTTGAGTGATAGGGAAGAGGGGTAAAAACTGCGCCGAGAGCTGACAGCCGTAGTTCGTAACCGATTGGGACGTTCAACATCGCGTTTTGAAGCTACTATCGTTCCCCACAAATGACCAATGGGGGAAAATGATTGGACTAGGTTGAGATGGTCAAAACTGACTTGAAAGGGTGCAGAGTACGTAATTAAAGGCTTTCTAATGTTCGGACATGGCTCCCCCTTTCGTAATTCATTCTTTGGATTATTAGGAGACGATCAGAGAAGAAATCACGATGATTGGAAGTGTTTGGAATTTGTCAGCTCCATTCAAAGATCGGCTTTA
Source organism: Pristionchus pacificus (assembly GCA_000180635.4). NCBI lineage: Eukaryota > Metazoa > Nematoda > Chromadorea > Rhabditida > Neodiplogasteridae > Pristionchus > Pristionchus pacificus. Next base: position 20,078,549 of record CM026579.1, read on the forward strand.
CGCGCGTGACGATGTTCCGACTTATGGTGTTTACCGCTGGCGCGTATTCAAATTTCGTCCCTTCCCATCTCCCCCTCTCTTCCCATATGCAAACTCCGCCCCCACAGACCCTCTTCCTATCGCTGTTTTCTTACCCGTCGTGGATAGAACACACTCTCCCTAGGCAAGGTCTGATTTTCCTCCGAAAATGTCTCTCACGACTGGGCGAAGCTATCGCCTTCGAACTTTGGGAATGAGCTTGAAATAGGCTCCGCCCTCTTTTGGCTTGGACTGGTTTCGGTCACTTCTCTGTTGAGCCTCGCACGCATGGTTTTTGACTCATAACTTTGTTCAGAGGTGAGATATCGACAAACGGTAAAAAGCATGATCTTATTCAGACCAAGAGGGATACTTTGAGCACCGAAACATGACCTTACCATTGATTCGGTAAATCACGTTGCGGTCCCTAGTTATGTTTCATTGAATAATTATCTATCGGATGCCGAGAAAGAGCCAGTGATTTCTTTTGCTCGTCTATCAACAAAAAAAATAATATTTTGAAAGACGAATCCATCAGTTATACGAACTCCCCATCACGTTAGCTATCACCAGTTACGTGTCCGTAGCCATGTTGTCATTCAGGTCCGGATTATTTTTTCATGGCCACGTAGTAAACCTAACACCTAACCATTCTCATTCCGTCTATCTGGTGTTGGGGGAAGATGTACATGAATTGTGCAAGTTATTTCACCTGCCAAGTATCCGTGGCCATGTTGTCAATCAGGTCCAGGTACTGCCCATCCTCGTGGTAGACCTCGGCCTTGAACTGCCTGAATGGGAGTAACTGTTCCCAGTCTCAATCTTTGGAAAGATATTGCGGTATTGCTCATGATTGAATGAACTACTGGAACATTACGCAAGCCCCTTTTTTTGGATTTTTTGAGAAAATGCTCCATCTTTATCAAGAATAATTCAACTCTTGGCGTCATGGACAGTGACTGAAACATACGTGATCGCTTGATGCTTGACCCGTCAAATAATATTAAAAACGTACGGATACTTATCCACCACTGCTCTCCACTCTCTCAGCTTCTTGCCCCTCGGGATCCACTGGCCGAGCTGCTTGCCGTGATAGCCCGCCGTGAACACGAACTTGTCCAGGATCTCGATCCTGCAAATTCATTTATATTACTCAGTAGGGGTGCAGATTCGATTGCGATGACATCGCAAGTGCGATGACATTACCATCGATTCGGCATGCCTATAATGCTGTGAGAGTAGATAATTGACTTTTTTAGTGGTTTGTGATGCAGCATAGTTTGAGCAGACTCCTCATGAAAACGAATTTTCGATTCTAGGAATTCAGACTGGGAGATTTCGGGAGATTCCAGAAAAAAAACAACAACTCACTCCTTCTTGTCCCTCGTAATATTCTTCGTGTTCACGAATCCGCCCCAGAAGACGTACTCGGACCAGCGGAGGAAGTACCGAAGATCTTCTTCGTTGTATCTGAATTAGGATGGTCCTTTTGAGTTCCAAAATCCTCTTTAGTTTTCGTGCTGGAATGAAACGAATGCAAAAAAAGAATTGGGAGCGAAAAGAACATTGCATGAGCTGATTAAATGAGTTTCAGCATTGGCTCAAAACAGTGACTCCTGAAACTGATTCATTACGTCTTCTAAACAGATTTCAAGAAAAAAAAACAAAATTTTTGCACGGAAAAGATGTGCTGTAGACGTATATTGAATATCTGCATACCTCGTAGGGTCGAGTACCACCGGCGCCTCCTCGTCCTCGAGATTCACGTAGTCATCCTCCCAACCTGTTCATAATTACATGTATGGGGATAATTATGAGCCTTTGTTGTCACGACAAAAAATAGAATATCTTCACACAACCTCTCTAAGATCCTTGCTAGTGTTTACTATTTCATAATAGAGCTCGAAATACGGGTAATGATCTCTTCATTTCACGCGCTCTCACACCGGTCAGAGAGGCGAGAGAGTGTGTGAAATCGAGAGACGATTACCCATATTTCGAACTCTATTTCACAATTCTCTTTCACAGGTCACACAGACGAAACAGCATGCCGAATTGGGAGAGCATGCCAACTTTCGTATCTAATGTATATCTGAGCAAATAGCGAAATGAAATCACTGCCACTCACTGCTCAAGAAGGTCTGGAAGTCTCTGGCAAAGTACTTGGTTCCATCCGGTCCCCAAGATCCGTCGAGGCTCTCGAACTCACGAACCATCCTGAAGAAAGACAATGTTAATGCTACAGAGAAAAAAATCGAGTTCATGGCTGTTAGTTACATGATGGCTGTCACGTTAATCAATTTATTTGTGACATGCGGGAGATCACTTTTATTCCAGAGATTGGTCTAGGGTCTAATGCAGTTCATATGAAGAATTCTCGTGAGGACCTCGACCAAGACTAAAACTAACTCACGTATTCATCTGTCGCAATCGCTCCGGATGGGTGAAATTGCCCGGCTCATTCACGACCACAGTAACCATGGAGAAGTGAGGGAGTACGTACTTGACACGGAGGTCTTCCAGCTGGAATGATGGATTCATTCATTGATTATTTATTTATTTGTTTACTCCGTTGTAGTTGTCTACAATACAGGAAATTAGCACGATTGGTGCTCGTTGACACGAATACTTTCCAGCTAGAATTACAATCCACTTTGAACAAATCGAATCGCAACTTTTTTAACAACTGCACCAGCTAGTTTAGCTAGTTGCATCCTTCCACATTCATTGTTTCGTATCTTCTAAAGCATCCACCCAACTGTCATTCTTTTCGCAGCATGATCATTGGTGGGTGGTTCAGTAGTCATTGTTAGCGCCCATTCCGCCCATTTTTATATGACTCTAAAAAGTTAAATCCCAGCTTAACTCTCATTTTTCCAGCTTTACTAATCGAAGCTAATCCCAGATTTACTCTCAACTTAGTGGAACAGGTAACCTTACATCATTCAGCGGTGAGTCTCCTGCGAACAACTTCTTCGTGGACAGATTGATGTTGATGCGAGTGATGCCCTGAAACCAACTTCTATTCATAGTTAGCAAGAAGCGTGCTGGAAAATCGTCATGTCAAAATGCACATCCCAAGTCTAGAGACCGCAACGGGGTAGACCGAATCAATCATAAGGTCATGTTTTTGTGCTCAAAGTATCCCCCTTGGTCTCAATAGAACATACTTTTTACCGTTTGGGCCAAGTCTATTCATTTTCCAAATCATAACTCCGTTAACACAAGTTCACCAGTTATGATCTCATGAGAACTACTGTTGACGCCGGAATGCAGTAATCGTTTAGCCAACCCTACCCCATACTACCAAGCTCACCCAAATCGCCAGTGCCAGATAGATAATGTAGATGACGACGACAGTCATCGACACGACAGTATACGCCAAGTCCTTTCCTACCACTATTCAGACTATCCGGACTGATCCAAATGATACATGCGATGATGTAGATCGCCACTACTAATCATGCTAACTCTAACTTATACTTTCACGTGTACGATTTAGCAATGCAAATAAATCACCCAAATCGCCAGTGCCAGATAGATAATGTAGATGACCACGACAGTCATAGAAACGACAGTGTTTGCCATGATCTTGACGTATTTGTGCATGAACGAGGAGACGATGGGCTGCGTGTGCATTTGGAACTTGGACGGGGTACGCTGAAATAGTACACTCATCGATTGTTATCCTAATATCAGACAATGTGTCTGTAGGAGAAAACATAATTTTAGATAGGAAAATGTTTTCCCGCAATGGCCTATGTTCGTTGGAAATACAATAATATTTTTATGCTGCGTGTGCATTTGGAACTTGAATGGGGTGCGCTGAAAGGGGATGAGATTATTTTAGGGCATCCAAACGAGGGTTGCTCCATCAGACACTCTCCCCCCAGCGTTCAATGGAAGTTCTAATATTTTTTTTATGCAAACCTTTCCCGCGAAAAAAATTGGTATCTTACTCTAATAGATCCTATTAGAACTCTATGAAACATATCCCAGAAAAAAATATCCGAAACGAAACCCGGACAATTCACGGCGAGTGAGTGGTTCCTGGCCACCTTCTGGTGGAATTCAAAACATTTGTCCAATCGTGCGCAAAAGTATATGGCAGGCACTTTTTACAATGCTCTTTCAAACTGTGATTGGGAAATTTGAATATCGATTTTCATTTTTGGGTATCGGTAGATCAAAGATCAAAGATCAACCACGCAGTGACAGTGCAATAACTCAAGGCGAGGAAGTGGTTCCTGGCCACCTTCTAGAGAATCTACACCCTTGTAGGTGCTGGCTCTTTTATTTTTCAACGGACCTCTCTAATTGTAACATACAAGTCACCCCATACGCGACCCTTTCGGGTTAATTTAACAGTGTTTTGCAAAGATCCAGCATCCAGGGAATATAAAAAAAAAGCTGCAAGGGAGATTAGGTAAGAAATTGTGAGAAACGTTAGGGAGGAAAGTTTCCCTTTTTTAGAAATATTATTGTTTTTTCGAAACTCACCGCCAATGAGTGGTTCCTGGCCACCTTCTGATGAATTTGCACGTGAATGTTCTTCGTCTTGTTGTCCACGACCTCAAAGGATGACGTTAAGAATCTGCCCAATATCGTTCCTCTGAGAATACACACTCTAGAACATTAGGTGCACAACTCTTGGACTGGGAAAACTAGATCCACTAGAATACTAGGAAGGTCCAATGACGCTAGGTGCCGAATACACCGAATAACTACTTCGGACCAAGCGACAGACAGTCAAATGGTTTCATACCGAATCCGTTACAGCTGCATCATCAGCGACCTGAATAATTTACTATGCCAAAAATATGGGACAAGTGGTATGTCGTGCATACGCCATACAGAAGTGCACGTATTCTTTGTACAAGAAGCTTTGAATGCGGATGGGGAGATATTGACGGAAAATAATGGAAAATAACCGATGCCGAAACAGCAACATCATCCCTCTCGATCTCCTTCTCGCCCACGATGCACATCAGTCCGGCGTAGAAGGTCATCTGGAAGGAATCAATAAATTAACTTTAATACTTGAAGTGGATTTCTCACTCATGGCCCGGATAATTATTTTTTTTCGATCCGTGCCAAGAATGGAGACAGAATGTTGCTAAAAAGTTTCCAATCTTTTTAGATGAATAGGATTACGTGCATTCATCTTTGCTGACCTGATACACGAAGGCGACACACATGGACAGCATGTTGCCACCACACAGAAGGGTGATCTCGGGGGAGGAAGTGAACGAGCCAACCAGATCAGCGAAGAGATTCGTCAAGCACGAGATGAGGATGGCCGGACCGACCTCCGAGAGCACCTGAGGATTGAGTTGTTATTGTTGGCAATATTATATTTTGTTTTCACAAGATCATCTTCGTCTCAGTTCAAATAAAGTCTCTGATGCTCTATTTTACTGTGCGTGAACCCTTTTCGTTGAGAGGAGTGATTTTGAGGGAAAAATTTCAAGAAATGTAAAGGGTCAATTATAATTTTCCTATTTTAAGCGAATAACGCGACACAATCAACTGTACATCTTTCTGATGAAGTATGATTGAAACTCATTTGAGCATTGTTCCAATTTGCCTATTTTTGCCTACAGCATCTCAAAAGATGATCGAACAAACGTCTCTTGCCCTTGAGCCAAACTTTAAAAAATCAGTTTACGATACCTCGCTCATCCTTCTGCCCACCGTATCGCCCTTGATCGGGTTCTCGTGCGCGTGCTTTGTCACTCGCTGCCACTCGTGGATCATCAGGTACGACGAGTCGACACCTGATGATTCAGTTTCGATTATACCAGTACCAATTGGATTAGGCTTGCTATGCCTGCGGGGGTGGTCTGGCAAGACTCATGCCGCGCGCGGGATTCGAACCCGGGACCTTGCGTCGCGCAGTCAGACACACAACCGACTGCGCTATGCCCTCCCTTCGATTATAAATATTATTATCATATTATATTATTATTATCATATTATATTATCATTATTATATTATTTTCATATATTATTATCGATTATTATAATCTCATATGTTTGTTAATCAACGACTGTGGATTATCCTCGAATCTCAGATTCGCAGAGCTTGTAATCAGGCTGAAACTCATCCAATTGCCATCGAGTCAATTCTATTTCACCAACGCAAAGGATCTAAAAGCTCCTAATCCTATTTCCTGCTTGTCTGGATGTTGCATGGCCAAACAAAGATTCACACATGACTGCGCTATTAATCCTTTGGCAGTTCACCTACCAATAGACAACACGAGGAAGGGCACGACGCAGAGAATCGAAGAGAACCGTAGCCCCGAACAGGAACATCAACGAGAGGGCTACTCGCTCGCATGGTTTGGGTCGGGCTGCGATTCTCCTGCATCTACCACATCCAAAGGCCAAAAAATCTAGCTTCACTAGATAATCATTTTCCAGTATGTTTTGCATGCGCGGGTAATCTAACAAGACGTAAGGCGCGCGCGCGGAATTCGAACGACGACGTACCAATGGAAAGAACGAGGAAGGGTACGACGCAGAGAATCGAAGAGAACCTTAGCCCGAACAGGAACATGAGTGAAAGAGCGGTGGCCGTGGCGAGGATGGGCGTGATACAGGCGGTGATGGCCAGGACGATCTGATGAATGGAAGAATGACAATGTTAGAGCACATGCGTCCCCTACACACCACGACCAACGTGGAGGAAACAAACACCCATCGCCAGTACTAGAGGTATGTTGACAAAAATTCTTCGTAGTAACAAGTCTGAAACAGAGAAACATGGCAAAATCCTTCAATCCTCAAAATGAGGCGTATGCGGTAATTCAGGAATTCAGAATCATTAGCAACGGCTGGAACTGCGATAATATTCCGACTATGCATGCTAGAAATTGTGTAGTGATCGTATTTGAAGTACATATTTGAACAGAGCAACGAAACAACACGAACCTTGAAGTAGTTTTCCTGGTGCATGTAGAAGGCCCTCAGCATGACGGTGAAGGAGGACACACAGCACATTATGATGAAGCCGATCACCTGCGAGGTAGAAATACGACCGTCGCCGTCTCTCCTCATTTCACACACTCTCTCGCGCACTCTCTCTGACCGGAGAGATAGCCGAGTGAAATGAAGAGACGACGACCCGTATTTCGAACTCTAGTGAGAGATGGTCGCCGTCTCCTCATTTCACACACTCTCTCGCACTCTCTCTCTCTCTGACCGGAGAGATAGCCGAGTGAAATGAAGAGACGACTATACATAACATTACTTCGTTTTTTTACAAAGCCCACATTATTTATATTATTATTGTATATTAGTCCGAAATCGTCGTTCTCATCAATTTCCATTATTCATATACCTACCCGAAACATATAAGGGAGGGAAAGAACCTCTTCGTTAAATCTGAAACCGTTTCAATTTTAAGACGGCCGCATCGCTCGGCCGCATCGCCCCCTCCCCCTCGCCAAGAAAGCGATGCGGCCGAGCGATGCGGCCGTCTTAAAATTGAAACGGTTTCAGATTTAACGAACGGGCCTTTCGACCCCCCTATATCGTCGGATCAATCTATTCATATTGTCATACCAGGAACGGCAACATGATCTTCCCGCCTCTGACCATCTCCTCCTCGACGAATGTCTGCGAGAAGGGGAACACGTGGATGAGGTCCGAGTCGTAGTTGCTGCAAGGAAACTACACTTATCCATTACTCTCTTGAGAGGAAAAGGATAACGTCTTGTGATTATGTTTCAGAAGTTGCACTAAGGACAACGAGACAGAGCATATTCAGTAGATGGTTCCCTTCTAGTGTTGGCATTTTGATTCTTGGCCGACCGCTCCCACTAGTGGGTTGAGGAATGGAATGATTCTTCGAAACCGATTTCCTCTCTTTCGCGAAGAATCGAATGATTCCTCGAGAAAAGAGTTGAAGAATCCAGGATTCTTCGACTTTTCGGAGCATTTTTGCATCGAAAGGTAGCCTAATTTTCCAGTTTTCGATTCTAAATCTAACGAAAAGGAAACTTCCCACAAAGCGAAGCCCTGAATTACAACCACATCCACCCTCGCTCAATGTCAAAATCACAGGCACAGGGGAGAAACTAGGGCTAAATCGAATCCGTTTGATGTAAGCTGTCATGGAAGCTTCAGGAATGATCTGTTTATGTTTTATATCTGACAAACAGATGAATACTGAAAAGGATTATTGTCCAGAAGAGGACACGGTTTTCTCAAAATTGAGCTAGGTTTAGGAAATTTTAACAGAGTATTGGGATTGGGATCCTTACCCTACTCTCAAAATTTCAAATCGAAATATTGATTTTGAGAGAAGTTATGGTTCGAAGAATCCGGGATTCTGAGAATCCAGGATTCTCAGAATCGCCGATTCTCAGAATCAAACCGCTCCGAATGAGTGAGAATCAAAAGTGTCTGAGAATCATTGAGGAATCAAATTGCCAACACTATTCCCTTCCCTTTTCATCAAAAATAATAATCTATGTAATTTTCTCTTTCTACACTTCTCTTTTCGCTTTCATTTTATCAATAGATCCTACCTACTGTCAAATTCAATACATAGTATCGTGAAATTATTTTCCGTTCCACTCGTAGTTGACCTTTGACTACCGTTCGATGGGCGGAGCTAGGAAAAGGCCGGGAGGAGGCTAGTGATCTACCTGCTCTCCTCCGCCCTACCTCTTCCCTTCCTCTCTCTCCCAGACAATCAATACGCTAACCAGCACATTGAGTTTGCTGAGCATTTGAAACGCACGATAAGAGCCGGGTGTATTTTTCTGACATAAACGTACATTTCCCAGATATGGAAAATAGACTCATGGAAGTGTTGAGACTCACTTCTGGAAGCGATTGACGACCTTCATCTCGAATTCCTTCACTTTCTGATCGCCCCATCCCTCTCTTTGCCTTTCTCACTTGTTTCTCCTTGCGCCATTATTTTATCAAATACTGCCAAACGCAATCAGTAGCATATTTTGCCTATTTTGCGGACAATTTAAATTCCCATTTTTTCACATATATTCTCACTTTTCTCTTCTGTTTTCGCTATCATTTTCTTACATTATTTTCCAAACACGTTATCAAAAGGTTGAAACTCACTTCTGGAAGTGATTGACGACCTTCATCTCGAACTCCTTCACTTTCTGATCGCCCCACCCCTCTCGCTGCTCTGCTCGCAGAAGGGCGGCGATCATCTTCACGCCCTTCACGTTTGTGATCCTGAAGGGGGAATGCGATCATTAGGCGATTACACATCAGGGGGTGGATCCATCAAGAAGAATCAAACTGGACTGTCCAGAATGTTTGTTGACGTAGCACTTTGCTATCGTTTTCAATAGAAACATGGTTTAAGAGACGAGAATAGATTAGAAAAACTTCTAGGAAGAGACTAGATAAAGGAGACTTCCTAAAGAAATGCGGTTGGGCATGTTTCGGTCCATTGGGTCGTAGACACCCAACCGCCTCATGTTCTATTTCTTTTTAGAAAATGATCGTGATTCTTGGTCTACTTTTGGTCGATTGTGGCAATACTTACTGTCTCCTATCAACCGTTGCATTGGTACTATCTCCTCCCAGCAACTTCTGCGTGTCATCCGCCGATTCGTCCTTCTTGTCATCATCCCCGTAGAACTCGATGCCGAAGAAGTTGGGCTGAAATGTTTACTCATTCAGTTTTTTTAAAATCTTTTGCGTACTTTGTTGGGGCAAGTACGCTGCCTGAAGTGAAGCAAATATTTTTAATATTATTGTTGAAGAGACACTCTACGATGGATCGTTGCTATTCTCTCACGAATCAGATCATTCACCTTTGAAACATATTCAAAACACAAATTCGAACTTTTGGAAACGAATGCAATGGGAGAAATGTGACAGTTCTTTTGAATGTGATAACTTTGAATACTGTGAATCTTTTTTCAGGTCCCTTTCTGATTATCCCTATTTCTGTTACGGTTGATCAGAGTACGTGGAACCCTACAAACCACGCGAAGTCCAAGCGGTTTCGCTCGCCGAGTAACTTATTTCCTCGTGCCTATTCTTAGCTTGTTTCTCTGCTCTCGGCCAATCATCGAAAATGTCGTGATGTTTTGATGGCAATCGACTTTTTGTTGTTTTATACCCATTCGAAACAACGATTAATCGGCAACTGCGCTTTTTTGCTTTTGTTCACATGATCTGTGCCAGCACACTGATGGCAATCACGAGTAGATTCATTACCGATGACAATGACGAGTAGACCATTTACAAAGGACTATAAATTTTCAGGCCAAACTAAATTAATTTTGTTGCCTTACCTGCAAACTGAAGCTCGTTCCAAGAACCGTCGAGGTGGGATAGTTCAGCTTGATGCGTTGAGTGGAGAGGCCTTGTTCGAACACTTTCATGCCGCCCTCAAAGAATAAATTGACAAAAAAATTCAACATTGCAGAATTTAATGAGATCGTTTTTTTTTTGTGCACGGAGCATTCATCGCTGGATTGATGGGTGATGAGATTCTTCGGAATATGGAGCAGGTGAAACATATTTGAAATAGGAACTAGGGGGAAACTCAAACTGCCGTACTGGTTCATTCGAGAGACCTTATCCTATTTACTTCTATCTAGATAGCGGTCTTAGTCTACAGTAACTATCAGTGAATACATTTCAAACTGTCTTATCGGTTCATTCGTTATTTACTCGCCATTTCGTATTTTTCTTCTAGTTGTCTTAGCCTACCATAACTTTCCGGATCGGCTCGTTGGTCAGACAGAACGACGATTGGGCATCACCTATTGTAGCCTCTACCATGTCATCAGTCTAGTGGATCACTACTATGCTCTAGGGAACCCCCCCAAAAAAATGCCACACTATATACAGATTAGCTCACCGCGAATAGCCGTCGTTTAGCGCTAACAGCTAGTGATTTCAATTCAATACTCAATACTCAGAGACAATACCAATTAATTGGGTAATTGGTATTGGGTTGACCAATTAATTGACTTTTATTCCTTATTTTCCGAGGGGTTGAGCGGCCGCAAAATCAATTAATTGGGTATTGGAATTGATTGGACATCCCTACTAACAGCGCGTCAGAATAAACAATGCAGACGAGTAGTATCCCAAGTTTTACTGCGTCGTTGCCACACTTCCGTAAACACATAGATATAATGGAATCTGACCGCAAACTGCCGGATCGGCTCGTTGGCCAGACAGAACGAGTGGCAGAACTCGTAGAATGAGAGGTCCTTGCCCGTCGCATCGTCACGGAGAGTGATGTTGGAGGAGGCGTACGAGATTACCTGAGCGAATCGATGAGCTGGTGTACATGGAATGAGCATTTTTGTATTGTATTGGCGAACACGCGGGGGCTGTTACTGACGTCGAAACATTCAGTGATTGCCTATTGCGTGTTTGTTCCACTGCCGCAAGTTAATTTCCATGCCTCGGTAACCTAGCATGACGACGCGATTGGCAAGGACAGGTCCTTGCCAGTCGCATCGTCGTGCAGGGTGATGTTAGAGGAGGCGTATCTAGGAGATTACCTAGAAGATAAAAAAATATTCTAAATAAATTTTCAGAACTGCTGCAGTCTTTTATCTCATTTCTCTACTATGGAGAGGCGTCAACCATTTTATCATATTTTTCAAACTATTCCAACATTTGCCCTACGCGAAACTTAACCCGATTTTTTTGCCGAAATGTCTCCAGCGAGATTGTCGCGTATCTCTCTTTTTTCATTGTTTCAGAAATGTTTGTATGCCGTCATCAAATCCATTGATACCAGCTTGTTATCTTTCAACAATTTTTTTATTACTCCATTTTTTTTTGCATTTCTGCAGTTATGTATGTACCTTCAAGAACTCCTCCATGTGTTCCGTTCGTATCATGCTTCCGTTGTCCTTGGCAATGCCGAATATGTACGTGGCTATGGGCTGGCCGTGCGATGCGTAAAAATTGGAGTAGACCTGGAAGATTTGTTGTCTGCCTCTCCTCGTTTCGCATACTCTCTAGCCTTCTCTTACTACCTATAGATAGTTGTCGCACAAAGTATATTCATTGTAAATTTTCAGTGATCATCTACAGAAAATGGTGATGTGATCTGACATGCATGCACATCACTCTCACAACTTCGCATGATAGTATCTCGTTTTCTCGTAGCATCTAGGAGGTGAAAGGAAAGGGAGCGACATCAGATCAAGAGATGCCTCTGCCCATTTCCAGGCCTAATTGCGTTTGCATTGCATACGCGTTTCCGAACCACAGCAAAACACGAGGCGGAAAAACGCAGCTCACTTTCCCTTTTCAATTGGGCCTCTCTATGCATCTTGCTATCTTTTTCTACAAGAGACCACTGCGAATGGAGAGAGTCGGTCTGCCGACGCAATCGCTTTGATTTTACGCCACAAAGAATGTATATGGGCAATATTTTTTTTAAACTTAAACTTGACGGTCCCCAGAAACAGCTCCAAGGGTAGTTCAGAACGAAAAGCGGAGACTGCTTACTGTGCTCTCACACTGGTACTGCGCTAAGTGGTATCTTTATCTTCGCTTCCCGCGCTTTTCGTTTGGACGTTGATTGGTCTAATGAGTGAGATGGAAAGTGTTGAGTTCTTACTCTTGTCATTTATCTCATTGTCAGCTAGCGAGCGAGTGAAATTGATAGGCGGAGATAAATAACTGTTCTTTTTTCCTACAATGCTCCAACAAAACTGGAAAACTAGAGAGATCGCTTTCAGTTTTTCGTACGATATCTCACAGACGAAATTAGAGAGCAAGTATAATTGATAGGAAGAGATCACTTCACTTTACTTCATTTTTTTCCAACGACAAATCTAATAAAACTGGTAAACTAGAACTTTACTGCTTTAATTTTTGAAACTTTCAGTTTTTCCTATCAAAATTATTTTTTTAATCCGACATTTTTACATTCTAAGATCTAACGATCTAACAATACTGGAAAACTCGGTCGCTGTATCTACGTTTTTGATTAAAAATAAATCTGACTCACTTGAAATTCTCTATTGGCTCTCGCTCCATAGGGTGTGTATCCGGTGATGTCGTTTTGCTGTCTGAAAAAATTCGAGTAATCGTCTCTTTTTTCTCATATTCTTCCGTTTATCAGGGAAAGAAAACATTCGTATTATTTTACTTCCTTGTTCAGTTTCTTGCATTTATCAGTAACTTCCGTCATATGATTACATTTAATCTCTTGATGTCTAAGCACTATCAATGGGATATTAAAGGGAACCGCTCAGCTGTCACTGGCGCAAGGCCGGAGGGAGGAACAGAGTAGGGATATTTCCATTTCGGTCCGGCGAGAGATAACAAGGGTTGAAGAGACCCTTCTCCATTCCCCCTATCCATCCCCTAGTACACCACAGCCATTGATTAGTGGAGAAAAAGGGAAAGGGAGGAGATCGATCAAAGCGAACTAGAGAGCACGCACATTGAAGAGATGCAGACGCAGCGGCCAGGAAAGGCAATGTGCGAGTTGGCTCTATCACAAGAGCAACGTTGTCCCCTATGAATTGTAACAGTAGAGCTAGAGTAGAGATGGAAGGAGAAAGGTAGTGGGAAAAGAAACAAAGAGAGAAAGAGCTCATTGGGAAATCGCAATTGTAATTAATAGTAGCGAACGTAGAAATGACGAATTTTGAGCAGACCCTTCTTTTTTTCACTTTTAGATCAAGAATATTAAAAGTCACAGTCACCCTCTCTATTGATATTACTGATAGAAATGTCGAATATCATGTTTCATTGCAAACAATCTCTGTCCCACCAAACAATGAGCCAGACCCATTCTCGCACAAAACTATTTCCGTTCCGAATTGCGGCTAACTATTCGTCTCAAATGCATTTGAAGTTGAAAGGTCATGGGAGAGTGACAAGGGAAAACCATCAAGACCACGCTGACATCACCCCGCAAACACTGTGAATAGCCTAGGCTGGCTACTGGTTCGACTCCCCGACTGTGCATTTATCTTTTGCCAACGGGCTACGGGAGCCTACACAGCAATGACTAGAATCATCAATCAAAGCGAAAGATCAAAGACCAAAGATCAAAGATCAGCACTCACGGCGTGAAGAAGATGTTGATGATTCCCAGGGAAGAGATGAATAGAACGATGAAGATGGCGAGCCAGGCATTCTGGAATGGAAATTGCAATTTCGCACTTCTTCGATTTTTGAAACCGCATTTTTAGCGGCCTCTCAATCATTACAATTCTCTACGGCGCCAAAAAATGAAAAAAAAAACATTCCGACTAGATATTTTTCTGGCTCTGGCCCCCTGGATAGGGGCGTTAGACTGATTCCTAATTGATATCACTTCCAGATCATCATTGGAACAAAGCGCGCCAATTGTACATTCAGTTCGTTCGAGATGTTTTGGGAGGGAAATCGCTGCGTGGCAGGGGAAAAACACTCGAATCACACTAGCATCACAATGAGATGGCGCCGATTGCATGGACCGTAGAGTTGGAAATACGGGTCGCCGTCTCTTCATTTCACGTGCTCTCTCACCGGTCAGAGTGACGAGAGAGTGTGCGAAATGAAGAGACGGCGGCGACCCGTATTTCGAACTCTAATGGACCGTCGCTGATTTCACTCTCGATTAGGCCAGAATTGACTTGAGTTTCATGAATGTGCCAAACGGAGAAGACGCGGCTCGGGATCGATTGCGCTGTCACTGCTGTATAAACAAATATAACAATGATAATGAGAATCACTGATCCGCAAGCACAACAGGATTCCTAGGCGATTTATTTTCGAAACTTTAGCTTGAGAGATCCACTGACTAAGTAGTCTTAGTCTATTTCTAGGTACTCTTTTCTTAGGAATCGTTCAAGTTTTTTTTTGAGAAATATGACAAGAAAATGAAATATCAGATTTTGGAACCTCGACTCGCCTTGGCGATAATGTATCCCCACTTCCTGTAGACGTTGATCGCAATCCGACTATTTGTTTGTCTAACAATAATACCTAACCCGGTTAGACAATATATTCTCTAAAAACACTCGATCCGGTCTTTCACTATGAATTGTACAAGATCTATGAGAAACAAAGCTCAAAGAAGGGAAGAATAATGACAAATTAAGAGTGTCAACGCACCTTGGCAATAATGTATCCCCACTTCCTGTAGACGTTGATGACAAACCGGACGAAGCGCGGTCCTGCAATCGATGACATGGACCAATGACCAATCTCATTTCGAGGGTGTGCCGCTCGCCGTCTCTCCGTTTTGCATGCTCTCTCGCGCACCAGGCAGTGATAGGGCGAGATAGCGTGGGAATTCGAGAGAGTCCCCCCGTCTCCCCTATCTCCCTTATCTCTCATCGCTGAGACAGCGAGACAACTAGGGAGTGTGGAGAAGATAGGAGAGAGTGAATGGCTGCTCTCGGCTTCTCTTAACTGTGGGGCGCGCATGCTAAACAGAGCGAGAACTGATGAAAACTGGAGAGGGGGCAGGGGATAGGGCACTTGTGTGTGAGGAATTGAGCTGCTCTTAAACAACGTTTCAACAAATGCAGTCTAGGCTGAGAGCGGGATTTTAACATGACTATCAAAAATGAACTCGATTATTGGAGCAGAGTTAATTTGTAAAAATTAACCTGCATTTGAAGACATACGACAGCGGAGCGGGGCCGAGCAACTATACTAAAGAGTAACTAAAGGCGGAGATGAAGAAATGGAAGGAAATACGCATACGCATCACCAGAGGAGGCCAAGAACGATTTCGTTTCGTTTCCCCCACCGCCCGCCTGTTAGGGAGTTTGTAAATGGGATGTCCCCGGCCACCACACAGCGCTGTATGAACATTAGTCTTTTTTTCGCGTAAAACTGATTGACTGTGGCTAGACTTTAGGGACTGCGCAATGACGAATACTATTCGCTTTTTGGACAATACAGATACTGATTAGGTATCAGTATTACCGAGATCCCTCGCGATAGATGGTACGTGATAAAATTGCGCAAAAATAATGCTAAAAATGAAAATGAACACGGCAGATGAAGTCGTATCGGCGGCGGTTTGAGCTGATACTGATACCAAACTTGCATTCATCATTGCATCCGATACTGGAGTTCGAAATACGGGTCGCCGTCTCTTCATTTCGTGCACTCTCTCGCCACTCGACCGGTGATGAGAGTGTGCGAAATGATGAGACGATTACACGTGTATTTCGAACGCTAATCGATATACTATCCTAGCCAGCACTAACCTGCGGTGGCGGACATACGGCGGCAGCGCGCGTGAGGAGTGGTGATACAACATCCCGTCAAGGTAGCGCTCACAGGGACAACGCGCGCCACGCGTGCAACTTTACAAGCAGAGTGATGCGACGAGTTCACATAGTGCACCCTTCTTCGTTCGAAAGTAAAGCCCTAGCTGTTGCACTGTTGCGCGAACATTTTGGGGAACCTCAGTTTTGTGGTGCTGTTGAAGTGTACATTGGCATGTGGGCGGGAGGATTCCACGATTCGCATACAACGCAGACCACTAACATCAAAAGTTATGCGAGGAGCTCAGAGTGCACACCCTTCGTTCGGTAGTAAACCGAAGCTACACTGTTACACGAGAACAATTTGGTCGTCAGTTGGAGCTCAATTTGAAAAGAGGTGCATGTGCAGTATCGCACAATGCAATAAGTGAAGAACTCGAAATGAACTTTTCAGAATTTAAAATATTCCTTTTTTCACGTTTATTTTTCACTGCTTCTAATTACGGGTCATTTGAGTTTCACAAGATCTTCATAGAAGTGCGTAACAAACTATTAGCGATCGGGGCGATGCGAATCTCTTGGAAATAATATAAATCACACATTTTACAAGCGGAGTGGCATGTTCGCTGTCTACGAACCCACCCTGCACCCGGTCGATCGTAAGCCCCGTTTATGGTTCATGCGGAGTCATTTTCTATGTACATTTTAGCATCAATGTTTCAGCAGTTTTTTTTCGCAAAATTTCGTAGTTGAGTTTCATCGAAATTTGATAAGCTAATGCGGAGCAACCAGGTCGATCAACCTCCGTCTCGTCGTGGAAATATCAAACTCCTTCTAAAAATGATGCGGTAAGGTGTTTTAGAATCAAGCAGTTGAACAAAGGCTGCGAGCGGCGCAATGAATAGTAGAGTTCGAAATACGGGTCGCCGTCTCTTTATTTCGCACACTCTCTCGCCTCTCTGACCGGTGAGAGAGCCGAGTGAAATGAAGAGACGGCGACCCGTATTGCGAACTCTAATGAATAGTGTGGGTACACCTGACTCGCGCTGATACAAAATGTATAAGGCGTTGAAAACGGGAAATTTGGTAAATTTAGATGTTCCTCACCTTCCTGCTCGTCCTCCCCATACACGTCCTGCAGTGTCTTCGCGCCGATCAGGAGAGAGGGACGCTTGGATTGGAGGGCTCTGAATCTTTTCATTCAATGCATTATTCCAGGATTCTTCAAGTTAAAGATAGCATAGGCACGTTAATTTCAAGTATTCTCAATCATCTACCGCTGAACAAGTAACATTTTGTACAAGAAAATGTTGAGAATGACATTGCAGAAACCGGTGCTGAATTCTTTTTCGATGTACACCGATTCACCTGGTCATGGACTCCGTCCTGTCCCTCGGCTCCGGTCGAGCGCCTCCATCGATGCTGCAACATGTTCATTTTTTTAATTTTATCCTTTGAGCATTTCCCGTTCCCCATATTCCTCGGCACTAAATGAAAGACACGTCTTCACCAATTTTCCCGATCAGTGATCGCCAAACACACGCAAATATTATCGGCACTTATTGTCACTCTAGCTTTTTTTCGAAATTCGTTGATTGCTTGATGATTTCTAAAGATTCGTGTGCACACGTTTGTTGGAATTGTCGCCAACTGGTTTCCCCCTTCCTTCCTTCCTCTCGAACAGTGAAGTTTTGCGGCCGTTTCTCCATTACGCTCGATTTCGTGGGGGTTAGAGAGGCAGAGAGACAAGGCGAATTAAAGAGACGCAGAAAAACGTACGATTGGCGAAGAAAGTGATCGAAGGGGAAAGCGATAACATGTGAAAGGTCTGAGAGTAGGGGGAACTTCGACTTTTGCGGGGATGGAAATACAGAGATGGATTTGTGCAAATGATGTTTGCGACCTATCAAGATTGTTGTTGTCAGGACAATTTGGATGTTTGTGGTCAATATAATATTTTTTAGATATGTGTCACGCGGATATCGAATGCCAATTCCACAAGAAAGATTGATTCAGTCGTGCTTTTTTTGCGTATGGAATAATAATACTCCCTACATGCGAAGAAGATGGGGATGGAAGTGATTCACAGTGGAGATCAGAGAAGCAGATGAGATGGGATCAGAGACTCGTTACTAGAGATGGTCTAGGCAGAAGAAAGTAGCAAGTATCTATCTACTGTGTTCACCGATTAAGGTACCGGCGCGGTCTGGCCTTATTGGCGGAACACTGAGCGTTACAACTTCAAGACATTTTACTCTGCAGTTTACAATTATCTGTATTTTGCTTGTAATAAGGAAGTTCTGAATGTAATAATAAGTATGTATGTAGTAAGGAAGTTCTGAACCAACTATTATACATTTCAAGCATAGTTTTTGAATTTGAAGTGTCAAAGATTACCTGGTCCGAGAAACGAATATGGAAGCTCGTTTCTCTGCTGCGGACGCTGTCATTGGGCTGTAATCGCTGCTATTCGCCTTTTTTGGGTCTCAACCGTGTTTTCCCTGAATTGAGTAGATGAGATGACCATTCATAAGATGACATGAACACATTAGGTAATACGCGAAAGGAATCGTTACATATCTTCGAATTTAGCATACGAGATGATCATTCAGAATGGTCAGTACATACATTATCGACATTCAGATATGAACACAATGAAAATAGACGAAAGGAATAGGCTGTAATTCGCCTTATTTTCCAATGGATCTCAGCCACATTTTCCTTGAACTGAGAGAGCAGATTAGATGAGTCACTGAGTGAAAGAAAGGGAGAAAGTGGAATGAGAGGGGGTGGGCGAATAGCCTAGTGATGGATTTGTATGACCATTCAGAATGCCCATTAGACATTACGGAGACATGGAAGAATACGCGAAAAGCAATGGAGACTGGTGGATCCATGAGTCAGTGAGGAAATGGGGAGTGACAACGGCCGGTGGATTTCAGAATGATCTATCGACAGACTAGGCTGAAGAATAGCGTATCCATTCAAAATATCCATTAACGACGAGAAAACAGAAATGACATGCATAGTGAAGAGAGTCAAGCGAACACTAGTGAGTGGGAAGTACTAAGGGCGGACTGTGTAGGAGTGAGACTGTAAACGAACAAAAAACCCGCGATCACGGGGTCAATGACTTTGAAAGGTGAAGCGAGAGTGATTCAGTGGCAACCTTGAGGAAGGGGGCAATTGATCAATGGGTCAGATGGGTTAGGGTAATGAAAGGCGAATCTTTGACCGGGCAGAAAAGGAAGGGGCTGAGTGTGTGGAAATAACTCTCTAGGGTAATTTACTTATGAAGTAGATAGACGCAGATAAACTCTGGTGATGACTGATGAATAACTTCTTTGGTCTGATAGATCGAAGCGGATATATTATTTGAAACGCGCTTTTCTTATCTAGAGCGAATTAGATTTTCGGTTGAAGTATTAAGAGTGACGCGATGTGATAAGTCTGCTAATGAAGTAACGAAGAAGAAACTGTCCAACTACGATTAGAGCATATTTCCCAATGAGCGCGCGCGCGCTGACCAGCGAAGGAACAAGCGCAAGCGTCACCGTTCGCTAGATGAGTAGCGGCCAAAAGGAGTTGATTTGGTTCTATGATCAGGTACAAAAATCTGTATAAAATTTGTGCAGCAGTGACTGACCATAGATATGCACGCTGCCTGGCTCTCCCATAACCCCCGTAAGCATTTGCCAATGGACTCGCCGCTACACACGTATGTTAGTGACCACTTGGCCAAGGGTAACCATGCGAGACGTTTTCCCCGTGAACTCGCACTTCCTTCTCTAGGTAGTTTTCGTAAGCGCTCGAGTCATTGCGTTCGCCATCTCCACTCGAGTGTTGTAGTTGATCAATGAATCAAAGGGGGTTCAGCGAGCGACTGAGAGGCGGGAGATGATTGGGTCACTTGAGTATCTCCGAACAGTCATTTTTTCCCGAACGGTCAGAACTAGAGGTCATGATGGTCCCGTAGGTCGAGCGTTGTGCGAATGGCCACTAGTACTACTACTACGATTCTGGTGAGCTAGTCGACACGAAAAATATTGAGCACCAAAAACAAGGAACGAGAACATTACTCCGCGCCAAAAGAAGGGCGCTACAACAAGGAGGGATGGCGGGGTGAAAGCTGATAGGGAGACGGAGGAGGAGGCGAAGGTTAGAGGGTAGGAAATGAGAGGAAGAGGACACAAGGGTAGCGAAGGGAGTGATGGAACTCGTTCCAGCCATGAGTGAAAGACGGGCAAAGCGGGTGAGGGGTGAGAACTCTCCCCTCTCCCTCACTCAGCCACGGGAAAGACATGCTTCATAATTGATTAGGAGGGGGTGTGATAGTGACAGTGGTAGTACTCGAGGACAAAACATAATTGGGTACTATAGCTCGGGTGGAAATAGTTATGGCCATAGTTATTCCAGCTAGAGTAATACCTATGATACGTAATTATCAACGGCTTGATGGGTCGGCTTCAGGGTGAAGTGTTTCATAAGAGGGGGTGTGATAGTGACAGTGTGGTGTAGTACTCGAGGACACTTGATATGGTAAGCTAGGAGCGAAAACATAATTAGGTACTATAGTAAAAAGCATATTATTGCTGAAGAGGGCCCTTGATAAAGCTATTTGCAAGTGCAGTTCATGATTTATTAGATGATGAAGCACGGATGCATGATTATGCGGAACTTCTTCGGTTTTTTACCCAGGCAGCAACCGCTCCGAACGTGGAGGGGGAGGGGAATGGGAATGATAGGGAGAGAATACTCTGCGAGAAAAGGCTGGGTCATAAACCGAAGAAGTGCCGATTATGCTTACATTAGCCATGGTGCAAACTTTGGAGGTCCATAACTCGACGCACAATGCGCCTAAGCTCCCAATTCGAAAAAGTGAACCTTAGAATCGGCCTAAAAGCTTAACCTCGGGTTTTGGTAAGCGTAGGACACAAGGGCCGAGGTGTTGGAAAATAGGTGGATGCACACAAAGTGACCACATTGAGGTGCCTGCCATTTGGCGCTCGTTTCAGCTTTTTGGACAAAAATTTTTTTTGGGAGGTCCTGAGGCCATGGGAGTAAGGCCTGCAAAGTTTGGTGAGCTTAGGGGCACTTTGAAACTTTGAGCTCCGCCCACCGTGCCACGGGGCAAAAATAAGGGAGAAAAATGTTGGGCTTGGACCCAAATTTGCTGTGGCGCTTCGCGCCACAGCTAATGGTTTTTGGCTTATAACTCGGTTCAGAAAAGAGATATCGACTAACGGTAAAAAGTATCATCTTATTTAGACCAAGGGGGATACTTTGGGCACCCAAACATGCCCTCACGATAGATTCGGTCAATCACATTGCGGTCTCTAATTATGCTACAAGTGGTCACGGTACTAAAAAAACTGAGTACGATGGAACATAATGATGGCGGAACGGCAATCATACTATGGATGAGGATAGGAAAGAATGTATTTAGAGATCAATAGTCAGTGTTCACCAAATTGGCATCCACCCAATCACCGTGGGAAGGAGTAACAGTGATAGGGCGTTCCCTAAAATGCCCAGATCACTTCCCGACATGAAAATGAAAATATACGTTATGATCTGTTGACGACATAAGAGATTACGGCCAAACAAGTACTGCCCACTGTATCAGTCTTGCTTCATTCGAGCGAAGAGCCGTGGACAAGCTCCATTCAGTCCTTTTGGGCTCTAACTGGTCAGAAATAGGGATTGGGTGACGAACATTGAGGATCAAAGACCAAAATATGAACAAAATCAACTAGGAGAAGGCCAGACCACAATTCCCCCTTGCTGCATCATTGTTTCCCGTTATCAAGCGAAGAGATTTGATTGGTAAGTGTGTTGGAAGAACCTAACAAAATAAAAAAAAACATAAATGTATATCAAAGATTGAGACCGGGAAATACCACAAGCCAGACCCCAACTGCGCCCATTGCGCTCCATCATTGTTATCGAGCGAAGAGACTTGGGGTAGAGCGATGGCAAAGGGGCGGTGTGCTCTCGAGAGAGCAGAAGTATTGAGCGAACGGAGAGATCAGCGAGAAATGGCCGTGGTCTCTCCATTGTACGTGCTCTCTCGTCGGTCAGAGAGGCGAGAGACCATGCAGTTTGGAGAGACGGAAGATGAATTGATAGCGATGTCTGAGCAATGAGAAATGGAGGGGTTTATCGAGAGAGAGAGAGAGGGGGATATGGAATGTTCACACTTAGACAAGGGATGTGATGATCACGTATACGCGGGTGAAAAGATTGAAGAAATGCCAATCGAATAATCGAGATTACGGTAGCTCAATGGGTTATGGAAATCTATCAGCACGGCTTATAGGTTATCAATGCCTGTTAAAACTCTTGGTACAGTACAAAAAAGCTTGAAAATGGGCAAGATCAGGGCGGAATCTACAGGGGTGAAAGATCAAAGACCACGAGGGTCAAAGATCAAAGATCATCGTCGGTGACGTCTACAGATTCCGATTGATGACGTCATCGAGCGCCGCCTCGAGCGCGTCGTTCGTTCCCTTGCAGCCGGCGATCACCTGAGAGATCGAAGATTAAATAGTAAAGATCAAAGATTAATACCGTAACCGTAATTCATAGCTCCTTCTTCTTATCTTATGATTATTTTATATTATTTGTATGACTCCGATGAGTGAAGAAAACTAAATTTACCGGATCTTACGGCATAAGAGCAATTGGTGAAACATAACCAAACCTTTTCGAAATTGTTCAAACTGTTGTTACGGTGTAATTATTTCAATATCACTTGGTTGTTTGGGGAACTCCGTTTGTTGCCATTACACCCGTCGATCAATTGGTCTATCTTGCTCTCGGGATATCGATAGTTGTACTACACCCGCATCTTTCTTACCCCATTTCTTGCAATTACTCTCCAACCTGTGCCCCCCCCCCCCCCGGGGGGCCATTCCTGCCTACCCTGCCCTTTGCGCTCTATCACGGCTTGATAGGGAGGAGGGAAGGAGGAACCAGCCGCGATCGGCCTTGGACGGGGCCTAGTGGAGGGAAAAGTACAGAGAACAGCCGAACACTATGAAATATCGAGGAATAGATCATTCTAAAAATAGAGACCGCCCTATTTCCGGTTTTCCAGACTAGACACGTTGCGAAATATCCCCGGCGCGATAGTTTACCCGTCAGGAATAAGTATGCCATTCAATTCTTTTGGGATTCGTGAGAAATGCTGTCCGTTCCAATCAAATCAACGCCGTATTGATTTTCCGCTACTGTCAAATCATCGAATCCCGAGAATCCGACAACAAGAACACTCCAAGGTCTTTTTTTTTCGAATATCGAAGAACACATCGGATACTGCGTCACCCCATGCTGTGCCTAATAAAAGAGTTACTCGCCGTTCACAATAAGACACTGATTAGGGAGAGTGTGCTGAATGAAGAGTCGGCATTGCGAAAAAATATCCGTATTTCGACCGCGCAATGGCAATAAACTTCCTCATTCATTGACTGTGGGGGTACATTAATTTCGGCGTTCCGGTGACCACTTAACAATTTTCTCTACTGCATGTTCGCCAGTTGGCCACTCGAAATTTACGGAGGAAAAGAGCCATAAAATCAGGGAAAGAATTGTTTTTGATCTAACTCAAAGAACAGATGGGGATCGATAAGGAATCGGTTGGATTTCATAAAATTCACCTTCACATAGTAGCCGATCAAAAAATAACTGCTAAATTAACGTACTTTGATCCACTTGATCACACTAACATCACATACAATCAATTATCAACAGGCAAAATCGATGACCTCTCAACCCTAATATCCTACCGTACAGCCTGAATACCGTATCTCTATAAGAATCGATAATCCGATTACTGTATCCCGCCCGATACAGTACTTCCTTTGTCCACTTGAAGTACTCCTTGACCCCTTTCTTATCAGAGCTAGCAAAAATCGATAATCTTCAAATCTGATACCGTACCTCCTTGCTCCACTTGAAGTACTCCTTGACTCTTCGCTTGTCCCATCCGACGGGCGTTCCTCTCTCGAGATCGCGCAGATTGTACAGCTTGTCAGCCAGCTTGACGAGCTTCGCCTAAACAAAGTTATTATGTATTAAAGGTGATTGAAAATCGTGTCCAGACAATTGGAGAGCATCTTTGAACATTTGTGTGTTGAATAATACAATAAAGTTCACTATGAACTGTATGTCGTAACAATAAATGTTTTATGAGAATAAAAGATTCGAAGATCGCCATGTGCAGTTGTGTTTCACAACAGAGTGTAAAGTGAAAGCGTGAGAAGTAGAATGATACAGTCGATGCCGAAAACAACTAGCACCAAGATTACATAAATAATTGAGACTTAGATCGACAGTAAGAGTCGCATACTTATTTTCGTGATTAAAAAATATTGTTGCTGCAATTTTTTTTAGCAAATCCGAAATCCTTATATTCCAAAAATCTCACAAAAATACTACGTGGAGATATGTTTCATGATCGCCTCAATAGCGACAATAAGCTAAAAAGAATAATATTTCGTAAGCAATACAGTATTCATGTTACAGAAGCGCAAAATACATCTCTATCAGTCGATGCATTAATGTATTGTTCACAATCCCCATGGTTTCTTGATCAATGAATACTACCGTACCCACTACAGTATACCTGCATGGAGTTCCTGGGCGCTCTCTCGATCTGCAGTGCCTTCCGCACGTCTCTGTGCAGCGTCTTGTCGTCCGTGCACTCGGCCACGATCGAGGCCACCTGGGAGAGATCAAAGATCAATAGAATGATCAGAGAGATCAGACGTTCGAAGATCAAAGATTGAAGATAAAGATCGCTTGACATTTGTGAGATCAAAGATCGGCTAAATTATCAACAATCGAATGCCAATTGAAAGATCAAATATCAGATCAGACCAGAAGCAATTGAACGAATTTTTAAAATTTAATTTCGAATAGTGCTCCCCCCTCAATTTGCCCTATCCAATGTATGTTTCACGAAGGCAATAAAAGTGAGCAGTCGCACATAAAAATATTGGACCACTCGATGGCTTCTTAAAATTAAAATAATAAATCCGAACTCCGACTAGATCCCAGCTTTAGAGCGAGACTCTGATTTCCCCCAAATTCTTTTCAAATTCTTTCTTCGAATTCAACAATGTGGCACTTTCACAGTCAGTTTGACACTTTAAAAAAATATTCCCTCACCTCCTTCCCGAACTCAGCCTCGATCTCCTCAATCGTCGTCTTCGTGTCCTCTACCGTATCGTGCAGGTAGGCCGCTGCGAGCACTGCTGGATCGGTCACGCGGCCCTCCGTCGTGAGAATGTACGCGACTCCTGAGGGGGGGGGGGGGAAATAGTGGGGTTAAGGTAGCCGTGGAATCGGTAAAGCGCGCTAAAGTCGAAGACAAGTCATGCGACCTTCCGTGGTGCGGGGATATACGCGACTACTGAGAGGGGAAGAGGGGTTACGGTAGGTTATCGATTCCGGTAGTATCGATAGGGTTACGGTAGCCTATATTGAGTACACATTGGTTCCGTTAGTCGTGGAATCGATAATGCGCGCTGTAATCGATAAAGCGTGGACCTAAATGTTGGCGACTCTTGGGGGATGCCGAGATTACGGTAACTTTAAGAAAAGATACAAAGTAAACTGCTAATTACTAATTATGATTTTCTCATGCAGAAATTAATTCTTGACATTCCAAAAATTGCGTAGTAAGTGCTTGCATTTTGCAACGGAACGCTAGGCGCAATTGTATTTCATATCAGCGATAAGAGAGAAAACATGCTAACAGGAATGATTATGGCAGGAGATAGTTTTCAACAAAACAATAAGATAACAATAAGACAAAACAATAACAAAACAATAAGATAAGACGCGCCCACCGTAGTGAAGGATCATCGTGAGGTAACCCGATTGAGATTTAATCAGTGAAGAAAGACTTGTATGATATCTTCCTTTTTTCCTACTCATCGATAAAGCAACAGACGTACTCACCGACGGGATGTTTCTTCCGACTCGGATTGCATTATGCAATCGATTAACCAATACTACACTACCGTATTTTACAACTCACCGACGGGATGGTTGATGTAGGGCGTCTGCCGGTGGTCCTTCCGCTTCTGGAAGCGATGCCGGCGCGCCGCGAAGTCGGCTGCCTTCAATTAAAATTAATTGTTACAGCAATTAGAAATCATTAGGCGGCACTAGGTAGGATGAGACCTTTTGGAGGCAAGATACTACTGTTATGGTAGAGCGAAACAGTATTCATTCGACATAGCGCCGCATTAGGGCTATCAGGAAGAAACTGTGAAATAACACGTATTCTTTAATTCGAAGGCCCTAATCAGAATGCACTTCATGTTCACTTGATCTACTAATGGATGATCGGAGTCAACGATGAAGTGAGATAACACTAGGAATCATGTAGGCTATGCAATCATTAGCCAGACTTTGAAGAATTCGCACCTTCACAATCAGAGAGATGCCGGTGGGATCCGAGTAGGGCGGAGGAGAGGGCAGAGGCGAGCCGCCTTGGGACTGAAGATAACGGTATTCAGCTGGGTTACGGTATTTGAGTCACGGAAAGATACTGTTCGTAGTATTGCTCAATCGATTATTGTCGCATGACGAAATTTCCTTAGATTGCAATCTATTACGACGGAAGATAGTGATGCACTCTCATTTCGCAATATGAGATCGACGAAAATATGCCACGAGAAAGTTTATGACATGAGTTTTCAAACGTTTGACGAACATCTCACACGCTCACAACAGTCAGAAAAGCCTAGAGACAGTTACAGCATGAGGACTGCATTATTTTTTGAGTTCTCCTTTACAATGCCATTCACATGTGGCCCATTATTGGGGCTATTCTGGTTACAAGATTATGGGACCCACCTGATCTTTGGGTAGCTCGGGATAGTAGGGTGGAGGGCTTCCCTTTTCGGCCATTGTACTGCAATGAATGAGGATTGTTAAGAGGAAAAAGGGAGGGAAATAGTAGCGATGACGAGCGATTATACTGTGGATCGATAGTGAGGGAGGGAAGACATTTTGTGATGAGGGAGCAAGAAACTGTGCCGAATACTTACTACTCGCCCAAGCGGGGGGCAACTTTCGCTACTTCCCCCCACTCGCAAACTCGCTAGGCAAGCGAGGTGAGTCACGAGAGCACAACACAAAAACAAGGAGAAATACAGCAAAGAGTAGTGCCCCAATAGAACTGGTAAGTCAAAGAAGAGCAAAAATGGATTACGGTAGATCAGCAAAGAAGCTAGCAAAAAGGCAAAAAGATCACGATCACGGTAGGGATCGAACCTACAATCTTCTGCTCCGTAGGCAGACGCGTTATCCATTGCGCCACGCGACCGGTGTGAGATGGCAAGAAAAACTAGCACATCTCCCACTAGTAGTTGAGAAAATGCTCGCGATATTTGGCCCACAAGCCATAAAATATGATCTGTAAACAAGAAGAAAAGTGGTGTGGGAAGCAAGGGGTGACTGTAGGATGAGAAAAGACCAGTATCTAAGCAATCTAGTCAGAGGCCATTGTGAAACCGCGGAAACAAAAATAAACAAGTACGCGAGTATGTTGTTTGGGCGTACTTGTGTCGTTTACTGGGACCGCGACCGGGTTATATCAATATTTTTTTGCGTCGAATTCAAACTTGTATTTCCATCTTGCTATTATCTACTGCGGTAGGTCTATAATTATTATATGTTTCAAGATGGCGTCAACTACTGCCGCTGGAGAGCCGCTTGAGCAGGTGCTCGAGGAGGAAATCGAAGAGGAAACTGTGTGGGATGAGATGGATGAAATGCAAGTTGAACACTTCATCGTAAGTTGTTTTGCTGCTGTATTTATAATTTAATATTATAGTTATGCTGTTTAAATAGCGCGGAATCAATTTGAATAGTGCTAGGATGAAACTAGACGTACACTAATTCATAAAAGTTGAGTAAAAGATTAATGGGGAAATTTATAAGGTGAAACTATTAGGTACTAGTTTGACCTACCTCAAACGTTTTTTTTTCAGGATAGCGACAAGAAGATGAGGATGGTCTACGGTGGACAGGGTCTGCAAGACGCTGTCGCGACCGAGGAGTATCAGGAAGGTATGATTTTAGTGTTATTTTACCTTCTAACTCGGGTTATATCGCCTTAATTTACTCTTGTAAATGTTAAAATCAATTTCATCAGTTGACGTCGAAGATTACGAAGATGCAATTCATATTGAGCCTGTGAACCTGCCCGATCTCATCTCGAAAAAGTTAGTTTCTTTTAAATTTGAGCACTTCCGAGCTTGTTATCGACTAAAACGTGCATTAATCACGCGAAAATTAAGTTATCTGATGTGGTTTATAATGAACGCTGTATTTATGAACAGTCCTTCTACGGCTTAACAGTTGTAATTATGGTGAAGTATTAACTTTAGTGCTAGAGTTATTAAAATAAAAAAAACTTGATTAAACTTGATTGTTCTTACCATTTTAATAACTATTTTTTTGAAATTATTTAAAAAACTATTTTTTTAACCATTGAAATTAATTCAGATGGAAGATTGGCAACGACGCTTTCACATTATGCTTCTCGAAGCACGGCATTCATCAGCTCGCCAGTCATGGATATCTCTACAACCTAAACCAGGCAGTTAGTTGTTTAATATTTATAGTCTTCAAATATTTTTCCTGACAGTTTGTTACACCTAAGTTTTCTAGTTCGACCTTTACCTCCTTTACTTTTTGTAAACGATAAGATGTAATCGACTGGGAGTAGTATTCAATGTAAAAAAAATATCGAAAATTATGTTCACGAAAATTCTAATATGAAATGTGAAACTTGTATTTATCAGGACGGTTCTCCTCACTACACTTGGGTGTGTATCAATCCCGAGTGTACGGCGCAAATCATCACTTCGCAAGAGGTCTGTTTTTGTGCTACTTTGTCTCACTTACTTACTCACAGTAACATCTGTGAAACATGAATTCTAGAAAAAAATGTGTTTAGTGCAGCACTATTGATAGATAAATGGATATTATTATTGTGTTATAGTGTGCCTTTGAACGTAGATAAAAGGTAAAGGTAAATGTCCACGTCAAGCGATTTTACAGTCGTGAGGCAGCGATTTTAACTTAGCGATTTTACAGTCGTGAGACATAAATATTATTTATTTATATATTATATATATATACAGATCGATTCGATGGAGCGCACCAACGATATCCACGCGGATGTGTGCGAGGCCGATGAGGGACAGGTACGGTATACTTAATAATTTTTAAATAATTTATCTTTAATTACAGTAGTTTTTATCCGCTTGTGTGTACGATAGGCGACGTGACTTCATTGGTTAACGAATATTCTGGGCCAGTTAGTAGTAGCGGTGAAACATGAATCAGCAGCATTGCATCGAACATATTTATTTAATGGGGGCACGATTCACTATTGATATATAAATTACTATACAATCTAACTTTATAATAATTTCTGGCCTAGCATTGAGCTCCCCGCAGGACTTAATGCACCTTAAAGTTTTTTTTGTACATGGAATCATTGTGCACAACAATCATTTACGCACTCTCTCATTCGCTTTTGTCTCTCGTAAAACCCAACTGCATCTTATTAGAACGACCCGATAGTTAGAAAGAATATTACCGGGCGATATTTATCTTTATCTTTCCAGTTGGCTCTGCGTATCGCCATCTACGACCTCCGCCTGGCGGCCGAGTTCACGGACACGAGCCTTGATGAGCTGTACAGTAAATTTGGTGAGGGGTTAATTTATATTTTAATCATATAACTATAAAAAAATGAATGTTTAATTTACAAAATAAAGTTAGGAGAGCGTTGAAACGAATCAAGATCTGCCCTACAGTAGCTTAGGTGAGGGATTAATTTTAGTTTATTTTTGGTTAAGAACGTGAATGATATATTGCACGGATTCATCGATATGAGTATTTATTGCCCTGATATTCATATTTAACGAGTATCGATCTGTAGCGTTGGTGAGAATAAATATGTGTCCTTATTATTATGCTTTGAGTATGGAAAACAGAATATCTATCAAATATCTATAGAATATCAAAGAGTCTCTTCCCCCCGAGTTGAGCGGTCGATTCGTTCTCTCCCCTCTAGTCATATTACCCCTCGCCTCGTCTCCCTTTCTATTGACCACAGGTTGTTGCTACACAAATTATCTAAATTAGGCCTCTCTGATCATCTTGTTTCCTGGTTCTGCTCTTACTTGTCAAATAGAACCCAGTCTGTTTTCATTGACTCTTCGTTCTCCCCTCCTTCCCCAATGACCTCTGGAATCCCACAGGGATCTTGTCTAGGCCCGCTCTTATTCATTCTCTTCATCAATGATGTTTCCTCTAATTTCCCTAAAACCATTAGGTATTCTGTTTATGCCGACGACCTTAAACTATTTGCTGAGAGCCCCATTCACTCTGATGACCTGCAATGTGCTCTTAACGTTGTCTCTTCCTGGTCCGCACTTTGGAACCTTGGCTTATCCGAGACCAAATGTACAGTATTGTATTACGGTAGTAACAACCCCCGCAAGCAGTATCGCATTAACGGTATCCCTCTCGCCCCTCCTCCCGCTAAGAAAATGTTTGTCAAAGATCTAGGTGTGCTTTTCTCTCCCTCCCTGACTTTTTCTGACCACATTACTAAAGCAATCTCGAAGGCCCGTTCTTTAACTAACTTGCTGTTCAAATCCTTTCGTAGCACGTCTCCTATTGTCTATATGAAGTCATTCACAACCTTTATCCTGCCCCATTTAGAATATGGTTCTATTATTTGGAATCTTGTGCATAGCGTTGAATTGACTAGAAGTATTGAAAAGGTTCAGCGTGATTCCACGCGTAGAGTCTATGCTAGATGCAATCTCCCCCATGAACCGTATCGCCAGCGATTGATTGACCTGAACTGTATGACGCTAGAGAACCGTAGAATCATGATCGACCTGTCGTTTGTTCACTCAATTGTACACAATAGAACCCTCCTTGACACCTCATCCCTTCTTTGCCTTTCTCCTCTCTCCCGTCCTCTTCGTAATTCGCACAACCTACGAATCTCACTGCCATTTTTACCTCCAAATTCCCATACTACAGTTGCATCACGAACTATCAGTCTCTGGAACTCATTGCCCTCCGCCACTGTATCCTCTAGAAGTGACTCATTCCGTCTATTTATTTCGTCCCAACCATCCTCTTTTTTTCCCTGTATCTATAATTAAATCATGGCTTGATCTTTGATCTCTACCCTTCCCCGCCCCCTACCCTTGCTGCCGCAAGAACCGATTCGACAACGTCGACGGACATCCGTCTATAGTCAACTCTATCGTAATTCCATGTACAATAACTTGACGGAATAAATAAATAAATAATGAATGAATATTTAAGGCATTGAAAACGCTACTTACTTCAGTAATATACAATTTGGGATGAATTTCACTGATATTATTCGTCCTTCCTCCCAGTATGTTTAGTGTTCATCGTGAAACCGAATTGCGCATGCGGAGTTGCCCGTTGTACCTGGAATACGCAAATCAAATGATGTTTCCTATCATTGTATTTTTTTCTGGTTTTTTCCTACGTGTTGGGGAGTACCATCAACCATTCACTCTTCCATCCCCTTTAGTCGTCATCGTGAAACCTAATTGCACCTTTATCTTATTTTATGAAATAAGCTATTATGTAAAAATTGCAGCCGCATCCTTCGCTCAGAGCGATCCCGAGCTGGCGGAGATGTTCCCATCGTACGGCGCCCTCGTTCGCTCACTCAAGGAGCATAGGAGATACAGGGTACGGTAGGGGATTACGGTAGGCTCGTTACGGTAGAATAAGCTAGATGATTAATTAGCTATACTTTTATCACAAAAGTGTAGGATAGTGTTGCTTTGTTTTTTTTGGCGGATGCGTCCGAAAGACTATTGATACCAGATTCAGTAAGCTCTTGTCATCATTCAATATCACAGATGCACGTGGTTCTGTTTTACAATTAGAGAAGGTTGTAGTGCATTTTTTGCCTGTGTTGGTTATAGTATTGACTACTGAGTTCTTGTGAACAGTTATGGCTAATAGTCTGAAATTCCTGGAAAATTTAATCATAAAATCCTTAATTTCCAGTTCTACAAGCGGGCGTTCGACGCGGCGCGCAACGGCTTCGAGGCGGGCGGAGACAAGCGAATGGACGATGAGATTGATCTGGGCGATCACACGGTGGGAAATTTAATTATTATTTTATAAAATTGGATAGGAGACTGTACCAACTTGTATGAAGACATCTGAATTATGTGAATAGCGTGAAACATTAAATGAACAAGTGTATGGATATTGTTTTTTGGAAAACTTTCGCGGAAAATACTGGGTCGATTAGAATAATAAAGAGACAAGCGAACGGATGATGAGATCGATCTGGGAGATCACACGGTGGGGGGAATTAATTTATTAAATATTTAATTTTGATATTAAAAGCAAATGATACTGACTTGATTGAGCAAGTGAGACTTATGGGAATGGCGAAGTGACCGGATGGGTTATTGATTTTTCTAAGAGGAAAAGTTCCCGGGTGGGGGTTTAATTAACGCGAAGTGATCATGGAAGTGATCGAGTGGGTTATCGATGTTGATTTTGGAGGAGTGATGCACAAACGTTAATGAATTTCGTTGGATCATGAAGTAGAATGATTGAGTACGATAGATTATAAATATTTTATACGAGATGCCTCTAAAATATTGGCCATGTCGGGCTAATTCGATGCTTATGAATTTGATGAAACATGAATCAATTGAGTTTACTTTTTTTTACGGAGAATGAGAATACTACTGATCTTGTAAAACCAAGGAAAAGTAAGTAGAAGTAATGAAACACGAAGTGATCAAGTTAGATATTGTTTATCACGCCTCTCACCTAACAATCGACTCAGAATAACAGGGATTTGTCAGCGAGCGAAATTTCAAAGTTGCGATTTCCATTGATTTGGTGTCTACTAGATCCCTCTAGACACCCTCTGAACGGAATAGTGTCTGAAGTACGGAATGCCCTTCTTTCATTATTCTTGATGAACTAATTCGATGTATATGACTATCGTGAAACATGCAAGAAGCTAGTCAGAAAGGGAAAATTTTCCTGATTTCTTTACAAAAATAAGATGTATCCACGTCTAGCGATTGTACGTCGTAAGACAACGCTAGGTATGATCCGCCGATAAGGCCAGCTATTTTTTACCAATAATAATTATACAATATAATCTCAGATGCTGCTCTCCCTGGGCGAGGAGGAGGTCGTCGAGGAGAGCTACGCGGAGCGAGTGCCGCGAGAGGGGGAACTGGCGATGAGACACGGATCCCCCTACCTGCACCCCTATGGACGGATGAGGGGCTGGCCACCGGTTGGTTATTAACATCATTAATAATTGTATTAATGATAGTGGAGCTGGCTATTAGGAATGCACACCTGAACTCGTATGGAAGGACGAGAGGGTTGCCATCGGTTGGTTGTTGTTATTGATATTGTTAAGAGTTAGGGAGGTCGACCTGGGCGTGTACAGAATTGCACGTGAACCCGTATGACAGGGCTACAAGTTGGCCGCCGGTTGGTTTTAATTAGCTGTAATTGCAAAATATAAAAAAAAAACAGGGTGAAGAATTTCGAAAAACGTTGCAAATTTTCTAAAGACTATGCGCCCGGTGATTTAGTGGCCCAGAAGTTGCTCAAAGGAATAGAGGATGGCTGGTGTTTGATACACCTCTCTGTTGTCGAACTATTGAAACAAAACTAATGTCAAATGTTAATTGTTGATTTTATTCGCGCAGACGTTCTGTCACGAGTGCAACGTGGACATGCCCTCCCCGTCCCTCGCCCGTCCCGGCTACTCCCCGCAGTATGCGCTCGTGCAGCACGTCAACCGGCTGCACACGCCGGTGAAGGTCAACTCGTGCGTCTTCGAGCCGGGCGCGTTCGAGGTGCGTTGGCGCGGTTGTTGTGAATCTGAAATTAATATAGAAAATACATTGCAAAAAAATATTGAATCCAGGTGCATCGGAGGTATTCATTATGGATAAAAAAGCAAAATACATGCAATGTTTGTAATGATTACTGCTCTAGCTCTAGAAAAATAAATAGCTTGATTTCGTTTCAGAATCTCAGTTGTTCTGGGGTTGTAGGAACCAACTTAATGTGAGGGCGTGGTTAAGGAACGTATCAATGCGAGTATTTGTTTTGAATATTCTTCTAAAAATAGATAGAATTAGCTTCGGTATTTGGCCTAGGAGCTTTTGAGGTTTACACGTTGATCAAAGGTAAGTGAAATCATGCAGTAACGATTTGTCATCGCTGCGGTTTTCCTCCAAAAAAAAGTATTACATGCCAATCAATCAGGCACATCTGTGGTGATCGTAGGGAACAAGTGAAGCGAGATTGCGAGTAGTCGATGGCTCTCAGCATTGTCATTAAAAATGATTTAAAATAATAAAGTGCAAAATAATAACAAAAGATAATTGTAGATGTGGCTGCGCGAGGTGCAGCGGTGTCCGGCGCTCCGCCTCCGCCGCTTCCAACTCATCGGTAAGATCATATATTTTCTTTGACAACCGGGGACGACAAATACATCTTGGTCTGACACTGATAGCAGAGGTCTTATCAGAGATCAAATACTACCGTCAAAAGGACCTATGCATGCCAAATTTTAATGCCAATTTGAACAAATGTTAGAGAAAGAATGCCACTATTCTACGAAATCAGAGTAGATAGTCCGAAACCTATCCCCCTCACGCCCAAAAATCTGAAAAAAATCGGAAAAGCACACCACATTTTGAGTTTCATGACCTGTGTATTTGACCCCTGGGTCTTATGGCTAGAGGTCCGATTATCGGCCCGGTTAGAACGAAAATGTATCGGTATGATCTAATTATCGTGTACCGAACGCCCAATTTTTTTGTGTTTAATGTGAAAAATATTTGGAAACGGAACCAGGTGCACATCTGTGGTATTGAATTTGGCTTGTAAGAGCAAACTGGATCTGGTTTTTATGGTAGCGGGCTGGCTCGATAGTGTACAAAAAAAACCAATTTGAGAAAAAGTATTTTCGTAGGCAAGGGCTGGTTCGTTCGTTCGTGTGTGAGAGAAGCACAGCGTGATTTCGTGTTTCGAATGTTCTCCTTCTCATAGGCGAGGACTTCTGTGCTCTTGCGTATCTCGATTATTACACAAACGATAATTTGAAAAGATCTATATTGGCAAGCGAGAGGAGAGTGAGAGGAAAACATGATAAGAAATTGTAGCCCCGTGTTTCCATGTTCATTAAATTATTCTCTTTAATAGGCGAGGACTTCTACTACCTGTGCTCGTGCGACGCTCGCCTGCCCAAGAGCAAGTTCAACCACCTCGGCTACTGCTGCACGGCGTATGTAAGGATCACGGACTACAGGGTGAGTGTACGGGATCGATGGGTTCGGTGGAATGAGTAAGTATCTCTTGATACGGTAGGTATGGGCTATATGGTATCTCTGGCTACTGAGGGTATGGGCTGGCTGTACGTTATCTCTGGGTACGGTAGGTATAGGCTTACTATGTGGTTAGAGGTGCAGTTGATGGTATTGGGCTGTACGGCGTATGGGGATCTACAGTGATAGCTTTGAAGCAGTGATATGCACTGCATTGTCCACTTTGGAATTTAATAAATGTAATTGAATGTAACAATTCCGGCCATTGGTTCTTACATTTGAAAGCAATAATCTAGATTCGCCGAAGTCAGAGTGTGCCTGGTTGCGTGAAATTAACTAATTAAGTATAAATTGCAGGAAGTATCGGCACGGCGCGCTCGCCTGGTCAACATTGAGTACTCGTTCGATCACTCATCGCACGAGCTGACGAGCGGGGGTTTGTTTTTGATTAATTAATTAATTAATTAATTAGCTTTATTATTAATTTTTATCATCATTTGGATACAATACGCTTAAGTTTGTTGGTAATTAGTGCAAAAGCAATTAGAGAAATTGATAATGTATCACAATTGCAGACAGCCCGTTGTCACCGGAGAAGCTGATCGCTGATTTGCGGCCGGATGTGAGTACATTTTAGGAATATTTAAAGTAGAGTCTCCGCTGAAATTGAGCCTGGCCTAACAGTGGCGTACTTAAAACCATGTAGAAACGTGAAACAGCCGTGTTAGAAAAGACATTCTTTATCTTTCTTCCTATTTTCGAAGCGGGCGGTGAGCAGAGATTGCTTCCCGCGTTCCAAACCCATTCTTGAGCATTCATAGTTGTACGGATCATCCGGGTTGTAGAAAAATTTCGAAAAAAATCTTACCGTTTGAAACATATTTTCCTTGCTTTTTTCACGCCTCAGGATTTTTTTAAATTGTGTATTTATAATTAATTATAAGCATAATTCCAGGCCTTCCTGTTCCAAATGGAGTTGTTTCCTATTTAAAAACAAACGATCAGTATTTTTAGTCCTGCAGAATCCTTTAATGTTGCGGATCAGGGTGCTACAAAAATATTGAGGTAATTGCAGGCGTTCCTCTTCCAAATGGAGCGTCGGAAGCAGGCCACCGCGCAGCTTGTAAGGAATCGACAGGAGATGTACAGTATGTCGAGGAAGGCTGGGATTGGGAATCCGTGAGTTGATTCAGCTATTGGGGTATCTCGCGCTCTAGGTGAGGCGGATTATAGAGTCTGAAATGCATAAGTGTGTGATAATTAGAGGTCATTTATTCGAGAAAGATCGCGAATTCGTGAATTTATTAGCTGATGTTCATGCTACTTGCAAGCAAGTTTGCGACAAAGAAATTGGGTCAGTAAGACTAGGACTGCGTATGTTTCATCGGTGGTTCAAGAGTCTGGCAAGAGAGAGAGACTGTTCCGATCGTTGCCGGCTCTCTCGAGTAGAAATTATAGTAAAAAAAATTGGCTATAGCGAAGATAACATACTTATGGTTGTAGAAGTACAAGGAATCAGTGT
Organism: Pristionchus pacificus; assembly: GCA_000180635.4. Taxonomy (NCBI): domain Eukaryota; kingdom Metazoa; phylum Nematoda; class Chromadorea; order Rhabditida; family Neodiplogasteridae; genus Pristionchus; species Pristionchus pacificus. The sequence goes on from CM026579.1 coordinate 20,115,706, forward strand.
GGGGTGATATAGAGGCGGCGAGAATCCAATTTAACAAGGAGAATTGTGTTTGATTAGGTTTTTTCTCGTTTCATCCATGCCATTTGGCAAGTAATGATGCACACATTCCGATGGTACCGACATAATGTTTGGAAAAATATCAGTTTGGAAAGATAACGGAAAAGACATAATTTGTCGACGCTGTCATGTCAATTTCACCAGCCACCCTTGTGTTGCACTACGTGGGATTGACTGGGGCCCCGAACAATCGCTGGTCATTTGTCCATTTGAAATAAATAAATAAATAATAATAATAATAAATATTGCCTTGCAGGGTCCCGCTGCGCACGATGCGCACGAGCATGCCGGCACGAGGTGAATTTTTATAAGGTTTATAATTTAAAAAAAAAAACCCTGCTCATCTTGTGTTTCACAGCTAGTACTAGAACGCGACTGTTTCTAGGTGTTCAATGATGTACTGTCTTGTTTTTCTCAATACAAATTTTAATACTTATCTACTGTTTTCATAAATATTTAATTTTTTTTTTAAAATAATATTACTATTTAGCTCCGCCCGAGAACGTGTTCTCCGCGGCGCGCTCCGACTCGCGCACGGCAGTGGCGCGACACGTGGCAAGTGAGTGGTTTTTTGATGATTTTATTTTATTTTTCTTAGATCCCATATATGATATTTATACACTTTATCTATCTATCTATCTATGATTCGAATTTGTGATTGGTTAAATAACCGTAAGTAAGTTGATTTTTTTGTAAAAGTGTTGACCACGGGAATACCTTGCATTATCGTTCCACAAATTCACTGGGCGCAAGTCATTTACGAAGCCATTGAAACCGCAATTACACAGTCATAGTTCTGCTATTACTCTAATCAACATATCGAAGATCGATTGATTCGCTGTTTAATCTAGAGTGTTCGTGCTAACATTGAAACCTCTGTTCTGCAGGCATTTCGACGGCGCCCATTTCTAGCTTTGAGTCGATTTAAGCGCTAATGATTCAGAAACTATTGAATCAGGGACTGATGATATGTTCTTGAGCTATTACTGAAACCACATTCTCGCAAGCCGGCTTTTGACGATGTTCCATCTTGTTGAACACTATGCAGGGCCTATTAAATGGGCTGGAGACTTGGAGATTAAATTAGCTTATTGAATCCACTCTTCTCCTGGGGCAAGTCGACGATTGCTGATTTCCAATTATGATTTCGCTGCAATGTGCCATTCATTAGCATTCCTGAGATTCGGAGCTCTTATCATGATATTGAAACCCCTCTTCTCCAGGCAAGCCAACCGGGTCCGGCCGGGCGTCCACCATGGCCTCTGCTGCAGCTGCTGCAGCTGCTGCACTCAAGCAGCCCGAGCAGCAGCAGCCCCTGAAGGTGCTGATGACGAGGAAGAGCAACTTCAAGGTACGGTGGTTAAGGTGGTCGATTCACTAGGGCATTCACCCCCGGACTTGGAACCCGGCTCCAAAGCAATTCGGTGAATTAGTGGCTCTGGCTTTGGGGATGGAGAAGGGGGGGGGGGGTGATAATAATATCATTTTTAAAATTTTAAAATAAAATTACTTGCAGGATTCGTCCGTCTTCGATGCGGTCAAGCAGTTCGAGCAGCTGGCCAACGTGAGTTGCCGTTTCAAGTTGTAGATAAGGGTCGGTGCAGTCTTAGAAATATTAGTTTTTGAAGGCTTAACCAAAAAAAAACGAGAATTGAAATTGTAATTTGAGTAATGTAGTGAATATTACACGGTGAGTCCATGCTTCATTGGGGCTACTTGATTGGTTGTACTGTGAATAGGCTAGTAATGACGATATTCGCGAGGTGTTCAATAATTAATCATGTTCTTTGTCACAGTGAGTAGTCAATATTTAAAAAGAGGATACCGTAATATGTAGCAGCTAACGTAATCGTAGTCTATGACTAGCGTACAACATTGTGGTTTACATGGGTGACTATGTGAATCCATGCTCCAATTTGGTTATTTGATTGATGCTTGTCTAGGCTGGTAATCGGTAGGTGCCATGCGTTCCCACAATAATTCATTAATGATTCCTGCCCTCTGCTGTGATACGCAGTCAATATTTAAGAATGGGATACCGTAATTCCGTGTCTACCGTACTCTTTTCTTTTTGTTCAGATTGCGATCCGTCGACTGCAGAACGTGAAGGACTGCGCGGTCGCCGAGGACTACACGGCGGCGATGAGTCAGTTTGCGATTGGCATAGGTCAAATACTGCTTCCGAAACGACCTAAGCATGCCACATTTTTAGGCGAACTTGAACAAAAATTAGAGAAAAGCATACCACCCATCGACAAAATAGGAAGAATTTTCGCGAAACCTTGCCACATAAAGTGCAACAGCCATCAACATTTGTAATAGCAAACCCACATTTTGGTTTTCAGGACCTGAGCATTGAGCACCCCTGGCGATTGGTTACCATAATAGAGATATCGATTTTATGCAATACCGTCGTCGTAGTAGATGGCGTTGATGAGTCGTTGATTGGTTAGCGTAATCCAAGTATCGATTTCGCAATTGTGATACCGCACTGAAGTATCGATTAGTGTATTTATTTTCCGCTTACAATCACGCAACGACTGATACAGGGCTGTGAACAGAATGCTTATGACATAGGTGAAACACGAAGTTGTTGAGAGGAAGCAGATTTTGATTTTTTCTACTTTGATCATCTTTGTTACTGTTCATTTTGGGATAGGGAGTATTTACTTAAATGTTATTTTAATAATCAGGATGACTGACGAATCGGATCGTTTAGCCAATAGGATTGGCATTCACACTGAATCTGAAAATTCAAGCAAATGAAAACTTAAATAATATTTAAATATTATAAATAATCAGGACGACTGACGAATCGGATCGTGTCAGACAAGAACTGCGCGACGGAGGGATCGGCGCAGGCGATCTGGAGAGGAGGAGATGAGGAGGGAAGGAATGGTGAGTGATTAGAACCAGTAGGTTAGACTGTCTTGGTTTCCCAAAAAGGAGTTAATTCGATTGAAAGGAATGTGAGGAGGCCCGGAATGATAGGCCACGCCCACTTTTGACCTACCTGTTAGGGCCACGCACTTTTGGAGGCGATATTGGCTTGCAGCATAGGGATCTAGAGAGGAGATGAGGAGGCAGGGAATGGTCAGTGTTTAGGAGTTAAAGAATTAAAATGATTAGAGCACGCAATCTGTAGTGTGTGTTGAGACGTGTGCTTGTTTGTTTCAAAAGTTTGCGGAAATTCGAGTATCGGATCACCGTTTCAGCACATGCATGTAGCAAGTGGTTCTGGGTGTCGAATAATGAGAAAGCGATGGGTTTTTCTAAAAAAAAAATATTAATTTTATATTTATCGGAAAATATTTTGATCTAATAACATTTCAAACAATGGGTTCAGGTAGTAAAATTGCGGTTTCAGAGAATGCATGTATTTCGTAGCTCTGGATTGCGAATGATTATGATATATTCTCTACTGAACGATGTAAATTACTGTGTAGATTCGGGTATTGGATCGCGGTTTCAGCACATGCATGTAGCAAGTAGTTCTGGGTTGCGAATGATGGGAGTGAGGCCCCGATCTTTAAAAATATGAATAAAGTAAAAATATTTCTAAGTTTATTCATATCCGCACTTCAGGCCGGCACCCCGCCTCCAAGCGCCCAAAGGAGGAGGAAGTGGAGGACATTGAGGAGGAGGAGGGAGAGAGGAAGAGGCAGAGGATTGGAGGAGAGGAAGGGAAGGCGAAGGGAGAGGAGGAGAGGCAGGGAGATGGAGGAAATGAGGTGGGTGAAGTTGGATTTTTTATCACGAGGGATGACATTACTGTCTAGGTGAAATGAACATTGTATGTGTAAAATCTGTGAAACGGGAACATTTTGGGTTTTGGTTTTTTGTCAAATATGACTCAACCGGATCGTATGTTCTGAATCATACATGAAAAAGTTATGTGGCAAAATCCTACGAAAGCGGGGTATGTTTATGAAAAAGACCAAGAAACCGACTAATTATATGAAAGCGGGGTATGTTTGCGAATAGTAAGTAGCATGCCTTGTCAACGAAAACCTTGAATGCGGGCTATGTTTTCGACTTCTAGGTAGTTTTCCACTAGCTTTTTTCATGTATGTTCTGAATCGGTAGAGTGCTTGTGGTATCTGTGCAGCACAGAGTTCCCTAGTTGCCAAACTCAAAATGTGGTGTGCAAAACATTAGTTTTGTTGATGGCGAGAAATAAGAAAGACATTGGTTGTGACAAGATTTGTGATAAGATAGTCGAACTCGAAATATCCGGATTATTTTAAGTATTCGCTCAGTTAAACACTGTCTCGGATCAGCCAGTACAATTTATGTGCCCCATCTGCGAAACACAAATGTTGCCAATTCAAGCAGGGAGAATGCGACTGGCACATTTTTTTATGAAATATATATTTTTTGGGTTAATAAAGGGGTTATTGAAGGACTACTCAACGGAGGAGGACGATGGACCAGCAGGGGGGAAGGCAGTGGATGGAGATGATGAAGGAGAAGAAGGGGAGGAGGACGACGGAGAGGGGCGGGGCAGTGGCGGCAGGAGTCAGCTCCCAGTGCGGACCACGCTCGTGGCCACTGGTGAGGCATTTGCGATTTGAAACACGTTTTTCACGATCCATTAACCTTGAGAAATTAGTAGAGCCTTGAGGTGGGCATGAAACTTAAAAGTTGACTTTTTTTTGAAAAGTTGGTTATGGCTTGGGTGAGCGAAACACTAGGAACACGATCGTGGCGACTGGTTAGTTGGTTTAGTAGCTCGAATTAGCAAACAAGATGATGATGAAGCATTGTTATTGAAAAATTTGTAGAGCCTTTACGTGGGCTTTGAACTTCAAAGTGGTCTGTCTTGAGGGTTAGATATTTGAGATAAGCAAATAATTAATTCACCGATATGGATTCATTATCCTTGAGAAATTTGTTGAGCCTGTGGCTATGGCACTCGACATGTGGTTGTTGGGGTAGAGGAGGCAGAATCCAATTAGAAGCACGCTAGTGGCGACTGGTTGGTTGGATTTCCCTTATAAATTAATTTATCATCTCCAGATGGTTGTGGAGAACTATTGTTGAAAGATTAGTAGATACTTGAAGTGGCCATGAAACTTAAAGTTTACTTTCTTGAATTCAAGAAGAGGAGGATCACACTCTTAGCGCCGGGCAAGTTCAGTGGAAAGCAAATAGATGATTGGAACATAATGAATTCATGAAACGTGAAAGTGGTAGCAGATGATAGTGTTGGTGATCCAGGCATCAGAGGTCAAATACCCCTCCCGAAAGGACCTATGCATACCACATTTAGGCCAATGTGAACAATAATTAGACAAAAGCATACCACTTAGCGGCACAAATGGAAGAAATGACCCGAAACCTAACCACCACAAGCGCTACACCCTTCAAAATTTGTAATCGCATACCCCATGGCAACACTAACAGTGACGGGTTGCCCGAGATTTATGAAACTGACGAAGCGAAGAACAGACGGGTCTGCAGGCGAACGTTTTTTTTCTACTCGTATTTGTTTGCCTCTGATTCCTGAGCCGAATTGTTTTTATAATAGACAAGTGCACTCTTATCATAATCGTTATCATATCATAATCATAATCGTATCATAATCATCGTTATCATAATCGTGAAGCGCGCAGCAGTGTCTTTAAAATTTGTTTTTTTTTTTTTTTTTTTTCGATTCGCAGAGCATGGTCGATTATAAGGGCAAGAAGTATGTGAATTCATGCTGCTAGCAAACACACACAACTGCCTTCTGCCCCTTCTAACTGTATAATTATTTATCCATTGCAGGCCGTGTAGTCGAGGCGGCCAAGGAGAGGAGCAAGACTGCTGAGGGATGCAGGCAGGAAGGCAAGGAGAAGAAGGAGGACAGCGAGGAGGCGGCGCAGGCGTCGAATACGTGGTAAGAAATTGCATACTCATTGCAAGCGAGATTGCATAGTGCGAAAATGTTTTTTTTTCGAACACTTTCTTGTCAACTCGACACTTTTTCAATAGTATGTAACGTTGTGTGTAAACGCATCTCACTTCATATATCTGGTAACAATCACTTCATTTGTTTTTTGTCGATCAAAGTGGGAGAGGGAAATTGAGTGAGGAGTCAGAAAGAGCCTCATTGCAGCCCCGACGACGCGCCGCCGCCGCAGCTGCAGCCGATGGTGCAGCCAGTAGCGAGGAGGAAGGGAGGAGCGGCGAGGGAGGGAGGAGAGGCGAAGAGGTCAGCGATTAATTGATTAATAATAAAACTTATAATAAATTAATTAAGCTCATTAGTATATTCGGGTTGCTTTTATTGTGAAAAGAGTAGATGAGCGGAACTGGAGCCATACAAAATTGGCAGGTGTTGAATGAGAGGTGAAGCGGGGGGAACACGTCAACCTTCTTGTAGTGGGGGAGAGATGCTGGATTCCCCAGACCCATACGTTGAGAATTTGCGTTTCGTCGGCTAACCATATTCGTATAAGATGCGAAAAGGTTAATATATAAGGGGCTTAGAAGAGTTAATAATGTAATTATCTTAATTATAATAAGTGATTCATTTCAGCACTCCCCCCGTCGCCGTGCGCTCCAAATCTAGTCGAATTCAAGCAAGGAAGGAGCGCATTGAGGGGGAAGCGGAGGGGAGGAAGGATTGAGTCAGTTAGTGATAGGTGTGTACGGTAGACGGAGTACGGTAGATCGATAGATCGATAGATCGACCCTTGCCCCGACTTGTATGTAAACCTTTTTCGTTTCACTACAGTATGCTTAGCATTTGACACGCTTAACCTTTGATCTCAGTGCTAATTTCTGAAAGAAATGTTCGTCGTTTACTGTAACTTATAAAATAGTTATCACAAGAACTTATTGTTTTCGTGTCTCGGTTATAGGAATGTGAGTATGGTGTCTCTTCATGGTACCGTCAATCGGGAGGAAAACGTTCCAAATACGGTATTTTACCGTAAAAGTGAGTAAAGGCTCCCATTTCCTTCAAAGTTGATGAATTTGCGAAATTGTGGAAATTGAGAGTTTCAAGTGATTACCTATCTGGCACAGAAGAACTATTTTCACAGATATTTCATTAAAGTACCGTAGTCGAAAATTGCGTGTGTGATGTAAATTGGAGCGTGCCGAGCGTGCGCCACGTCGGGTGCACTATTCCAATTGCTGTAAACCGGGCTTTCGCGGCGTTTTTGGAACGCTGCTGACTTTTGTGTGATTTTTATAGCACAAGTGTTGCCTGAAAAAGACGACGTAGCAGCTTCCGATGCCACCAGCTCGCTCCTGGAACTTTCACTAGCTCTGGAAAACGTTCCCAATGCCAAAATCAACTATGAATCACTTGAAATAGGCTGAAACACGATAAAGAAAGCGTTTTCAAACAGCTGCTCGCCAAAAACTGCCGAGACAGCGCAATTTACGGCAATTGGAATAGTGCACCCGACGTGGCGCACGCTCGGCACGCTCCAATTTACACTACACACGCGATTTTCGACTGCGGTACTTAAATGAAATATCTGTGAAAATAGTTCTTCACTTCTTCTAGGTAATCACTTGAAACGCTCAAATTCCAAAAATTGTGCAATTTCATCAACTTTGAAGGAAATGGGAGCCTTTACTCACTTTTACGGTAAAATACCGTAAAATACCGTATTTGGAACGTTTTCCTCCCGATTGACGGTAAATTATGCCTCGCGGGTTAGAGAAACGAGAGAGCAGGCAAAAGTGAGAGACGCGTGCTTCAGTCTTGCAATCGCCTTTTCAACGCGTGGTTACACCCTCGATTTTTTGCTCCTGAAGTATTACTCTCCCCTGTCTATGTGATCTCTAATCAGTCAGAGAAAGCGAGATAGTGTGCGAAATAGAGAGAGTCTCACGCCATTCTTGGGATATCCTCTAGACTTCTTTCCTCCGCTACTAAATTCTCGGTTCACTGATTTCGCTCCATTCCTCGCCTCCTTCCTACACTAGTCGTGTATTGGGCCTGGTAGCCTACCCGGGGGGTCTCTGGTATCTTGGTTCCCGGGCCCGAACCAGCCATGTCCCATAATCACGGCTCCACCGGGCTCACCCTCTCGGTGCCCCCCAATCTGTCGGCGGCGGTCAGACAGGAAGGAGGGAGAATGTGCAATATGTGTAGGATGAGACCGCTTATCTCTCGCATTTCGTCGAGACGATCGTTCACGTTGGCAAGAGCCATTCTGCAGGTAAGAAATTTCTGTTTCCCCGTTGTCTTTACATCTCTATATGCTAAAATCAATGAATAGGTGGCGTTTTATGAATAGTTGCTTGTCAAAATAGGGATGTAATTTTTCGATTTTCACACTGAAAAGCATGACAATTTGAAGAAAAAGTGCAGGAAATGTAACGATAACAATACCTTTTTTCTCGAATGGTTCCCATCCTGTTTATGGTATCGCTATTCCCGGTATCATTTATCCAAATCTTAGAGTCTAGACTCGTAGGTCAGGATAAAGACCTTGTTTGTTTCTTCATTCCATGTGATTTACTGTTTCCCGTGAGGTAGTACGAGTAATGATGAAAACTTGAAAAGACTGAAAAGTATTCATTTGTCAACCCTAGTCTAGACTTCTAGGCCACGTCCCTTTTGAGAAACAGAAGTACCGAGTCTTTTTGAACGACTATAACCCTTCTGTGAGAGAGTATACGCAATGGAGAGCCGCCAAGCCCCGCCCCTTTCTTCTTGACTCCGCCCCTTACTCCCTGACCACACCCCCTTTCGTAGGACATGTTCTACTCAGTACTGGAAAGGTTTCCCGCTGGGAGAATCGTCGGGAACATGCTGGAGACTGGAGGAATCAGGAGTCTTGTGTGAGTTGTAACGGTAGGAGAAGGGAGGGTACGGTAGCCAGGTGATACGGTAGGTTACTGTAGTCTATAAAATACTCACTAAAAATAGTAGCAGTTAGAACTGTTCTTGAAGTGCTCGTTTGAGTTACGGTAGGGGCACGGTAACAAGGGATACGGTAAGTTCCCCTAATCAACGTGTTATCTGAACGGTATTGTAGAGTACGGAGACACAGTAATCGATAAAGTACCCTACAGTACCCCATTACGGTAGTAGACGTCGTCTAATGGGAACTGTAGCTTCCGGTTACTGTAGGTTCTGGATTACTGTAGATATATAATCGATAAAGTACCCCCATTACAGTAGTCGACGTCGTCTGCACGCGTGGAGTGACGAGAGCGGCGAGTCGACGGACGACGAACCGTATGAGGACGAGTTCGAGAGTCTCCCGTCGAGGTATGGTAGGGGATTGGAAGGGGTACGGTAGTCAGCTAGAATCGATATTTGTATCTTTTGTGATATATATTTTTTGTCGAGAAACCCTGAGAAAAATTGGCTGAGCAAATCATCCCAAGGGACATGAAAGCGACGAAACGTAGATGTTGTTGGCATAGATAACATGAACACAGTGTTTTACTAAAGAAATTGCGAGATTATTTTCTTTTACGAGGAATGGCTGAAATATTGACTCAGCAAATCATCACCAGGGATATAGAAGTTATAAAACAGTGATATGGTTGGTACAGATATTATGCGATCAGTATTTCACTAGCAGATCGGTGATATTTATTGTTTATCAGAAAAGTCGCAAGAAGGTACTAACTCACCAATTCACCACCATGGTTATAGAAATGGCGAAACGTAGATGCGGTTGGTTTAAATTGTTATGAGAATTTATCGAACTTGTTACTGTTGTTAGTGCCTCGAATCCTGCAGGCGCATGGTGATGATTGATGAGGGAATCGCGAGCAATGCGACTCTGTGTTTCCGCCTTTCTGTAAGGGACCAGGAAACCGACTCTTGCAAGCAAAGTAGAATAAAGAAAGCAAGACGTCGTGAGACGAAAACAGAATGGCATCGTGCAATTGCGTTTTTAAATATTTTCATTTGAGAATTCACGGTTCGATTGACTCGCCAATTCATCAAAATGGTTATATAAAGAGTGAAACATAATTGTTAGTAGTCTAATAGATACTCTATGATTAACCCAAACGTGGTGATTGATGCGGGAAACGACAGCCATGCGACTCTGTTTCCGTATATCTGTAAGGGACCAGGGAACCTTCTCTCCTCCTATTTTGTGTTGTCTGTCGCGCTTCCTGACGAATGAGATGTACGGAATGGGGGGCGAGTCGGGATTAGAGCTCGAAATACGGGACGCCGTCTCTTCATTTCATGTGCTCTCTCTCTCACCGGTCAGAGAGGCGAGAGTGTGTGTGAAATAAAGAAACGGTGACCCGTATTTCGAACTCTACGGGACAGTGAGAGAGGGAAGGAGAGCGTAGTTTGGATCCGGAGACCAGATACCGCGGGGAAAACAGGTGAAAACATTCTGGGAAGGGTTTCATTCTTACTGCCAAGTACCGGATTTTTTTTTCACGAAAGCCAAGTGACTCCCATTGTTGGAAGAACCGAGGATATTATGATAGTGAAACCTATTAGCACTTGGTCAAAATTTGTATTTCGTATTTCGAAATGATACAAATATAGAGAATAGGGGGGGGGGTACAGAGTAACGTTAGAGAGAAGCAGAGGGTATGCGGAGATGAGAGATCCAGACAACTTGATTCCAGGGTGAGCACTCAACGGAGAAGAAGGAGGGAGAAGGAGACGCTAAAGGTGCCGGAGAGCAGGGCCACGTACAGGTTGGGGTAATTATTGTTAATTAGTATCTAATTAACCTATTAACTTTTACTTCGCTGTATTAGTTTTGTGTGACAGAAGACAAATGGTTTGGGCACGTTATATTTTTTCTACTGACAACACAAGAGACAATGTCCGAAAGATGGTCCAGGGAGGATGTAGTGAGCGTGAATCATGCATTGGCCTAGTGAAAAGGGGTTTAACAAATATTTTATTAATATCTTTGAAATTGTTGGATGGAAAATTGTTCGAGTGACAGTTCACTGAGGATAGGAAGGGGTTGAAACGGGCAGTTGGCGGGTTGTTGCATGAGGAGTTGAGATGCTCGGAGCTTCTCCCGGGATAGTAGTGCGCAGTTGTGGGAGTTGATTCGAGTTGATTCGTGTGGCCCAGGGTACTATTGAGAGGTGGTTTGATTGCGGGCGTTATAGCGAGCATGAATCTTGCGTTCATCAGGTAGTTTATCCTTTGAATAATGTATTTGGGAATACTTCATCTAGCGAGTACTACCGGGTAGATCACTAGCGTGGGTTATGTTGAGAATGAAACACATACTCGCCTAGTCCCGATTTGACACGACCGGGGATCATTCCAAAATTCGTACAAGCTTTTGCTAAAGACTGGAACGGGCCGATCGATTACCCAGCTGTTTCTTGAAGACAGTTATGTAAAAGATGAAACACACAACCACGTTATGGCTGCTAGTTGTATTATTTTAGCAATAAATATTTTTGATCGCAAGCGAGAATAGTATTGCCATGAAATGTTTCCATTGATGATATACCGAACATGAAACACACGTTCACCCAATCGAAATGTCTGGCTACAGTAATTTCTTACCGTATTTCAGACGCTTCTCTCGTGGCGGGAGTCCACTCGAGGAGGAATGGGTAGAGGATGAGAAGGAGCTGAGCGATATCAGTAGTGAGGTACGGTGGATTATCGATTTATGGGGTACGGTAGAAAGATCGGTTGTCAATTAGTCTGGATTGTACAGTCGACAGATCTTGATTGTTTTAACATTAAAATAAGAAAGTAGGAATAGCTCAGGGATAGTAGCAGTGAGTCAAGGACAAAAATGTAGCCCTTTAGAAAGTGATATTTTTGTTTTAGCCAAAAGGATCGATAGAATGATTAGTGGAAAGGCTCATGCAAAGAGGCTATAATGTGGCTGCAACATAAGCTCACCTAGTGGTTAGATGCGCCATTTTATTATTCGTTTATTTCGATAAGTTGGTGTGCCGTGTGGTAGACGAGAGAGAGCGAGGAGACAAGTATTTATCTCCGTTCAAGAGTGAGGAATGAGGGAGAGGTCGACCCTTATATAGAGGGGCGACCGAGTCAAAGTGAGAGGGAAATGAGGGATCTTCATATTCAATCTCCTTTTGTGTCTTGTTATTGATCTAGACGAGTCGATGATTCAATTAGGAGACGTGACGACTAGAAGAATATCTGCAGACTGATCCCTTTATCCCAACTCCTCCCCAAGTGGGATTTCCACCACTTCCTCATATTATGGGTATACCAAGACATAATCCATATCTTTATTAGCTTCTTCCTACAAGCTTTGAGAATCCCTTTATCCCATCATCTGATCAAAGTATGCTTCGGGATTTTCTGCGTCCATGGTAGGAACAGCAGCGTCCTGGATGGGACGGGCAGTGATAACGGACTGCGAGACCGTCGGGGTAACAGTGGAGAGAACGAGCGGGTTATGATTTGGGACCGAGCCCTGAGTCGCAAGGGTAACCGGGGCGGTTCCGGGAACGAGGCCATTCTGGGCGGGCATGGAAGCTTGCATCATGAGCGGCGGAGGCGGCGACACCGAGCCAATGTTGGGGACGTAGTACGTGGCGGGCACCGATTGAGCGCTCTCGACATGGTTCTTAACGGAGGCGACGCTGGCGGCGAGCGACTGTAAGTATACGGTGTGAGTACGCGATCTGGATACCGTAGTCCAGAGGCGTCGGCCGTATCGTACCTGTATCTGTCGGCTCAGATCGACTTGCCCTCCCTGCAAGGCCGCCAACGTGGCCAAGATTGAGGCATCCAAAGACTGTAAGAGGACCACCATCCTTGTGTCTCTGGGGGTACGGTAACTCACTAGGTTGGCCGGAGTCGGGGCCTTAGGGTGATGGATCTGTTTTCTCTTCAGGCATCCAGGGCACTTACACCCATTGCCGTGAAACGGGGACATCCTGCTGTCGAAATACGAGAGTCGAACGAATGGTTCTACTCTTATCGTCGAAAGGTTATATACCCATCGATGGCTCACTTTACATAGACGCATTGCATAGTCATAGGAGGATTATCCCATGGTGAGACTTTTCAATAGATATTTACATCTATCCTTTTAGATGGATATTTTTTAATTTGATTGTATTTCACTTTTGCATAGTATTAACGGAATTTGATTAGTCGTAGATCATTACAGTATCTCCTCCCCAAAATCTCATTGAGAAATGGGGTTTTTTGCATTTCCGTTTGCAATAGCTCGATAATCTACTTTATCTTTTTGTTGTAGTCTCGACGACTGTCTGACTACTGTAACTTCCGGTTTTTTCTGTACCTCTTTTGGTGCGATTCTTGGCATTTTTCCATCCCTTTCGGGTTGAATAGGTGTCATACTTGGGCGTTTTACTGCCTCTCTTCTGACCACCGGTCCTGGTCTCCTACCTCCTATTACTATGGTTTTTGCATTTTTTTTTGTTAGCATGAACTCTTCATAGTTTTCCCAGAGGATGATCGGAGGTCTTTTCTTCATTTGGTTTGTATGACAAACTCTCTGACCATTTCCGAAATGAATTTCGAACTGGTTATTTCGCACCTTCTTTGTAATAATACCGGGAATCCAACGATCTCCACTATCTTTCGGGTTAGCCATAAAGATGTTTTCTCCGACTTCAAAACTTCGTGAGACAGTGGTTTTGTCGTGGTTTTTCTTCATTTGTTCCTGGTATCTTTTACTGATACTCTTATTTTCTCGTTCTTTGGTACGAGATGGAACTGGTAGTAGATTAGTTCTAATTTGACGTCCCATCAGCATCTGAGCGGGAGACATTCCCGTCGCCGGGTGAGGAGTAGCTCGATACTCTTGTAATATTCCGTGCAAGGTATCGTCTACCTTTTTTCCTCCCCGGATCCCTTTCTCAACTCCTCTTTTGAATGTTTGAACGAAACGTTCCGCTTCCCCATTTGAATTTGGGTGATACGGAGGAGTGAGGATATGTTCAATGTTCTGCGAGTCGCAGAAGTCCTTGAACTCTTTTGCGGTTAATTGGGGTCCATTATCACTCACAATTTGCTCTGGTACTCCATGAGTAGCAAATATCCCTTGGAGTGTTTGGGTTGTGGTTTTTGTAGTGATATTACTCATTTTCTTCACTTCAGGCCATTTCGTTTTGGCATCTACTGCTACCAACCACATGTGTCCTAGAAATGGACCCGCGAAATCTATGTGGACTCTTTGCCAAGGTCTTTCCGGTATTTCCCACGGGTGCAGGGGAGTCTTGGTTAGACCGTTCCCTAGAACAGCGCACACGGGGCATGACTTCGCCATTTTCTCAATGGCTGCATCAATTCTGGGGAACCACACTTTCATTCGTGCTAATGCTTTCATTCTTGCCACACCATAATGGTTTGCGTGTAAATTCTTGAGTATCGTCAAACGCAATTTCACGGGTATCACGACCCTACCATCCATCATGAGATATCCATCTCCCTGGCTGAGAAACTCTTTCTTTTCCGCAAAAATCTTCATTTCTATATCTTTTTCTTTCGGGCGAAAACCTTTTTTCATTTTGATTTTTACCTCTTTGAGAATCGGATCTTTCTGTGTTTCTTCGACCAGGCTTGACGCCGAAATGGGAAGACATTGAAGCGTCTTTTTATCCCATTCGGTTATTTCGTCGTTGTCCTTTACACTCTGGATGGTTGGTAACTCAGTTTCCTGTGGAAGTCGTGATAATCCATCAGCATTTCCAAATTCCTCTGTGTTACGATACTCAATATCGAATGAATACATCATCAATTTCAGTCCCCATCTGTGCAGTCTTTTTGCTGCAATCACCGGGAGCTCGTGCTTCGGTCCATAGATTCTGACTAACGGCTGATGATCTGTCAGTAACGTGAACTTTCGCCCATAGAGAAACTGCGAGAATTTGTCAACTCCATAGACGATTCCAAGTGCTTCCTTCTCTATCTGAGCGTAGTTCTTCTCACATTTCGTGAGTGATCGTGATGCATATGCTATCACTTTTTCGTTTCCATCTGGGTACTTATGGTAGATCACTGCTCCAATACCGTAATCTGATGCATCGGTTGCTAATACGACTGGAGTGTCGGGATCGTAATGAGCCAGCACATCTGTCTCGGACAGTCTCTTCCTTATTTCCATGAAAGCTTTTTGCTGCTCTTTTCCCCAGATGAACTCTGCATCTTTCTTGCGAAGTGCATTCATGGGCGCTGCGAGTGTGGAAAGGTCCTTTATGAATTTACCGTAGTAATTTATCATTCCTAGGAACGATTCCACCTGCTTGATATTCCGTGGTTCTGGCATCTCCAGCATTGCTTTTACCTTTTCCGGAGAAGGTCGGATACCTTCTTTATCCACGATGTGCCCGAGGAATTCCATCTTCTCTACTAGGAATTCGCACTTCTCTCTGCTAAGACGGAAACCTGCGTTTCTCATTCTTGTTAGCACTTGATTCAATCTATCCAAGTGCTCTTCATCAGTGGGTGCAGTAATGGTGATGTCATCCAAATAAGCCAGCACCCCTGGAATTCCCACCAGTGTTTGTTCCATAATTTTCTGGAATATTGCTGGTGCTGACGCCACTCCAAATGGAAGTCTCTGATATTGAAATAGGCCCTTCTGTGTGTTCAATACGAGATATTTTTTGGATTCTTCTTCCAATTCCACTTGTGTGTATGCGTCTTTTAGATCGATTTTGGAGAATTTCTTTCCACCATTCAATTGATGAAACATGTCGTCAGGTTTCGGTAATGGATATTGATTGATGTCCAGTACTGGGTTTACCGTAACCTTGAAATCTCCGCACAATCTCACTTTTCCGCCTGGTTTGGGTACGACTACTAGTGGGGTCGCCCAATCGGCATGGTCAACTAGTTTCAAGCTTCCTTGAGAGACCATCTTATCTAATGTTTCGTCTACTTTCGGTTTCAGTGCAAATGGCACTGGCCGAGCACGAAAGAACTTTGGCTGAGGGTCTTTTTCTTTGAACTTGAGGGTAGCTTTCGCTACAGTGCACTTCCCCAGTTCTTTTCCAAAAACTTCAGCGTTTCTTTCTAGGATTTCTTTCACCTTGCTAGCTAGTTCCACCTTGTTAGTGGTTATCTGGTGAATTCCTTGTTCGTAGACAGGGCCTAGATTCATGTGGAATTTTGCAATTGCGTCACGGCCCCACAGAGCGGGTGCCGGACGATCCAGAACTTGTATATCTAACGGAGCATTCAGATTATTCCAGCGGACCGATGCCCTCAACGTTCCCATGAACTGAAGAGGTGTTCCTGAGTATGCTCTGGCCGTATGACTTGACTGTAGTAACAAAGGTTTACCCAATGCTTCCCATATCTGAGATCCCATAATCGTCAAGCTAGAGCCTGTGTCTAATTCGAATTTCACTTCATTTCCTTGTATCTCTGTGACAATCATACATTTAGGGTAATCGTTCCCTTTTACACTGTTCACTGCGAAAATTCGATACTGTACAATCTCTTCATTGTCACTATTGGGGTCATAATACACACTGTGGGCTTTCTTCATTTTCTTATCCTTGCTCCAACAGTTGCTTGCGATGTGACCTCTCTTGTGGCAATGATTGCAGACGATGGGACCTCGGTTAGGGTTATTAGTACCCTTCGAGAAATGACTCTTCTTTTTATGGAAGCTACGAGTGTCCCTTTTCTGACCCTGATGATGGGCCTTAGATTTACCGTCATACGGTTTGTTCTGGGGGGCGAAACGCACCTGAGTCTGTCGTTTCGCATTGTCCACTCCGTGGACCGACTCTCCAGTGTGGCGGATATCCACCGCACCTTTTCCTGCTCTCTCATGAGCTTCAGCGATAGCCAGCAAGCCTTGCGAATCCTTATCAATCTGTTCGATCAATTTCTTTCTAGTTTCGTCCGATCTGATACCAGAGATGAAAGCCAATGATACGAATGCATCTCTGACATCAGTTACCGTTTCAAACTTGCATGACTTCGCTGCGCTCTGGAGTTCTGCCAAGAACTCTGCTAAGTTTTGGGTTTTCTTTTGAGTCAGCTGAGTTAATCTAAATCTTTCTGAGAGAACCAGCAGCTTAGGCTGGAAACGAGCTGTCATCGCATCTCTCAGCTGCTCGTAGGAATACTCCTCTAGATCTTTTCCTGGAAGGAGTCCTTCCAGGATTGCGTAATTCAACTCACCGATTTCGTCTAAGAAAACGAACTTCTTAGAGTCATTGCTGACTTTTCGAAGCTTCATGAAGTTTTCTAGACGTCTGAGCCAAATGCGCCAATCACTGCCTGGCAGGTAGGCACCAGGCGGTTTTCCTTGGTAGGGGGCCAATTCTACCGTAGTATGCACCGCTGGGGCTGCTGCCTGTGGCTGTGGAGCATCGACATTGAATACGTCAGATGTGGATACACTGTTACTGGTACAGTTATAATCTGTAAAGGTGTTGATCGTGGTCGCAGTGGACACATCTGACGTGCTTCGAGAGCGTCTTACGTCATAGACTGCCTTGTGGCTAGACATATCAGGACTTATATGCTGTGGCTCGAGGCCTGGCTGCCTGTTGGGACTTATATGCTTTGACTCATGGTCTGGCTGCCTTTTAGGACTTATATGCTTTGACTCAAGGTCTGGCTGCCTTTCAGGACTTATATGCTTTGACTCGAGGTCTGGCTGCCTGCCCCTAGGAGGAATAAGCTCCAGGGTATCCGATTTACCAGATACCCTAGATGGGATCATCTCCTGGGATGGTGAGGGCGAGGGTTTATACCGTCTCCCCTGATGGGGAGTGGTAGCCTTCGCCGTCGACGTAGACGGGCTCGAATCGATGTTCTTCTGATTGGGTTGGCTCATCTCGATGATACGGTATCTGGGTATGTAGGTATTTAGTCTTTGATACGGGGTTGGAGATCAATCTCCAAGCAATACTACAGTAATTCGAGGGGGTATCGGGGATTGATCCAAACTGCCTTCGGTTACTGTAGATATCCTCCGCGTAGCTCGAAGACTGAACGCCAGTTGGTGTGCCGTGTGGTAGACGAGAGAGAGCGAGGAGACAAGTATTTATCTCCGTTCAAGAGTGAGGAATGAGGGAGAGGTCGACCCTTATATAGAGGGGCGACCGAGTCAAAGTGAGAGGGAAATGAGGGATCTTCATATTCAATCTCCTTTTGTGTCTTGTTATTGATCTAGACGAGTCGATGATTCAATTAGGAGACGTGACGACTAGAAGAATATCTGCAGACTGATCCCTTTATCCCAACTGATATCGTGATCAAGTCTAGTTTGCCTTTGTTATTGTGAACAGACCATGACATATTCAGTGCCATTAGCCGTGTTATCGATTAGGGACTGTATCCCTACCGTATTCTTAAATTAAAGTATCCCTTCACAATCAGGCTATCGATCTCGAGCACCACGTGCGCGAGGAGTGTGAACTGCGACGGGTGACTAGGAATAGATTACTGTAGATTGGGCGGTTTAGGCCAGTTATCGATTGCCTTCTCTACCGTATATAGATTTTCGTATGTATTTGGATCAGTTGTCGATTGACTACCGAATCCGTAAGTTACCGTATCCCCTCAGGTTATCGATCTGGAGCACCATGTGCGCGAGGAGTGGGAACTGCGACGAGAGGAGGAGCGACGGGCGAGGGCCGAGTTCGACCCTGCAAGGGGCAAGAAACTGATCGCCAAGTTCCTGGAAACGGTGAGGGATTACGGTAGAATATTGATTTTATGGATTCATAAGCTGGTCTTATCAGTTCCTGGAAAGTCCCTGGAATCGGTAAGACGAATGCGAGATCTTTCCATAATGGAGAGAGAGATGTAGCAAGTTATTGAACCATAGGTAGTAGGGAAATAAAAATAGATCCTGGCCAGAGGCAAGGGATTGATCGCCACGTTCCTGGAAACGGTTACGGTTGGATTGGGGCATTATTGATTCGTTAGGGAAGCCTGCTTAAGTGGTGTATTCTACGAAATCTAGAACCCGAAAAGAACGTAATTGGCTAGTGACACTCGTGTTTCACAGGGTAATCATGTAGTGAAGGAATGAAGAGAAGCAATGTTCTCTCGCCCTTCTGTAGAAAAAAGTCTCTTTTAATCTCCTAAAATAGTATACTATAGTGTTATCAATTTGAATTCTACATTGTCTACGGTAATACCGTAGTACGGTATGCGGGAGATTATGTATTGACTACTGATTTATTGATTGCAGAAGTGGAAGATCACGGACCGCGTGTCGTACACGATCGAGTTCATGTGTCTGGTGACACTGCCGGGGACGGAGAGGTGCCGATCTTTGATCTTTGGTCGTTGATCCTTAGTCTTTGATCTTTAGTATCTCACTGCTACCTTTCGACATGTTCTCGGAACTTGTCTTATCAATGAGAGAAGACGAATGATCTTTCCTGGTTGGGTTCGGATAGCAAGAGGAGAGTTAGGAGATTGATCTTTGATCTCTAGTCTTTAAATTCCAGGTACAAGTACTGCACCAAGTGGAGCAACGGCTACATAAGCTCGTGAGTTGTTTTGTATTTTTGTCTGAATCTCTTCATTTTCGACACTATCTAGTTAGACAGCACTAGACTGTATGGGGTCTGACCACTTCAAAGCCAGGAATAGGAAGGAAAACCAGCAATTATGAAGTATTTATATCAGAAGTCGTGCGAGATTTGTATGGAAAATAGCAGAAAAGTTCCTTGATAAGTCACATATCTTAGTGTCTGTCTGTCTGTCTGTCTGTCTGTCTGTGTGTGTAACGTGTGTCACGCTTTCGTTTTTTGCTCATAACTCGGCTCAAACTCATCGTAGACGTCCATCTCCGGTACCATTGGACTCCTCATGGACAGGCCAACTATTAAAAAAAATTCATCATCATTACGTAATATGACGAAATTCACTTGTACACCGTTTTGCGCGCCTTTTTCGCTGGAAACTCAACCAATGCGGGCGTGCAATGCACCAAACGACTCGTAATGATGTGCCCTTTCGCTTTTTACATGAATTTCGTCATCATTACGTAATATGACGTAATCCTTAAGCAATAGCTCATTTTTTCGCGCGTAAATCAGCTCAAACTCGACCGATCGAGACGTGCTTAGGCTCAATCGAACCTGTAAGTGTAGCGCCACTAATTTGAATGAATTTCATCATCCTTATGTAATATGACGTATTCCTTAGGCAATAACTCGTTTTTCGCGTGTTTTTTAAGAATATTTCATCCATTCAAGGATTGACCAATGCTCTAGATACAGTACCCTGCGTTTGACATCCTAACCTGCGAGCATCGCTCACGGTGACTATACCAATATCCCCCCACCCCAACTTATCATAAAAAGCGAGCGCGAAGAATAATCAAGAGTTGGACCAAAACGAGACCGGCCAGCGGTGGCACTTGTGTTTCATAGGATTTTCATCTTGCGTAGTGAAATTGTGCAATGCGTACCTTGCGCAGTGCACAGATAAAATTAAGAACTATACAGAAGTGCATTTCTATTTTGCACGCTCTCTCGCGCTGTAAAGCCAGCGATAGAGCATGGAAATTCGAGAGAGTCTAAGTGTAGATTGATCTTCGATGTCTACTCACCAGGTACGTCTACTTCAACGTGGACCTCAACGAGTCGTCCAAGGGCGTGAAGAGCCTCGCCCTCACCTACACCTTCCCCAACAATAACTCGATCCAGAGGTGCGAGTTGATCTTTGGTCTTTCACTCTGGTCTCTCTATCGAATGCATCCTCGATGTTCCAAAAGAATTTGAGTC
This sequence comes from Pristionchus pacificus, assembly GCA_000180635.4. Classification (NCBI taxonomy): domain Eukaryota; kingdom Metazoa; phylum Nematoda; class Chromadorea; order Rhabditida; family Neodiplogasteridae; genus Pristionchus; species Pristionchus pacificus. The sequence continues at coordinate 20,136,394 of CM026579.1, forward strand.
TCATCTTTGGACAATGGGAAACTGATAACGTTAAATTGAAACTAATGTTTGATCTTTGATCTCTAACTGACTAGGCAGAGATAATAATTGATCTTTGATCTCAGGGAGAACTCGAGCCCGGACGAATTCAACGCCTTCCTGCGCCAGTTCGACCACAACTGCGACGTGAAGCATCGTTGATCTTTGATCTTTAGTCTCCTCTGGTCTCTTGCCAAAATAAAGAATTAGTCTAATCATCACATTTATTGTATTGCCTCACCCATTGTCATTTATCCGCAGATAAAGCGTCATGATTATTCTGAATTCCTCTGATAGTGAAAGAGTTCAGCGAATCTCGATGTTGTATCTATGATAGTAATGGAAAGTGGTGGAGATATAAACAGTCTGTTTGATTTTTACGCTCTTTTATAGGATAGATTGTTCATTAGAAAATAATGAAAAAAAGATTATTCGTCCCCCAAACAGTACATCTAGGAAGATTTCTAGTCAATGTAATTGAACTTGGGCATCCATTCCATCGCCAGCAACGCAATTTCCGTTTCTGCACTTTTTTCTGCAGATACATCTAGACTCCGTCACTTCCATGGCGTCAGTAGGTTTGGAAATGCCGCGTGACGCAAGATCTGTCGCCAATTAGTCTAGGAAATAGTCTAATTAATTAAGTTTCTTAATTAATTAATTAACCTAATTAATGACAGATGGAGTCGAACGCGCAGTACGCAGACAAGGACTACTGGGAGAGCAGATTCGAGAAGGTTTGAGGCTATTTTTAAATTATGAAGTGTGTTTCAACGTTGGTTCATTCGTTATGAACCCTGGTTTGTATCAATAGTCTTCGGAGGTGCAGTGCAAAATATATCATGACTAATTTAGTGGTTTAAATTATTTATGCAATAGTAGCAGGATTTGGAGCAAATGCGAGAATGTTTGAAGTGATTTTCAAATGGCGGATATGTGTTTCACTGTTTCCTTAACGTTTTTGAACCGTGACTTCAACTAATAGACTGGAATGGCTCCGAAATGTAAAAAAATATTAGAAATTTCATTTTGGATATAAATAATTTACACCTTTCTAAGTACACTAGGTTTTTTTTAAGTTCGGGGAGCTGTACAGTTAAATGCGAAAGCAGATTCGAAAAGGGTAGAGTATAATTCGAAGTTGTGTAATTGTGCTTCGCTTAACCATTCTGAACCCAAGCGTTAGCCAATAGGTCGATCGAATCGATTCGAACACAAATACCATTACTTGTTGCTCATTGTCAGGAGTAGTGTGTTGCTTCCTCCCTGAGAACAGTTAAACGCAAAGGTGACGAAGTGTGATGAGATTTGAGATTGTGGTTTTCTGTTTCAGTGTTGATTCAAACTCGATAATTTTCCTGCTGAAGTCGATTAATTACTCGATCTGCACGTGAAAAAATTATGCCACTTTCATCAAATCGCGTTGTTTTAGGTGCTAGGTGAGTTCGGTTCGTTCTTTGAAGGCCGCGGTCTAAAATGAGCTTGCTTATTTGACAGGCCCATTACCGAAAACAAGTAAAGTTCGTCTAGTGCCTGTTTTTGTTTTCGAAAACCAAGATTACGGTACTTTTCCGCTCAGGAAACGCACTACGAGTGGCTGGCGGGCTTCGACTCGTACCGAGAGGTGCTGCTCAAGTACCTACGACCGGAGCAGAGGTACGGTAGCTGGGTTTGGGGGTAAGGTAGCACCTGTTATGGATACGGTAGGAAAGAGTGTGGTATCACTGGAACACAATTCGAGAGGTGGCCATGGTCCATCTTTCACGTTTCGTTGTTCTGACATCTCTGCAGAACGTTATGGAGCTTTGATATATGAGACGTGAAAATAATACATCCATATTCTATATATTGGAAGTTACGGCTCTTCGGTTAAAAATTATTTTGAAAATTTCGGTATTACCTGATGGGCGTACTGTAGGGCGCCGTTTATGCGGGTCAAGAATCGAACTACAAACTCGCGCCAATTATTCTGTTGATGCAGACGCATTTGGGTGCGTATTACGAAGGTTTTGGTGGGTTGAGGGGTGTCGGAGAGGAGGAAATGGGGGGGGGGGATCTCTCAACCCTCATTCCTTGACGCGAAAAATGTTTCTCATGAGAAAGGTCAGCGGGTAGCGGAGACGGATATAATTGTGTGAGAAATATTGTTCAACGAGATGGTAAAGGAATCATCGGTCTCGAAATTCAGCAATAGACAACATAATTCAGAACCACGTGTTCATTTCGTTGTTTTTCGACAGACTGAACAGCCGTTCATCAAATGCCGCAAAAAGGTTTATTGAAGTTGAGTGAACGATGAAACATAATTGCTCCATCATGTTGCTTGCTATGTTTAGTTTTGCGCACATCTTCATAACTGTGCGAATATAATGTTTCCAATATTATTTGACAATTTACGTAATGTCAGAGGTTGTCCGATGCATGGAAATGCCACTGATCTCTGTGAGTGAGTCTTGAGTAGCGACTCAGCTCGGTGTTTTCCTGTAACGTGGGAGAGTTGGCGGGCCTCGGAAATGGCTTGAGGGCCTCAGTCTGAAAAACGGAAATAGTTCTGACCTCTCAACCCTTTTCATGTTTCTCGTTGACAAATGTTAGAGGAAGCGGAAACGGGTTGGCTTGCGGGCGAAGATAGCTAGGTCTATTTTTCTTAAATATATACCGGGATGGTATTGAAAATCATTTAGATCTCCGTGGATATATGAATGGTGAAGCGGGAATGCAACAGGGGCAAGTTTAGAACCTGTTTTTGTTTTTCGCTGTAAAGTCATCCGTCTGGTTTCTCACCGGAAGTGAGTGTTTCTAGGGATGTCGGAAGTAGACAAATCGTCTGACAATGTGGCACGGAAATGATTTTGACCTTTCAACCCTTTTCCGTTGACGCAGACATGTTTCTCATTGACAAAGGTTCGAGGAAGCGGAAACGGGTAGGGGCGGAAACGGGTGTAGGAGAGATCTTTGGTATTTTTCGAGAACATCGATCGCTCCGTGAACTATATTGACCCCCAGTCTCGGTGGATAAACTAATACTGAAGCGGGAATGCAACTGGCTCAATTTTGAATTTTTTTGGCTTTGTGATGGGGAAAGCATCGACCTCCGATTTTTATGACTGTCTCTTGGGATGTCGGACCTTGTCAAATCGCTTGAGGCTCTGATCTCTCAACAATTTCCCGTTGATACAGAAATGTTTCTCCTTGGCAAAAGTCAGGCGGATGAGGAAACGATTGGGGGCGGGTGGTTGTGGGGGAAAACTCTGATTTGTTACATTTGTTCGAGTGCAACCGAACCGAGATGGAGGGAACTGGATTGTAGCGGATTTAATCATACACTATTAATAAAGCAGCAGTGACTCCGTCTGTTAAGCCCCGCCCACTTTTGGTTCATGGATAACTCCTACAGTAATCCGTGTACCGTAACCCTACAGTAATCCGACTACCGTACACCTACCGTAACCCTGACTACCGTATACCTACCGTAACCCTGACTACCGTATACCTGCCGTAACCCTGACTACCGTACACCTACCGTAACCCTGAGTACCGTATACCTACTGTAATTCTACAGTAACCAAACTACCGGGAAACGTGTCAGAACCTTCTAGAATGTTCGAAATTGAGGGGAAACTTCCAGAACCTTCTAGAATGTTCGAAATTGAGGGGAACCTCCCAGAAACTTCTAGAATGTTCGAAATTGAGGGGAAACTTCCAGAAACTTCTAGAATGTTCGAAATAGAGGGGAACTTCCAGAACCTTCTAGAATGTTCGAAATTGAAAGGATGCGTCCAGCGGCGTCTAGAATGTTCGAAATAGAGGGGAAACTTCCAGAAACTTCTAGAATGTTCGAAATAGAGGGGAAACTTCAAGAAACTTCTAGAATGTTCGAAATTGAGGGGAAACTTCCAGAACCTTCTAGAATGTTCGAAATTGAAGGGATGCGTCCAGCGGCGTCTAGAATGTTCGAAAATGAAATGGACGGGTCCAGAGGCTTCTAGAAAGTTCGAAATGACGGGGACAGGTCCAGCGGCTTTAAGAATTTTTGAAAAGACGGGGACGGCTTTATGGCTTCAAGAATCGTCGAAATAACGGGGACGGGTCCAGAAGATTCCAGAAGTTTGTAAATGACGGGCATAGCAGGTCAAAGGCTCACACAACCCAGCTAAATACATAACCCGGCGTCATCCAGCCGGGGAGCGCGCCGTAGGCGCGCGATTCCGGCTTGTTTTTTAATAATATGTAGAGGGAAAACAGCTGAAATCGACAGAGTCGGTGATTTCCCGAAGATATCGAAATGGTGAAACTTAATATCAACATCTCTTTTTTTTGTTTGCAGTCGCCGCCTACCACCGATCAGCGTCTTCAAAAATTCCATAAGATATTATATTCGTGAAACATTAATGCCACCAATTATAGATCTGTGATGAATACAGATTTATCCTGATATCAAGGCACTGGGCCTGCAGGAAGAAACATCGTTAGGGAGGGGATTGGGATCTTCGCACTCAGTATCAGAAGGGTCAAGGGACGATATCTTCTTAGCTTTTTGTTGTCGGTGGCCCGTCGCGCTTAGTCGATGGTTTGAATCCAGAAGAAGATCATCCAGCCGCCGAAGTCCTGACTTGCGTGGTCAAGAATAAACTCACGAAGTAGTCTTCTTGAATGGGGCCTTTCTTGACCGTAGATCACATGAGGCGATTAGAATCCGTCCTTGGTCCTCCTCTAGATGATCCAAGTGGGCGATACTCGTCGGGTTGCCCAAGCTGACGGACGAGGATGCCCAAGCTGAATATTCAATTATTATTATATTAATAAACATTAACATATAAATTATTTCCAGGATCCTGCACATTGGGTGCGGCAGCAGCGACCTCTCCATGCGGCTGTACGAGCTGGGATACAAGAACATTGCGAATGTGGACTATTCAGAGGTACGGTAACTTGAATCAGTTTGAATATATCATACACTTTTCAAACTAGACTTTCCGATGGAACGCAATTGATGCTCTAGAAATTTTCTGTATAAAATTGTAAATGGAAGCGGGAATGCTACTAGTTTCGGGTTCATTTGATGGGATGCAAGAACATCGCCATTGTGGACTTCAGAGGTTCTACGGTGACTGATATGAACGGGAATGGGGGAGAGGGGTGGTCTAATTTTTGAAGGCAATTTAGTCGGAGGCAGCAAATGTAGTATAGGTTTTTTTTCGACGCGATGCAGTTGAAATCGGCGCTCACGGAAGGGGGTGCCTTGCGTTGTGTTTTCTGTTTGGCCCATCTGACTGAGATCGGATGCTGGCATCTTCAATTTTGAAATAATACTGCCCATCGCACTGTCATAGTCAAGCTATTTTGTGCGTACAAGTGCTGTAAATTGAGAAAATACATGCGATTCAGTGGAGAATATAACATAGCTCTCTCTCTGTTCCTGTAAGCGATCTCTGAAGATGGAGGAGCTAGCCCAGGGCCACTCGGTGAATTGTATCTCGTGACCATACGCTTCCGGGGACGTGTTGTGGGCGAGGGCTGAGAAACAGGTTATGGAGACATGCGAAGAAGTTGGGGGCTCAGAGTTTATCTCGTAACTAACACTGTGGACCACAGCTGAGAAACAGGGTTCTATTTACTCGCGAGCATAATAGTTGAGGGGGCATAATATTTGAACGGGTATTATCCAGATGTTAAGGAATGTAAAAAATGAAAGAAAAGAGGCGCTGATCTTCGACCTTTAGCACGATAATGAATCTTCTTCGCTGACGTCGGTTCTTCTTTAATTCATCTCTTCTTCTCATTCATTTTCTCTCTTTTTCGTCCTTGACGAATGAGAAAAACGTTAAAAAATATGATGTAGATGGAATGCTAGGTCCCCGACATCACTTTTTTTCTCACAGATGCTCGTTCCCGTAACCAATCTCTATACGAGAAAAGCGATCAATTCATGCAAATCTTCCCCTTCCCACCACTCTGTTCACTTCGCACATTGTTTTGAGTGTAGAAAGAGGGGAACAGATGTCATTGACAAGCACCAGGTGCGGACTAAATAGGATTAGTGCGGTGGTTGGATTATGGGGAAATGGTCGGAGTTTTTACAAGCGATAGTTCAGACAGAATACTCTCGCACCATCGTGGCCTGTGGTAGAGCACGCGAAAGGAAGAGACGATCTCACCCGTGTTTCGAACTCTAGTAAACAATATCAGGCGCTCTGAAAATAATCGCCCCCGGAGCACTATGTGTTGTTGTCGGAAAAAAGGACCCCCCCCCCCCCCCCCAGGTAGGAAATGTGGATAAGCTGAGGAAAAGGATATCCTGAAATGTGAATAAGGTGTAAACAGAGGGAAATAGACCCAGAATTGAAGAAACGAGGGATTATATTTCGCAGAAAATCGAAAATATTAGTGAAGGAACATTTATGATTCAACTCTAGTACTTATTGGCATAGTGAAGTTTGCTGCAGTTATTCTCTGTTTTCCGCCGCTCAAAAAATATGAAACAAGTGATTTTCTTACTAGTCGAGTAGCTAGCACATCATGAGTCAACAATTGTGTGTTGCTCAATAAATGAATTAATAAGAAACTTGGTTTACTATCGAGTTATAATAGAGAAACTGCTAAACTGAGACCAAGAAAAGAGAAATACTTCCTCTAGGAATACTCGGTATAGTTGGTTAAAAAAAGGCAGCGTTCCAGAATCACCGACATCTTCAATACAATAATTCCGATTAGGTTATATTTTTGGATTCCGATCGCCTTTTAATTTATAATTAATAGGCCTGTGCAGAAATTTGCCACAAATACCTGATGTCAATATGCTTGATGAATCTCGTGGGCGTAAATATATCCAATCCCCTTAAATTGCAGACACTCATCACCGCTCGACGACAGACGCACCCGGAGATGGCGTGGATCTGCGATGACATCACGGAGCTGGCGGAGATCGAGGTTGATCTTTGATCTTTGGTTTCGATCTTTGGTCTTTGAACTTTGGAATCGAAACGAGTAAGTGAATGAGATCGAGATGATATCACGGAGCTGGGAGAGATTGAGGTTTGATCTTTGATCTTTGGGGAGTGAGAGAGTGGGAAATAGCGAGTTAGAAAGAGAGTGTGGTATCAAGATGATATCACGGAGCTAGCAGAGATCGAGGTTTGATCTTTGGTCTTTGAACTTTGGAATCGAAACGAGTAAGTGAGTGAGATCGAGATGATATCACGGAGTTGAGAGAGATCGAGGCATGATCTCTGGACTTTGATCTTTGCCGTTTGAACTTTGAAAATGAAGCGAGTTAGAGAGAGAAAAGACGGAGAGAGACTTCACGGGGTTGGAACATTGGGAGTTGTCGAATCATGGCGGAAGCGCGTTTCACCGCTAGCACTTGTACCTCTAGCCCTGTTGTGTTCAGTAACACGTTGGATTCGTCTGGAAAAAAAACATAATTTACTTAATATTATATATGTAGTTGCATTAGTTGCATTAATTAAATTCTTTAATTAATTAATTAATTAATTAATTAATTAGCTAAAATATCTAATTGCAGGACGCGGCCTACGACGTGGTGCTGGAGAAGGCGACGATCGAGGCGTTGCTGGTGAAGGAGAAGGTTGGTCTCTATTTATCTGGCACACTCTCTCGCCTGTTAGAGACGGCGAGAGAGCAGGAGAAATGGAGAGAGCTGGAGTGAGAAGGTTGGTCTCTCTCGATTATCAGTGCTCTCTCGTTGGTTAGAGAGAGAGAGCGAGAGAGCAGGGGAAATGGAGAGAGCTGGGCGGTGGTATAGTAAACCGAGCTAGAAAACATGAAATTGGATGCAATGATAAAGAATGTGGTGCATGGCGAAGGCAACGTGCTGTTCTGTTTCATCGCTCGCACGAATGCTTGCAGTCCAGCCATTCGCAATTATTTGTCATTTTCTGCTGATGCACAAAAAAACGAAGGCACGGGACAACTGTGTTTCATTGTACATATGAATGTCTGAAATCCGATCGGTTTCAATTATTCAGTTTTGCTTTAAAAAAATAATCATAAACGTAAATGCCTGCAATTCAGCCCGTTGCTGTGGTTCTTTTTCTCCTTCCAACAATACTTTTTTTTAAAATTTGAACGCAGGAAACATTTGTGTTTCGTTACGCGTACGAATGCCTGCTATCCAGCTGTTTCCGGTGCGGCTGGTTCTTGCATTTCAAAAAATCTCAAAATTTAAATGCGAAAACTAGGAGAAGTCGCGTTCCACATCTTGCTCCACATGTGTCGTTGACTTGCGGTGAGAATTATTATCCAAATAATCTATTCCTACAGCTGCAGCTTATATTTTCGAGATAAATCGCGGCGGTAAAGCCTCGCAACCAGGCTCAATGTGCTAATGGGCTATGGGGTGGCTAGTCTGCCCCCTTGTGAGGAGGATGCCAAGCCACATTAACCAATTTTTCACCTTTAAATCATCTTTCCTGAATAAATAATTAAATATCTGCAGAGCTCCTGGTCGCCCTCCGCCTCCGCCCTCTCCACGCTAGACGCAGTGTGGAAAGCGATCGACCGGGTGCTCAAGGTACAGATTTGATTCACAATGACAACTGTACAGAAACAAGTAAAGGTTTATCCACTTTAAGTGATTTTATTTCCGTCTTGTGACTACAACGCTACGGTATGTATTTTAGGGTTGTCTATACGGAATTTATTCCGTTATTCCGAATCGATTTGCCCTCTCATTCGTCGATTACAATTTTGTGTCAATTTTGTGTCAATTTGTGTCAATTTGTCAATTTTTTTTATTTTGTGTCAATTTTGTGTCGACTTGACTTGTGTCATTCGAAGCATCAATTGATCTTCTCCGTGTTCAGCGCTCAGACGAGACTTCAAATGAGATCTATAGAGTAATCCTGAAAAGTGTTAACTCTACAAAACACACTAAAATATGATACCTGCATAGGAGAAAAGCCTTTCGGCACTGACTGAAGTCGGTGGTGAGGCAAGACGTTTACGAGCTTCTTGAGCAAGACTGAAAACACTGGTTTTTGCCGAATGTTGTAAACTCACATGGGATAGAAATTAGCTCGAGTCTTCCACCATTGCAACGCTTCTTCATCTTCACCGTCACATGATCTTATCGCATTGAAATACTTGGCTTCGACTTCAGAACTTCTGCGAACTGGGCCGGATGGAATTTCTTCACGTGCTCCTTCATTTGGTTTGTGTTGCCACTGTGCCTTGGTACTTCGGTCGGAACCTTGCATAATTTGCAGAGGGCATTACGAGAAGGACTGAGAGTGAAAATTTGCCACAGTCCGGACTTGTAGTTGATCGTTTTACCCATATCTGCAATGTTACTTTGAAAAAAATCAAGGACTAACAACAAACGTATCGTCTCCGATACAGTAGCATGGTTTAAATCTCCCTGTAACCATGAAATCTACCGCACTAGAGCCGAAGATTCAAACACAAAACTCAAAAACAACGAAGAAAAAACGTGAGAAAAAACGAAACGAACCGAGCCTCGACTCACGAAGATGGAGAAATGAGGCGCGGAAATATTAGAATTACGGAATTCCGTAATCATTCGTCGATCCGCATACGAAATGAGGGGACCGCATTACGGAATGATTGTAAAGAGGAATGAGAGGGACGAGTTTCCGTTTTCCGTTTAGACAACCCTAATGTATTTGTCAGTAAATGGCTTGTTTCGATGCAACATTTTTGCACGATAGATAGTCCACAAAATTCCACCAGCGGAATGGTATGTACTTCCGTAGTTTTCCGTTCAAAAAAGAGAATAGCATGCGAAATCGAGAAAGTCAGACAATCAATAATTTCGATAAATAGCAGTGATGAGCGTGCCCCTCTAACGCCAGGGTTTTAGAGGGGTACAAGAGGGTGTTTTCCGGGGAAGGGGGTACAAAAATGAAAAATCGATATTTTTCGGAGGTTGCGGGTGTCTGAATGGAGATCCGCTCTCGGGGGTACACTCTAGAGTGCGAAATACGGGGGGCAATCGTCTCTTCATTCCGCACACTCTCTCGTCACTCTAACCGGTTAGTGAACACGTGAAATGAAGAGACGATTACCCGTATTTCCAACTCTAGTACACTCCAATGTTGGAAGGGTCGCTCATCACTGATAATTGCAGCCGTCCGGCGTCTTCCTGTCCATCTCCTTCACGCAGCCGCACTTCCGCGTGCCCGCCCTGCTGAGGAATCCCGGGTGGAGTGTGGAGGTACGGTAGTATTGATTAATTTATCCATATCTGGAGAATAGTCGGCTAGATGGCCCCAACTCTTTTAGGAATATTGATTTATTAATTGTACTCGAAACCCTGAAGGGATAGAAAGAAAGGGGATCCCCGCCTGGAATGTGGAGGCAGGTTAGGAGGCTCGATTTATTGTGCCGTATCGTCTGAAATTGTTTTTGTGACGACAGTTCAATCTCACGCGAAGTTGGAAATTTCTAGGCTCAAAATAGAGGAGGAGCTGTTGGGTTTCACAGTTATGATATCCGGGTAGTGGTTGCCAATGCTGCAATTTCACTGGGTAGTGTCTCTGTAATAACAAAACGTATGCAAACGTCATGCGGTATCCGGGCTGGAATGTGTGGAATTTAGTCTATTAATAATATGGCGTCGCATAGCAGAACTACCTGTTAGGTTTCATCGGTTTTTTTTACCGTATCCTAGGACTACCGTAACCCACCCCGATCGCAAACTGACTTCTTAGTACTGTAATCGATTGAGAACTACTGTTGTTGAAAAGGTTTTTCTTAGAAAAATTGAAGGAAAAGGCGCTGTTATTAGGTTTCATCGGTTGTTCACATTCCGGGGGATTCCATCAAGCTTCAATTTGTGGATGGTCATTAGCCTAAAAAACTAAAAAAGAAGATTCCAAAATGTTTCCATGTCTGAAGAACAGCTTTTCGGATGCTTCCATAAATCGCAATTGCGAACGTGATCGCTACGGTTCCCGGTTGTCTAGTCCCCATCTACATTTATCTCCTTCACTTTTTTCCAGTCGCATGCCCGGAGGGAAATAGACTATCACGAGTGTGGAAGTGGGCTGATATGATAAGGGAATGACGGGAGTTTGTGCATACGTGTGGCAGCAGTAATCGCTTTCTATCGCGGAGTGATTTATTAGCCGTTATCTACGATTGGGATCAACGGAAAAATACGGTTTTCAGTGAAAGTGCCGTACCAAAACTAGAAAGAGTAAGAAAGAGAAAGAGTAAAACTGGAAAGAGTTTTAAGTAAAACTACCGTATCCTGACCTTCCGTAACCTCACCCTGAATCGCAGACTGACTCGTTCGGCGAGTTCTTCCACTTCTTCGTGTACGTGTGCAGGAAGGGCGAGGATAATGGAGCGATGATGGACAGGTACGGTAGACAGTTAATTGTTATCGATTGGAAGTACGGTAGACGATCTCCTCGATTGCTATGCTCTCTAGTCGGTTAAATAACGAGAAATAAGGGAAAAATGAGATAGCAATCTATTGATTCCAAGTACGGTAGGAACTTTCCTCAATTATCATGCTCTCAATCGATAATGAATTAATTCCCTACTCTGTTCGTTGACGAGGCTTTTATCGCCGGTCAGACAACAAACATATCATGAGAAATGAGGAAATCGATACGTGATACAGTATCCTCCGGGTGGGTTACTGTCTCGATAGAAAAATATAAATATCGATTGCAGGTACGCAAAGATGGCGCCCGACTGGCTGAGGGACGCGACGGAAGAGTAATCGTCTACCGTAACCTAGAGACTACAGTAACCCACCCGACCACAAACTTACTTTTCTTACTACTGTAATCAATTACCGTATCCTAGGACTACCGTACCCCACCCCGATCGCAAACGGACTTCTCAGTACTGTAATCGATTACCGTATCCTAAGGCTACCGTAACCCACCCCGATCGCAAACTGACTTCATCGTACTGTAATCGATTACCGTATCCTAGGACTACCGTAACCCACCCCGACCGCAAACTGACTTCTTAGTGCTGTGTGATACAGAGGGCGACCCCCTCTTGTTTTGAATTTGCTATTTATATCTTGCGTCTTTGTTATCCGTTTGTTTTTCGCCGTCAAGCGGAATAGGTCACCCATTGATACCGACCTGAATCATTTCTATTTTTTTTTTTTTTTACGGTTTTTTTCGCCGATTTATCATGGTTCTGAGCGATGTTTTTGATGTCTCTCGATTTCTTGTGCTCTCTAGATTGTCTAGTAGGTGAAATAGTGTGTGAAACGGAGAGATCGTTTCTGATATTTCTGCATGTTCCCTGTTGTGTTTGGTTGTATCGTTCATAGTTGTTTGTTGAGTAGGATGAGAACAGAGCAGAATAAAGATGCTACTGATCTTTTACTTTTTTTTGCGTTAGTTGCCATTGCCTTTATCCATTGCTTTTTGGGCTCCCACTGTTTTTTCATCCGATTTCTTCTTGATGACGGGTAGATCGCCGAATAGTCTGGGGGTGAAGGGGCTACTGGCTGATTGATTATTCGATCTTCATCTGATCTCCCTATTTACGTATTCATCGGCCATCATTGGTAGATCGCCAAATTGCCATTGGATGTAGAGTGCCGGTCGCCGTCTCTTCATTGCACACACTCACTCTCCGGTCAGAGAGACGAGAGAGTGTGCGAAATGAAGAGGTGATTACCCGTACTTCGAACTCTATTGGATGCTGTTCCTGATCTATCCTTTGCGCACGTGCGTAGTGTTTTTGGTCAACAATTTTTTTTCTACAACAACCCAGATCGCCAAATAGTTCCAGTGCAGTGAGATAAGGGGGTGATCCCGATCTATCAACTGTTCGTCGGACTCGGTGTGAGTCAGAACCACCAGGTAGATCAGCAGTAATTATTGAGGGAAAATAGGTCCGGACGATCTCTAAACTAGAATGACTCAAATCCTCTTCACGAGCCTATCATTAAGAGATAAGAAGGAAGTCAATTCGTCCAAGTCTGACCCCCTGCGTTACTCAGAGATCGCGACAGATCAACAGGGGGTTCAGGCTCAGTTCGAGTGTTATTTTCACCTTGTTTTTATCGAGTCTCTACTTCCTGATAGTGCCGACCTTTGCCGAGTCAACCTGACAAGACAGTATGTAACTCTCTCGATTCCACATGCTCTCTCGCCTTTTCTCTAACCGTCTAGAGAGCACGCGAAATGAGGAGAGACTGGGGGATAATGATAGATCTGTCCTTCCCATCTTTTCGTCGTACTGGAGATGATGACTCAAATCACACAATGTAGATGAGCAATGAGCTGACCCTCTCCATTTCCCGTGCTCTCTCGCTCTCTCTAACCGATGCAAGAGCATGCAATATGGAGAGACGATGACTCTCCTCGTTTCCCGTGCTCTCTCGCTTTCTCTTACTGACGAGAGAGTATGCGCAATGGAGAGAGAGTGCCATTGCTCACTGGGATCTCCTCGCCACGAGGGCAGATCAACAGCTGATTTGCTGAAGAGAACGAGATGATGATCTGTTCTCGCTCTCTCCTTTTCCATGCTCTCTCACCGGCTAGAGAAAATGAGAGACAATGGGAAATGAAGACAGTGTCTCTCTTTCTCATGAAGGTCAGAGAAGGCGAGAGAGCAGGGGAAACGAGGATAGTAGGGGCAGAGAAAGAGAGAGATTTCTCATCGGGTTGGCAATTCGTCCAACGTTGTTTGTGACTCTGCAATCGGGCGAGATTTATGCTGTTGTTTATTAGGATCAGAGGGTATAACAGAATTGTTGATCATATCAACTGGATCATGCTGTCGTTCCTGTAAAATTTGTAAGTGAACGCCACTCTGGTTATGACGCCTTTCAATTATTTCAGGCTACTCTAATTTTAAGCTGTTGTTTATTAGGATCATAGGGGATAACAAAAAGTCAATCACTTGTCTCTCTACTGAATCCTGTTGTTCATTTTGCATGGGGAAGACCCCCTCTCCATCATCACTTTACTCATTTCTATTGAATGTCATGTGAATTTTGCGCAAAATTTCTTCTTGTCGCGTCGCTAGTGCCTCATAGCGCATTTCGCATAATTGTTCATTGATTTAACATCTTTGAATAGGCACTTCATGGTGAACCCTATGGTCTGTCATCCACAATAGCATTTGCATGGAAATCAGGGAAACCACCTCCCATCGCTCAACCGATTCCTGTTGTCTTTCACTCGACAACACGGTTTGCACGGGGGGAAGGCCCACCCGCTCATCACTCTCCTCATTTCTGTTGTCGAATTTGCTCCAAGTTTTTTTCCTCGGATCTTTATGTTGAATGAATCTCGCATAATTGGGTTGGCCATGCGAACTACTGCTCAACGGCATTTGGCATGGAAAGTAGGGTGGAGAAGTGTAGGAAATGCCTTGTTCGCACGTTATCTATATTTTGTCATCCCTACTCGTCAGTGGAATACATCATCCAGAAATATCACTATGGATGACTTCACTGATTGTGAAGCCGTCGTGTCTCTCTGATCGCAATTATTTCCAAGCGGTTTCCTGATTCCGAATTGTGTTGCTTGTGGAGTGAGGATGATCATGATCGACACTCATCTCTCTGTCTTTGCGAAATTCAATCTTTCTTTTCATTACGGGGTTATAGGCAAGAAATAGCCCGCGCTTGTGAGAAAGTATAGTGAAAAAAAGGTAAAGGTGTATCCACGTCAAGTGATTTTTACAGTCGTACGACAACGCTAGGTGGGACCCACTGGTAAGGCCAGCTGTTAAATAGCGTTATTCTCTACATTTGCCGGGAATATCGATACCGAACCATGAACTTCATACCTTGGTGGATAAAATAATTGTATTGAATTGAATTGAATTGAATTGAATTGAACCCGTAACCCTAACGTACACCACCAGAAATCATCTTCCCTCCATTCAAAGCGGTTTAAGAGAAGAGGAATGCGGCAGAGCAGGCTAAACACTCTTCCGATTATCTTGTTCACTTGATCGGTTCCCGATTCCTATTTTCTATACTTCTCTCAACCTCATCGTTAATCCATTCGAAGCTGTTGCCTCTTCGTTTTTTCCTTTCAAATTCGTTTTTCAAAAATTCAAATTCAATTATTTTCAAAAATTCAATTCAAACTTCGTTTTTAGAATCTTCTTGAGCTCTTACTTGATATCATTCACATTTTCAAAGCAGATCATGCTAGACACCCCTCCTCGTTATTTTCCCCTGTTGTTCACATGCTCCCATCTCGGTTCACCGCGGGTTCAAACACGCACACACCTTTATCTCATTAGAGGCGGCTTCCCATCCATCCGACTCTCCTCCTTTTTCCTCCCTCTATCTAGCTAGTCAGAGCACCAAGAGAGCGGGCACAATGGAGAGAGCTGGATGGGGATATCCCTTGATCCGGCCACTTCTCTGATTCTCTCCGATTCGCGTGCTCTCTAGATCTCTCTATCCGGCCATTGGCGCTTGATCCGAACCAATCGACGGAAATCTGGGGTGCGATCTTCTAGAATCGGAGAGGCCGGGCCTCGTTAGTGGATTGAGCGGGCGGAACAATAATTGTTTGTGCATTTATTGTACTGATCAATGATGATCATACCCTAACAACACTATCATCCGCAAGAGTCTCCCAACAGTTAGAGTGATGAGAGTCCATTCTCATATTGAATTGCGTGGGGTTCTCGCTTCTCAATTGAAGTGAATTTCCGCATTTTGTTGCAAGCAAAGCGCAACGCGCTATATTGCTTCCGTATTGCTTCACGAAAAATACTATATTTTGGAGGGATCAATCACCGTTCTGCAACAGTTATTGCGAATGGGCGATATAAAATGATGAAGCAGCAGTACTCACGCTGTCCAGTGCTTCTAGGGAGCGCAACATTCATGGTGATCCATATGGGCAACCCTAGAAAAATCGGCATTTTTCACCCGCTATGACTCTCTTCTGCTTGTGAACTGTGATACTATCGGCAACTTACAGCATAGAATACCCCTTGATCCAAAAGCCATCTTTCGGAATGTAGATCTGCAGCATTTCTCACCTCCGCCCCTCTGGCCAAACTTCCCGTTATCTCCCTTCCTTCCCTTTCCCTTCCTACTGTCTTTGCTCCCCCCACCAACACTAACAAGTTTGGAATGACATTCAAGCTCCGCGTCCTGTGACGTAATAAGAAGAATGAATGAATGAATCCCCCTCCTCCTCCTTCTTTCTCTTCTCAGAAAATTAGATCAACTAGTCATTCCACTCTCTGATCTTACCTGTACCAACTTGCTCTTCCTCCATTCTCATACGGGTATTGTTCCTGGACTTTCGAGAGGCGTGTAAAAACACACAAAAACACACACTGAAGCATTTCTGAAGAATTTGACTGACCATGTAAGAACCAACCCAATATCCCATCCGCGAACTCTCCTATTCGCATTTCCTTCAAGTTATGATCCGGTCTCACCATCCCACTCAAAACAGATCAGGAGTGCATTGCAAAATTGAGAGAGTCCAGAGCAGCTCCACGCAGCACCCTCCTATGGGTAGAGATGACAGGGTGAAGAAGCAGCCGTGTCCTCATTCCTCGTACTTTCTCAACGATCTGTGAGCAACGAGAGATCAGATAGAACGAAGAGACAATTTCTCCCCAATTCATCTTTTTCCACACCCCGGCATAAGTCTCTTCCTTTCAGCCTTCAACACTTTTTTTGCCCTTTCAATTTCCTGTCTTGCGCTCGCTACTCCCAGCAGTAGCCCGTTTCCTTTTTGGAGAAGTTATTCGAAGCTCTGGACCTGGACTATCTCGATTTCCCATGCTCTCTCGCTTTCTCTGCCTTGTTAGAGAGCAAGTGATTCTAGGAGAGCGATACTATCATTTTCTCCTCTTTTCAAAGGTGGTTGAGGAAAGTTGAGGAACAATGGCGGTTTGGTTTCTTGAATAGTTTATATTGCCATGGATGAGAAAAGAGCCGAAAGGAAGGAATCATTTCAAATACGCTACGGAATCATCGTTGCTTTTTGGGCCTTGACCGTTTGTTTTCTTGCATTTCCTCGTTTTGAATCGTTCGCATTATCAGTCGAAGACACACAACTCATGCGTGACTAACGTTTCATAGATATTCTCGATTTTATTATTATTTTGAGGACGGGGCAATAATATTGCCGTTTCCTAAAATAGTTTGTATTTGAATCCATCGTGAACCATATCTTATATCATATATTCTCATAATTATTACCTAAAATTGTCGCCAGTGTGATGCCTGACTAAAGCAACGTCACACGTGAAATCAGCCGTAGTGACCCGCCAGACCCTTCATTTTCATATTATTTACCTCGGGTGTTAGCGGTTAAAGAGCATGAGTTATTCCTCCTGTCAGAGGTTGAATATCATGCGAGAGGTCAAAGCCACTTGTTGTATCACAATTCGTTTACCAGAAAACATAACGAGATGCGGGGCTCATTGTTCATTTGTATCACAAAACATAACTAGATGCGATAGGGCAACCCCACACGGATTAACAGACGATTGTATAATGCGAGAGTGACCTCCGAGAAGGCGCGATGGTCGTCAGAAACCTTTTTCTCATAGACACTGTAGCCGCCGGTAGCGTTCAGGCATTCTTCCAAGAATGAAAAGAATGAATTACAACTGTTCTACTTAGATCAGAGGAGTGCGCAAAAGTCAGTTGGAGGCAGAGGGAGTCGAACCCCCGACCTTCCGATACGTATGTGAGGGTGCTCTACCACTGAGCTATACCCCCTGATACTGGCATGCCCTCGTGCTCGCACTATGGTCTTAGGGCCGCGGTCATGCATTCCCTTACACTACGATATCCTATCTACGCTTTGTGGAACCATTGGCCATCGTGACATCTAAAACATGGGCATACTTGTCTCCCCTCTGTCCTCCCCCTCTAGCACAGACCCGAAGCTTCGAGAAGGTTCCGGTTCCCTCGCTCGCGCCGCCTATACAAAACCGAGGGGACCAGGGCAGGGGAGAGGGAAGTTCAATGACCCCTTTTACTTTAGTCAGTTCTTCGGATGTCTTCTTATCCAGGGTCTGAATTTATCTCACTTTCCCATTATACCTCTCGTTTCTCTGATCGCCATAAACGTGATGTATTGTCTTTTGTCTCGCTTTACTCCCACTTAAGGCTCATGATTTATTACTCGCTTGCTGATATCACCACGCGTTTTATGTTTCTTTTTCCACGGCAAACTATACACGTATCGCTTCCCTAGTCCAGTGTCCCCGAAACCCGCCCCTCGTAGTCTCCCGAATTGTAGCCAATCCAAGCAAGCACTTGCGCCGCTCTCTCCATTCCGCCTGCTCTCTCGTCGACTCTAGCTGCCGAGAGAGCATGGAAGATCGAGAGACACGGACAAATACTTGACTCTCCTCATTCCGCATACTCTCTCGCCCACCCTAACCGCTTAGAGACAAGGGAAAATCGAGAGTGCGCACTTTTATCTCAACCCCCTCAAATTCATTGCCTGCCCTAGGGCGATCTCACTTATCTTCGGAGTGTATTTATACCAACCGTATCAGACCCGCGCAGCTTCATGAAAGTGGGCGGAGCCTACTCCTCCGACCCACGATAGAATTGAGATCGTAGCCGCAAAGCCGCATCTAAAGAGGGCGGACCTGTGTGAAAATCCGCACCCGACTAGAGAGCACGCGCTATCGAGAAAGTATCATCGTCAAAAGGGGGCGGGGCCTTGCGAATCTTCCCTGGCTGAGCATTGCTAATCGAGAGAGAGAGACAACGTCTACCCGTCCCATCTTTCCATAACTGGCTCAATTTTCACAGTTTCTCCCCCTTTTCTTCTTCTTCCGAGAATGTTTCTCATCTCTTTTCTTCTCGTGATCTACCCTCGAGGACGAATCGCGTTTTTCTCTGATAAGGCTAATGAGAAAGAGCATCTTTCTCTGCTCGGCGAGAGAGAATGCGAATGTGAGAGAGCGGTGTAGTAGTGGTCTACACCGTGTAGATAGATCATTCTTCCTTCACTCCTTGAATTGATCTACACTCTCCCTCCCCTCGCCTGATCTGTTTCCACCCAGTCAAAATAGAGCGCAACGTCGTCTGAAGGCTCTCCTCGTTGTGGACGCTCTCCCGCCGGTCAGACAGTGTTAGACACAAGGCGAAACGAGGAGAGGCAGAGAGGGCGAGAGAGAGCATGGGAAACGGAGAGAGTCAGACAGTCAGAGCGAGAAGCGTTCTATGATTTATTCGAGACGATTCTGGCCGAGCTTTCAAGCAGCCGACTCATTCTCATTGACTCTCATTCCATACCTCTGACAACTTTACAAATATTACTATTTTGGCCCAGGAGCGTCTAGTAGGGATGTCCAACCAATTCCAATACCTAATTAATGGACTTTGCGACCGCTCACTCCCTCGGAAAATGAGGAATAAACGTCAATTAATTGGTCAACCCAATACCAATTACCCAATTAATTGGTATTGTCTCCTAGTATTGGGTATTGAATTGACATCACTAGCGTCTACACGATTATCGGATCCTGTCACTATTCGCTATTGTACACATCGCTCATGGCTGTGATATATTTTATAGACGATTCTGGCTCAGCTTTCAAGCAGCCGACTCATTCACTCTCGTGTCGTGGCTTCGGCAACTTTTCTATTATGATGTTCGTATTATTATTATTATTTTAGGACAGATAGCGATAACAAATTCTCGAATCCTGTCCCATTTCACTGTAGAACTGATCGTGAAACATATCTCGTTGATTGCTAGGATTTAATCGTGACGAGCGTTCGGAACTCACTCAGCTAGCACATTCTGACTCAGAGAGAGAGAGAGAGAGAGAGAGAGAGAGAGAGAGAGCCCATGTCGTTTTCTACCACTTTTTTTCGAATAATAGTTATTTTGGCATGGAATGCAGAATGTGGACCACATTCTCGAATCCTGTTGCATTTCACTATTGCGCTCATCGTGAAACATATTTCGCTCACTCTCCTACATTATTTAAAGATCGATACTCCCGTGCTGTTTGAAAGCTCCCTAAACTTTGGTCTGTTCCTTTTCAGCGGTCCAATTTGTGAATAGCTCACTTACCGTCTCTATTTCCCGGTCTCTACTTTCCATTTCCGGTCTTCAATTTTCCCCCAGGAGCAAGCTGTTTTGGTGCTGCAGTCAGTATGTGGTGTAGCAGCAGCAACGAAGACTACAGCAGTAGTTCCCCCCCCCCCCTTTCATTATTTTCATTTCTCTGACTCTCTCCCTTTCGCCTGCTCTCTAGCTCGCTGTGACCACCTAGGGATCATTAGAGATGAAGAGAGGCCACTCCCTCCTCCATTTCCATTCACATCTGGTATAGCAGTGTCGCAATTGCAGCTCTTGCACGTGAAAAAGAGCAGAATAGAAGGCGAAATGGAGAGCTTTCTCGTCGTTTTTGAAGTCACAGAGGCATGCTGAACACAACACAAGCACAAGCGGAAAATTCGTGCTGTTCTCGTTGATGAACGGGACGCATGACGCTCTCGTTTTCCCGTGATCTCTCGCATCTCTGATCGACGAGAGAGCATCGCGAGGGTCGGTGGGCTGTTCAAATGGACTTGCTCTGTCTTCTTTATTCCTGTTATCATGTCAGCCACAGAAGGAAGACTCGGAAATAGAAAGCAGCATTTTCCCTTCTGATTGACCTGACCCCACTCCAATGTCCCCTAATGCAGAAGAGCCCCCCCCCCATCTCCAGTTATATCCACTTCAAATGTACCATTAATATCGACGCGCCTCGGACGTAGATAATTTATTATTATTATTATTCTGATCATTTGCGTGGGTTGGAATAGGTGCTGAACTAACAGAGGGAGATAAAAACAGCATCGAAAACAAAGCCTGAAGCACCGTTCGCGGTATTTTCTTTTTATGCACTCACCCCACTTCCTCTGCGCATTACTAACGCGTAGGATGGTCTTGTTTTGGACATAGGTTATGTTTGAATGGGAACTGTGTATCTGTGATCCCGTAGCGCATGTTCTATTCATAACACACGTGCTACGCCTTATTTTGACGATATTGAGTGGGTTGCTGAAGGAAGTTGACAATTTTGCACGGAGTATTGAAATGGATATTCAATGGCGTTGATTCGCTATGTTGATCACTCGGAAACAGACTACTGTCAAAATGAAGAACCCTTGTCGACATAACACGCCTCTCACCTAAGAATCGACTCAGAATAAAAGAGATTTGTCAGCGAGTCAAATTTCGAGGTTGATATTTTGACAGTTTTGGGGTCCACCAAGCCCTACTAGACAACCTATGAACGGAATAGTTCCAGAGATCATTCTCGACCGAGCTGCAGCACCGGTCGGCTGCAGCCTCCTAACTTCAAACACAATTTTCAGCCCTTCAACGTAGTTCTAGAAATGACTTTTCTGAAAGAGCTAGGGCTATTTTTCCAAGCTCTATCCCTCTGTGTTGATCGTTTATCGATATCTTGTTTCTAAACAGTGCTATACAGAACGAAGTATAAGTAGAAAACCGCTCGAAAACCCACGATTTTTATTTCACAGATGGATAGCCCTTGCGATGACGATTCGAATGATATGTCTGCGCTCGCAAACGGAGAGGAGTGAGCATGGTTTCATTCCAGAAAACTTTAATTTTTGAACTTTATTTTCAACAGTCGATTTCCGTTTCATTTCACATTTTCGCGAGCAATGACCCGGCTTCATTCTTATTTATTCGTCATGTTTCATTCTACTTTAATGTTTAAACTCGGTGTAAATGCGACTTTTTTGAAAGCAGATGAAACATATCGAGAATACAGAGCTGGACGCCGGGTCATTGCTCTCGAAAATGTGAAATGAAACGGAAATCGACTGTTGAAAATAAAGTTCAAAAATTTAAAAACAGTTTTCTGAAATGAAACCATGCTCACTCCTCTCCGTTTGCGAGCGCAGACATATCATTCGAATCGTCATCGCAAGGGCTATCCATCTGTGAAAGAAAAATCGTGGGTTTTCGAGCGGTTTTTTTACTTATACTTCGTTCTGTATAGCACTGTTTAGAAACAAGATATCGATAAACGATCAACACAGAGGGATAGAGCTTGGAAAAATAGCCCTAGCTCTTTCAGAAAAGTCATTTCTAGAACTACGTTGAAGGGCTGAAAATTGGGTTTGAAGCTAGGAGGCTGCAGCCGACCGGTGCTGCAGCTCGGTCGGGAATGATCTATGGAACTATTCCGTTCATAGGTTGTCTAGTAGGGCTTGGTGGACCCCAAAACTGTCAAAATATCAACCTCGAAATTTGACTCGCTGACAGATTCAGGTCGAATCTTAGGTGAGAGGCGTGATAAGTCAGATGGCCCTCCGGCTCAGAGATTTTGGTTGAATTGTTTGTGGCAGAGTTCACTGTCCTCAAATCCTCGAATTCTCTTACACTTCGCTGTTGATCTCATCGTCTCATTCGTGTGTGCGACCACGTTTTTATGACCAAATTCGACGGAGAAAAAGTTGGAAGCAAATCCATGAATAATTCGCAGCTTTATAGCGGAACGATCATACTTTCATTTTCTTTTTTTTCGTTTAGCTTTTCTAACCTATACCAGCATTTGCTTGAATTGGAAGCGCTTGAATTGCTTGAATTGAAGCGCGAATTGGAGAGACCAGGGGCGGTGAAATGCTACCGCTCTCTCAGCTGATCTTCCGCCCGCTCCTTCCCCTTGCTCTCTCCCCATTCCGCACACTCTCTCGCCGGTTACAGACTGTTAGATAGCACGCAGATCGAAGAGAGCGCACTCTCTTCATCTCCCGTGCTCTCTCGCCGGTTAGAGCGGGCGAGAGAGCGTGCAAAAACGAGAGAGCGCCGACTTTTTGTTGTGGCGCGGCCGAACGAGTTTCGCGTGGAAGCCATTGGCAGGAGGGTGGGGGGAAGCAACTTGATCTCTTGCTCTCTCCATTTCACACGCTCTCTCTCGCTTTCTCTGACTAAGATGCTCGTCATTTCGCGTAGTTAATTAGATAGGCACCAACTTGATCTATCCTTGCTCTCTTCATTTTGCCTGCTCTCTCGCTTTCTCTGATCTATAAGAGAAATAAGGATCGGGGGGTGGGACCAACTTGATCTATCCTTTCGAGAAGGGGAGGAGGCAGTTATCCTATTGTGATGGTCTGCCATTGCGCTACTGTTTTCAATTGAAGTTTTCATAACAGCTGGCCTTTCCCTAGCGTTATTTTACGACGCTAGATACTATTTCTCAACATGAATACACCTTTCCTTGATTGATCAATTGATCTTTGATCTTGCGTTTAGGTGCGGAAAGTTTCGAACCATTGCTCACTGTTGTTGTGAGCTCTTTCGCCCTCGCTATCGCACGCCAACTCTGAACTTTCGCAGCACATAATTAGCTGACCTTGTCAACGCTGTTGGTTGTCAAAGCACTGAAACTGTCCTGGTTATCTCTGAGTGCGAGAAATGAAAAGACATACGCATTCCATCTTATTGTGAACTCTCTGAGCTACCGATGTTTTTACAATATCGAATTCGCTTCCCCGAGATTGGTCGAGAATGAGTTTCTAGCACGCGCGCCGCGCATTTTTAGATCTGCACCCTGACCACTGGCTGTAAAGCAGTGGCTACTAGCTGGCTAGATGGTTAAAAAGTTAGATTGAGAACGCGAAAGAATCAGACAAGTCACGTGAATTTGTCGTAGTTTGTAAGAAGAACTGATAAATGAATACTACCTCGACCTCTCGAGGGGAGAAATGATGTAGCTATCATACTACCCCTAATTTTATTTTCTTATTTTATTTTATTTTATTTTACCCCTTATTTTCGAACTCTACTGGGTTGTACCATTATCCAGTTCACTGCAATTTTTTCGATCACCATGATTCTAGCGCATGCCTAACAAGTTATTCGAGGTGAACCTAGATAGGTTGCAAGCTAAGGAAGTTTTGTGGGACAAGCCGCATTTGTGCATGGTTAGGTATAGGAAACTATAGAGTTCAACTGTGAAAGTTGCAAGCAATACACCCCAGCAAATATTCGTGAGAGTACCGGACGGTGTCAGGTATAACTGATGCTGTAAATGACATTCTATCTGATTTTTACTAACTTAATTTTGGGTCGAAAGTTACTCCTCCAACATATTCACATACTTTTGCGACTGGGCGTGTGTAAGGTAACAAGCTATACATTGGCAGTAAGTCTGTCAAGTTTAATTGGACTGTTGGTAGGTGGGGGAGGGAGAGGGGGAGGGTGCATTAGCAAGGAGGAGTAGTGCCTAACTGAATGATCTCTGCCAATGAGATGGGCCAACCTAGATACTGGGTTTCATGCCAAAAAGTTAATTTGAGTGAGGCTCTCTCTCTCTCTCTCTCTCTCTCTCTCTCTGTTTACTGTTTAGGAGATGTGCTCATGCTAAAACCAACATTACTGCTAATTTTTTACCGGTTATAAATCTCTGGCCTAGAGCTTTGATCTGCTCATGACTTTGTGCGCTTTGATTATCAGGCAGATTTTTCTTTTTCCGTTTTCAGTATGTCGCGCACTCATAAAATCCACATCATAGTGGTAGCCTTGGACATTTTATAGGGCAGGGGCACTAAAGTGATTCTGTTTCCATTGTGATGTATTTTACAAACCTCAAATGATAGTGAGCATTTTTACAATTTTATGCGGCAGGAGTTTTATGCGGCGGCAGGGACTAACGCGGTCGCATAAACATTGCTATTTGTTGTTTTCCAATGTTTCACTTATTCAATGCTGCCATTGTCTGGCTAGGAAGGTCTAGACAGTTTCTGGAGATGGGAGAGGCGGCAAAAGTGCACTAAAGTGGGCGAAAACCCACTATCAGTGGCACTGTTGATGTTGTTTCCGGTGCGTGCGCGCGGCGGCCAATACTTGTAAACGCCGCCGGGTCCCTTTCCCCCCCCCCTCTCTCGCTCTTTTCTGTATCAATTCCTCGTCCTTTTTCTCTGACTCTCCCACTTTACCATGCTCTTTTCCTTCTCTGACCAGTGCGTCGTTTGCTGATATTAGGAAGAGTATCTCTCTTTCGATTCAGTTCGTTTTTGCCCTCCTATCTATTGCGCATATAACTTTTCTTGTCGTGCGCAAAAATCACCGCGCTCATTTGTGAGGTGTGCGGTAATCGAGGGCGGTATGTGAACCACCCCGATTACGCTCCAATCATCTCTGCGTCTCTTCGTTTTGCCTGATCTCTCGCTGTCTCTAACCGGCGAGAGAGTGGGTCAAATGAAGAGAGCATGTACGGTCTATTCGGATCCCGTTCCACTCATTCAACAACAACGTTTCACATCGGCAGATCGTTCAATCACGATCGCTCACAATTCCCGAGAGCGTGATCATTGTTTAGTTCCTCCTGTTCTCCCGCAATGTTTTCGATACCTTCTTAGAAAAAATGTTTTCGATACCTTGTGGTTAAATTTGCGCGCCGCAATTGACCGTTCTCGATTTTAGCTCCTCTTTCGATTTTCAGCACTAATAATTTATCGAGATGTTTTGATTACCAAGTAACTTCCTTCATTGTTTTCGATTTCAAAAGTCGCTTGCAATAATTTATCTTCTAGTTCCTCTTAGTATTTTCGATACTTATACTACAGTTTTGCAGTGCAATATACACAATCATTTCCTCCATAAAGTTCAACATGCAATAAAATGAGAGTGTAACGAGGTATTTTCCTACTAGGGGAAGTACCTGTTTACGCGTATTTCCTAGTCTAGTAACGCCTTTGTTTAGATCTTCCCACTCTCCTCCAAACGACAACTTCATTCGTTACAATGACCCTACTAGCAAGCAAGCGTTGTCTGACCGACGAGAGAGCACGCGAAACGAGGAGAGTCACGCATGGTCGTCAACATTCCTACACATGCTTACCGTCACCTCCGGTCACTTCGCTCTCTCACTTTCGCATGCTCTCTCACCGGTCAGAGAAAGCGAGAGAGCACGCGGAATGGAGAGACGGCGAGATTACCGGTGACGATAAGCCTTCTTGTTCTTACGTTATGACGCGTAATGAGCTTGTTCTCTGACTCTCTCAAATTCGCACGCTCTCTCGTCTTCTCTAACCTCACAGCTTACTAGATATGATGCTCATTGCACCCGACAATGATACAACTCAGTTCGCGATCGGCGCTTTGGTTACGGTAGGCAGGAGGGTTACTCTGTGGGACTGTGGAATAAGACTCAACCATTGCTCTAATACGATCCTCATGTCTGACGTAATGGTTGTGAAACGTATTTCGGGATGCAAATACAAGTTCTTTCAACTATTTTACCCTTTGTCTTTACTTTGAACCGGAGAGCATGTGAAATGGAGCGATTTCGATCATACTTCGGGAATTTTCTCTTCAGTCTTAGTCACCCCCCCCCCCCCCCCGGCTGTCACCTTTGCTCTCTTCATCTTAAGGGCCCGCTTCACTTTTTCCCGGTCCTCCGCCAGATCATTTGTCCTGTGGGCTGTTTCGAACATGAGGAACGAGCTCTCCTCTTTTTCCGTGATCTCTCACCTTCTCTGACCTGTGAGAGCGCACGGAGTCTCTAGTTCGAGTCTCGCTTCACCTTTCGCCCCACTTTTTCCTCTTCCCGACGGGCACATTTTCTCTGCGTCTCTTCAGCCTCCTCGCTCTCTCTCTCTCGCCTTTCTCTGCCCTGATCTTCAAGCCAGGTCCTCATCCAAATGAGCGCCATTTCACCACGCCGGATCACGGGTCGGTTAGAGCGGGTGAGAGAGCGGTGCGGAATGGAGAGAGTTAGAGAGTGCTCTCTCAACTGAGGGTACACTCTCGTGTGGAATGAGCCTAATCAATCTCGGAATTGAGCTGGGAGACTGAAACATTTGCCTCATTCCCGGCCATTTCTCCGCCATTTAGTCCCAGATGCCTGAACTTTGGCGAATCTTTTTCGAATCTATCTACTGTGGTACCGTTTCCGT
The DNA here is from genome assembly GCA_000180635.4 of Pristionchus pacificus. NCBI lineage: Eukaryota > Metazoa > Nematoda > Chromadorea > Rhabditida > Neodiplogasteridae > Pristionchus > Pristionchus pacificus. The sequence goes on from CM026579.1 coordinate 20,163,269, forward strand.
AGTCCATCATATCTTCGTCATCCCCAAACTACATTTCTTATTTCTAAGAAATTTCAAGATTGCTTTGCCTGCATATTGCACCATTCTTATGTGCAAGTGAATCGGTTCATGCGCTTTGCATTTTTTCTGCGGAACCCTAAACGGTATCCGAGTTAACACGCGCGCGCTTGCTTCTTTGCATAGATTTGACCACTGTTCAGCATACTTAACACTCATTATCAGGCAGAGAAGACGAGAGAACACGCGAAATGGAGAGAGTCCGATCAGCTTTCGTTCTTTTTTCCTATTTTGTTTGCGTGCGCTCGCTGGCGGAACCGAAAACTCGGCTCCTCTCGAGATCGTTCAATCGGCAGAAAAAAAACGCTGATTTACCGACAGACTGAGCGAAGCCATCGTAAATTGGGGACAAAAGTCGGCAGCAGCTCTCTCGCAAATAGTACTAGAAAGGCGTCAACTGCACGAGACTAGAACCCTAGTGCAGTTGACGCCCAACTTTAGTTCGATAGTTCGACTCCCTATCATGAAAGTTAAGTATTCAATTTTTTATGTCGGCAGAATCAGACCACTATTGCAGATGAGAGGCTTACGCTCTTTGTTAGTCTGCCTGGAACGTATTCGAATTTTAAATTGAGTTGGATGAAAAAAAAATCCCTAACTAATTTTCGTCCACCAAGCTAAACTCAAGCTCGACCCAATCTGAACGTTGGGTTGATCTCTCCGCATATATTCAGTTTTTTTATTGCAACAGCAACGCAGCATCCAATACGCCCTGTGCCACTTCATCCGTTTCGAGCTCTTGCTGAAACACATTCAAAGTTTTAAACCTTACATCTCAGCATTTCAGCGAAGAGTCGAAAACACTTTGAATTTCAATTTGTGGCGAATAGCTCAACCATCTTCTCTCTTCCGCCCAACACTCAACCCGTGCTCGACCCTATCTGCACGCATCGTGTTGATCTCTTTGCCTCTTTGCCCAACTCCGACTCAACCCCCTTCTTCACCTTTCTATCCCCGCTTTTAGTGGAACCGTCTAACTCTCTCCAATCCCCGTGCTCTCTCACTCTCTCTCTAACTGTCAAAGGAGCTAACGGAATTGCTCGATCTAAAAAGGAGCAGATCAGTAGAGTTCGAAATACGGGTCGTCGTCTCTTCATTTCGCACACTCTCTCGCCTCTCTGACCGGCGAGAGAGTACGTGAAATGAAGAGACGGCGACCCGTATTTCGAACTCTACAGATCAACCCTCTCTCTCTTTCTTTCTTTCTCTGACATTCCATTCCTTTGCGTTGCGCCGCGCGCTTCAATCATATTTTGAAAATAATCATCATCACTTTTTTCGAAATCTTGCTCTCGTTTTGTAATAGTTTCGCTGTCGATTATGCATTGGCACCTTCACCCCAGATATTTGTTTCGATAGTTGGAACGGATCTTTCTGATGGCTCCCTTCGCTCATTTTCATCGTTTCGCATGCAGTTGTGCATTCTTCCCTCAATCATGCAATTCAAGTTTTCGAATTCCAGAAAATGGAGCCCCAAACCAAACCCCAGAAGAAGTCGAGCGGCAAGACGCGCAGGGATCGACGATGCTTGGCCAAGCAGGTACCGTAATCCTCTTCGATTTCAATTTGCGATAGCTCGGGTACCGTAACCACCTAGTACGCACATGCACAACTAGCGGCAGCTCTGTTACCGTAACCGATACGCGAAACTCGCGCTCAGTGTGCGATATCGTGGCTATTTTACTGAAGAGTAGCCGATTAGGTACTCTTCCACCCGAATTTAACATCTACGGTGTCTTCACTGTGCGTAAATGCGCCTATATCCTCCCTTCCTCTTTTTTTTCTCGAAACGGTCCATGTTTGTTTCACCTCTTCCCGGTCAGCTTTTCCATGGTCTCTCATGACTAGAGATCATGGGAACGTGAGAGGGTCAGACCATCCATGCTTGCTTCATCCCCTGTCTTCTCTCTTCCTTTTACGGGGGGGGGGGGGGCGCCGTTCCCTCTCTGTTGACACACTCTTTTTGTCTAAACTGACGCACATTTCAACCTGTGGAAACAAAAGGAGATGAAAGGGAGGAAGGGGAAGAGGACTGATCAATTCCCCTCTTCATGGATAGCATCACTTCCCTCCTTTTCTCCTCTATTCATTCTTCGATCCTAACGGGAGAGAGAGCGTTTCTCACTTACGCATGACATCTCACGCATGGGCTGCGGTTGAACTATTTCCGAAGGGAAACAAAACCGCCTAAGCGATCTCTAGTCAGCTAAATAAAGCGAAAGCGCTTGATGCAGAACGAGTATCCCCCTTGGCAAGATGAGGAAGTGAAGGCGCACTATTGGAATTTGGATTTGAGCTATATAACATAGGCCCTATATTTCTGTGCATATCCTTGAGCGTCTAGTCGATCTGAACCTGGAGGTTGAAATCTCTGATTGGTTAAATATAGTGTATAAAATTGTGCAGAATCATCCCCTTTGGCAAGATGAGGAAGTGAAGGCGCACTATTGGAACAGTTGCCATCCCCTTCTCCTTCCCTCTCTTGTCATTCTTTGATCTGGGGCAAAGCGTGCATGAGCGCTTCAGGGGGTGACAGCCCTTCGCTCTTTTTGTTCTATTTCGGTCGAAGAGATCAACTCTTGGTCTAATTTCGGAACGAAATTGCTGATAAAAAGTTTCGGAATTAATATTTTTATATTTCGAAGATCACTCGGGATCACTCTTTACCAACGATACTGCGCTTTACTTCCATTTAGTAGCGCGGGTGAAACCCATCTCATTCTTTGATCTGTTTAAAGCGTGCTAGAGCGCTCGAGGGGTGGCTTAAGTTTCGGTCGAAGAGATCAATCCTTGGCCTCTGTTGCAAATCTGCTGGTATAACATTCCTGAACGAAAACTTTTAGTATTTTCACATTTGATTCCAGCCAACGATCAGCAATTCTGCTCTTCTTTTTCCTTGTAGCGAGCGTGAAACTCAACCCATTCGCTGAGCCATTCTCTGATTGTTTTCCTAACGAACTCCAAACGCAAGAAGCCTTCTATTGTTCACGAGTACAAGCATGCTCCACTTGAGTGCTCCAACAACCATTGCCCTCATCCTTACTTCAGGTTCAGTAAAAGTTTCAAAACTCGCTCTAATCTATCCCCCCCAACCTTTTCTTTGGAACATTTGAAGGGCTGTGCTATTCGTTTTAGCATGTATCCGATCTTTTGAAAGAAGGTGAATTGTTGCAAAATTTTCGCATGCAATAAAAACGCAGCCGACTTCTGGGAATTAGGTTTTCGAAACACTCACTCGATTTTTTCATCTATCTCCCATCCGTCATCCGATCGGAATCCCCTCTATTTATTCACACCCCGACAGCACTCTTAGTCGATTGAACTCGGTTCCTCGATGATTTTTTCCTTTCCTCTTTATGCCCCTCTTTTTGTTGAATAATTATTTTTATCAATAGGTATACCGTCACGATTGATAAAATTGTGTTCTCAGCGATTTTGCACCATAGTTGAAACATAACCGGAAGCATTCTGATTCGATCATTCGTCTTGGGAAACAATCCTCCTCACCATCTTCATTAATCCTCGAGATGCATTTCTTAATCTTGGATCCCTTTTTATCATCTCTCTCCGATTCCACTCTCTTCCGATCCCTTCTCGTCCTCTAGATCTCCCATCTGATTGGCATCTCCCGTTGATCACATGACTTGATAAGCTGCGACTGATAAGTGAAGCAGCCATCTGATCCCATCCGCCGTCTTTTTTCTTGACCCTATCATCATTTTGCGCAGTGTCTAACCTGTCTGACGGGGTTAGAGTTCGATGCTTTCATCTAGAGCTCGAGCAATGATACCGTAGTCTCTTCATTTCACACACACTCTCTCTCTCTCTCTCTCTCGTTGACCGAGTGGGCGAGAGAGTTTGCAATCTGAAGAGACGGCGGTAACATATCTCGAGGTCTACTTTCATCCATCCACCCTCTCGCACTGTCTGATCATCGAGGGAACAAAACGGACAGAACGGATAGACCCAATCAATCCTCCCATTCCTCCCGATCCTCGAGCAAGAGCATGGACAGGATCCATTACTCGAGTAAAAACGTGACAGGTTTCCAGAGAGCGAGTGCGTCCTATCACTCAAGAGCGCCGATGACTAATGATTCTCGTCACTTCGCATGCTCTTGAATCGCTAGAGCAGCGATGGGGGCATGTGGGATAGAGAGCGTAGCGATCCCATCCTTCACGACCCCTCTTTTTTCGTCCAGGCCCGCTCTCAAGCAGCTGTGAACTTGTGTGCTGGGTGTGAGAGAAGTTTGGCTCTTGGAATCGAGGGATCGTGATCATCGATGCAAAACAGCAGTGAGTCAGCTATTCGGACAACGTGTTGATGATCATGAAGTGTAGGCAGGCCAACACCGAGAGAAGGGACTGACTGCGGACTTGAGTAACCCTCCCTCCTCCGGTTCAATCCATGCTGGTCACGATGTGAGCATTAGATGGAATGTTAGCAAGCGGTGATTTTGGTAGTGAGGGATGCACGCACTCGATCCACCAATTGCTAACTTGAATCTGAAACACAATTTTTCATTGTCTAGTTTTTTCCGAATGGACAACTCACTTTGATCAATCATATTCGGCTCTCACTCTTTTTAGGCATAGTTGAAACTCAACGTGAAAAAATCCCAATCATCCTGAATAATAGGGATGTCAAAACGGAAAACGTCGAACCGTCTCTCTCATTCTCCATAACGGACAATCCGTAATACGGTCGGACCATCTCATTTCCAACTCGGAATTCCGAATCAAAACGGATATCCGTTTTGATCATTCTTTCCGAGACGATTTGTACCGATCGGTTTGCCCCAGAAATGTGAGAAATGAGTTGAGTTTCGTGCAAACTATACTGTCTTATTTCAAAACGGATATCCGTTTTGGAATGACCGATAACGGATAACCGTCATCTTCAGAATGAGAGGGATAAACGACTCGGCAATCCGTTTTGAAATCCGTTTAGACATCCCTACTGAATAATATATGAAACCCTCTTTTTATCACGAATTTCATCACCCCTCCCCATTAGATCAGAGAGAGATCTCTTAGTCTGTTCTTACATCTAAACACTGAATGCTCATCGTGGACCTCGTGTTGATCGGAATGAAATGAAGCGCATCCCTTCTTCTTTTTGCCTACTGCTCCGTTTATCCTACCCCAAATATTTTTAACCCAATTGCTTGTTGATGAGAAAAGCAGATGAGACGGGTAGGTCAGTCAGTCATTCAGTCAACACGTAGACTCCCCTTCGCGGCGTCGGTGAGGGAGTGCATTCACCCTGAGGGGCGCGCGAGATAAACAAGATGTGTGCCCGAGGGCAACCGAGTGAGTCACTCAGAGAGATCTCGCTTTCCTTTCTTCCTCTTACCCCCGTTGGAATGAGCTCACATCTTGCTTTACCATGATCAATCGCTCCGCTGACTGACGAGAGAGCAAAATGAAACGAGAGAGTTGGCATTGAGCCGAATCAAGATGAGCGATCAGAAATTCCATTCCATTTCCTTGAAAACACAGGGGCTCTCATCGTCATTTCCCTTACTGGGCGGTCTTGGGTGCTGTGTTGAACATGCACCTGATCTCTAGAGTTCGAAATACGGGTCGCCGTCTCTTCATTTCGCGCACTCTCTCACCGGTCAGAGAGGCGCGAGAGTGTGCGAAATGAAGAGACGGCGACCCGTATTTCGAACTCTACTGATCTCCCCTATCTCCCCTTGGGCGAGGGGTGATGGGGTCAGCCGCTTGTCGCAGACAGATCAGTCTTTTCCAGCGAACTGTTTCTCGTGACACATGGATACACCTCGATCTATTCAGCTCTTTCTCGCAGTTGAAAAGTTCGTCGGAATCATCGATTCCGGTGAACTTTTGCGTTGAAAATAGTTCATGAGTCAGGAATTCGGACAACTTGATACTCATCAAGTCTCGAATACTCATCGATGTACTTCGCTGAAGGGACGATAACTGTTTTGATCGCTTTCGAGATCTCGCTTTCGCCTCCTCCTCCCTCCCTCCTTCCTTCCTCACTCACCCCCCCCCCCTTTGGCATTGAGAGCGAGAGGGGCGAGATTTGAGATCATTCGAGCTGATTTCAATGTCTCGATTCAAATCTCGAATCGGCTAGCCCCTTCAAGATGGTTCTAGAATATTCTCCACTTTTACTGAACTATCTCGCTTCGTCTAATCCCCGTTCTTCATTTAACAACCGTCCACGAAACGTCTCGGTTCCCATTTTAGTGATCGAAGTCTGTACCAAAAAAGCTCGTCTTCGCGCCTCTTTTGTTGACGAAGCAACCTAGACTGATCACACCAGACACATTCCCTTCCTTTTTTGGTGTTTGATAGTTCTTTGCGCATTTTCGTTCTTTGATAGTACTTTGCCTCTCCTTTCTTCCTTTTATTGCCCTCTAGTTCTTGGCAATGTTTCATCTGAATGCATTGAAAGAAAGATCAGTTCCCTCCAGTCTTGCTTCCACAAGTGCCACGAACCCACGTCATAAACTCTAGAGTTGAGCCTGTCCCGTGCCCTACCCTCTCTAGCACTGCCCAGAAGCTTCGCGAAGGTTCCAGTTGCCTCTCACGCGCCGCCTATAAACATAAGGCCCGAGCGAGGCTGGCTTGACAAGCTCGTCATTCCCCAGTCTCTATCATTTACACCTGTTCCCTTCTCTTGCCGTCTAGCCATGTCATGTACCCCGAACTCTGCCAAGAACTCCCTCTCTCTCGAGAACTTTCCTATTTGAGCAAATGCTTTCTTACACTTCTAACCTGCTAGATAGCACGACGATTCGAGAGTATTCCCAATTCCTCTCGTCTCTATTTTGGTTCACTTTTCCCTCGTTCAAGTTTTTCCCGATCGTTCTTTCCTTTCTTTCAACAGTTTTGCCATACAAGATGTGCACGTGATTGGGAAGGAGGAGAGAGAGAGAGTCTAAGCTAGCTCCCCTTCCTTCTTTCTTTCCCCTTTCAAGATCGTTCTTGAGCACTCTTCTCATTCACAATGCTATCTCGTTCAGTTCGACCGAATCTTACTTGTATAAGATGAACAGCTCAACTCACCCTGCTCTCTCTCGGTAGTCCGAGGAGCAAGATAACGTGCTCATGAAGAGCCATCCAAAGTCTCAACACACTAGCAAGATCGCTCTTCACGATAGCTACTTTTGCGTCGACCTTGTTGTTGGAATGAGCTACTCACTTGCAATGGGGGAATGCAGTGGGGTTGCACATACTCTACCAGAGACAGATCGGGAGAGTACGCGGATAGGAAAGAGTTGTAAGGTATCGCCAGTTTGGGGGAGCATCGCTGAAGAATCGCGGTAGACCAGCAACGGTTCCACTTCGTTTGTTTTACGGGACGCGCGCGCGGTACAGATTTCGCTATGTTGACAGTTGCAGCGCATTCTAGCGGTACGCGGAGACCGAATGGCCTATTTTGACACCCTTCTTTATACGACCGCCACGCCTAATCGAATGACCCCATCAAATCAGCTATCGGCTGCTAAAGGCATTACTGTTTTTTTTATTGTGATTAACGATTTTCTTGTTTTAATATTGTGATTAACGATTTTCTGGATACAATTGCCAGCAATCCAAATATCGATTCGGCAAGCTAAAATCAATCAAAGCCCGTTTCGTTGTTGTCGGTAATGAACTCCAATCTGGACCTTTTGAGGAGCTTTATTTTCCATCACCCAACCTAATCACATCAACATTGCGCGCTCCAGAAAGAGTTTAACGGATCCGTGAAACACAACCCATCCTCGTTTCTCGGCCTCATGTTTTAGTAAAGTTGTAGTACGATAGACCGTATGCCTGTCCTGCTATATTCCCATCTCAATTCCCTGATAAGCCCGTCCGTTGCCATTCACTCCCCCCCCCCCATTGTCCTCCATTTGCGCGGGTCTTCTTCTGCTCCTATTTTCGCTCTCGACTCTCTCCAATCAGCACGCTCTCTCACCCCTCTCTAACTCCCGTCGTCCGCCCTCTTTTGTTGTTTGGATGCAATCGCGGAGACACCGACGGGACATAAGGGCGATAAGGCCATCGATGATTAAGCATTCGCCTAGTCTAATCTCTCCTGATCTCACCCTATGTCTCGCTTTCTTTGATCTAAAAGAGAGCATGGAAATGGAGAGAAGGAGGCTACAAAACTGATAAGACTAATACGCCTGAGTTTCACTGTTTAGCCCAGGAGATAACGCGTCATTAGCAGTGGTGATAAGTGATAACGGAGGAAAGGGAGAGAATAAGCCTCCCATCTTTGAACCGATGAGCTGAGTTGCACAGATCAGTTACCTTTTCATCTATTCACGATGGCTAATTTGCTGGATCGGAGAGGCGAGAGCGAACGAGGATACAGATTCTCGATCAACAAAGCCCTCATTATGTCATATTGTTCACGATGACATAGTGTGACTTGAAGAGACCTGTCGAACCTTCATCACTCGTAAAACTGGTTAGAAACTTCACAACAAGCCGCGCTCAGATTCGAATCTGTCGCGGCGGACCTTGGACCGCTACGTGATGTTACTATGACTCTCTCCAGTTCCCTCGATCTCTAGCGTTGTCTGATCGGCGAGAGAGCACGGGGAATGGAGAGAGTGGATTCGAGTAGATCAAGGTCGAACGGGCAATTGGATAGTGGCGAGATGATCGCGTATCGTTCCATTGATCTGCTCTCTTCTCCTATTCTCGCTTACTTGTTGAAAGCTACTAAAGAAAGCGATAGACGGAGAGGCGATCAGTGTCTGCCTCTCTCCTAATCACGTGATCTCTCGTCTTCTCTGACCACCAAAAAGTCATGGAAAAAAGCGAGAGACAGTCGAAAAAGCTAAGCACAGTGATAGCGGTTCCTCCCCCTTTCTCCGTTTCTCTATTCACTCTTGATTCTTCACGAGCGTTGATAGGTCAGACAGAAAGAGAGACAGTGCGAAATGAGGAGAGTTGAAGAGAAAATTGAAGAGGATTTAAGAGAAAGGGATGCTTTCTTCACCCCCCTCGCCTTCACCCCAGAACAGATCTGTATCACTTTCAGTTTTGTTATACTCCTCTCCACCTCTTTCGAGCCCCTGTCCTTCACAATTTTCGACACAACAACATGTAGTTGCACGCATATTGTTGCTGTAGTGGTGGACACTAGAGGCTACTCGCCTCCACCCACCATGAATATTAGCCGGACAAGTCATGTGTGTTTTCGTGAACTTAATGATAGGGGTTGACTCTTCCATGACCACCTCTCTATCTTTTGTGTAACTACGATTGACCATTGAGTTTCAACGAGTCTGCAAGTTCTGATGTTCCGTTCGACTGATTGGCATGTCTGTTGGATTAAACCCTAAATCTATTTGTCACAAATTTTCTACATCCATTCACACTCCTCGCTCCGGAATGATCTTATCATCCACCACCCGCTTCACACTCTCTACATCAATCCACGCGCAAGAATCGTTGATAGAATTTATGGCGCCCAGTAACCTCTTCCTCCTCCTTTGACAAGATATTTCGAATAGCCATCCTCTTCCGCCATCGACGATAAATGAGCCTCGAAAGCATTGCTTACGCAGACTGTCGAATTCAAATAAAGGAGTCTGGGCCTTTTGATATTTTTTTTATTAAGAGCGCTCCCTCTACGTCATACATGTTTTCACATAGCTTTGCCCTTTCTTTGTATTTTTTAGGTGCTTCAGCACACTCCTCTCAGTTTACATGTTTCGAAGCCATGGAGAAGTGAAAGAGCACGCAACGTTGAGAGAGAAATTGACTCCACTTTCTCGACAAACTCGACAATCGCCTCTTTAACGCGCGACAGTATTGTGCAACAAACCTGCGCCTCTCACCCTACCTTCTCTCCTTCTGAACTTGTGTACATACTTTTGCATGCAATCTTATCCGTCTGGCCTGCACAGACCATAGGAATAGAGGCGCTCGTCAACACTAATCCAAAACCCCTCCATTCTTCCCTTCCTTATCAAACTTCCTCTCAAGACACACGTTCCTGATCCCCCTAAGATATCGGCCGTCTAAGAGCCGATCAATGATCCCACCGTAATCTCCCCAATCGATAATCGGAGCCGGAGGTTTCGCATTGTCAATCATGTTTTCGAAATAGATATGCGTGGCCCAGCTTCGCCCCGCCCCTCCACTCCTTCTCCTCTTTCTCTATTCAATCAATCTCCATTCTGTTTCATGTTTTTCTTTCCCTCCTCTTCCCCTCTTGATGGTTCGATATATGGACGATTGAAGCTGCGCTCCCTCTCTCCTCTTCCCTATTTGAGTGTTCGAATATTTCGAGAACGCTCTCCCTATTCCTCTCCTCTATTCGCGTTCGGAATTTGATAGGGATTAGTTATGGGTGTTGGTTGAATGCACCAATTCCACAATATCCACAACTCCCCCGCACTTTGAGATGAAACCGTCACAAAGCTGCCTCACATCGGGGACCCAAGCAACGGTTTGACAATTGGCTGAATGCAATAGCAATTCTTCCTTCCCGTCCACTGCACCCTGAATCAAGGCATATGACGCTTACATTCTGCATTTATTTTGTTGCGGAGTATGCAATCGTCCCACTACATTTAAATGTTCGAATCCTTAGATGACGATACCCTGAAACTCAACTCATCCTCAAAACGACTAGTTATACAAAGGGGCGATTATACAATCTCTCAGAAATTCCAACACACAATATGAAGAAGGGGGGGGGGGGCAGTTTTTGATTAGCAGCATCATTTCTCTCACAGTTGTAGAAACATCTTCCCTTGTACAGTCGTTATGTGCAACGGCGAAAATTTCTCATTCCGTTTCATTTTTGAGGGAAAATATTTTCTTGATTTTCGTTTCATGCACCGTAGTGAATTTCGGAAACGATGTTTTCTATAGTCGCTATATGTGCAACAGCGAAACTTCCTCCTCCATTTCCACGTTAGGGAAGAAGTTTTCGGCGCATGTTTGCTCTTCTTTCGCCTCTTTTGTTGTATGTGTCCCTCTGGCAGTTACTCATCGCATCGTCGTCGCTGACGAAGGCTACGATCTTAGCGTGGTCTTTGCGTCATTGGCTAGCAGAACCTTAGCTCCTAAGCCCAGGGCATGGTCCGGAGCCAATGGGGTGCCCGAGGTTACTCATGGGCGTCATCTTCGATGTTGTATGCATAGCCCCGGCGTGAACTTGTCTAATTACTCACCAACTAGTATTTCTCTATTTGCGGTCCAGCGTGTCCTAGCTCTTTTCCAAATTCCAATCAACACACTGAGATCAGCGGAAAACCAAAGGTGATGCTCCACTCACCCTAGTATATTTGGTTACCGGCTTTCTCATGTTGTGCAGAACTTTACCTAGTGAGATCATTCTATACACAGCGTTGGGTTTGCTGTAGCCGACGTACGGGTTCTCTCGAGTTCCAGGATCGCTTAACTCCCCTACCCATTGAGTTCGCCTCTTCATTCCGCGTGCTCTCTCACCGGTCAGAGTAGAGCTCGAAATACGGGTCACCGTCTCTCCATTTCGCACACTCTCTCGTCTCTCTGACCGGTGAGAGAGCACGTGAAATGAAGAGACGATTACTCGTATTTTGAGCTCTAGGTCGGAGTGGCGAGAGAGTACGCGGAATGAAGAGACAGATTGTTCACCCTGACAGCCCTACTCCTGATCTATGGCACAGTTCCGGCTCGCGGCGTTCTTCCTTGTCTTCCATTACCATTCGCCCCTCACGTCGTCGTCCCACGCTCGCTTGAGGAACAGTCGAACCCCCTCTAAACAACGTGTTAATCCGACACAGTTCCTTCTTCTTTCGCCCCGGTATGCATTTATTGGGCGGATTCGCATGCTAATTTTTCGACACATGGTTGGGATAGGAGGCGCGAAACACTATCTAGCTGTGTATTCGATACTAGAGACACCCTCGGAGCCTCGTCATTCGGTTCTTTGCAGTATCAGATTGTGCAATGTTGCCGTGAAGCGGAGAGCCAACTCAGAAGTTGCCTCCTAATTAGTGTTCGAAATTCAAGGGTCGCCGTCTCTTCATTTCGCACACTCTCTCTCATCTCGCTGACCGGTGACCGAGAGTGCGTGAAATAAAGAGACGGCGACCCGAAAATTGCGCCTCTCTACTCCTAATTGCGCCCCTTCCTTCTATTCCCTGTATGATCCTCCGTCACATGTTTACGCGCGTGTGAAAGCTTCTCGAAACGGGCTCCGATATCGCGCGGCGATATAATTTGTGCTTGTGAACATGCTGATTTGATTTCGCAACCATACGCAAGTAGTCCCAAAAAAAAGATTGCAGTGTATCAGATTTGGTGCCGCAACCTTGCCGATAATTGAACGTTTTTGCACAAAAAGTGTCCCGAAATATCGCGATATAATTCGTGGGTTTAGAGAGGCTGATTTTGTTACTCGGTTTGTGATCCCAGAGAAGATCCAATAATGTTTGTGGCCCTAGCCTTTTGATGGTGCAATCTCTGGCGATATTTGCGTGTTTTGTACGCAAAAGGTCTCGAAATATCTCCGATATAGCATCTCGTGGGTGTGGCTATTCCGAACAAAATATTGCCCATCGTTAGGTACTCCCTTTCTCTGTGATTCAAGTGGCCATTCTGGCAAAAATGACGAGGAAAGGCATTTGAATGCAAATACCTTTCCTCGTCATCATCACTGCACTGTATCGGTTCTCGAACGGCCCATGCATGCAAAAATTCCCTATAATTACTCATGCCTCCTTGCCATTCTCGATCCTGTCACACGTGTTTACATTGCGCATGGGGGAGAAAAAGATGCGACTCAGCTCCTTTCCACCTTTGCTGATAAGGCGAAGATGGGGAGACGCAGAGGTCACTCTGAATGATCTACTCTTGGTTCTAACTGACGAGAGGCCACGTGAAACAGAGAGAGAGTCACCATGCAGTGAGCGGGCAATAGTTTGAATCGAGAGGGGTAGAAAGACCCCCTCCCCTCCCTCCCTCTTCCTCCCCTTCTGCCATTGTTTAGTTCGGGGCAAAAATAGAAAAGCTTCGAGAGCCTTCCTTCTAAACTCGTCCGTGTGTTGACTTCGCCATTGAGACTTCTCTTCCCTTTTCCTTTCCTCGATATTCTTTCCATTCTCTGTTCTATCTCTCTAAACGACTAAAGGGCAGTGCTGGAGTGGTTTCGGGCAGTAGGTAGTCTGTCGTGGGATTCAGTAAGTAGTTAATTCCCAGTCTCGGATCCTGCCTTCCATTTCCCGGAAATGATGCAAACCCGGATCTGCAGCTGCCAGCTTCCTTGTTTCTCGCGTCGCATTCTGCGCGCGCTCGTAAATTTGTGCCGCCCCGAATTAGTCACAGACCCCTCAGGCGCTGTATTCCCTCCAGCCCTCTCATGGTCTATTGCCCGGAGGAAGAAGATGGATAGAATCCCCCCCCCCCGCTCATCTTCCTCTCCTCCCTTCTCACTGCTCCTCGCTTTTTCTCTCTCTCTGAGAATCGGTCCCGGATCTAATGAGTATTTCGGGCATAGTTAGGCCACTATTTTGGGATGAAGATGACGCCATGTGAGAAGGGAGATGATGAGGGGAATGAAGAGGCGGCAAATTGAGACGGCTCGGTGACCTGTCTGCTTTATTACCTGCTCATCAAAAAAAAGAATCTTTCCCAAGGAGTTTCAATAACGTCTGAAACTCAAGTCGTTCCCAGAAATCGATCGACACCGAGCACATGGCTATCAAACTGTAGCCATCGTTTCGGACACCCATATTCCTCATTGCCCATTACTCTGACCATCACACATTGCATTGCTCATATATTTGTCTGTTTGATTGACGACGATATCAGCGTCGCCGTCTTCCTTTCTGGTGTGCGTATTGTGGTTGCCTTTGGTAGTCGTACGCTCTTAGTCACGACCTACCCCCCTGGCTGGTGTATGGTAGTTCATGTGATCTACCCGAGCCGGGTTAACTTCAAGTAAGTACGGTTAACGACCTACCCCATCAGACAGATTACGGTAGTGAACCCGGGGTGCTCATTTCAATATGTATGCTGCTGTGTAGCGCGCCACTCTTTTTCCACACACACTTTTCCCCGCCAATAATGATCGACGCTCCGGTCTCTTCGTTTCTCCTGATCTCTTGCTGGTCAGAGAAGACGAGAGACAGCAGTGCGAACAGGAGAGGCTCAAACACGCTCAATCGGATTTGATCCTTTTTCGGCGAAATGGAGATGATATAGAGCGAAGAGCGCTTGTGTGTGTGTGTTTGTATCAATCCTATTGAATGGGGGTTTTGATCAGTTTCCCTCTCCCTTCCCGCCTCTCTTCCTCCTCCTCCTCCTCCCTCTCCTCCAACGTGGGCGCTCCATACGTGAATTGAATCCCTCTCCCTCCCTTCTTTGGCCCTCTGACTCTCTCACTTTCGCTTGAACTCTAACGCTGCCTAGCAGCCCGAGAGACAAGCGGTTTCGCAGAGCGCCGGCCGCTTTTGTTGGCCTATCAAAAAGAAGGGGAGAGCCATCCCGCATCGAAGTGATCAATTCAATCCATCATAACTGCGATGAGCATCATCCATTCGCCCCTCTCTACCCCCCACTCGACCCCCGCAGCTGTATGGAATACTGTAGCCTACTGTTATTGATGTTGACAGCAACGGTAGAGCTTCTGCTTTCCATTGATGTCTTCATTTCTTCAAACCATGTGCACGATGTTGTTCTGTTTCTACATCGAGCTCATGGGATACGATAGGCTTTACGGTATCAGGAGAAGCCTAGTTTGCCAGAATGTCAAAATGCGCTCTTTTCGTGTGCTTCTTCTAGTTCACTTCTGATGCACTTGCTTTTACTGTATTTGCATAGGTGTTCTGTTTGCCACTACGGTAGGATACTGTAACTGCTTGCTTCATTGATTCGACATGATAAGGCGGAGTCGTTGTGCGGTTACGGTAGGGTTACGGTAACTCATCGCTGGGGATACGGTATCTAGACTGGGTAATCCTCCGTTCGGGATCGTCTCTCGTTCGTTTCGGTGATCCGCTCGAATTATTCATCCCCCACTTCGGATTCGTCACACTTTGTGTGTGTCTGTGTGCCCTTTCCTCCGTTAGGCTCCCTGTTATCCCCTCACGTATGGTGTTATTCTTTCCCCCCCCCCGCTCACTCTTGCGCATGCGGAATCATCCCCGCCTACACCTGGAACGCCGTTTTGAGCACTCACACCGTCCGTATCCCCCCCCCCCCCCCTAAATAGGTTCTGTCTAATTTCCTACTTGGTGGCCGAGTAGAGCGGCGTTCCGAGAATCCCTCCCCCCCCCCCCCATCGAACGTTCGAAATTCGTGTCTCTTCATCTAGGCCCTGTCAGCTGGCGCGCGTGTTTTCGGCGCCCCGTCAAAGAGCTTATTTGGGGTCTATTTGGAGAGTTTGTCTGGCCGCTCCTCTCGAGAATTGCGTGAGAAGCCGCGAGATCCTCCCTAATGAGCGATGATATCCGGCGCTATTCCGGTAATCTCTCCCCTTTCATCATTTCCTAACGGAATCTCGTGGTGCCGAAACGTGTGCATTTCTCAACAAACCTCTCGAAAATCTGTCTAATGAGCGATCAAACGAGAGAAATTGAGAGTATTTTGGGATATCTTTGCTCTGAGCTCATCATCGTCTCCATGTAACATCATGTAGCGTCGACAGAAACTCTCGAAGCTCATCCTAACGAGCGGAATGGAGAGTATTTGTGCTAATTCTGTATCCATCTGTTCACTTCAGTGAATATAGCGTTTGTGGTGAGCACTCGTATCGTGTGAAGCCACGAAACGTAATGAGCGTGTCGAATAAGGAGTACCCGGAGCTATTCCGGTACGCGCCTCATCATAGATCTTTATGGAATCATGCCCGCTCCTTGCGAGGGTCTTCGCTTCCCTGCTATCTCATCCGCGTCCAGAATGGATATTGGACCAGAGACGTAGACTACAGGGGGAGATATATTAGACCTCTTGAGCGATCCACGCAACAAGATACTGAGGTCATAAACTAAATAACGCTGGCGTCCGGATGGAGAATTGTAGAAGACTACAGTGTGAAGCATTATCGATAGTGTGATTCATTCCCGCACATTGTACCCAATTAGAACGCTCGCACATTTTGAACAATCATCGGTCGATGTTCACTAAAGCGTCTCTAGAACCCGGCGCGAGCGTTCCACCTGTCACATCTCTGACAAAATTCAGTCATGTTTTTTATCTAATTTGGCCCGCTGTTTTCGCTAGACTTACAGTGAAGGCGTCGTCGTCGTCCTTTTAGTGGCCATCGGCTCGCGCGTAGCTTGTTTTCATGCCCTTACTGGTTCATTTAGCGAGTTCAGGGAGGGGAGGGGGGGGGGGGTAAATGAGGAGCCCGGCTAACCCCTAAAGGAAATGGCGTAAAAAAACACGTTGGTACAGTGCATGTGGCTGGGCCGTTCTTTGTAAGAGTGGCGACTGGGTTTCTCGCCATTAAATTTTGAGAAACGGCAAATATATCTCCGGCATGCGGTTCGTCAACTTATCGCTCTGAAGTTCCTTGTGTGGGAATTTGGTTTGCGAGAATTTCATCAGCATGAGTGCTCCCTTGTGTGGTGTACTGTGATCATGATGCATCGGGAATATACCCCCCATTGGATCTGGGTCCGGGAAAAGACAACAGACCGGACAGAGCATGGCATTTCCTCCAGGCGGTGCCTACCATAACTTTTGGAGAGACGACTATGATTCTAGGTAGGAGAAGGCCAACTGGATGGGAATATGTGCTGCTGGGTCTCCCTGTAGCTATTGCTCTATAGACTACTATGATTGTGGATAGGAAGCTATGCATCATCAACCTAGATAGCCGCAATTCGTCACTGTCCCCACTGTCCCGCAATTAGAACCGCCCGCTGGCGGATCCCCCAAGAGTAGGTTCTGACGTGGATAGGCATCAAACCATTTTGATCTATCCGCCCCCCCCCCCCCTGGTTGGCCCCTTCTGGAAAGACGATGAAGGCTGTCCAGCAGCTCCTTTGGCCAGCAACGTGTTCCTACACAGCTAATCCGCGTGGGAGCGATGAGATGGGCCTGGTGGGAGCGCGGGGCGTCAAGAGAGAGAGTCATCATCATGGGAAATGTTGAACCCTTGGCCTCTGCGGCGCACGCATTCTTCCATTCCGTTCATTCCTCGCGCTGACTTCTGGAGAAAAAAACGTTATTGCACCCTCAATTTTATGGCGCCAAATATTAGGAAGGCCCCTTCGCCGCCTCGTACAGGTCATTACTTACGATGACGTCATGGGGGATTCTCCATTCGCCCTCCTCCGCCCTCCCCCTCCTTTCTTCCTCCTCCCTCTCTTTTTCCTCGGCCCACTCCAATTGTAAGGGCTTTCCGAGTTCTTACGCCCCGTGTTTTTCAAATGCTTTTCTCTCGCATCAGAGCGGCCCGATATTAATAGCGAGAGAATGATGGCAGAACTTCGATTCTGTGTGATGTTTGCGCGCGACTTATTAGAGAATATTATTATGGCTTGTGAGCGCTGATATTTATCCCAGCCGCCGGTATTTATAACTTGTCTGTAACGGTGACTTTCCGCATGTTTTCAGCCAGCCATGTTGCTTGCATTCTAGCACGCAAGCCGTAAATCGCATTCCCCTCCTCCTCCCTATCCCTGCGCAGTAACAACTAGAAAGCAGCGGAAACAGTAAATAGTTGTGGGTCAACCGTTCCCGTTTATCTACTAGTTTCCTTTCTCCGTTCGAATTGTTATGTGTGTGCCTGCTAGGGTGGGAAGATCTCCGACAATAAGGAGATATCATATAATAAAGAGATAAGGAGATATCATATCATATCGCTCCACTGATGTTATCATTGTTATCGCTCCACAGATTCCTTCATCTTTGCTACGCCTTGGTTCCCGCCCAGCAGCACCTTGGATATCTTTAGCCCTGGAACACCGCTTCTTTTACCCCACCGGATATTCTGGGCTAGAGTTCGAAATACGGGTCGCCGTCTCTTCATTTTACACACTCTCTCGTCTCTCTGACCGGTGAGAGAGAGCGCGTGAAATGAAGAGACGGTGACCCGTATTTCGAACTCTATTCTGGGCTATTCTCACAAGGGAGAGGCTCTGCAACCCTTGCATCTGCATCTATCACTTCCTGCAATCATCTAAGGATTCCTTGGGCCCAGTCACAGTGGGGGCGAGGGAGTCATTAACTTCCTCCTTCTGGACTCGCCGTGTCTCTCGCTCTTTTTCCTGCTGTTGCAACTGCCCGTTCCTCCCTCTCTGTCTCCGGCCCGTTTCGGTGACGTGAGATGGCGTCATCTTCGAGCGAGAGATAGAGGGAGAGCGAGTGGACAACAGAGTGACGTCGCCGCGTCGAGGCCTTCCCTTCTTCGCCCCCTCAGGGGGGAAAGACGGGCAGACGGCCGTCATAGACGAGGCGGGAAAGGGAGGGTCCATGCGGCTAGGGCCGCGAGAGACAAGAAGGGGCCTAGAGACGGGAGACGACGCGGGAAGGGGGAGGGGCTGTCCATGGAAGGCCGGCTTGCACGAGAGAGAGAAAACTAGACCAGAGCAGTCCATTCATTCCGTGTCCATCCATGGGCCATCCCCCCCCCCACCCTCTCCATATTTTGTGACTTTTTCCGAGCCATTTCTTATCATAGCTTGCGCTGCCCATTAACAGATGTAGACTTGCTGAAACTCAACGTGTTCCATCGCGGTTTCGTGTTGATTATAAAATATTTTTGTTTGTTTATATTTTTAATTAATTAAGCTAAGTAATTGCAGATGAACGCAGACGCCAAGTACTACGGCGACAGCAACTCGTTGGCCGCCGGCTTCAAGCGCCTCAACAAGCCCCAGGTGCGTTGTGCGCCCGATGGTGCTGCCACATGGTGCATCATCACCCAAGGAGACGTTTGGTGTTGTGTCCCAAGTGCCGTTCTAATGGGGGCGACGAATTTGCAGATGGAGCGGCTGCAGCAGCTGCTCAACGAGAACATCGAGATCGACGGCGCCGGCAACTTCCCCGAAATCATCCTCCCGCTCCGGCACTTTGTCGTCGCGTTGAAGAGACAGCTTGTGTGAGTTGAAGGGGACGGTACGATATGATACTTTTTCTAAAAAAAATTCTCGCATGTTCTTAGCACATATTTCCTATGTGCCCGCAACGCCTATTTGATCTCTTCCCCCCCCCCCCCCCTCTTCTCCATTCCCCCCTTTTTAAGAATTGCCGCAGGGAATGGTTCTTTGATGCTCCTCGTGACTGCTAAGATTGCACAATTCCGTCTCCTTTTGCCCCCCGCTATTCACTCTGCGTCTCTCCGTTTCCTGTGCTCTCTCGCTCACTCTAACTGCCTAGAGGACATTCTCATCCGCGCTTTCTGACAACGTTTTTCGGGGCTCCTCATTTCGCCATTCAAGTGCCCTCCTTAGCTATGCAGTTGTTGCAGAAGGGGGAATTGTGTGAGCATAGTGTGATGACACAAGGCCGGAGGGGCGAATGATTGAAATTATGCATGCACCTTGCAAAAAAAGAGCTTTTGATACAGCGCTAGCGGGGAATTATGCTGATTTCACACAACGACTTGCACACAACAACAAACAGGTGAAGGGCGCCGAAATGCCCGATTACGCGAGGTGGGGTGTGGGATTATGCAATGCAATGCGCGTTTTCCTGCAACGTTTTTTTCCTGGAAAAAATTAGCGCGCGAGCGGAAATGGCGCAGCTGGAAAGGGGCGGGGAACCACTACAAAAATGAATTAGCCCGAGGAGGGAAGCAGATGAAATGGGTGAAGTGGGTGAAATCCTGCAAAAGATTGTTGTTGTCGCTTGTGCACAAGGCGCCTTGTGCGAGAATTTCGAACACGCCTGATACAAACTTGATTACTCTCTGGAACACCCTGGGCACAAACATGCGTAGCCACGTTGTCCAAACTGACAATATATCATTGAGCTATTTGAGCCGATTTCTTTTCCAGCTCCGCCGGTCTCTCGCCTCTCTCGATCAAAATCAACGGCGGCGCAGCGACAGCGATCGCCGCATCCAGAGAATTCACATACTCCGACATCGACCTCATCATCAGCGCCGATTTCGGCGAGGAGGACAGCTTCAATAAGGTACAGTAGCTGGATCAGTTGGCGATAAAAATCAGTTATCGATAAATACGAGGTTACGGTAGCTTACGATATCCAAATAAATTGCTTTCAGGCCCGTGAAGCGCTTCTCGCCGTCGTGCTCGACCAGATGCCCTCATCGACGATCAAGTCCCGCATCTCCGCCGAGACCCTCACCGACGTCTACGTGAAGAAGATGATCAAGGTGAGCCGTGGCCTAAGCACTTGGCAGCAGGACCTTACGGATGAGCTAATCGTTCATCTTTGAAGGTCTCGGGACATTCCGGTGATAAGTGGTCCCTGTTCTCGTTCAACAACAACCTCGGCCGGTGTCTGGAGATCAAGTTCGTTGACTCGATGCAGAGGCAATACGAGTTCAGCGTCGACTCCTTCCAGGTGAGAGCAAACAAAAGCAAAATTTGGAATATGTTTCGCTACTTCACTTTGGTGCTTTGCATTTTGAGAAGAAAAAAATCACTTTTTTTCAAAGTCAGAAAGAATTCCGCACTTGCTCATCCAAAAAAATAATAATGAGTTTCACATATTCAATAAAGTGCGGTGAAGAACATGGGTAGTGATGGAAAGCAACAACGCACGAATGAATATACGTATTAATTTCTGATCTCAGGTCCTCCTCGACCCCCTGCTCGAGGACGCCGAGAAGCCGTACGCCCTGCTCACTTCGGCATTCAGAGACGTCGATGAGGTGAGGATTACATAATGATGACGAAAGTGGAAACCTACGGAGCCGCTGTTTCTGTTCATTTCCTTCACAGGAAGAGTGGGTGGATGCATACATTAGGCTATCTGATCGCATGACGAGGATATATTACATAGTAGCAATTTCCGCGTGGTGGGCGATAGATGGAAGTTTAGATAGGGCATAATTACTATTGATGAAAAATATGCTATTTCCAGGCCCTGTTCCATCTCGAGGACCGTCTGATCAAGACCGTCGACCCGGAGAAGATCCGGGGCGGAGGACTGCTCAAGTACTGCCAGTTGCTCATCAAGGGATTCAAAGCCGCAGACCCCGAGGAGTGCCACCAGATGGAGAAGTGAGTGTGCTTTCGGAGACTGTAGGACTACGGTAGTTGATCTTTGATCTCTAACCCTCTTTGTCTTTGCAGATACATGTGCTCTCGCTTCTTCATCGATTTCCCCGACCTTCCGTCGCAGGAGACGAAACTGAGAAGCTACATGGACTCGCACTTTGCCAACCACGAAAACGTAAGTGTGTCCAGCAGCTGTGCCTTTTCATGAAATCTTGACGTAGGTAGAGTCTAGGGCTATCTATGGCTAGAAAAACGGTCACAAAAATAGTAGTGCTCGAGGCCTGTAGGAAGGAGGTTCTCGCAGGGTAAACAGAATACTCTAATAGAGTTAGAGACTAGAAGAAGAAGGGAGGGCGGGGGTGATGTCATGCGGGCGCTGAATCACGCTAGCGGCGAGGGCTTTTCGCGCTAATGAGGGACTATTCATCGCCCCGAGTAGATTTCGAGAAACACGAGTATCCGTCTCCTCATTCGACATGTTATTTCACTTTTAACGTAAAACTGACGAAAACAAAGGAGACGACTGGAATTTCGCGTCGAAATTGAGGTGTCACTTCCCAATCATCGCTCCTTTCAGGCCTCTTCCCTCTGCGGTGACGAGACGGATTCCGAGGCATCCTCCAATCAGACGACGCAGTCGTACCTTGCGGTGTCTCAGGTACGGTCCAACTTCCAAATTGACATCACTTTGGGCACATTCGTCTTCTTAGAGAACTTGCCTGATCCAACAAAACTCATATCCGAAACACAGTACCCTAACCTCTCCCTCATTCCAGGCGAAATACGACTTCCTCATGATGCTGTACCGCGTGATCTCGTCCTCGACCGTCTGTCTCATGCACCACGACCGCCGTCAAACCCTCCAGCTGATCGACCAACTCGCCTACCACCTCACCCTCTCCCCGCCCTCCATGGCGTCCCTGGGCTCGTCCTCGGGCGCTCCCCCGCGAGTCTCCCTCCTCTACTTCACCTCCAACCAGTGGATCCAGGTCGTCTAGAGGCCTCTCTGGCACCTTGGTCGCATCCATAACCCTGGCTGGTCCCTAGTTGCAGTTCCTACCTAATTCACATCGAGAAGAGAGCCCACCATTAGTTATCGCCCGTGCTCATCGCTAGAAGAAATTACTTGCATTTGACCTCCTATCTGAATACCGGCCTCTTCACGTATGTAAATAGTTGCTTACATGTAGCCGTATTGACTCTGGTCCGAGTACCGTAACCGCCGTACTCCCGGTTCGATTCGATTTGTATTGTTGTTGTACACTGTAGCTGTAGCACACACGCGTTTTTGTGTTTTTTCCTTGTACGGATTGTGTACTCGTTCATTATATATATTTATTTTCGATTTCTTGTCCAACCAACATTTCGGGATTTGTTCTCTTCTTCTCTTCTCTCTCTCTACACAGGCTGGTGTCTATTCTCCCCCCACAAATCTTTGCCCTCCACTTTCCCCTCCCCCACACACTTCCATTCGGGTTCCACTTCAGAACACCAGCCTTTGCCTATCTTTATCCCCCCCCCTGACCTACCGTATCTTCTACCGTATCCAAACCCTATTTCTGTCCCCGGTACTCCACTTCTCTCCCTTTCCGAGTGCCTCCCTCCCGCCCATATCCCCTCCCTTCCATCATTCTGGTCCCGTCCAGAATCCCTATCCCCCACTTACTCATGGTGTTACCCCCCCCCCCCCCCCCATCCACTACTCTTCCCTTTACTCAACTACTCCTCTACACACATATTTGTTACGGTCACAAATCGCTCTCTTTTCCGAGACACTCACACGAGATAAACCAAATGTTGATTAATTGACAGTGTTTTACACATGGCAAACAAGCCGAAAAGGCAGGGTCAGAACATTGAACAAAATGGACGCGAAATATATCAAATCTTTATTGATTGTTGGTTCATTATAAGGATAAGATGTGACCGAGAATTATATTCGGGAAGAGAATTGAACACCCGTAACCAATGTCACACACACCAGGGCGTAAAAGGCTGATTTATCGAGGCAGAAAATTGAACAACATTGATCGGGAAACACAAAATTGACGTTATCTCTGGCCATTAATCGTTTCCCACACCAAACTGGTGGGCAGTAGCTTTGGCAAACGACTCTCTTCATTTCACATGATATCCCGTTGATCAGAGAGGCGAGACAGCACACGAAAAGAAGAGAGACGTTTACCATTCCAACTGGGCTTTCGGGCTGGCCAAACAGAAACAGATGGCAATGGAAAGGAAAAAGAGGAAAAGAGAAAAAGCTAAACCAACAATTGACCCAACGAAACGAAACAAAATGTAGGAAATAAAACAGCAGCAACAATTTAACGATCGATTAAATTCAACAAGAAAAATATGGAATGAATGCTTATCGGGGAAGAGAACAAAAATGCTCAATGATCTAGTTTCCTCAATAGGAAAATATCAATAAAATTGGGAAGATTAGCCAGTCGACATCATCATCTGCTAGGGCACACAACACAAGATAGCACCATGAGATCCTAGTAAATCAAAAGCAACCCAGTTATCAATCTCTCACATACTTCCCAGACAAAGACAAAGCGAAAAAGTGAAATGAAGACTAATAAATCGACAATATCTCCTACACCCTCATCCTCTCCAGTATCTCTCTCGTATACTCGCAATCTCCAATCAGTCGACTCTCCTTATACGGATTCTCCACCATCGCATCGAAGAGATTCATGCCTCGATCCGACTCCTTAATGTTAATTTAGTCCAACAAATACTAGGTCGATCGTTTTTTTCCTCACATCGTCTCATCCCGATTCCCGTCTCATATGAAGATCCGATGAAACACATAAATCAAAGGCGATCAGTTTTTCTAGGGCACAAAAAATCACACAGGTTCCTTCCTGTTTCACCAATATTCAGCAATTCAGTGATCAAGGATCAAGCACTCTCAAATCGCAACTAGCATATACCACAAATAATTACTGAAATGGGGGTACCTAGAAGTTTAAATTTTAAATATGAAGCATGAAAATAGCATAAATGCTACCGTACCTTCTCCTTTCCCTCATCGATACTCCCTCTGCTACCGTACTCCTTCTCCCTTTCGAGTCTCAGCACGAACGGGTTCATTCGTGTCCCGCTACCGTACACCCGCTCGCCCACAACGATCGCCGCCTGAAAAGGATACGAAAAAAGGAAAAAAAAAGGATATGAAAAGGAAAAGGATGAAAAGGAATGTTGATTTTTCGAATGTTTCAGGATCTCTAGCAGCTGTCCAAGAACTGAGAATTTGTTTTGTGCGTAACAAACCAGCGCAATTATTAAAATTTCCGATTTCTTCCCATGATACAGATCCATTGAACACACAAGACTCAAAAGACCTAGCAATCGCCAAGGGAAAGAGTATTATATTTTCTTAAAAACAACTCCCGAATCTATTAAAATTTCCGACTCCTTCCGAAAATGAAGTTCTCCTGAACCACAATACTCAAAGGTTCTAGGATATTTTTCTTCCAGCTGATACTGAATGCAGAAACATCATAACTTTCCCAATTTCAAATGAATTAATAATTAAAATATAAATATTAAATAAATAAGTCGCACCTTCTCCCTGATCTCCGCCGACTCATCTTGCAGGAACTCGAGCAGCACCGCCGTCGAGGCTTCTGAGAATTAACAAAATAAGTTTTTTTTTAAATTTAATAAAAAATTTGATTCGCACACATTATTCTAATAAACAGGAAGAATTCAAACAACCATTGATACTCCCTCTAATCCATCGATCATTTACTAGAGATGAATCACAGAACGGCCTAGTGTCATCCTTTTCCGCTCATCCAATTCCTCAAGAAATTCACCACCGCAGAACTACTGCGCCTATTTTGACGCGAAAAATGACATCCCGGAATAACGCGGTTTCAGACTATCTACAAATAGGAAGAAGAGGTCACGATCTAATATTTCGGAAAGTTGTTTCGAATTCAACTATTACCATAATAAAAAAAATTCACTTGAATTCGTAACATCATCTACGGTATGATTTCGGAATCGCTACCATATCGTCATCCCTACCGAAATCATAAACTTACCTCCTCCTCCACTCGCACACTCGATCGCCATCTCCTTCGTCTCCTCGTCGTCCGCTGTCGTGCATCTGGGAGATCGATGGATTGATTTATTATTTATCATTTATTATTATTTATCATTTATTATCATTATTTATCGATTATTTTTCGATTAGTTATTTCTACCGTTTTCCAAGTTACTAAGTAAGCAACAGTAATCACCAGCAATCTCAAGGAACCATTCGATGGCTCTTTTTTAACAAAAAAAACCAACGACTATTGTGATTTCGGAACCAGTCGGATTACCGCTTTAACGAGGATACAAGACAGATAGATAACATTACTTCGATACGTGGCATTGAGGTCAACAAATCTAAACTTAGATCGAAAACAGCAGAATTTCGCAGGCATACACAATTTTCTCCTACCTTTTTCCCGGACTACAGCAGACTACAGTAATCAACAGTATGTACTATTTTAGAAGCAGCACCTTGTGTAGAAATTCAATAACAATTGTGACAATTCAAACCCGGTCGGATTGACGCTTCATCGGGGGTATAAAATAGGATGACATTATTACTGTTCAGTAGACGGCAAGGCGTTCATGTAATTTTTTTAAAAAAAACTATTATACTCACGAACTCCTCTCCCCTCTCAATTCCATCTTAACATAATCATCTACCGTACTTCATCACCCCTCTCCCTTTGTGTTCCAGAGATAGCACAATTATGGCCTTTCTCACATAGCTTTAATAAACGGAATTCTTATAGGGGTAAACAACTTTCTGGTGAAGAGTCAACACCTTATGCCATCTCATGGTTTTCTCACTTACAGCACCCCTGCCGTACTTCAAAACCTCCTTTCCCCTATCGATGCTTTCCTACGTAATAATATACCATACCTCATCATCCACTCTCCATCTCCCTCCTCCTCTCCCTTCTCCTTCCCCTCTCACTCACCTAGCAAATTACTGCTCCAGTAATATCACAAATAAGTGCTTCTTCATATAATATTACTAATGAGATATGAATATATTCGACAATAGCAAAATAACTCCCCCCCCCCTTATATCACATTATACCTGTCTCATCTACTGTAACATACCTCATCATCCACTCTCCATCTCCCTCCTCTTCCTTCCTCTCCTTCTTCTCTCCTCTCACCGCCAGTCGAATTGTGCGTAGCAGACTCTCTTCGGTCAGTCTGCAAATAAATAATTAATTATTTTATATATAATTCCCTACTCTCCAAAACGATTTCCTGTCGTATTATCCACTCACTGTTACTTCTCGCAGTTTGCATTTTCATCTTAAAACTTCCCACAATGTTTTCGTTTCACACGTTCCTCATAGTTTGCATCGGTTAATCGAAATTGATATTTCCCGTTTTCTCCTGCTTCAATAACCCTATTAATCACCTCGTAATGTTTTTATCAAAAGAATAGGCAAACCAACAATAATTCGGTTTCACACTTCCCACAAATTTCCCTCCGTCCGTCTGCAACTATAACACTCTGTCTTTCCAGGAGCTACTCTATTAAAAAAAGGAAAGCGGTGATAAATCTGTAATGTCAACAAACACACACACACACATTCGTACATATTTATCCATCCCTCAGTGGTTACATGTGGAACGGACAACTTGGGGTTTATATATTTGAATTCAGGTAGCGTATACGGTAGTCTTCCGTGTGGGATCCTTCTCACACTCTCGCACTTTCCATCGTTCGACAGCACTTTGCTCCTCTGACGTGCTTCGATTCCATCTCCGTTTTGATCTCCATCTCCTCCAGCTCCTTCATTCCCGCACGAATCTCGCCCATCTGAGAGGACGGTAATATAGAACGGTAGGCTAGGAGTACGGTAATCAAGCGTGGCCGAATCTATATCTACAGTCCTTAAATGTACGATGGAAGTACAATAACTCGACCGTAGCCCCCTTTCCGTCCTACCGTCTCCGTCCTCCACGATTGTAGAGGGAATACGGCAGCTACCACCTCCTTTTCATGTCTACAGTACACCTACAGTACCTCCTTGGCTGCAAGGATAGCACGGTAGATTCAGCAATACGGTAGCTACAATACTTCCTCCTCCTGATACAGTACGTACCTCCTTGGTGAGCATCTCCTTCAAATAGTTCATCTGTTGATTAAACTGTTTCGTCCACTCCTTCAGATTCGTCTCTGCCCTCTCAATATCCTGTCGAGCGTCCACTTGACCGGCCATGAGGGGACGACCCTTCGTGCGGCAACGGGTTACCTGGTACGGTAGTCTTACGGTCAAGAGCCCGGTGAATCGTATTCTGTGTTTTTTTTGTCTAATAGGTCTGATTGCAACATTGAACTATTCCACAAAGTCCGGCTTATGGCGACAGCGTGAAACGCAGATAGCCATGCTTCATCAAAGGAAGATATTTCGTTAAAGTTCCACGTAACCCTGTAGTCCTTAACTGTACACCTTCCCATAGATCGACTACAGTACTCATACAGCATCCTACCGATAGCCCAGCTTCCAGTACCTTCTCATCCAGCTTCCTTGCCGTCTGAATCCTCTTCAGCTTGAGCACGGACAGGTCCTTGCTCAGCTTCTTCTTCGACTTCTTCTCCTGATCGAAGAATGCATTCAGAATCCCTTCTCATGCTATCGTTCTCGCTAATGTCCATGCTATTCACTAGTCGTAATAGTCAATAGCGCGATATTGGAAATGTAAGAGTTTCGGATGTGCATGTGAACTTGTTGTTTCACAATTACTATAGAGCCCGCTGCGTTAACGCATCTCAGTGATGGATACATTTTAATTCGCAATCAATTATCGTCGATCAGTATTCGTCTCCCCCCTCTCCCGTCCTCTCCTCACCTGATCATCGGCCGCTCTGCTCTGCTTCTCCGTCGATCTCGTCGTTGTGGTCGTCGTAGTCGTTGGCGTTTCCGGCGTCGACAGACTCAGGCTCACGCTCTGGTCGTCCGAGGGCGCCTTGCTCTGTGATACGTTTGCGAATGATATGGCAAATGGGACTACTGTAGGGGTAGTGCCGCAACACAACCAGAAGGTGTCCTTCACTCAAGTAATAACCGCCCTGATCGCCATCACGATGTTGTCATCGCTACGATCGTAGGGGATACCGTCATCTACAGTATTACCGTTCTGATGACGCTTCCCTCATCGGTCAGCTTGTTCGTCATGCTCTTCGGCGGGGCTGCTGAGACGGCGGAGCCCATCGAGGAAGAGGACGAACGCTTGTTCGATAGACGAAGTTTCTCCTGGAGCGGGGCAAATCATCATCGGTTCCCTCTAGAAAATGGTTCCATGCTGTTCTACTGTACTCCGCAGTAGCAGTAGTTTGACATCAAAGGAGTATCGTAGATTACGATCTCAGTCGTACCTCCTTTGGCGGCTCCTTCGTGGCGCGTCTGTTGGAGGGCTTCTTCATCAGCGACTTGTCCTACAACGATGATGTTGGGATACTGGGATATCGTTCCGCGTATACTGCATCCAGAAGTTCCTCTCTCAGCGAAGTGTTACGGTAGAAAGCCATTTCTCGATCACTATTTACCGTATACTCCTTATACCTATGCCTTATCCGTCAGAGTGGATAGTACGGTTACGGTAGAAAACCAGTCCTCGATCAATCTCTACCGTACTCTCCTCCTCTCTCCTACAGTATACCTTGTCCGGGGACATGGTAATGAGAAAAGGCTCGGCTACGGAAGAAAGGCATTCCTCGATCACTCTCTACCGTATCCTCCTCCTCCTCCTACCGTATACCTTGTCCGACAAGGTAAGGTTATAAAATCAGTCCTCGATTAATCTCTACCGTACTCTCCTCCTCTCTCGTACCGTATACCTTGTCCGGGGACATAATCGGCTTCTGGACGGGCGACGGCGGCTGAACCTGCCGACCCGACTTCTTCTTGGCCACTTTGTCCTGCGAGGAAGAAGCGGGGGTTACGGTAGGTTCATCGATCGATAATTACTACCTATCCAGATCAAGCTCTTCCTCTTTCACACATTGAGCCAGATAGGGCAACCTCTCGTGTTTCATTATCTATTCCCGTTCAGGCTCTCCTCACAGGGCCTTCACAATCACACTCGGATAGGCCGATGCCCAGTTCAATGCCATCAGAATTCAATGAGAGTGGGTTCCCCTGATCTTTGATATTTGATCTCTCCCACCCCGCGTACCTTTATCTTGTCCTGTGCCGTCTGCTTTGCTCCTCTGCCGCTCGTTTTGTTGCTGTTCTTTGTCTTGCTTCCCGAGCCCATTTCGAGAGGTGGAGAAGAGACGAGTTTGGGAGAGGAAAGAAAGAAGCGGGAAGAGGACAACCACTCGCGATGAGGGCAAGCGAGGGGAATGGAGTTGTTCGAATTATTTTTTTTCTTTATTGGAAAGCGGTGATAAATCAATTCGAGCGATGAATTCAATACACGAAATCGCGATTCAATAATTTTATTTCATTCCGTCGCAGACTGGTCGAGTCATCAATGCTTTTTTTAAAAGTCGGCTTTAGTCAATTCCATGAAACACGGAAACGCAAAGTACACGGTTGACAAGTTTGAAGCAGAAATAGGAGATCGAAAATTCAAAAAATTGCCACTCACCTCATACATTCATTCAACTACCATACGAGACAATATATCCAATGTAACTTCTTTTTCCCGCCAACTACAATTCGTTGACAATTTAACATCGTTATGCTAGAGCGTTGCACGCATGAAAAGATCACCCACATCATGTCGACAAATGATCCCTCTAAATATCACCTTAACAACACGAATTGCTAACTTTCTACCATCACGCACCTCCTCTCCTCCATTTCCACTCCCTCGATCGTCCTCCATATCTCCTTCCTTCTCTTCTCTCCTCGTTCCCCGCGAGCGACGCGAATGAGCAGGCGGAGAATCTGCATTGGAATTTGATCATCATGAACCAGACGTTTCGAGGTTTCAGAATTCTGATTAATGCAACTCGTAAGGTAATGTTGAAGAATTCGACCCATAATAAATACTCAATTCCTTTCACATTTGGCAAGAAGGTCGCTGACACTGTCACCAACAGCGTTTGGGCATGATTATGCCTCGCCCTTTTTGTGTGACGCCCGCGGGTTTCTGAATTTCGAAAAATAACATGTTTATACAAACTTCGATAGCATCATGTGAATCTTCATTTAAAAAATAACTGAGGTTTCTATTCAACATTTCGTGATTGCTAGAATACTTCTCGAGATATAGCCTGAAATGTGCAAAAAAGTGCATTTTTCAATCAGCGACAATATGCTCAAATTTGCATATCATTATTAACGTCGCGCCTCGGGCGTACATAAATTATTATTATAAAGTTTTTTCTTAGTTTTTGCACTGGTTCTCAAGTTATACCTCGAGCCGTGTAGCCCTGTTCAGAGGAAATATATTGGCAAACGACTGACGCAGATCGATAGAGCATCGAAAAATAGCCCTAGCTCCTTCAGAAAAGTCATCTCTGTGACTACGTTGAAGGGTAGAAAAATGATGTTGAAGTTAAGACGCTGCAACCGAGCGATGCTGCAGCTCGGTCGGGAATGACCTAAGACACTATTCCGTTCAGAGGGTGTCTAGAGGGGTCTAGTAAACCCCAAATAAATGGAAATCTCAACTTCGAAATTTCGTTCGCTGACAGATTCAGGTCGAATCTTAGGTGAGAGGCGTGATATTCTCATATATAACCCACATCTCACCACCGGCAAATTCCTAGTTTCAGGCAATTTACTAACACTTGCATTCAGCAGTTCTATAATTCAGTCAAGATTCGTGATGTAACCCACAATCAATCGATTCGTTTCCTTGCTCTCCTCCTTTAGGTCCTCCAGTAGATACGGTAGAAGTCGATCGATAATCTCCGTCGAATCGATCGATGACTCCATCATCGCGAGACTACGGTAGATCTCGTGGCGGAACTCGGCCGATGACAGGGGCTGAAATATGAATATCAATAATATTTTTATTATTAGGAAAAAGATCCCAAACTCCCATTACTTTTGCAAAACAGGAAGAATGATATGAACCACGTGAAACTCAAAACATCCCTCTTTCCCTCTTTCCTCTTGTTTCACAATAAATCATTCCACATTTTCAAGCAATTAACGTTCAGTTAAGAAACAGCCTACACTCTTGAATGTATTTAGAAAAAGTATAAATACCGCACCGAACGCGTTAATAATCAATAAACAAAGTCTACCCAGATATCGTACTCACAATCAGACAGATACTACTCCTGCCCCGTTCTTCCTTCCGGATACCGTACCTCAGCTAGCCATAAATTAATCAATAATCACTCACCAGCTCCGCCCTCCTCTCCGCATACCGTATCCATCCAGCCGCGAGGGGTCTCAAGGCGAGCGTCAAACTATCGATGGAAGGTATCGATTGGAGTGGAGGAAGGGGCATGGAGAGCCGATGGTAGAGCGAGAGAAGGAGGGACACGTTCCAATCGCACCTTAAAATACTCGCTTTTGTTTTTGGCGTTTTTTGACCGACATCGCTGGACAATTGTTGATTCTGAACGCGCACATAATCGATAGTGAGCCTGAAATAGTATCCTCGCCGGATCGGGGGAAACAAGACTTTTTAAGATGTATAAATGAACCCCGCAGGTCCCCCCTACTTTCCCCCTTCAGCTAAATTAAAGCTATTATAGTATAATATTTTAGAACAAAGGAATCGGAGAGGGATAATCGCTGAAGGTGCAGAATTTCAGAATACAACCATGTGTAGACAACTGAAAGCTCAGAGACTATGGTAAACCTGAAACCATAACTGTCCAAGTGTTTGAATTACCCACTCAATTTTCACTACGCCTTCCTCTTCTTCCCATCTTTACAAATTCTTACATTATATTCAATAGAAACAATGCCCAACCGTGCTCTGGCCAATTTCAAGCAAATCAACATTCCTATCAACCAAGAAACTGCAACCTCACCGGTTCCTGCACTATCTTCCATCCTACTATATTCTTACAAAGATTGTTAACATAAACTGGAGATCAATTCCGTATCGACAGTTTGCCAGCATACAACTATTCCTATCAATCATGAAACAGCATACTTACCGGCCGCATGACCACTTGAGTAACTCTTTACCCTTGCCCTTGTCATTTACATGTCGTTTTCTCCCATTTTCACGACATTTTTTTTAAAAAAACATAGCAACTCAACACGTATCCATCTCCCGCTCCTCATCCCCTCACAATTCCTCTCATTCCCTCTCTCTCTCTCTCTCTCTCTTAGCTCTCAATACAAGCCTAACCATTTACAAAACAGCTCACCACTCCCTGTATTCTCCTCCTTCCTCCCATCTTCTCACAATCGCCCTCATTCTCTCTTCCGTCTCATCGTAATCGTCGTCGCGCTTCCGATCGAGGAACGACGTCATCTTAATTTGATAATAAATTAACTACATTATTAATTAATTATGCTTATAATTGGTGAATAAAGTACAATTAATATAGCAAGAGCCCATCTACAACCCATCACCGTTTACTTTCCCCAACTCAGTTATATTTCCTGAGAAGCACAACACATCCTTGAATCAATGCCTGAACCAAATTGACCGTTTCATCATTCATATCACCCATGTGAAACACAAGCCACGTATAATTCTTCCCTTATAAATTACCACGCACCACCATCAGTACTGCATTGGCCTCATTCTGTCTCATCCCGGCCGCACTCTGACTGCCGATCCACGAGAGGAGAAGGGAGATGTCCTGGGAACAAAAATAGTTTAACGATTGTCTGACTATCTCATTTTGTCACGTTCTCCCGCTAGTAACAGAAAAGGGATAAAAATCATGATACAATGGCAATTTTAAACGAGTGACGTTTTCAAAATCAACTCCTGAAATAAATTCACTAAATAATTATAGAGAATTCATCTGATTTCGAAGATGGACTTATCATTCTATCTCCGAAATCAGATGAGATACCATAACGGTGAAACGCCGAATACTCGGGAATTCACTATGCCACGTTATCACATCAGTTGTCGGCAACATATTTTTATGGCGCTATTCGTCATCGTTGAGTTTCACAGGGTTGTTTTCGAGCAATCAAAGACAGACGATTGGTTGTTAAACAATCAACTCCTCATGTAAGTTTAGTGAAACATAGATTTCGCAGTAAACATCGTTCGATAATATTTCTAGATTAATCAGATATTTTTTCTAAATGAATCAGAGACATACTACCACCTCATTCCCGAAATCAGTTGTAATATCAGGAATATGAAACCGGGGAATCTTCTCTTATTTTCGCAATTCCCGTTCAGCTTCAGCTATTTCACTAATTTATTCAATCCCAAAACTCCATCATTTCTCCCTACTCTCTCGCCGATCAGAGCGGGCGAGAGAGCATGCACAATCGAGAGACGCGGACACTCTCACCTCCCTCGTGGACAATGGTGCACCAGCAAACGTTTGTAAGTCTCCCTCATTTTAGGCGAGAGAACGATGCACTATGCTTTCTTTATATAAAATTGCCATATTATCCGTGTCAAGATATACCTCCTTAATACATAATAAAGTGAACAACTACTGACCTCCCTCGTGGCAATGGTACACAGCGAGACGGCGGCCAGCGCGCGCACTTTCTCCGCCCGGGATGAGAGGAGCACCTGGAAAGGGAGAGGGATCAAAGATCAAGAATCAGAGATCAAAGATCAATCATGCTCATGATAAGTCCTACATGTTCGTGTCAGCATCATCCATTTTTCGCAGTACATTTCTTATATTCAAGCCCTATACGATCTAGGTTTCACTGGGCTGATGAATGACGAAAGAGGCGATTCGAGCAATAGCAATCCCATAGCTAGTCAATTTATTCCTTCTCCCAGCCACTCTCTAGCTCAGCAATCCCACTGATCTATTCCATGTATACACTTACTCGAATCTTCTTGGATCGCTAAGACATAGCTTCTTCAATAAAATTTTCATTTTCAAATGTTCAACCTGCCCACGCGGGCCATATTTATAATATTATAATAATGTCGTTGCGTTATTCTCCAGAACTAAGATCAACGATCAATTCACTGTCAATGCTCTCGGGATGAATGGAGGGAGAGCAGGAGCTGTTGCGGAGGAAAATCCCGATTTCATGATACCCTAACAGCACTATTTCGTATATGCCTCATATTCGAAAATCAGGCAAGCCTGCCATTTCAAAAAACTCTCCTCTGAAAACTATGCTTCAGTGATCCTATGTAAACCTGCAGTCCTAGGTAAGTCAATGAGAGTTTGGGAGAATCTCTCTACGATAATCTACAACTAAAAATATGACAGAAAAACTGAGTAAAGCTCAGGAAAATCCCGATTTCATCATACCCTAACAGCAATATTTCGTATATGCCTCATATTCGAAAATCAGGCAAGCCTGCCATTTCACCAAAACTCTCCTCTGAAAACTAAGCTTCAGTGATCCTATGTAAACCTGCAGTCCTAGGTAAGTCAATGATAGAATCTCTATACGATAATCTACAACTCAAAATATGACCGAAAAAACCGAGTAAAGCTCACTCACCGTAATTATTATACTATCGGAATGAAGTTAGTGAGGGACAGCGAACGATGGATGGAAACCCATTTCTAATGCCGTATCAGCCCCTTTTACGTTTATGTTTCACCCTCCTCATAAATCGATTCATGCAAGCCTTCTCGTCAATAAAGCGACGCTTTTCTGTACGGAACAAAGATCAAAGATCAACAACTCACCGTGAGCACTCTCGGTATGAATGGAGTGAGGGCGAGTGGGGCGGCAGAGGAGGGGAAGAGATGGGACAGGAGCACCAGCGAGGGGAACAGCGAGAACTCCTGCAACGAATTAGGATCCACTGGGCCGACGAATGTTAATACATTCAAACTTAATTCACTCGAAAGGAGGAGCATTCAGCAAACATTCATTGCTTTTTGTCGTTCCCCCGTAATCGCAATTGCTTAGATGCGCTAATTACATGATAAACTATAATTAATTATCCTTCTAATTCACAGTCCATTCCATGAAAATAACTCTTCCCATTTCGCATGCTCTCTCACGCTGTCTGGTAGATGAGAGATCACGCTAAACGAGGAAAGCCCCTCTTCCTTCCTCACCTGCGACGATGCGCACGGCCGCAGCGTCGACAGCAGGAAGTCCACAAGCGACGGGAATCTGGAAGAGAACTATTTGATTAATCCTTAGTAGAAATATAAAATCACATTACCCGGCTACTTCATTTTTTATATTGCTTTTTTTAAACGGGGAAAGTTCGATCAATTTTTGAAAATGTTTGTGGTGTTAAGGAAAACTTGAAAAATCAAAGAGATGTGCTTCACATTTATCTTATACCATTGTAATTGTCATGATCATCAATATTTATCAGTTCGAAAATTGTCATAGACATCACTGAAACGCAAGTTCTCTTGTCGTTGAATTTTTTTTTTTTCTCTATAACTGTACACGTTAACAATATTTATCGGCGTACCAAGAATATCATGATACCGTGAAGCACAGAATCTATTCTACTGCAACACAGTGAGCAACATTATGAGAGATAATTCTTATCGGACATAAGATTTTAAAAAGTACAATCACGATTCAACACCCCTCTCATTCCCCATTCTGCATCTCCTCCAGGTCCACCTTGAAATCCGTGTCCTCCAGCCTCCAGCAGTAGAAGCGAACGCCCTGAACAGTTTCACTTCGAGCTCATTCACATATGTACTAAGAACGATAAACCATCCTTCTGCGGCATCCCATGGAAAGAATACATAAATAGAGTTATTACCTGGAACTGATACGCCAGGTTATTAGCGATCGCCCGATGAGGCTCAGTGCCTTTCTCGACATACGCGTGATCTGCGTTATCCTTACCTTATACGAAATTCATTACTTCCTATGCAATGTCTCACATCTAGGACAACCTGCAACATTTGAACATTCTTGTTAGTTTGTGCACGATCCATGGATGAGCAGCTAAGCAATGATTTTCTTTCAGATTCATCACAGAATGATTGACAGCTTATCATTCTGAGCGTGAGGAGCGACAGATAACCAATAAAGCAGCTCACCCAGCGTCTTCACCCTCCTGTACTCCAGTATCGTCGCGTTCGCTCCACACACGCCCTTCTTGTGCACACCGTAGCCCTCCAATGCACCCACAGGCGAAAGGAACCCGAGAAAGGAGGCAGGGCCTGGAGATTGTAATCGGTAGGAAGATCACTCTGATTACCGTACCCTTCCTCCTGACTGGAGTCCGATGGAGCGCAAACAAATTCTCCGAAGGGCACACCTTGTTCAGGCTCGAGCTGTTCATAGTTGGCGCCAGAAGGCAGAGGGCTGAACAATCGATTTCCTCCGAATTCATAGCTTACAGTACTCACAATACATTGTCTTGTATCCCCTTTTCCATGATGCAGCCAGTTGCGAGTAACTCGTAGTGTAGAAGTGGTTACTGTAATTCGGCTTCCGTAACTGATCAAGTTCCCGTACTCAACTGTTTCTTGTAGTTGTAGGAGGCGATGAGTGTGACGAGGTCGTCTCGGAGGGGGATGTCCACTCCCGGTTGGCTTCCCGTTGACTAAACGCAAATTACTGTACGAAAAATAAATGAACCACTCACCGACAATAGGGCCAGAATAAGTACCGCCTGGAGAGTGAGCATCTCGTAGGATGAAAATGCGAAGAAAAATCTTGTTTATCTTTCAACCATACAGCTGGCTATAGTACAGTGGGCGATGAGCCGTGAAGGTTTTGATCACAATAGCCAACAATAGGATAAGATCAAAAAATGGTGAGAAATACAAACCAAAATGAATAAACGAGAGCATACATACTCTGTAAATAAGGATAGCATTTCGTGCGAATCATATTATTATTTTGTAGAAGAGAAACCGTTGATCAAATTGCACACATCCAGCTTACGTCAACACAACAACTCTATGAAACACAGATGCAACATCAAACCGGAAATATTGCACCGCGGAGCATATTCAGTTTTCTGTTCCATATTCTGTACCTCGAAAGAACTCCTGTCACCATCACATTTTGATAGCAACCTTCATTACCCTTTTGGATTAACGTTACCGTACCCCCCCCCCATCTTCAGTTTTAAATAACCGACCGTACCTCGCAAAGAACTCGGCAGCACTCATCATATTGTGATGGTGGGGTCTCAGGTCCTTCTGTCCCTCTCTCGGCACTCCGAATACTCGCGAGATGAGGGCGGATAGCAGCTGAGAGGCCGCGTTTCGCGCCGGCCACTCGGAAGAGCAGCACCCAGCGATCGCTGTCTGAAAGGGAAACACTTGGCCTTTCTACTCCACATTTCGTTATTACTCTGTACTTATCAGAGATTGGATGGTAAACATTTTTCTGTGGTGTTAAATCGAAATATTATATTGTATTACATCGACACCTTACCTTCGACACATTGCCGTACCACAGCCAAGTATCGTTCAAGTAAGTACAAATTGTAAAGCACAAAACTGCACCTACCAGCAAGAATAAGTATGGTCGAAGTATGGTCATCGAATTATTGATTTTATTTTGGCCACATCACTCTCATCCTCATCGAACAAGAGTATTTTCTCATGCTTCAAGGAAACTCTGAGGCACAAAAAGTACACACATTATCTCACCAACAAATATCACACAATCAGCACACCAAACTCTCTCCACTCTACACCCCTCCCACCATTCCAAAGATTTATCGATGCATACAACTTCTATAGTTTCAGCAAACAGCATGCTCCTATCTTATTTTATGGTGGAAACCAGAAACTGCATGGCTGTTTCCTGAACTTTTGAACGTGCAAAAACAATCTGACCACCAAAGCCATCTCCAGTGCGGGTTGGATCTTGTCACTGAGCCGCGCGCAGTTGATGATCGCCTTGGCGACGTTGCAGCTGTGCACTCTGCAAGGAGATGCATTCACTCTTCCGTAATTCATAAAATCGAATTGCACCGGCTATCGCAATCTAATATGATTTCGTTCGCAACTGTGTAGAATATAGAATGAGCCGAATCCCCGAATAATTGCCCCCCAATGAAATGAATAAAATGAATCCCATTCAAGTAGCAATTGGTCTTCTTCTACAGAATGAACTGATTCACTGAACTGATGATTACTATTTGCAGGAAGAAACAACGTAACTTCCGTGATTCAGCCATCGCATGAATTATTACTATGATCCATCAAATTTAGTTCTCCATTTTAGCAGACCCATGATCGTTGTATTATAATGCTCCATAAAAAAATTATAATATCCGAAGTTCTCATTAGCACCAGAAACCTTCGCGCTTCAGTAGTGGCATAAATCATCGCAGCAAACTATCCGTTTTGATCGTCTTCCTCTGTATCCGACCCACAAACAAAATGTATTTAATATGCTACCGTAATCCTAATCAATCAACATCTACCGTACCTCGTCTCCAAACTCTTCTCTTCCATATTCAACAGTGTCGACAGAGTGCCCAACAGTAGTTGCGATCTACTCCATTCTGGTTCAGTGACGAGCAGAGAAACGACGAGATGAGGAAGACCCGCGGAACGACGAGTGAGACAGAGCGAACCTGATATTTAAAAAAAATTAAAATGTTATACTAAATTAGTGGTTTACCTCCCTTCCACCTTGGGAAATGAATAAATATTCGATGTATTGCGAATCGTTTCCAAAAGGGCCCACATCGCTTTTCCGCATTCACCCTTCACATTCGAGTATCACCTATTTGTTATATCGGACACATTGAATAATCAATCAATGAATTGTCCAGATATTAGGTCAACACCTCACATGCCTTGCGATCTAACTCCCTATTGAGAATTCGAGATATTTATAGAATACTGTATCCTGCACATTTCTCGCTCGCTATCTAACCCGGCGCACCTATAACACATATCCCCCTCACCTTTCTCTCCCACGATCGCTTGCATCGCTTCTGCCAGCCATTTCTCTGGTTCGGCGCCCCTCTTCGTGCCGCCGATCGACCACATACGCGCGCACAGCACCTCGAATCTGCAAACAACGTTTAAAATGAGAACTTGTAGTTGGGCAGAGGTCTAAATATAGCCCTGCTTTTTCACAGTGAAGAGATTTTTTAACCTATACTATCATTGCAGTTTTTCAATTTCAGTTTCAGCGAATCGTTTTACAAATTTCACATTTGTCAGATTTGAGTTTCAATATCAGTTCAAATGCTTCTAGGTTCTCCGTTCATTGATGCTCTTAGCACGTCTCTGTCAAAAATTCAATGTAATAAATTAGATACACAGAAAAGAGTTCCCAACTCTACCGTCCTTCCATCCCAAATATCGTAGCCTTCTTTTACCGTACTTACCCATCAACGGCTCCCCTCGAATGCTCCCCCAATGTTACTGTTCATCTCCAATACCGAACGCCAATCCATAAACTACCGTACCCTCATCAATTCCTACCGTAACCCAAATATGTACTGTACTCACCCATCGACCGCTCCCTCGAATGCTCCGCAATGCTTGCACTCTGTCAGCTGCTTCAGATAGTACTCTGCCATGTCGTGAAGGATCTCCGAAGTGAGGAAGGAGGGGGAGGGAAGCTGCAAAGGGGAAATATAATATGAAGAAAAGATAAACGTATGATGATAATTTCGGAAATATGAATGTATTCTCTATTCTATGCAACTAAACAACCCCACACTTTCCCCCCGAATGAAGTTAGGAAAGACGGCGAGGGAAGAAAAAAGTTCACACTTTAGATGTTGTCCCTTCATCTTCATCGTCCCTCTAACATCTCATAGTTTTCAGATACATCAGTGGTCGTTTTTTAACAAAAAAAAATATCTAAAGAAAAGTAAAAGTCCAACAGTTCTTTTCCTGTCACTCACTACTTCTAGATATTTCTCCGCTCATCAGGTATTGATAGGTACCTAATAGGTACCACTCCTCAATTTTCCTTACCCGATCAGACAGATTCAGTAGTTTTTAACATTCAATAACGTAATCTGATTCTGTTCCGTAATTCAGCTAGCTGCCCACCAATGAATCACAACGTTAACAGGATTACGCACAATGCTGGCAATTCCAAAAATATAAAAAAGGACCACCCACCGTCCTGGCCGCCCACCCAAGCGTGCTCGATACGTGTTTGTGGGCGCGCCACGCACACGCCAACAACATCTGCGAGGGAGTCGTCGAGGGGGGAGACGACGCGGATGAGGTTGAGGAGGGAGCTGCTGGAATGGATCTGTTTTGTTGGATTGTGTGTCCTACCACGAGGATCCGAAAAATTAACAGTCGCACTCCCAGTCAACTCTCGGTGAAACAATGTATCGTGGATGTGCCTTGAATCTCAATGCGATATTCTTTATTGTTTTTCCACCAAATATGTCAGATAATCAAAACTTTCCAATTATCAGACAATTATGATACTCAAGCAGCGTCAAATCAACATGGCATTTTTTCTCACAAAAATTAACGACCTTCCTTATGGATAAAAGAAAATCTACGGCAGGTGGAATCTCGGTAAAAAAAACTTATTTTCCAATTGCACATCGACAGTGAATGTCATCATTGCCACTTCATTCATCCGGTATATCAGTCAATTGTGCAGGTCAAATTAAACAGGCTCGCGGGATAGTTTTTTTTTTAAATCAACGAATTGGGCTATGAATCGCCAAATTACCAGCTCAACTATTCATATACTACCCTTGCAGCACTAAATCAGCGTTTCGAAAGCTAGTACTCGCCCAGTTTGAAATCGGCGGGTAGGTATCCCTCGGGCGATAGATTGTGCACGAGTGGAGAGACGACGTCGGCAATCGAATGAAGAAGAGGAAGGAGAAGGGAGAGGAAGGAATGGATCGACGGGTCACTGGAAAATTGTTTAAATATTTTTCCATTGTTGAAGTCGTCAGAACACGGAAATGTGCATAGCTATGTTCCCCTAGAAACATAACACTGGCTTCCTCAAATCACTATCAGTTCGAATGAATGAATGAATGAATTTATCAGTGTCGTTTTCTGGGCGCTGATCAAGATGGGGTCGGAAAATTCAGTTCGAATTGCATTCCTGTTTTCCTCAAACGAAAAATCTTTCATTAATGCATTTCATAATTTGTAAAAAAACGACCGCCTAATCCATTGTTGATCAACAGAATTTTCAGCAGCTATATTATCTCTGAAACACAATACCAACCTGCCAATCCCGTTCTGCATCAGCACTGATGCATTCACATTTTTTCCTAATTCCAAACAAGAATTTCCACGTTATTGTTAGCCAAGGGAAGTTTCAGCAGTCATATTCCCAATGAAACACAGAACTAACTTGTCAATCTCATTCTTTCTAGATAGCCTCAGGTACATTCACCTCTTTTTTTTAAATAACAAGGAATATACCCAGCAGAATTGTTAATCAGCCGAATTTTCAACAGCTATACAATCACTGAAACACAATACTAACCTGTCAATCTCATTCAGAATCAGTTTAACCGCGTTGACATTATCGTTAGTTCATAACCCACGCAACATCAGTATTGCTACCATTACTATTCATGCAGATCTATAATCGCCGTGAAACACCAACCAGCCAATGAGGATCAGATCTGATACATTCACATTTTTTTCCTAATTGATAAAGAAAAACAACTAGATTGTTAGCCAATCGAACTTTCAGAAGCCATATTCCGAATGAAACCCAACACTAACCTGCCAATCTCATTGAGAATCAGTTCGACGGCATTCATCAGTGGATGGAGGGGCTCCGTAATCAGACTGGCGAGGGATACGGTAGCCGCATCCAATCGAGCGGAGATTCGTGGTAGGAACCAGGAGGTCAGCAGGGACAGCGTCCTGAGATATCGATTTATTGATTAAATTCATAATTTTAAAGACGAGCTGGTCGTTCCACTGAAGCATTCGCTCGTCTGGTTCTTTCTATCTACTACGAATCGAGAAAGCACCTAGTTTGTTCCCCACACTCGTTCCTTTTTGAAAGAGATACGATTAATTCGAAGATTACGCACAGAAGAACTCGGATTAACGACATCGAATCCAGGAGTTCAGCTATCACTTATCTTCGCATCGGGAAATCGCCTAGTCCAATATATTGACGCATAATCAAAAATACGAATTGGGTGACCCTATTTTTCTAAGAGAATGTGGATGGTCACCATTATGGCATGCCGCTCTTTTAGCCATTCCCTAAACTATGCGCCCTCAAAGCGCCTTGCTGCCTCGTCCTCTCAATGCGACTATTCATCTCGTTGTTGTTCGATCAAAACCTTTCATACACTCTCCCGAATAAAACATTACGCTATTTCACTCAATCACACGCCGTCAAAGGACCTGGTGGTCCTTCAAATAATTCCTTCCACAGTATAATAATTTTTTTTTTATTACAAAGCACGAGCCGTATTACTAGTAACGGTGATAGAGACCTATCATTCCTTGCTGCAGCACCAACCCCACAAGGCACATTCTTTACTTCAATACCAATAGGTTCGCAATCAACTTGCTCTAACGCGTATTATTCTGTCTTCAGACACACTATTCAGATGAATAAAGTCTGTAGGCCGGCCCCAAGCCGTCAAGCAACTGTAACTCAACTCACTCCTTCCTGTCAATCACCGTCAGGAATCGTATCCTGTACCCGGTGGCCATCGTCACCGACGTGGAGATCGTCAGAAGCATCTCGAGTGTCGACGAACGAAGGGAAGAGAGGGGCACGCAGAGGGGGGAAGTGCTGCAATGGAATGGTATGCCTCTGATTGTCTGCATTAAAAACTTGTACGGAGAAAATTGAGTACTCAATTGTTTTAAAATTCGATAGACGCTTCGCCAAACACATCAACCCATGAAAGTGACATGGCCTATCTAACCACTATGAGACATGAAAGTATTTGGAATGAATGAAGCATTGTGATGTCCGTATTTATATACTAGACGGCGACTAGTGCTTGTTGCCGCCAATTTGAAAATTTTCATACAGACCCATTGGCCAAGAATCAACACTACTCTACAAAGCACAATATCGCAAGCCGATGAAGCGCACCTTCAGGGGGGGGGGGATTCAATCTGACATTCAAACGCATATTATAGAGACCCACAACACTGTTCATAGAGCATCTTTCAGCATTTGGTAAGCAGGCATTTGATAAGCAGGAAAGATCGCATGAAACAAAAATTACGAGCCTGCAGATTGACTGCAGCCATTACAACGTGAATGCTACATTTTAGTTGTTAACAAATCGACGTGATTTATAATGGCGTATTGCAAGGAAGCGGCGCTATGATAGGAAGCTGAAACACAACTTCACCCAATCATAGTTTCTTGAATGAAAGGTTTTATGAATCACAAATAACATGCAGCATATACAGCGCAAGAGCCAACATATTTTTTTATCATTTGCTCCCTCCACAAAGATCCATTATCTTCTTTCCACAATCTCGTCTATGTCATTGGGAGCTGAAGCGAAACTTCACCGCGACCGTCAATACTCAAGATCAGGCGAATTTATCTCTACATGAATGGCCTACCGAAAACTGAGTACGCATGCCTCAATTTATCATTATTGTTTTGACAATGAACGTCAGAATAGTTTCGTCTCACTTTCAGTAAATACCATTGAGAGCTGAAGCACAAATTCACCCCCATCTTCATTTCCCCAAACTAAGTTATTTTCTCACCCATGAATGGCCTGCAGTAGATTCAACGCTATTTCCTGGCAGATCTCATAGCAGTCGTCCAGTCTCGCAATGAGGGCCGAAACTGCGGGGACGGTGAGATGGGAGGGAAGGGGGAGACGAGTGAGCAGACGACCTGAGAATAACAAGTACTTTGAATAATTAAAATAATACTTAATTTATAGTTTAATGGAATATTGTTCAGTCAATTGTAAAATCACTATGAAAATTCGCACGCATTGATTGCCTACTGAATATCGCCCAGATGTAATGATGCTGAAGCACTAGTTCACAGACCAGAAAATTTATCCTTTTTTTTAAAACTTCGTACTGCTGTATTACAACCTGTGCGCTCTCGGCGGATACATTGGCATTGTGAAACACAACTCCGCGGTGTGAAAAAAAATCAAATTTTTGTCTAGCTCTCCTCATTACCCACGCCCCCTCGCCGGTCAAATATTGCGAAAGAGCACTCCAAATCGAGACAGTCAGACAAGTCATCCCTCACTAACCATTCGTAGGCACCATCAACATCTTGCGTTGCTCGTCCCTAACCCGGCGCGTCTAGAACGAACCTTTTCCTCAACAGATATGCCCCACTCACCCTTATTCGGTACGACCAGCACCCTCTGCCTGTAGACGAGGTCCAGTATGGACAGGGCCATCAGACGACTGCAATTAATATAATATTGATATTATTATATTTTTTCAATAGCTTCCCGCATTGCACTAAGGCAATAACAT
The DNA here is from genome assembly GCA_000180635.4 of Pristionchus pacificus. Taxonomy (NCBI): domain Eukaryota; kingdom Metazoa; phylum Nematoda; class Chromadorea; order Rhabditida; family Neodiplogasteridae; genus Pristionchus; species Pristionchus pacificus. The sequence continues at coordinate 20,207,881 of CM026579.1, forward strand.
CCACACGTACTTTTCTTCCCGTTGAAACCCCCTTTCACCAAGTTTTAAAAAGCTAGCCATCAGATGACTGCGAAATATTGTTTGTGCATGTATTTCTCACATTTTCATTAACATCCGGGGACCAAAAATATAGAGTGGTCTGACACTAAAAGTAGGAGTCAAAAGTGACAATAATACGCTGGTACTATTCCTATTTTTATTCGACCCCTTCTCAATCAAGAACATGGTCTCGCTCGCATTAGTATTACTGCTGAAACATCAATCTACCCAAGCAAGAATGCTAGAATATCTTTTTTTTTGTTATTCGTACAATAAGTTATCCACGAACAACCATATCTCCATATACTTAGCTCGCTGTCGAAACTCCCGATCAGCAATCACATGAAGCTGTTGGACGGCTACAAAATATATCTTGTCTCAATTTTCAAGCCATTCAAATCCACACTCCCAGAAAACTGAATCGACCACACCACGACAATAAAAAAAAACTTCAGCCCAAAATAACAACAACCAATATCCCCTCGACAACGAATCAATAGATCTAGTTATCCTTATTTTTCGATATGCATCCTGGAAGACATTGGTGTATTTGATCACTCACCAAATAGGTCAACTCATTGAAACCCACAACCACTGGCTTTCCATTTGCTCCAATATCTAGCAGGATTTGAATTGTTTTAATACATAGCCGTCAGTCATTGTCCACCACCTATCTTCATCGAACTAGCCTCCACAATGAAACCCCAACTTCCCTATGTGCAAGTAACAACGATCATGCTGCAACTTGTCATCATTATTTTTTTCATATTTTTCATTATTATTCGAATATCGCACTGCCCTCACCCGACTTCAACAGACTAGTATCGCCATTGAAACCTACTTCCACCTACAGCCGCCAACAGACGTGTGATTGGCGGATAATTAACTGGGGTGGTTCCAGGACTGGTATTCATTATCTGAATCGTACGGCACTCCATCAACTTGTCAACCAAAAAAAAACATGCACTCACACGTGATCATTACTAAATGTTTTTGAAATGAATCAATAACTGACAGCTACTATGACAATCGGATCTTCATCGCATTATACTTGCCGTTCTATCCCAAACTCACCGAGAATAAATGCATCACGAGTTGACAGTTGCGAGCGAAAAAATTTTTTTTTTCGACCGGATGCAATTGGAACATTACTCACACCGACCCAGCGGCCCTCACGAATGTCTACTGAAACCTATTTTCAACACCAGCCGCAAACACATTATGCGAGGTGATGGCTGATCTCCATTATAGCAACCATCACCATCCCGCATCGAAATAATAACTCATCAAACTCAATTCAAGTACAGGCTCCGCCCCCTTATTGTTAATTGTAAGCCACACACCCAGCCGCTTTACATTGAAATAGGATGACTCGGATGCCCTTGTCGCAGTAAGCTCCAAGCCCCCTTTAAGCCATGCCCCTTCCCCCCTAACTAACCGTGGGAAATTGGCCTCCTCGACGAGTGAATCGAACGCGAGTCGGATGAGGTTGTCGATGAAGCGAACATACGCACCGAGCTTAGCTTCCTTCTCCGATTCTTCGTCCTGGATACAGTTTTATTCAAGAAAAAAACTACGAGAACGAATTATAATTTATTCAATGCTTTGTCGGATTTATAGAAGCACAGTCATTAAATTTTTCGGCTCCGTTGTTTCTATGTAGAAACTATGAAACACCATTCTCTCTCCCTATATTGGAGCTGTGAAACACTGCTTCGGATGGGATGGGGGCACTCAAGAAGCTCCTTCTTCGACCAATCGACATTATTATTTTTTTAAGAATCGCGACCGAACACCTATTAGTTATTGCACTTTCGTTGCTTCTATGTTGCAACCATGAAACGCAGAATCCAATAGTTTCCATGTAGCAAACTTTCAAGAGAGTTCGTTGAATGGAGAAGCCGCTTTTTGGGGATCTGATTTGCAACCAAGGGCAACCAATCAATACATAGCCAATAGCGTTCCCCTCTTCCTACCGTAACCAATCATCTTTCCAACAGTATCCCTCTCACCTGACACGACCGCGACAGCAGTCGCTCCGCCACCTCCACCATCCGGATCAGCACCTGCGAATTAGATAATAATGAATAATGCAATTATTTATAAATACGCAATAATCTGTAGTATACTGAAAGAATAGTTATTATTGTAACAGGAAACGAAGACCCTATTGGTTTCCCGACACATACTAGCGAGAAGTGCAAATCGTGAAGCACAAGATCATTGGGCGAAAATGAATTCGAATTATACGCCAGCATCAGTCCCTTGGCTAATATATTTTTGCTGTAAATTCGCCAATCAATAATCCTACCGTTCCCCCATCAATCAATACTCCTACCGTATCCCCCCCCCCACCCCACCCACCCACCTACCGTATCCCCACCAATCAATAATCCTACCGTACATTCTTCACTCCAGCCAGGATCTTCTGTCTGATGGCCGGCCTCTGCTCTCCCATACTCGTCTCCACGAACGCGCCCATCAACACGCAATCTTGCACTGGAAAGGGCGATTTTTCGTCTGACTCTCTCGATTTCGCACACACTCTCGCTTTTCTATAACATTTCAGAGAACATGGATAATGAAAGAACAAATTTTCTCCTGAGAAGAAAAGCAAAACTACTTAACGCCGTACTATCTCAATGTCAGATTCACACGTCGTCCTTCACTTTTTTCTGACGCGTTATGTCAGAGAGTTGCAAACAACGTGGGTTTGTTGTGATTATTTCTAAGAAATACTACAGTTTGGATCGTGTAGGCCGGGTAGCGCAGTGGTTGTGTGCCAGAATGCGAATCGGAAGGTCACGAGTTCAACCCCCGCGCTTGCAGATCCACCCAACCAAGGGGGTTAAGAAATGCTGGTAGTGCCTAGTAAACACAATCCAAATTCCCCGCCAGCGTGCACACAACATGCCGGTTAGTCTTTAGCAACAGGCCACTGTTCTCACGGGTTAGGCCCCAGTTGCAGTTCAGACGTGGGGTAGTCGACGACGCGTTACGCGTTAGTAACCGACTCAGTACTTTACTTTACTTTTTACTACAGTGGCATTAACACGTAACTGACCAATCCATTTTTAACAAGCCATGAAACATTGTTTCACAGAGGCAGTGTAGCACATTCGCTCAATCAATCCATCCCGACAATGAAAATCAAGACTCTCTCCATTCCCCATACTCTCTCACTTTCTTTATTCCCCTAGAGATCGCTATATCTTGATAGTGCTCTCTCAAACTCTCTTCAGTACCCCTACGCGATCACTCCCCCCCCCCCCCCCCCCCCCACCAGAGAATGGCTCCGTCTTCTTCGGATGCTCGATGAGCAGAGACCACGCGGAGAAGCGAACCTGCAAGAGAGAGATCGATAATTATACCGTATCCCGCACCTACCGTACCCAATCATTGAAACTATCACTGTACCGTATCCCTTCGATGTCGTATCACCTCATAATGGCAATCGATAATCACACCGTATGCCTTTCCTACCGTCCCCATCCATTCCCTGAATTTATCACTGTACCGTATCCCTTCTCTGCCGTATCTTCTAACTCACAATCAGTCTTCACCAATAATTGGACCGTATTCGCCTCATTGGGAAAAACTATCGTATTCCAATCTAACTGTGATGACTATCGTACAATACAGTACCTTCTTCATCGGATTTGAAACACTGTGACCATCGATGGAAAAGGCAATAAATATTTACTACGGATGCTAGAAGGAATATTGAGCACTTATCGTTAAGCTAGAGTAACGCCGACAATGAAACATGAAATCAACATGTTTCTCTGCCAGAAGAATTTGTTATAATTAAAACTGCGCGATCAATGACCCCATCGACTTTCATCGCAAACTGTGAGTTCAGAGTGACCATGCAACATCGAATCACCATGCAATCTTTACTTTTTTTTTCCATCTAACACAATTCGCTCGCTATTTTCCCCCAACTCCACCCACTTTTAACTGCAATGTCCGTCCAACCAATAAGCCTACTGTATCCTCTGCTGGTTCAAACCCGGCGCATCTAGTACACATCCCTTCCATAACCCCTTCCCTCACCTGTGTGTCCACATGCAGCACCGCCCTCGTCATCTCCTCCACGGGGATGAGACCGTGCCAGGAGAGACGCTCCGTGCCAACCGCTGAAGGGAATTTATCTTTAAAAACCAAAATGTCAGACAAATTGATTCCTTCCAGTTAAATGCAGAGATATAAAACTCGTGCAGCGCAATATCAATGGGTAACAAATCAAAATCTAGATCTTCCAATCTTCCGTATCTAATTGGCAAACAAATACCAATTTAGCTAGGTTAACTTGAAATTATCCTCGTTCATTTAGCTCATTCTTTCATTTCAGGATACTTTTTTGTCACAGGCGAAACTCCAACGATCAGTAGTGGGCACCCATTCCCACTACATACAAGGAACCCCTGAAACTCAAATCAACAAGCCATCCTGAAAATGTGGGACCGAATTTAGAGAGAACTCTCGTTGGACAGACAGAGAATAGCGAGAGAGCATGCAAAATGAAGAGAGTATCAAATTCGAAAATACCGTACCCGAGATGGCGAAGCGGGATACGGAGAGGACCGCCTCGAGCGAGGGCAACGGCGCGTCTGGAACGTACGGTTGATAAATTCGGGTACGTGCATTTATAATAGAATCGCTAATACAACTGTGAGCTACAGTACACCCCCCCCCCTTCCGCAATGCAAATAAGCGCGTCTGGAATACGGTATATCGAGATATAGTGAATCGATAATCATTCATTTATCTACAGTACACCCCTTCCATACTACACAGATGCTACTAATGGGTAATATTCAGGCCAAAAAATACAAAAAAATGGCGCTAAAAACTAGGTGAATTTGCGCATCATCGATTTCATGTATTCACGGCATCCCCACAATGAACGATAAAATGAGGTCTTTTAAGAAAAATTAAAATGATAATTCGATAAGCTACCGTACCCTGTATCTTATTGAGCAGTATCCAAAACAGCTCAGCACTTCGAAGTTTCACAATAAAGACATAGTCCCAACCCTGGATGGTTTTCTCAATAAACTGCAGTAGTAGGACTCATCCCAATATCTACCAACTACCCCTTCACAAGGCTGTTTTGGGTTTCATAATAGTATAATCTACCGTACCCTGTATCTTCTTCAACAGCAACTGCAGAAATGGCGCTCCAATCTGCGCACTTCTCGCCATTCCGGGAAGGAGTCGCTCGTAGATGCCCGCGCGGGGAGTGGAGGGAGAGGAGATGAGAGTGCTGGAATGAAACATTTTCAGTCGCAGTAACAGTTTTCTACGTGCGCATAATTCCTTTTATGAAACAAGGAAAGCTCGAAGTACCCAATGGTCTACCTAATGGTACGAAAATTAGAGTGGAGGACGAGCAGATGGAGCGCTGTTAGGAAATCATGAACGAACGACGCTGAATTGGTTCTTCCCACCCATTCACATTATTCACCGTCCCATTGACACTCAAATCAACCTACTTCAAACAATACTACTACAGCGTCTGATTGCGGGATCTTGTTGTTATGCCCGCGTCAGTGCGGTTCAACCACACCCCCACGTGGACACTATTTTTGCAAATCCAACACACAAAGCATCAGTCTCACCTCAGACAGTCGATATGCTCCTGCCAGCTACCGTACCCATTCGAGAGGCACTCGCACAGGAGATCCGTCAACTGGAAGGGAGAGATCAAAGATCAAAAGTCAAGGATCAATTTATGGTCGCACATGGTCCTCCAGCAATTCATTAAAAAGCGCTCACGAGAAGAAACCGTGAGCAGGCAGTGAAACTGGAAACCAGCTGAACCCGAATGAGGAGATCTTTTTCAGCCATACGACCGACAAGCTCTATGGGGGGATGGCAGATGAAGAGCAGCTAACATTACATTGACACCTAGTAAGATACTGGTGCGAAAAATATGTGGATTAAAATTTATTTTAATCTTAGGAAGGCAAGGTTAACCGTCTCCGAGCCTCAAGTCAGAAACGTAAAGTGCCGGTGAAACCTATTGCCCACACGTTCTCAAATTTCATAATTTATGTTGTGACCAGGACGAACAGTCATAGGCAACTTTGCAACCTATCCCTGTGCAGTCACATTCAGCATCAACGTAACATTAAGATTGTCCCACGCTTATCATGGGCGGAGTCAAGAGGGGGCGGGACTTACCGCAGCTCCGATAGCCGTGTTGGACAGTGACGCGTAGAGTGAGCGGATGAAGGACGGATCGAAGTAGGGCCGACAGAGGGAGGGACAAGCACGCATTAGCGAGATCTGAGAATGGTATTATTATTATTATTATATATTTTTATTTTGTTTTTTAATAACATATTTTTGGTCATATAATCGGTGAAATCGAACTTTTGGAACTGAAATGTAGAGAATAATCAACTTCATCATTTCTTTATGGAGTTGTATGAACTGTGCATCACGAATGCAACTGGACTTCGAGGAAATTGTAGTTTATTTCTCGGTGCATGTTCCCTTTCAGATCGTAGCTCACAGTCATTGCCCTTGAATCAATAGTGGATACTCAGTGATTCTTGTCATTTCGGGGATATTGGGTGGCTTCTTAGTAAAATAAACCGATGATAAAAGATCTTTCATCTATCTTCCATTTCTTGTCCCTTCTCCGGCATTACTAAGAAGCCCACCCAGTGTGCCCTTGAATAAACGTGAAATATAGCTGACCATGCACTTGTACACGGCCTTGCAGCGTGAATCCGACGAGAACAGCTGACGGGCGACCTCGCGAAGCCATTCACAAGGCGACGATTGACTGCAAGGGACATACATATCAGCATTATTTGATGTCATTATTCTGTTTAGCTTTTGTGCATACGAGGAAAACAGTTCAAGCTCGGCTACGGTTTCAGAAGCCGCATATATTCTCAGATGAATTCATGCAGGCTGGGTTGACTGGGTTGACTTTAAGCTAAAAAAATTACAACAAAAATCGCCACCGCCTATCGATTGTTGATTATATGGAGTTGATTATTTTTTGGCTCGTAATTTTATCTCATCGCCCCCCATTGAAACACAAACCCTCCCTCCCAATGGCATTTTTCTGCGGTGAAACGTTGCCTCGTCGCCAATAAAGACGAAAAACGATCAAAAAACACTCACCACTCCGGGCAGTGCTCCAGATGGCTCAACACCGTCAGTGAGAATGCCTCAGTCGCATCGTACGAGACGACGTCAACGACGAAATCCCAGAATTTGTGAGCGTAGAGAAGAATGGAAGAGGCGAGGGAGGGAGGAAGGCGACGGTGCTGCTCTCTGGGAAATAATTGATGTTTTTAACAACGGAAATCCTGCGATGATCATTAAGTCCGATCCCAATGAGGCACTTCATTCGTACGTCCTTCCTCAGAACCGCCAACTCATTTCCCCACAACGCTTGGATTTTCGTTAGGAAAAAAAAATTTCGAAATCAACACGCATGTTTGCGTTTCATGGATTTGTCTTAACTGATAATGACTGAATTCTGTAGTATGTTGTCCACAGCGAGATGAGAACAAAAAAATCGATAAACACGATTTTACAGGACATCAAATAAATTAAATTTAAAACAATTACCTCGAAATGAGGAGGATCCGTTTGATCGTGCTGCTCGAGAAGAGAATATGCGCCGTCGACCTGCAAGTTATTTATTATTCTAATTTTATTTATTTAATTATAACATGTTTTGTTATCTCTTAATTAGTTGATAATATGAATACCAGGAAAGACGTTTATTAATGCATCGATCAGATATCTAATATATTTTGTTAGTGCTGCCGTAAATCACCTACTGCAATGTCAATAGTAAAATATTTCGTTTTTGCATGGCGATAATCGATAATCGGTAATGTAGCGATAATCGAGAAAACTGTTCCGTCTATTGATTGACGATTATACGCAGCTCGAAATCGCCTGCCTATTTCAAGCAGAGATCTAACGCCTTCTACAATAGTCCTTCGTGAGAAAATAACCGTTCGTACTCATCCCGTCATACCCCCGCCCCTCGTTATCAATCAGTTACCATATTTATTACTTTTACTTTTTTGAAACCAACCATATTTTTTGAAACCAATCAATACTACCGTATTCAATACCGCGTACCGTACCTGCTTGCCTCATCGACCTCCTTCACCAATCTGGCCAGGAGGCAGTCGAGAAGGAAGGACGAGTGGGAAGGACAGCAGGAGGCGAAGAGAGAGGGAGTGGACCGACGCTGAATTGAATCTTTGGTCTTTGATCCCTGATCTTCGATAATCAATATTTTCCCACTAAAATTTTATATTTCGAATTGATCTCTACTGTTCGATACTCAGAACAGAAATACATTTTCAAAGATACCAATGTTCACGTAAATATTAGTACACGCGCCCCCGAGAGTCGCAGTTTCAGTGAATGCACAATATGGGATCTAACGATAACATTTTGATAATGTGGCGATCCTGTGCTCAAAGAACACAATACTAGTATCCTTGGACGACGACTGAACTTTCGCGCACCAGGAAAATCTGTGCCTCACAAAGAGCATTTACGAAGGAGATTTGTGCCTATTGCAATCCTGGAGAGAACAGTAATCAAAAATGCCACAACTAGCCAGCTGTCAGATCACAGGAGACGCTCGATTTTCTTTAAAATGCAATTATATCGTAGGTAATAACTTGAAAGTAAAAAAATAAACTCACGAGGAAACCGAAATCGACCGAGTGGTCGTTCACGGTCTCGGCCCGGCCGAGCGCCTCACAGATCAGGGAAGGATCGATCACGCCCATTACTATAAAAGGTAAAGGTGTATCCACGTCAAGCGATTTTACAGTCGTACGACAACGCTAGGCGACCCCGGGGGGATAGCAAGGCTTGGTTGGCCACGGCGGAGGATTGAACTCGGTACCCTTCGAATGACAAGCGGCGCCTTACACTACTCGGCCATCCCGCCCTTACCCTCGTCCATTACTATAACAGGATTCTTAAATACACTTCTGAAACCCATTTCCTCGTTTTCTCGCGCTCGAAATTAGAATTATCAAAATGAAGAAACTATCTCACTACTCTGACTGGTGAGCGACAACGAGAAATGGAGAGACAGATTCGTCATGTTGACAACCCTACTCGAAATACCGGAAATCGTCCCTTCATTCCACACTAACAGAAAGAATTAAGAAATGAAGAGACAATCGCCTTTATTTACTGCGTTCCCAGTCTCCACATCACAAGTACACCAATGGCCTCAACCCGGGGTTCCCCTTGCTTATCATTTCAACTGAACAACTTTTTATCAAATACGACATAAAAGAGATAACAACTGATCCAGAACAACAACAACAGAACAATAAAGTCAAACATCAATCGTAAAGGATGGTGGGGCTACCGTAACACAGAACAATAAAGTCAATTATCGATCGCGACGAGTGGTGTAGCTACCGTAAGTCAGAACAATAAAGTCAATTATCGATCGCAACGAGTGGTGTGACTACCGTACCCTATCTTCTTCCTCCTCCTCTGCCCTTGCTGAACTTCTTCATGGCCACTTTCACACTGCTGCTCTTCTTGAGCGTGCGCCGCTCCTCGCCTCTCTCGCCCGCCGCTCCCTCTCCTGAAAGGGTAAATAGGTAATGGTGAAACCAGTTACTGCCGGGTTGTGACAACAACGCATGTTGAGGCACACCGGTACGGGCACCACTAGTTCAGCCGATAACCATTTTCTCATACTTTATAGCCTACAATAACCTACTTTCTAAGTTCTAGAACAATCAATTGCGTAGTCAATCGAGAAGGTTGGCTATCGTAATCACATTCAAGTTAAAAAGTCAGTCCTCAATCGCAACCGGATCGTGCCCCTACCGTTCTCTCTGCCCATTCGTCTCCTCTTGTAGGGAGGCGCCTCGTTCTGTCCCTCGCCGCCGCCCAGTCGGCCCTCGTCACTGCAAGTGTACGGTAGGTTAATGATTGGTCGAGTGCCGTAATCTCTCAGAGAACAGTGGTTATTGATTATCTAGAACCGAAAGACTCTTCCGACTACCGTAACATCACTTGATAAAATCAATAGTGATCGTTGCCTATTATAGCCAAGTAATTGTAGTTTGTTGAAGATAAGGAAAATTACGGCAATATTAGTGAAACGAACTGATTCGAATATTCGTAAACACACTGAAACCTCAAAATGCAGGTTCCCTAAAATTCATAGTATTCCTTTATTCTATTTTTCTAGAGCACCCGAGATGTATTGGTAAACTAGAATACTAAGGGAAAATGTATGTGCCTTGAAACCACAACCCGGATGCATACATTTCAACCACAAGTCGTGGCCACAACCACATCCACAAGCCAATAAGCTACAACGTATTATCCGCTGCAACTACAACACTAGTTTCATATAATCGACTTCCGTTGCCCAAACACCAAACTATCGTACCCCCTCATTTATCGATTCACCTACCGTAATCCACAGAGCTACAGTAACCCTCACTTACCGTTCCCTCTGCGCGGCAATCTCCCTGTCCCTCGCATAGTCCGTTTCGACCTCCTCCGTCTGTCCGGTGGCCATGGCCTGCTTGCGCGCCGCAGCCTCGCGGATCTGTCGCTGCTGAAATCGTGCGAAAATTACTCTTAATTAGTTAAAATATTAAATAATTAAACTAAATAAACATGCCATATTAAGTAATTGAACGATTAACAGTCGTCAAACCGAGATCATTGCGCTCGCAAGTGTAATTATTTAGGACAACCGTGAAACCGAGATGCAACAGTGTGTGATATTGTAAGCGTCCTCTCTTCCGTCTTCGGTCCTCCGCTCTTTCTTTTTCTAACAGCTTTCTAAGCTAAGGAATTTCTAACCCGTCGCATCAAGCAACATTCATCTCCCTACCTCTTCCTTCTTCTAATCCTTCTACCTCATACACTAGAGATAGTATTCCCCTTACCTCTTCTTCCTCCTCCTTCTTCTGGTCCTCCGCGCGCTCCAGCTTGCGAATGACGCGCATCTCGATGTCCTTGCGGCGCCGCTCGCGCATCTTCCTGCAAAGCATTAGATGCAAAACTTTGAATTTGAAAAATAATTAAGACACTTGTATTACTAAAAGGACACTGCCACATATTGAATCTAACGAATGTAGTCAGTATATTGAAAATCCCGTGAAACCCGAACTCACTTCGGACCTGTTCTTTTGCAATTATATTTGTTATGCCCAGAAACATGCGTTTATTAAAGTTACTTATCCTTTAGTCACACCTATGAAACCCAAGGCGATGAAATTGCGTTGAATTATCAGATGAATCTGCTAGTCCTCTAACAAGCGGTTGCAAACATTTACATTTGGCTGCTTATATGTCACTAGACGTACGATCAGTCTTATGGAAGCCAAAACTCATTTTTTCACGTCATTTTCCGTAGAACCTAACCCTAAACAATCCCTACGAAGCCTCTAAACTCAATTGACTCGCGGCGCCGTTCTTTTATTTCTTCCACCTGACAGCTGACAGACACCGAATTATCAAATTCGTCAATCCTCTAATCATCCACATGAAACCCGAAACCCAATTGACCTCCCACATTTTTATCTCGGGGACACAATGATTCGATCGAGTTTTCGAGCGCACCAACCTTCTTCACAAGTTGGGAATCCCAACCCTACGAAACCCGAAACCCACTTGACTCTGGGCGCCTTCTTCTTGAGCTCCTCAATCTCCGCAGCCGACTTGGTCACGTGCTTGTGGTACAGCACCTGCATTTAATTATTATTATTTAATATTTAAAGTAAATTTACTACTCCATCACTTTAATGGCTATGTTGCATCTTCGTACTTCATGCATGTTGTTTACCGAATTCCCCAATTGCCACTTACGATGTTACATGATATGTGTATTAAAATAATTAATTTAATTTAATATTAAAATAAACAAAAATAATATTACCTCTCCCTCGTCAATCTCCTGCTCCACCTTGATGAGCTCGACGGTGAGGCGCGGGCCGAGCTCGAGCAGTCTGCAAAGAGGTTGAGTTCACTTGCACAATTTAAGTTTCATTGGCTATTCGATATCCCAGCAGTCAATGGTAGCGCAATCAGAGAAAACAACACATGTGCAGCACAAGTTTCACTGGATTAATAAGAATCGGATATTCATGGGACTACTGATGTACTGGCAGTGCACGTCTCAAACAAATTATAATAATTCATCCCCGCACAATCGATGTTTCCGCATTCATTCAATAACCCTTGCTCTGATAATTAAGCAATACGAGACATGACTCTACCTCCAATAAATTCTTATCAACGGGACTTGTTCCTTCTTGTTCCCGACAACTTCCTATTCTACCGACAAACAGAAAAAAAAAGCTCCAATCTCTCTACATCACCGCTCACTTGCTCATGTTATAAAACCCCTGAGAAACAAATGGGCCTCATCGTCAATATCTCATCAACTAGCCTGATCTGTGTCTGTCCTCCCTTCTTGCAGCCTCTGCCCAGGTCCTGGGCCAGCTCCACGTTCTTCGACTCCTCCTCCATCTCCGAGTCGGACAGGTGGCCGGGACTGCAAAATAGTTTATTTTTTTTCTTTCAAATATAGTTAAAACCAGAATTTTATTATGAAAATCAACAGTGCTTACTCAATAAATTGAGCTGTTTGCTTCCAATCTCTAGTTTATGATATGGTCCGACAGTTGTCAACTCGATATCGGACAGGCGAGCGGGACTGCGATATAATCAGGATACGAAACTCGAAACTGCACAATCAGTTTTAAAACATTTTCATATATTTGTATTTGAACGGCAATTGGCCTCAATCGCAAAGGTGGCTCGGATTGTAACATAAGATTGATTTCATACTCAAAACTACTCGGTCAAAGTTTCACGCGTTAATCAAATCAACTTGCACACCGCCATATTTGCTATTCGACGCTTGCGCAACTCACATCAAAACAAAAACATACAAATAACCTCTGCATTTCCATCACAACCTCTCTAATCCTCTTTCAGAATAACCAAATGAGCCCTACACAATCTCTCCCCTCGTCCCATCCTTCTCCATTCCCTCTTCTCGCCTTCATCCCAACTGGTCTTCTTCCCCTCTCCTCCCTACTGACTCGGACCACTAACCCTCCCTCTCCTCTCGTCCTCGCCCCCCCCCCCCTCCCCCTCTCGACGCTCACGACCATCACCATGTACCGCATCGCCAACTTCTTCATCTCCAAGAACCTCGACAAGGTATACCGTAACCAGGGAGACTACCGTACTCTTGAGGATACCGTACTCAAATGATACGGTAGACGGATAACACCGCAACCAAGCACAACCGTATTTTGATGAAACCACAACCAAGTTGATTAACGTACTCCTACGATACAGTAGTCCCATTCCAGGCTGAAAAGATGCCCAACTACCGCCAGTGGAAGGTGTCGGAGCGCGAGCGCGCCGTCGAGGGTCCCATCCTCCTCTACATCAGAGCCAAGGTATACCGTATGTCTCCTACCATACCTCCACCATACCCTCCTATTCCAGGGCTGGTTCTTCGACCGGGTCGACCAGCTGGGCATGCGGTACTGCGTGCTGACCAAGCGGGGATTCCTCCTGATCTACAACGAACCGGACAAGGGTACGGTATCGACCCTTGCAACCGCCGCGCTCATAACAGACCGCCTTCATTCTGCGAGAACTCGCGAAATGACGAGCAATGCGAGCACTTGGGCACTCGTTTACTCCTCCCACAACCGCTCGCGAGTGAAACGAGCACTCGAATGAGAGGGGCAACGAGTGCTCAATTTCTCTCTCTAGTACGGTAATGCCGTATCCCTCTGGGGTTACGGTAGCTCCTCTCATCTACCGTACACCTTCAGGCTTCGTGCTCGACATGCGTCGCGCCTTCGAGGTCGTCACCGTCAGCGACAGCGTCGCGCTGGGCAAGAAGCAATACGTGCGTTTGATCTTTGTTCTCTGAGATTGATCTTTGATCTTCAGCGTCGCTGTCGCATCAAGATTCGGTACACGTTCGGCACTGTCAACGTCGTGCTGTCCAACGCCAAGATTGACCTGTGGCGCGATCGACTGCTCAACGCGGCCTCCGCGGGCACGAATGTACCGAGTACGTGTACTGGACACCGTAACCAGTGCAGACTACAATTCCCATTTCCTCTGACTACTGTAACCATGAACTCCAACAATTCATTCACTCTCTAGCTACAGTAGCCAAAGATACTATGCCCACCTGGGGCTACAGTACCCTGTAAACACAGTACGTGTACCGTAGCCGAGGACTACAAACTACAATTCACATATTCTCTGACTACAGTATCCAACAACTACCAACAACACTCATTCTTGCTCTGGCTAAAGAAACCAAAGGATCTGGCTACAGTACCCAGTAAATACAGTACTCTTTTCTTCGTTCAGGGCCTCTCTCGCTGCCGGCGGCGACCAGCTACTCGGCCGTCACCGCCGTTGCGCCCTCTAGCCCTGCTGCCACGACGGCCCTCGACGCTGAGGTTGGTTTTACAGTACACCCCCCTAGCTACAGTATCCACAGACGGCTACGGCACCGTACTACAAACTACAATTCACGTTTCACACAGAAAAAAACAACCTAGAACAACACTCAATTCCTAAGACACCGTAATACCCTACACAGTACTGTAATACCGAGGCTATCGTGATTCTTCTCAGATCTCTCCCTCGCTGGTCGCGCTCAAATCCTTCTCTGCCGTATCGGACGGGCAAGCAGTGTCCAGGCGGGACAACTGGGCCCGAGTGAAGACGCCAGCTAGGTAAGGGACGGGTGAGGGGAAATGAGGGCACAGTTTCGCTTGCTGGATCATCCCGAAATTGGGTTATGTTCTGGTAGTAACGCAGTCAGCCTCTTGATGCTTATGTGTAGTATCTGATCGATATGTCAGATCTAGAATACAGTAATCATGGCGTATCATACAGTACGATACGGATCAACATCAAAATCTGACTTCAGATTCCTCTCCTCCTCTTCGATGCTTACGGCGGCGGATGACGTCTCGTTGTGCGAGGACGATCAGGTTGGATTACTGTATCCTACCGTAATCATCTCTTCTTACAGTATCTCGCTGCTCGCCTGTCCGATGAGGAGGCGCCTTCTGTAGCCGAGACCTCGACGTCCGGCCTCTTCCACTAGTAATTTAACTAATTAATTAACATAATTAATTAGTGAAATTACAGTAACTCGGTCCGCGAGTCGTCCGTCTCGGTGGGCAATCTGCGTCGTCAGCTCGAGCACAAGATCGTCGCCGAGAGGTATACGGTAGCCCCAGGAGGGTACGGTATCTTATCGATTCAGACTTCGCGCCGAGACCGCCAAATCCGTCCCCAAGGCAACGATGATGTCCGTGGCTGCGGCTACCGTATCCCCGGCTTCGGCTACCGTATCCCCGGCTTCGGCTACCGTATCCCCGGCTCTGTCTCCTCGCGGACCGCAGACCACGATCAGCACGGCAGCCAAGACGCAGAAGCACCACGTCAAGGTGCGAACAAGCTACCGTAATCGGCCGGCTACCGTACCTCTTTTACAGTACTCGAAAAAGCATCGATCGCCTGTGCGCGCGAGCGCCAAATCCGTGCCCTCCGACTCGTCGAGCTGCGAGGAGAGCCGATACAACTCGTTCCAGGTATACGGTAGCTGGGATACGGTAGCTGGGATACGGTAGTTGACATACGGCAGCGGTAGCTGGTGTACCTTAGCTGGCATACGACAGCAAGTAGCTGGTATACAGTAGGTGGCATCATACGGAAGAGCTACCGATCAATACCGTAATCCTTGCAGTTCTGGCGCTCGTCCATCTTCGAGAGTGACGTCTGAGAAAGGGCCGAGGCCGCGGCGACATGAATTCCCCCATCGATAAATCCATACTGATCTCTGACGACAATCGTATTGGTGTAGCACGAAAACATTGCTAGACTTGACCTGGGCTGATGTAGGTTTCACCATCTTGTCAAAAATATTCGGAGATGTCCTTGCATCTGATTCTGGTTGGTCCGAGCGGTGTAGAAAAAATACAAGAAATTACACTGCATTTGAATCTCGTCATAGAAAACTTTTGGACAAGTCAACTTCCAAGGCCGTTCTCGGTTCCACTCACTTCGCAAAGTACTCGAAGATGTCCTTGTCTCAATATCAACGCAGCTTTCTCCTTGCAATAAGTGGAACCCCCCCCCCCCCCCCCCAGCCACACCAAGAAATGAACCCGCTACTATTACGTTTCACTCACTTCTTAAAGTACTCTGAGATATCCTTGTATCTGCTTTGACTTCTGCTCAATATCACCGAAAAAAATTCAAAACACCCCCCCCCCAATCCAAGCCGGTGATCTTCTGTTTCACTCACTTCTCAAAGTACTCGGAGATGTCCTTGTATCTGCTCAGATCGGGCAGCTTGCTCTGCAGCAGCTTCTTCGTCGATTTGCTCATGCCCGTCGGCACCGTCTTGATCGAGCTGAAGAGTTTCAATATTTAAATTAAAATAATATTATTAAATATATACAAAATACTGAATGTCTCTAGTTGAACACTAAATACTATTTCAATCGGAATTTAATTGTACTGTAATTGTACATTCGTAAAGCAACAAAAAAATGGATGAATGAGGTCAGGACGAATCACGGTTTCAGGGTGCAGATATCCCCATTGGCTAACCAACAATTTCAATAAGACGGAATAACGTGAACATAAAGCACAATTGTTAATCGTTCCAGCACTTTGAATTTTGGTTACGTGGATTCGATATCGCCAGATGCTCGCGAATTATTTCAATAGGAAAGTGCATCGAGAGTGTCAAAATAAATATCAAACTGACTAGTAGATCAAACAAATAGATTCAAAGAAGGTCTGTCAATAGCGCCATTACTTACAATGGGAATTACGGTTTCATGGTACAGAGATAACCCCTCATACAAAAAAAAAAAGATTTCAATGTATATCGAGCGCATCATGACACTCGCACTCGTAAAATAACGGACATTGATGAATATTATAAGATTAAGCTACGAAGTTGAATTGTCAAACCCATAATCAATTTGAATCAAGGTTTCATGAACCAGATATCCTCATATGGACACCCACTGTTTCGATTGTAACAACAAATTTATTAACAAAGTAACCAACTCACTAGTGTCTGACATCGAACGTATCACGCTTTAGCATGAGAATCACGGTATCAGCAAGCAGATATCCCCAGGAGTAACTGGCAATTTCAATGCGAGGAAACTCGATCCCCAAAAAATAATTTAAAACTGACTAGAGTCTGCTAACATATCATCCCTTACAATGAGAATCACGGTTTCAGGGAGCAGATAACCCCAGATGCAAACTGGCTATTTCAATGTATAGGTCTTCGCCACCTCTAACCCTAAACAGAAAATAAACAAACTCACTAGTGTCTGATATCGAACGTGTCGTCCTCCTCGTTGTAGCGAACCATCACACATCGACGAATCGATGCCAGATTCACCTGAGATATTATTCATAATCATATCACATTATACAATATTATCCAGGTCAATTTGGGTATAAATTGGTGTACCGTACAATTGGGTATAATTAATACACAATGTAACATCACACTAACAATAAGAGCCCTCTTCATGTAGAATGTACAATATTCGTAATAAAAAATAAAATAATGTTTACCATATTATAATTATACTAAGTATTGAAAATATCAATGATTGCTCTCACCATATCCACATTGATCGAAGGGAACATATTCTGGAAGGTGGTCTGGACGAGGGCGAGGTGGCGCGCCTGACCCTCCTGAAATGGGTTTCAGTCGCTGCTCAAATTCCTTTGGAAATGAACTCCGTTGATTTAAATTCCTGGTATAATAAAAAATATTGTAAAAAGACAGAAAGGCGTTATTGGACCTATTCCCCCCCCCCCCTCCCCCTATCTCATTCAACCACACTTGACCGAGGGTAAACTGAATCGTATTCACAATGTTTTTACGTTAGTAGGGGAATTTGTTTGGCCCAAGAAACAACTGCTCCTCCGAATGTAAAGGGAATAGCGAATGATCATGATAATAAGTAGATATTTTGTGAGAAAGGGGTGGGCCAAAAACAGAATAGTCCAGTAAATCCACAATACATACCTTGAATCCGGATAGAATCACGAGCGGGGCACTCTTGTAGAGTTCGTCGAAGACCATGACCTTCTTGAGGGACGAGAGCACATCACGCATCAGCGTGTACTCTTTCACTCAAAATATAGCGAGTTAGCTTGTCAATAACCGAAAACAAATTATGGAATCAAGAATTCAAAGTAATATTTTTTGTATTGTTTGTACCATTATCGTAAATCAAAAGCTTTCAAATCATAGGAGTATCTCCATTCCTTACTTATTCGTTTTTAAAGCATCGATCCCTAAAGCGTCGATAACATAAAATATTTTTTTATAATACGTAAATAGGATACTCTGGTCCGTGACGGCCTGTACACGAACATTTCTTACACATTTCAATGTGAATACAAAAACTACATATATTAGTAAACGCCTGACCTCTAAACGTGAGAGTCGGTCCCTGCGGGAACCTCATCAGTCTCATGTTCACGGACATCTCACTGCGCGTGAACACCATCATGTGCGTCACGCCCAGAACAGCGCCCGTCGTGACGAAATCACGAATGTTGTTGCGCTTCATCACCTGTGAAGGGACGAATATGGCCATACATTTTCATTGCCAACCGGGGACCGAAAATATATAGTGGTCTGACACAAAAATAAGTAGTCTAATGGCTTAAAAACCGATTTTATAGTGAATATAGTGCGGTCTGATGATTGATTCCACTAAATATATAGTGGTCTGATTACTACTAATATCTGCTAATTTGCATTGCGAACAAATTTAACTAACCTTCAGTTTCATCGCAGTATTCGGCTCCATGACTTTGCGGTAGTCTCTGACCAGCCTCTTGACGAACTTTCCGACTTCACCACTCGGAATGACGATCGAATGAGGCTCCCTGAAGCAGAATATTTGAAATTTAAGGAAGAATAAAAAGGGACACTCACTGGCCCTTCCTAGCCGTATTAGAATATGCCTAAGCACTAAGCCTAAGCACCCTCAGAATAATCATAACAGAGCTAAGCCTGTTAAAATTCTACTGAGTTCACCACTGGCCGCGTTCTATAGACGTGCACTCACTTTGCCTTGTCCTTGCTAACAGTTTGCACTGCCACTTGATCACGAAGTTTCTTGACCTCATCCTTCTCTTCCTTTAGTCGAGCTCGCTTTTCGGCCCGATTCGCCTACATAATTGTCATGAATTTATGAGCAAATGATGAAATTGGAGGCGCAAAAGAAGTAAAATTGCACTCACGAATTTTCCGGAGAAATTAACGCGCAACTGGCCTTCGCCACGGTCGCCGGCCTGCGCGGCCTTCGCACTCCGTCCCTTTCCTCCCTAGAAAACTAAAATTATTAGCAAAAACGTTAATTAAAATAGAGAAAGGATTAAAGTGAAAACTTGCAACAATGCAAACGAGTGCGTACCTTTCTTTTGCCCATCTCAAGCTGAGTTGTTGAGAGCCGTGAAGAAGTGGCCTGGGTAGGTGATCAATTTTAACAATAAAAAACAGCAAAACAACAACAAAAACAAGGATTAAATCAATTTTCACAAAACTTTGTTAAGTAACATTGGTACAAAAAAACACCGAAAAGTTTCCGTTCAAAAATGTCCTACCACGAACACCATGCGTGATCACTTACCGTAATTTGAAAATTTTTTGAAAGGTGCTTGACGTCACGGTGGTCTTTACTCATCGGTAATCTGGTTGTTAGATAATTAGTGCACGATGTACGGCTACAATGGATACGTCCCGTGAGTACTTTATCCTTTTTATGCTCTTAGTTGTGCTTCATCTGCTCCTAAACTGGGGTTTCCGACCATTTCCACTCATCGATTTTCTTTAAACCAAGACGTTTGCAGTGGCCAAAGCACTACTTACACGACGTCGGCAGTAGCTGCCGCTGTTGCTGCAGCCTATTCCGGCTCGGCGGCCAACACTCCCCAGCAGCCTCCCAACGTGTTTGGCTACCCGACGGCATCCACTTTCGGCAGCGGGTAAGGTGTTGTTTACTTTTTATCGACAACTTTTGCACATCATTTGTGGACAAATAAATATTTCTTATTTATTTGTCTATTTTCAGTATGGATGGAGCTGGTGCGGCAGCAGCCTCGTACTATGGATATGGCTACGGTGCGCCCGGCGGAGCACCAACTGCTGCCGGCTATCCGAACCTCGGCGCTGGCGCCGGTTACGGTAAATTCTATTCTATTTTCTGGAATTTGTTTTAATGTCCCAATGCCGCACTCTAACTAGTGGTGAGTGAGAATCAGAGTGCGAACGATCAAATGAGCGAGGGAGAAATGTTTGAGCGCTAAAGCAAATTTGTGCCCATTATTTGATTGATTTCTGGATTTATCAAATGCATTGTTGTTCAGCTTCCCTCTCCGATCTCTCTTACGCCGCGAAGGGACGTGCTCCGTACGGCGCTACTGCGCCCAAGCCCAACCCCGCGCTCACTACCCTGACAACGGCCAACAAGGCCATCTGTGAGTGTCCGTTCCCGCTGGGCTCGCTTTCTTCAAATATAGGCCACTTTTTTGCGTATCGCATATCGGTTTTTGCCGTATCGGATCTAGGGATCTATGGGAAAGAGTCAGTCCATTGCGAGCAGCAACCAATGATGGTCGTCAAATACTCTGTTCATAAAACACAAGGTGTGGCATGCTATTACAAGCTTTGAAGATTATTCCACTTGCGGTGGTTAGGTGTCGGGTAAATTCCTCCGTTTTTGTCGATCGGTCGTGCTTTTTTTTCTAATTTTTGTTCAATGTGGCCTAAAAGTGCCGAATGCTTACAATTAGGTCCTTATGCTTAGGGGAGGGATATTTGACCTCTGCTTTTCAGCCAGGGGTCGATTACATGAATTTGCAAAAATGCCAAATATGGGTTTTCCCTTTTTCAATCTGATTCCCGCAAAAATCACCCAAATGTGAGTTAGATAAGTCATTTTTTACATAGTAATCGAGCCCTGCATTGCAGCCTCTTACGGCGGCTCGACGTATGACGCTGCGGTGTATGCTGCAGCCTCGAATATGCTGAACAAGGGACCGGCTGCGCGCACCTTCCCGAGCAAGGGCGGCAACAAGGTTGGTTTGTGTTTCATTTGACTCTCTGATCGATACCCGTTGTTGCTACGACAACGTGAAGGTGTGTATTGCCAATAGAATTGTATGTAATGGGACTCGTATCGTTATTGCACACTCTATCTCTCCTTACAGACCTTGGGTCTATTTTAATGGAAAATAAATAGTCTTGAAGGAAATCTCGACTTTCTGACCGACGAGATGTGTATATTGAAAACGCCGTCAATGAGCCATTCTCACAGAAGCCCAACTCGAACCTGCGATATAATGGCTCTTTTCTCATACTATTTCTGCATTCTGATCTATGCTTTGATATTTAAAGAGATGATTGCTATATTTTTATCATGAATAATTATTTCAGAAGCCCAACTCGAATATGCGATATAATGTCTCTTTTTCATACTGTCACGGCATTCTGACCTGTGAAATAACCGTATTTTTATCATGAATCATCATTTCAGAAGCCGAACTCGAACCCGTTCGCGTTCCCGCATACGCAGGGACCGATGGGCGGAGGAGGTGTGGGAGGAGGTGCTCAGCCCAATCAGAGATACCCTGGAGGGAAGAGATGGGGCATCGGAGCGAGTGCGGCCACCCACAGGGACACACAGCAGTTCTACTGCGAGGTTTGAGTTTTAAGGATATTTCATTTATCTTATTGTTCTATTATTTTCGATTATGATTAAACCCATGTGCTCTATATCATTGATTTATCTCCGTCCCTCTCATCTCCTTCGCGAACCTCGATCTCTGTTTGTCGCAGAATAGAGATACGCTATTGTAAACTGTTTTTTTTTGTCTCTTTCCTTCATTGTTTGTTTCTCTCTCTTCCTGGGGATTTTCCATGTTTTGTCTTTGCAAATTGGAAGTTTGTTTCGATCACTATTCTTAATTCCTAGTTTTTTTTAAAAAGATTACTTTTATTAAATTATAAATAAATTCCATTATAAGGTGTGCAAGATCAGCTGCGCGGGGCAGCTCACGTACAAGGAGCACCTCGAGGGCAAGCTGCACAAGAAGAAGGAGCTCCTCGCCAAGGGAGAGGGCACGCAGGTAGGCCGAGAGACTAGACTATAGTTTGTGGTTTTAGATCACTATTACACCCCAATTTAATCTTTAGATTCTCAGAATAGATTAGATTTTGGATTTAGATCCGTTGAGATTTCTTTAGATTCCCTCTAGATTTTAAATTGTAGATGAGACTGTTGATTGAATCTGATCAAATGGGGTCAAATTTGATACAGTGGGTTTGATAAGAGAAATTGCTTGAAAGAGGAAGATTGAATTGAATTCAAAGCTTGAACGAGACAAGGGAAAGTTGTGGAACCCTGAATATTAATGTTCCATTCTCAGGCGCTGCCCCGCAGCAAGGTCTCGTTCCGCTGCGACCTGTGCAACGTCACCTGCACGGGAAAGGACACGTACGATGTGAGTTTATTACTTTAAATTAAATTAAAATTTAAAAAAAAAGTGACACACCTTCCAACTTTGGGTTGCGCCGTTTGGCAAAAGCATTGGGGAACTGTGTAATACCAATGCTTCCATCGGTCGATGCTCAACAAATAAACAAGTGAATTTTGCAGGCGCACGTGCGCGGCAGCAAGCACCAGCGCACGCTCGCCCTGTGCAAGAAGCTGGGCAAACCCATTCCGGCCGGGGAGCCCACGATCATCGCGCCCGCCGAGCTGGGCGGCACCCTGCCCAAGCCCGTCGGAGCTGGCGCAGCTCCTGCCGGTGCAGCAGCTGCCGCTGCAGCCAAGATCCCCACCATTGGCGCGGCCGCTGCCGGCAAGAAGGTGAGGCGAGGGAGTTGGTGATTTGCGGTTGCAAAGATAGTATGAAGTTTGGTGATGGATGTGGACAATGCTTTAGCTCTCTCTCTCTTGGGTATTACAAATTATTATGAAATGTGTTTCTTGGAATTCTAGTAAGAAAATGCTTACTCTTGAAGATTGCTTTCATATTGAATGTGTATGAGCGGTGAGAAATGTTTAAGAGAACGCAGATGTTCATATTTCGTTTACTAAATACCCCTTCTGACAGATCGCGCCGATGCACTTTGTCGGCGGCTCGGCCCTGCACACGACCAAGCAGACGAACGACCTGGAGGCGAAGAAGGTGAGCTGAAGCCGGAATTGAACTGGGGGGGGGGGGGGGGGTTAGAGTATATTTTTTTTAACTGATGGTGAGATTAAGGCGCAGCGTTTGTGGAGAATGTAGTGGGATATGGTAAATTGGTGAAGCGTGAACTTGACATGTGACGTAGGCTTTTTTTATCCAATCAGTAGTCTAATTGGGCATTGTTTTCTAATGCAAGATCGAGGTCAGGGCTGGGTTTTTATGTTTTGTGTTTTGTATTTTTTGAGTTTTTCACGTTCGGAGACTCAAAATTTTGTTTTGTGTTTTTTGTGTCTATTGCAAGAAACTCAAATTTTGCAATTGTAAGGACACAATGAAACTTGTACCTTACCAGAAGAATGACTTTTTTGTTTTTAACGTGAGAAACATCTGGTCAACGCTTTGCTCTTTCCTGATCGGTCTCGACGAACTACTGAAACGCACACATGCCTGTGGAAAAATAACAACAACAGCGAGAGTATTCCCTTCAGGCTGTCGTCGCTGCAGCAGTCGGCTCTGCGGGCGGAGCGGAGGGAGCGGCGGCCGCTGAGGGAGAGGACGGAAAGAAGGAGGTGCGTGTTGTTGTTATTGTTATTATTATTATTGTTATGGTGTTCATGATTAATTAACAGTTATATCTTGCCTCCAAAAGTACTAATTTAACCTAGTTTCTGATAGTGTTGTTTTTGTTATTGTTGTTGTTTTTATCGTTCAGTCCCTTCAGGTGGACCTTCATGTTCTCATCTGATGTAGTGCCTGTTATTGTTATTTTGTTTTTGTTATTGTTATGATTGTTTTTATCATTCCTTTCCCTTCAGGTGGAGTACGACCTGAGCGCGCTGCTCGCGGCGGAGAACAACGTCAAGCCGGTGGGCGAGGAGTTTGTGGAGACGGAGAGGGACGCCAACGGCAAGCACGTCACGTACGTTTTTTTGTCTATTCAGGGAAAGGGTGCACCCTAGACGCGCCGGAATAGATAGATCCACTGCAAATTTCCAATGAATTTTGCGTTTCATCCGCACAATAGATGTATACAATTCCGCCAATTCTGACCTGATCGATCTTCATAGTCTAAAAAATACAAACTTCTTGATTTGCAAATTTCCACTATTTTTGCGTTTCATTGGCTACATACCATCAGCAAACATTTCACAGCAACGATTATCACGCATCTTATGGAAAAATATATTAAATATTTCAGGTACGCGTGCAAGCTGTGCGACTGCAAGTTCTCCGACATCAACGCCAAGGATATACATCTGAAGGTACGGTAGACATTAGTATTACGGTCGACTTACGGTAGGTACGGTAGACAATATTTTTTACCATTATTTAAATATTTATTTCAATTTCTATAAATTAAGATCAAATTCAGGGTCGCCGCCATCGTCTGATGTACAAGCAGAAGGTGGACCCCACGCTCCAGGTGAATTTTAATTATTATTCCCTTCCTGGTCTCTTCAACATCATTCGTAAGCCCATTTCCACGATTGATTATGTGGGGCTGAAACCTCCCTCGTGTTGTCCCTCTGTTTTTATCACTATGGTTGCTGTTTGCGATTTACTCTGCTGAAACACTAGTTTTATTTTTTTACCCAATACTCTCCGAACACCATCATTCATAAGCCTGTTCCACATCTATTGATCTAAGTCTGGAACACCGCTATTGTAGGTTGAAATTTTACTGAATTATTTCTGGTAATAGTATTTCTCCCTTTCCCTCTTTTGATAATCTGTGTCTGAAACCCCTCTCGCGCGGGTTGATATGTATTGTGTTTGCACCCTTTCATCGTCCTTTATCATTCCTGAGCACATTCTCCTTCTAATGATCTGAGTCTGAAACCTCGCATTCGCAGGTGGAATCTTATTGAATTTTCGCATAAGAGGATCCGTATCAATGGACATTGTGACTTTCCCCTTCTAATCATTTGAAGCTGAAACCCCGCATTCGCAGGTGGAAACTTATTGAATTTTCGCATATGAGGATCATTTCTAATGGATATCCTGACTTTCCCCTTCTAATCATCTGAAGCTGAAACCCCGTCCTCGCATGGGGAAATTTTTAATGTTTATTTTACTCGGATATCGACTCATCGTAATTCTCGTTTTCCTCTTCTTCTTTTTTTTACGATACAAGACTGAAACCCGGCTCTCGCAGGTGGAGGTGAAGCCGAATACGCTGCGCGAGAAGCGCGCCGCGCGCCAGAAGAAGGACCGCCTGCAGAGCGGAGTGCGCGCCGGCCCCCCGCCCCCGGGAATGATGGGCATGGGAGGACCCGGATACATGCCACCGTGAGTTGAATATCTTTGTTGAATCACATACTACATGGGTGCAATCTTTAACTGCAGTATAAAGATTATAAAAAAAGAGTTTGGTAGTTACGATCTGTTTGGTGGTTGCTTGTCGCAAGTGGTTGGAATGTGCTTGATGTTGCGGGCTCTTATAATATAATGTAGTTGACGAATTGGACCGTATAATTTTAAAATGAGTGGGACGACATACCTGTTAGATCCACGCTGCTTCTTGTTCACATATTCTCAATAGAGTCTTCACTGCTGATGTAGCAGCAGCTGCGGATGTAGTTTTGCAAAAATTAAATTATCATAATATTAAAAAAAAAAACGTTATTCAGTCCGATGGCCCGTTTCGCGCCGGCGCCCATGCCCCGCCCCTACTTTGACGTGCACCGCTACGTGGAGACGGAGGACGACCGACACATAATGGTAAGTGACTCTGACCTACTGGACCGCTAATGTATCCCGGACTTGGCTTGCATAAATCGTGTATGTAGTGCTTGTGATATGACTCGTAGTATGTCCGAGACTAGAGTTTCCCCGACGTGTACAGTATCCAAGGACAACATATCGCACCCCGGACCTACCGCACATAAATCGATCCTTGATATCACTAGCCCTACCGTATCCTCATCACACCAATCGATAATCTTTATCGCATGCCGTACTTCTACACCAAGCCAACCAGCCAATCGATAATCTCCCCCCGTAATCTCAGGCCAAGCACGCAACGATCTTCCCGGACGCGGCGGAGATCAAGGAGATGGAGGATGTGGTGCAGAGCCTGGAGAAGGCGCTCAAGGGACTGAGCGACCACTTTGAGACCACCAAGTGGGTAGCGGTTTCATTGAGGGGGGCGCCCCGTTTTCATGGATTAGCCAGGACTGTAAATAAATACCATCAATACCTTACAATTAGCTCGAAGATTTTTCATACCTATCTTGATAACGTTCACTGTTCAAGTGATTATATTAATGATATCAGTTAATCGTAATTCGGCAGGCCGAAGGAGGAGAATTAAATAACTTAAATTACCCGCCGATTTTGTGCCTCCGCGTTTCCATAACTTTCAATAGCTGCCGATGGGCGTGATTCTTGGGTGGAAAGTAATGAAAAAAAAATATAACTAATTCATGACTCTCACTAAATTGAAAAGAGCCAAGAGAAGGCGCTCAAGGGACTGAGCGACCACTTTGAGACCACTAAATGGGTTGATGTTTCACTTTACACTGCCATAGAAAGAAAGGGACCACTTTCTGACCACCAAGTGGGTTTTTGTTGCAATTTTTTTTTTAAATAGCCGAGGTAGTTTAGGAAAAGCGATATTGTTCGCAACTGTGCCTAGATTCACCTGCTGATTTTGTGCGTTTCCATTACTTTCAATAGCTGCTAATGGGTGTAATACGAGAGCGCTCAGTCATAGAAACATGTAACTAATTCGTGACTCTCACTAAATTGAAAAAGAGAAGGCGCTGAAGGGACTGAGCGACCATTTAGAGACCACCGAATGGGTTCACCAGCACAATTTTAAAGCAAATTGATCGTTCTTGGCGATTTCATCCTTCCCAATTCTGAAGATGGAAACAATTCAAACACCCGCTGTTTTCGTGCCTCCACGTTTCCATTACCGTTAATAGCTGCTTGGAAATCATACGCGAGCCAGGGAGCTCCTTGCCGTGCCCCCTCCCTAACTCCTCCCCCTGCTCTCTCTATCCCGTCGCGTCTAGCACACACCCTCTAATAGTTCTAGCGAGCGGGACACGGCGGCGACCCGTCCTCCGTAGGGAAAAGCGCGCTCAGGTATGTTGGAAATGCAATTCGGTATTGATCGTCTTTTTCAAAAAAAATCATTGAATTGAGAAGCTGGTGTTTTATTGATTTCATTATTGTAATCGTCAGGCCGAAAGAGGAGGGCGTGGCGGCGGGCGAGCGTCTGCTGAAGGGAGCCATGCGCATCGGCGTCCTGTCCAAGGGACTCATGCAGAAGGGAGAGGAGGAGGTACGGTAGCTGGATTGAGGATTGATTTTATTTTGGCTTGACTGTGATACTACAAGTTTTCAACTTTGGACAACTTTTTGAGCATCTTTAATGAGCGTAGAGGAAATGGGCTCCATTTAATGGAAGCTATTTTTGGGCTGTTGTGGAAGGGAGAGGAGGAGGAACTGTAGTGGGATTGATTAGTGATTTTATTTCGTCATTGGACACACACCTTGTGATGTATACGTGTGGCTTTATAACAATCCAAATGGATTTGTTTAGTATCAATCATCTTTATTCCGGTTTCACTGTGATTTCATAGGACGTAGTTGCCTAGACTTTGCAATGCGATCCATGAGCGTTTGGGAAACCAATCTTAGTTTACTAATAGTTCGTATGTAAGTGTATTCCATTTATTTAACTAATTATTTAGTTTATTAATTAATAATTAAACTATTTAAAGGTGGAGCTGGTGGCGCTGTTCGCGCAGCCGCCCACGAAGAAGATCCTGGAGGAGGCGGCCGAGGAGATCAAGAAGTTTATCGAGGTGAGAAAGATGGGAAATAAAGATGAAACACAAACAAACGGGGATGGTTATTGACTTATCTAAGAAGGGTCGAAAAGATCAAGAAGTTCATCGAGGTGGGGGAGATTGGGGAAGGGTGAAACTTAAATTTGGAGGGATAATGTATTTGTTTATTGTTCGATGCGAAGAGTAGGGACTATCAAAATGCTCATCGGGATAGGAAGATGTAAGGAGGGTGAGGCATGAATTCAGACGCATGTGCTATTTTATATATTTACCGTTCATATTAGTGATGTTATTAGTTGGGCCAAAGATGGATCGCGTCGCTTTAATCAAATAGTTCATCGATATAGGTAGATGAATGACGGATGAAGCACGACTTGAGCGGGGGAATCAGTTTAGGATTTTGTTCGAGGAACTACTGCCGTTCACCAGAAACATTGGCGGTTATCTTACTGACGAAACGCGACTTCACACTCATTGTCACTCTTACTCAATCTTTATCTTACTTCTTCTCAAATATGAATCTACCGAGCATTCGATGAGCCTCGTATTTTCCTCCTTTTTTGTCTCGTATTTTCCTTTAAATAACTTTTAATCAATCCATTCTTCTGCCAGGTCCCGCCCGCGGACTTCTCGATCGACTACGTGCCCGAGGACGCGTGCCTCACGTACGTCGTCAAGGGCAAGCTGCCGCGCGTCAAGATGTACCTCACGTCCACCGTACTCCGCGCAGGTATACGGTAGTATCGATTGACTGAGCGGGGTCGGGCGCTCTTCACCCTATCGTACCCTATCGCTCTGACAGGCGAAAGGACGCATGGGATTGGAGAGCGTTTGACCAGCCAGAGAAGTGTTTCTAGCATGCACGAAGCCGTGGTGGCAGTGTGGGAGGTCGATGAAATTGCGATTGAGGTTGTGTCAGAATAAAAGACCACACATTCGATCGGCAACTCATGCGACCTCCCATACTGGCGCCACGGCTGATTTGTATAACACTCTAGCACCGTCTAATTCTGTGAATGGTTGAGCTGGAAACGCTTGCTCAAAAGCATATTTTGGGCAATTGATTTGTGTTTCCGGCTCAACCATTCTCTCTGTTCAACAGCTTCTTCATTTTCATCTCCATCATCCATTGTTGCTTGGTTTTTCCATTTGATTCCGGTGAAGATTATTCAGTCGATTCAGAGGATTGATTTCCCATTCTATCTCTGTCAGACTTGAGTAATCTTTAGCAGATATGACACACGTTTCAGCGGCTCTCATGGATCTAGATCAATAAAGTCACGATATCCGTATCCGTAAGGGCCGCGAACTACGGAAGTACCGTATTCGCCATGTAATGTGACCGCCCCTCGAAAGCCAAAATATGAACTAGCCGAATCCTGAAAAGTCTGAAAAATGCCTAAAAAGTTGAAAGAGATTGTCGTATCAGACCATCTCTAGTTGCCTGTTCTCTGTCTTTTCTCCTTCCATTTGTCTCTCATTCAATCAGCCAATAAAATAAATGTCATAATCGAGGGCCGGTTGCAGAGTGTCCGGCGGGTACCGTAGACAAGCCAGCGGACATTCTGAGAGAGGAGAAATGTCTGACCGCGCTCGCTGAGCTCCGCCACTCCAAGTGGTTCCAGGTGATTACATGTTTCACTCGTCGGGGGAAGGCTTGCGGCTTGTACGGACTCTCCTCATTTGACGTGCTCTCTTGCGCCCTCTGATCGGCGTGATAATGGGAGTGTGCGAAATGAGGGAGGCCGTTCCTGGCCATAGTCATCCCTACCATCCTCCATACAATGTCCCCACTCAAGAGTAGGGCTGCCAGTTTGAAGAAGTCGTCGCCCTGATTTAGCTTGCTCAAGGACCGCTGGAAACCCTGAAACGGCATGCGAAATTTAGGGGGTGAATTGTTCATTGTGACAGCTCTGCTCGCGAGCCCATCCCTCCTCGCTCTCCTCTCAGACTCTAAGCTACTCTTAGTTTGTGTACCGTAAGAGTAGAGTAGACCCCGCGTCGGACCACTCGTAGTCGACCTGCCGTGGTAGACCTGACCCCTCGCTAGGCCACGGCTACGGTAGCCCCCCCCCCCCGCATCGATTGATACGATGGGGGTACGTAGCCGAGCTATCGCAAACTGACTAAATAAGACGATGTTTGTTCAGGTTAGATGCACGGAGCTGCAGTCGTGTCAGGTGGTGCTGCGCATTCTGAGGGATATTGCGAAGAGGATCGACACGTACAAGAAGCTGGCCCCCTGGACCACCGAGCTGATCGTCGAGAAGGTACGGTAGCGATTATCGATTTTTTTGGGGGATTAGTTACGGTAGGATTTCAGGGCTGATTGTGGAGAAGGTACTTTAGCGATTATCGATTTTTGAAGAGTGGGATACGGTAGGATTAGGGAATGGGGCAGGGTGGTAGTAAATAGAAGCTGGCCCCCCTGGACCACCGAGCTGATCGTCGAGAAGATACGGTAGCGATTATTGATTATCGATTTTTCTTTGAAGAGAGAGTACGGTAGGATTGGGGGATAGAGCATTGTGATAGCAAATATGATGTGGGGCAGTTATTGGAATGGTTTTATCGGTGCTGCGTTTGCTCTACTACGTGGGTGAGCTAGACAGACTCTTGTGATATATTTGAAACGCGGGCTCTGCTGTAGACGAATGCATTTTTTTGTTGTGTGTTTTTTTTTGCTACTGGACGGAAGCCAATTGCATTATGAATTCCGAAGGTCTATTGTAATGATCTGGAAACACTAATCCTATCGTTGTGAATACATAAAATTGCTCTATTGTCTAGAGGAGCCAGGCAGACACTTGTGATATGCTTGAAACATTTGATCAAATGTCTAATGTCGTGTTGGCGATGCTGTGTGCTTTGTCGTTTATGAGCTTTATTTTCTAAGAAAACGGCGACAAATCCATTGTGAAAAAGTTAGCAGTCAGCCTTATGCAATGACTGTGCAACGCGAAACATGCATTTAATTCTTGCAGCGTTCTCTAGAGTGTTTCCGGGTTAATTTGTTGAAAAGGCTTTAATTATTTTAATTAATTATTCACTCCAATCGTCAGGTGATCTCCTCCGTCGGTGTACCCTTTTTAGATTATTAAATGGACAATTTACTTTTTAATTATGTTAATTAGTAATTTACTTTATTCTCAGGTGATCTCCTCTGTGGGCGTGCCGATTCCCGTGGGCGACGCGCTCCGCCGCTTCTTCGAGGCCGTCTCTACCGGAATTCTGTTCGAGAGTCAGTTTTAATTTTAAATTGTAATTTGAGCACCTGTAATATTGCCGCTGTGAGAGAGTATTACAATAGTGCCAAATGCGGCTCATAGTAATCTCGCGTCGTTACCGTTTTTCGTAAAAAATAACAATTAATTAATAATCTAATTTTGTATGAAAGACTCTGATTCTGTAAGATTGCTGTTGCTAGAGCATTACAATAGTCTCCATAGTAATGTTGTCTTTAATCGTCGTTTTAAAATTGATTAGCTATTTATTGTTCTTTTTCAACCTGCAAGATTGCCGTTGTGGCAGTATTACAATAGTCTCGGCGGCACCTCACTCTAATAGTTTCTTGATTCGCCTCGTAAAATATTAATTAACTATTTACCAAATTAATCATGTATTATTTACTAAATGGCAGGCGGTCCGGGCCTGCTCGATCCGTGCGAGAAGGACGGCAAGAGTGTGCTGGCCGCCCTCTCCGCCCAGGACAGAGAGAACATCACCAGCAGTGCACAGCACGCGCTGAGATTGATCGCCTTTGGACAGGTAATTAGCGAAAATTAATTTGAGAATAAGTTGATTAGAATTAATATTTGTAATGCAGTAGTGCTGGTTCATGCGTCAATAACTGGGAATTTTTTGAGACCATTTCGATCTACCAAATCGCAAACCAATTGAGATTTGTAGCATTTGGACAGTTATTTAGTTGTTAATGAAGCGGTAAATGTGTTGGTGGGTTCTAGCGAGGAGAAGTTTCATTAGGTTATTCAGTTTATTATGTGGTGTTATTAATTGATTAGTAGTTTGATGTCTAGAGCACATCACCAGTAGTGCCCAGCACGCATTGATCGCCTTTTTACAGGTTATTTAGTTATTTTCTTAATTAGTTAATTGGTATTGGTGTATGTCAGTAGTGCTGGTTGATGCGTAGATTAGAAGGATTTTTATGAGCAGTTTGAACTTCAAATTGAAAAGTAGTTGCGTGGGAAATTTACGTTATTGTCTTGCGAGCTACCTGGAATGCGCCACTGCCGTCGTTGCGTAGCCTGCGGAGTTCCAAAAATAAAATAAAACATCAATTCTTCCGTGATGCGCAGTATCCTGGCACATTGGTGCTACGAGCGAAATACAGTAACTGGATCGTGCTTCAACGAAACAATACAATAAATGTTCCCATTCGTATTATGAAGTGGATGCATTTCAAATTTTTCTCATAACAAGTTTCGGTTACACCAATTCTTGATCAGACTGGGAAGAATGCTAAAGATAGTGCCATCAAGTCACGGAATGAATTAATAAAATCATAATTGCAGATCCACAAGATACTGGGCATGGAGAAGCTGCCGGCCGCCTCGCCCCCGCCGAGTGAGAGGAAGCGACCGAGAGAGGAGGAGGAAGGAGCGGCCAAGGCTGATGGAGGTAACTAATGTTCTATTTCAAAAATAGTACGTTTTTTGAGTTAAAATGGTGACAGGGATAGTAAAATGAAGGATAGTGAGATAGTAATATAATAAAAATAGAAAAGACAAAGGGTTATTGTGAGAGGAAGCGACCGAGAGAGGAGGAGGAAGGCGCCGCCAAGGCTGATGGAGGTGATTAATATTTCGGATAAGAGTCCACTAAAATGATGCCGTAAAAGGATAGTGAAGACAGAGTGCTAACACCAAATCTAATTGGAAGAGATTGTCGCATTTCGCACCTGGCAGGTTCCCGTTATGACAGTGCTATACTAAATTGCTTCTTCTGTGGGGTTCAATGGATTGTCGTTTGTTCGTCTAAAATTATAATAAAAATTTTTGAAGCAAATAAGTTGAATTTCGTATCAAATGTTCAATTTTAGTTTGCGCTATCTCCAAACCTACAGTATCCCCAAACGCTCGACCTTGACTGACGCTGTTCCAAAGCTGTCAACTTTTTTCCGACCTTCAGTATCTCCAAATATCTCATTCATTCAGACGTTGTTCCAGAGGCGAAGAAGGACAAGCCGGACGACGAGAGCGTCGTCGTCGTAAAGAAGGCCGAAGAGGGCGGACAACTGACGGTGAAGAGGGAAGAGAAGGAGGAGGGAGGCGGACAGGAGAGAGAGGAAGAGAAGGAGGCCATGGAAGAGGTAAGCACAGTGAAAAAAGGATCTCGAATTTGGAAGTATGTAGTAGTCTAGGTGGTCGTTTTTGACCTGGTAGATTGCTGTTGCGAGTATCACTATAGAGTGTAGTGAGAATAGCTTACACTAATCACTTCTCAAGACGGCCGGGAAACTGTCAAAGAATAACAAATTTAATAGCCAATCAGATCGAGGCAGCAAGAAATCAGTCAAGAAATCAGTTTGCAATCAGTCGCTAGTGACTGACTTGGTGGTTTGCGGCTGTGAATGTTTTATAGAACGATATGAGGGCTGATTGCACCAATGACTTCATTCGATGCTAGAAAAAATAATAATAAAGAGAAGAAGGCAGCATTAGTTTGCAATCGGTTGCTAGTTGTTGCCCTGGTAGATTTCGGCTGTGAATGTGTTATGGAGATACATGTGGACATTGTGGAGCACTTGCGCTGATGAATTTCAGATTGCGTTTAGAAAGAATAAACCACTTAGGTATCAATCTCTATTCAATATTTAAGAAAAGTAGATTAAATGTTAATTGGAATTGGTTAGACTCCCCCAGTGCAGACCTGGTAGATAGAAGTTTTAAGTATGCTATAGAAGGCCGTGGGGCCAGCTTGCATCAGTGATTCTTAGGTCGGTAAGAAAAATGTAATAAAAAAAAGCGATTATACCTGACCACTCGCAATCAGGCGAGTCAATGTTAGATTTAGGAACCCTGGCAGATTGCCGTTGCGAGTATGCAATAGAAGAAAGTGGGGGCAGCTTGCACTAATAATTCTTGCAGATCTCTTTGAAAAAATAGGTTTAATAAGATTAATTACAGGCCGACTCGAAGCCGCTGATCGTCAAGATGGAGACCAACTAGAAGGCTCTCTAGCTGCCCCTTCTCTGACCCTCCGCATTTCCCATGATCTCTCACCCTGTCTAGCATCCCCCCCCCCCCCCCCCGGATTACCCACTGTAGAAAGTATTCCCTGTATCCATACCCCCCATACCACCCATATTAAATAATCACACATACACACACGCACCCGTTTATAGTGTAACTTAAGATTTGTTGTTGCTTCTAAAAGTGAGCCCATTTGGTCCCGTAACGAATGTTCTTTTGATGTTTTCATAAGGAGTCATAATATGAACACGTTTTGGATAAAGTATAAGTAAGTGGATAAGTGAGGGCTGGGACGAGGAAGGGGAATGGGCACTTCTTTACTTTAGTGCCCAAGATATTTTTTTCATTTTCCTCACCCCTCCCCTCCCTCCTCCTCCCCCTCCCCCTCCCTCCATCCCTTCAGAGGGATGGTCTCGATCCGCGGGGACTCAATTAGAAAGCCATTAATATGTAAAATCATTCAATTCTCAAATAAAATAATATTTTTTCTTTCATTTCGACCGCGCGATGATTGGAGAACTGGGTAAAATGCGCAAGGAAGGGGAGGGAAGGGAGGGGTGAGGAAAATGAAAAATATCTTGGGCACTAAAGTAAAGAAGTGCCGGGGAATGAAGAAGAGGACGAGCGAGAAATGGTAGCAGAGAACGAACGGGAACCCGGAAGAGCGCAGTTAGGTTTGACCTGACAGATTGCGGTTGTGCATCCATTATAGAGCACAGTGAGGACAGCTTTCACTAATGCTTTCCTGAGACAGTGTATTAAAAAAAACAATTATTGTAAATCTCTGGGGACTCCGATTCCATAGGATTTCGAATTGTGTTCAGTTTGCCATACAAAACGAATCAGTATTATTTAGTGAAGAACACTAAAGATTTATAGAAGAAGGGGGCAGAGGGAGGGAATCTTCTCTCGCGATTCGACTTCTTCTACCATTCACACCCGAGTAGCTAGTCTACTGCTGAGGCGGCATTGCCGTTACCTGCAATGAGAGGGGTACGGTAGATCATCATGAGTACAGTATACTGTAACGTGAAGGGACACTAGGGGATCCGGAAGGTCAAAGTCAAAGTACGGTAGTGTCCACGGATCGATACGATCTATGATAGACTGTACTGTAGGGCTATGAAGACTACGGTAAAAGATCGATAAGAGGATACGGCAGGAGGGTTACGGTAGGCGACAATCACGAACTGGTGGTGCTGCAGCTGCTGCCGGGGCCGACGGCGTCTCCTTGACCTCTTCCTTGGCGGTTTTGACTGCAAAAAATCGGTATACGGATGCTACCGTATCGCAGCTACCGTACCGGGCGAGTTCTTCTTGGGACCGGGCATGGACAGGGACGATTCGGCGACCGAGAGACGCTGCGTCGACTGCACGTTGGGCGAGGCATTGGCGGCCGTGGACAGCGCTGGAATGGAGAGGGTATTGGAATACTGTAGATGCCGTATCCCCATGGTATCCCACAATATCTTTACTACGTGGTAAGGATTGGAATGTACCATATGCCGAGCGTGTCCTACAGTATCTGCACTACGTGGTCAGGGCTGGAATGGGGAGACGGTAGATACTAGGGTTGTCTAAACGGGAAAACGCCTCTCTCATTCCTCGTTTCGATCATTCCGTAATGCGGCCATTCTCCTCTCGGATTTCCGAATGATTACGGAATTCCGTAATTCTCATTCTTCCGTATTCGATCTGAGGAGACCGGTGCGCCTCGGAGAAGG
Source organism: Pristionchus pacificus (assembly GCA_000180635.4). NCBI lineage: Eukaryota > Metazoa > Nematoda > Chromadorea > Rhabditida > Neodiplogasteridae > Pristionchus > Pristionchus pacificus. Next base: position 20,243,962 of record CM026579.1, read on the forward strand.
AGAGAAATGATTGAGTTTCAACCACTCTTCATTGTCCCATTTATTACGGAATTACGGAATTCCGTAATTCTTTAGACCGATTACGGAAAATATGTAATCGGAGAATGAGAGGGAGAATCGATTCGGAATAACGGAATAAATTCCGTATAGACATCCCTAGTAGATACCGTATCGTGTGGTATCCTAAAGACAGTATCCGAACTATACGTGGTCAGCGCGGGAATGGAGGTTACGGTAGGTGGCGAATACCCTTGGTATCTTACAGTATCCGTTCAGGAGCCTCATACAGTACTTTCTTTACTTCAGTTGTCAGAACGAGATACTGTGGCTATCATATTCCCATGAGTAACCTACAGTACCTGCGGCCGTGGAGATCTGAGTGGTCGGCGTGGGCGTGGCCTGGACGGGCAGGTCGACCGAAGCGGGGGCCTGAAGGTACGGTACATTACGGTAGTTTAAGGATACGGTAGGTTGAGGGTACGGTACCTTGGTCTTCTTATCCTCCTTGGTCTTATCCTCCTTCGAGTCCTTGGTCTTTTCAGCGGATCTGGACTTGGACTTGGAGGGTGTGTGGGGCACGGCAAGCGGCGCGGTCGACGGGAGCGGAGCTGCAATGTGTGGGGTACGGTAGGGGTACGGTAGGTACCGTAACCCCATTATTCTATCAATAACAAGAGGAACACACCCACGGTGAACGGTGTCTACAGAACCTTCACAAGATACGGTAACGTCCCGGAGGTACTGTAGCTACCGTAACCCTTAAACTCACATTTCGCGTTATCGCCACAGTTGAGCACAACGGCGCCCGGGGACAAAGTAAGCTTCCAGATTACGGTGTCTCCTAACCCTTAACGGCGCTATGTCGAATGAGAACTTTTGGGAGGCGAGAGACAACCGTTACGTCAGAGAACATTGCGAAATAGTTCTCATTCGACCTTAACTAACACAAGGAAAAAAGTGTACTGTAGCTACCGTAATCCTGCAGTAATCTTCATGATCATCTCGAAGGCGTATCTAGCGTGACTTACGAGCTACCCTAACCTTATCCTATCAAAGAATACGGATCCCGAGGCTACAGTAACCTGAAGAAATTGTAGCTACCGTAACCCTACCGTAACCCCTCACTTACTATTGGCGACATCGGCGCAGTTGAGCATTTTGAGGCTGGCGGCCATCTCCTTGCTCATCTCCAAGGCGGGCACGGCAGAGTCAGAAGACGAGACGGAGGCGGGACGCTTGAATGCAACGGGGTGCTGCAAGAAGTAGCACTTCGACAAGGGATCGACAAGTGCGTTTATTATTCCGATTGTATCTTCTGCACATGCGTGCAGTGCAGGATTCAATTACCGCTAAAGTATCCTCGTAACTACAGTATGTGCGTATTGTATAGTTCGATCGATATTTAATGCTTACAGTATGCTACCGTATCCCGTACCGTTCCCAAGGGCGCGCACTCCTCCCGGCTGCCGGTGCACGGCTCGTGGCTCGTCGACTTTGTGGACTTCCTGAACGGATGGGGGTTACGGTAGGGGTACGGTAGTCGACGGGGATCATGATTGTATTGCCTTATCAATTGGGTACTGTAGCAGAACGGATACGGTAGTCTATCTGGGATAATGTAGGGATACTGTAGTCGACTTGGGTTACGGTAGCACAAGGGATGCGATAGTTCCACGGTAACTCACTCGCACTCTTCTTCGGTGGACAGGGAGAGGACGGTGCACAGGCGCTTCGAGGGAAGGGAGGCGCCGCGACGAGACGAGGAACCCTTGCGAGAACTACTGAAAGAGAGAGGGTTACGGTAACTACTGGCGTGCTGTTGCGCATGCCTAACGCTCCTGCACACAACGCATCCCACCAACAGTGGTTTCAGCACACTTGTGCATTGAACTGACGCATGATTTAAGTGTACTGTAGCTAGTGATACGGTGGACTGTTGCGTATCCTGGTTACAGTACTCCTACACTCGACGAGAAAATAAGGGTACTGTAGCCCGGGGTACGGTATCCCCTCTACCGTACCTATCCTTCTTGGTGCCGCCGCTGCCGCGCGACGAGCCCCGCTCGACGACCACTGCGTGCGGCTTGCAGTCACGTTCCCTCTGAAGAGATCGATGATCGAGGATACGGTAGTCAATCGATAATTAAGAAACCGTAACCCTAGTGGCTACCGTTGTATGAGTCGCGGAAATCGATCGATAATTGAGGATACGGTAATCGATCGATAGCTGGGTTGCCGTTTCCGATCGATATCGATTGAAAACTGATCTATCGTAGTCCTAAAGCAATCACCTTGAGCTTGGGCCGCATCACTTTGAGAATCGTCTGGATGATTTGGAGCACGACCTGCAATGGAACTTTGAGTGATCACAAAGATCAAAGATCATTGCCCTTATGCCGAATCGGCAAAAGGCAAATGCGACCAGACGGGATTGAACCAACGACATGACGATCGCTAGTCTGCTGCTCTAACCACTTGGCTATAACATGGAATTGAGGTCGTGTCTGCAATGCTCACCAGGAGGATGAAGACGACGACGAGGACGGTGACGAGCGAGTTGAGCGCCTCCAGCTCCTCGTTCACCTTGCCCATCGCCCTGCAAGGTATTCGATAATCGATAAACTCGAAGTACGGTGGGGATACGGTAGATCGAGTGTGCACACGGTAGGGATAAGAAGGAGAAAGCTAGAAAGGGATGGAGGAGGGTTAGTGTAGAGGCGCCTGTGAGAGACTAAAGATCATCGTTTACCTGCAAGGAGAAATCGTAGTCGGTGGGATTACGGTAGAAGAAAATACGTGAGATGACGAGGTAAACAACTTTATTCTCATGTGTGTTCGGTATATTGCATTTTAAATGACTGCATTTAGGAGCATGAAGGCTGCCCATGATGATCATGCAAGCTATGCGCGGGAGCGGCTAATTACCAATGCACACCGTCAAAGAAGCAACATTCGTGGTGGTGGTCGCGCGTCGTGTAGATGGCTACTCGTGTTGTATGCGTCGTTTGAGAGATCCAGCTGCTCCTAGTGCAAAAGGCACTCCACCAGATCGATATCGTTGAGCATCGATAGGAGTGGCGACCGTGCGAGAGGCGAGACAAGGATGAAAATGAGGCGGAAGGGGGATTACGGTAATTGCAGTGTGGATTGGACTCCCAGGGACGCAGCAGGGATATTGTGGTACTGGGGGGGGGGGGGGGGTCTTGTGGGGGTACTGGGGGGGGGGGCGTACGCGGGTATCGGGGTCCTCAAACTCACTCGAGCTCATCGGCAGCGCGATGTTGGTTGTTGACCATCGAAGAAGGGAGGCAACCGTACGAGAGGGAGGACAGAGATGGGAATGAGGGAAGGAGGAGAGGGGAGGAAGAAGAAAGAACAATAATATGAAATGAATATGTAAAGAGGGCAATTTATTTGTTCTTTGTTCCATAATTGATTTTGAATATGAATTATGGGGGCTTTTTTTTATTTGACCTCTCACGCACTTTTTTCTGAGAGTTTTCTTGCTGACAGACGAATGAGCAATTCAAGAGAGAGATGATGTTGTACATTTTCTCCTTTCACTACACCTTTTCCCATCTCTCAGGAGAAGCAACGAGAGTCCTAATACTCAACTCAAGTGTTTTTTTTGTTATTGCAGAAATTAATCTTCCATCTTGTCTATTTGAAGCCGCATATTCAACTCTGCCAACTCTCTCCATATCACAGGCTCTCTCACCGCTCTCTAACCGACGAGAGAGAGCAGAGAAGGCGAAAGAGGGGCAGCAGGGTACACAAGGGCACGCGCGCGCGTTGCCATGGAGACGCGGCGTGTGCGGGACGTGAGGGAGGGGACGGGGGCGAGAGGGAGGGCACGGGCTTGGCAGCTGTTTGCTTTTGCCAATCGCTGTTCATTTGCCTCTTGAGAACTTCGAAGCAGTGGCAGCAGTTGGTGCTTCCTTTCTTGTACGCATCGATTCGAAAATTGCCTTTGACTTCAATGTCCT